>CANSGD010001540.1:0-648011 GCA_947645195.1 Patellifolia procumbens | reverse complement strand
TAACATGTACATTATAAAGAGCCTCCATGCCTAGAACTTTCATGAAGTCCTTAAAATCATCAGTTAAACCAAGTTTGAACAAAAGCTCAACATCTAGAAATCGGGTAGGAAGTACCTCACGCTTTTTAAATCGCAAAATTTCTCGCGATGTTCATCCCGAAAAATGATTTTCGGGTATTGAGGATCCCGTGGAACTTGTGGTGGTGGTGGTGGTTGTGGTGTTGCCTCTGCCTAGATCTTGAGCCTTCGCCTCGAATTATCCTTTTTTAGTTGCTTGCCATGGTAGAAAATGTGCCTTGTAACCTCTTGTAACACAAAGATGGGGTTTTAAGGTGAGTGTGGGGAAGAGATGGGAGAGGGAAGATGATTTTGGTAAATGAGATTTTGTGAGATGGAGGGTGAAAGGAGGAAAGGAGGGGATTTTATGAAGTTTGGTTGAAAAAGGATGGAGATTTAAGGTAGCAGAGTTTGGTTTTAATGGAGTTAGGGGTTTGGGGTTGAAAATGAGTGAAGTGAGAGAGAGAATTGATTGGAAAGATGATGAGTGAATGGTGAGAAAGTGGGGAAATTCGTGTAAAAGAGGGATAAGTGGTCGCAGGCCCGATCAGGTACATGGCCGCCCGATCGGGCGGAATTAAATTTTGTTGTAGCTAGGAAAAAATTTCGCCCGATAGTCCGCCCGATCGGGTGCCTAATTTCTCACGCGGTGCTCAAGTCTCGCGCCCGATCAGGCGAACGTTGCCCGATGGCGTCGGGCGGTATACCTTTAGACTGTTTCCCCCTTTGACATTTACGCGTTCACCCGATCTGCCACCCGATCGAACGAGGTATTTTTGATCGGGTGCCCGGGTTGCGCACCCGATCGGGCAAACATTGCCCGATGACATCGGGCGTCCCTTTCTTTTCTTCCTCTATGTTATTTTCCAGCTACCCGATCGGGTGACAACCACCCGATCTGGAGTCAGGCGAGCTACTGTTCAGTAAGTAGCTCGCCTTTTTACAAATTTGGGCAAGTATGGCTCAAGTTTCTCATCAGTTGTTATCTGCACATCAAAGCACACAAGATCTAGGAACACATTAGTACCATAAAGCATTTCTCTCACATGCTACAAACTACGAAACAAGAGAAAAGAAGATCTAACTAAGAGATACGGGTTGCACTCCCGTAAACCGCTGGTTTATGAAGGTCCCGGATGACCATATTACCTCTCTAGGTAGATGAATCAAGTGGGGAGGAATTAAAGCGGATTCCTCCACGCAACCAACAAAGGCACCTTCGTAGTGCGAGCCACAGACAGCCGTCCATTTGAATGTTCTCTGATGTGGTTGAGAATCTGGATGCCCCTTTGTGCGCCCCCTAGTGTCACCTAGAATGGTGGCGAACAAAGATAGTTGGCTATCCACGAAACAGAATCAACTCGAATTGGACAACCGGTTGTATGTGGTTTTTCATGGATTCTCCTTGTGGTATTTTTGATAATGGACCTTTAGTTTGCTCTTTATAGGCTTTGTGATTTTCATAAGCATCCAAGCGGGCTAGTCGACTCATTGAGTTGAAGAAGTGGTTCTTACTTCGCTCGTCAATCAAGGTTAATCTCTTTGACGCCCATAGCAATCTCCATCTCAGTAGTAGTGACAACCACCATCGCTTGATCGTCGTTAATTTGAGAGTCTTAAGCAGTCTTGAACAGTATCATCGAGTTTCCAATGACCCGATCTTTTCTAGCTTTAGTGACCACTTTTTCAAGGATTCTCTTAATTTGCCTATTAGATACTTCTACTTATTGCTGGTGGTTAGAGTGTGATAGGCAAGTCCGACTTTATGGGTGACTCTCCGTTTTGTCAATAGGGTCTTGAAGGTGCTCTTATGTAAAGTGAGAGCCACCATCACTAATTCTAGCACAGGGGACACCAAAACGGGGAAAGATTATCTTTTTAAACATCTTCATCACAACCTTAGAATCATTGGTTGGTGATGCGCAAAAATTAGACCTAGTTTAGTCCCATAGTCGACGGGCACTAGAATATACCCTATTCCCACAAGACGCCGAAGTTGTCCCCTAAAATCAATCCCCCAAACATCAAAAGGTTCGACCTCTAAAATCCCACTCTGTGGCATCTCTTGCCTTTTTGAAATATTACCCGTCCTTTGACAAGCATCCGCAAGACAAACAAAAGGCACGGGCATCTTTGAAAATCGAAGGCCAATAGAAACCACTATGTAAGACTCTAAAACCAGTAGCTTGGGGAACCGAGATGACCACTAGAGAGCATACTATGACAATGTAGCAAAACACCCCTCTATTTCCCAATCAGGAATGCAACGACGAAACATCCCGTCGGAGCACTTCTTATATAGGAAAGGATCCTCCCAAAAATACATTCTAGCATCATGATAAAACTTTTTGCGCTGCTGATATGTAAGATTGGGAGGATGAGAACCACTGGCACAGAAGTTAGCAAAATCAGCATACCAAGGAGTTTTAGAGGACACAGAAAACAAATGATCATCAGAAAAGAGTCATCTATATGAGGGTCAGAAGGGGATCCAAACCTCAACCTAGAAAGGTGGTCGGCGACCCATTCTCGCGCCCTTCTTATCTTTGATTTCTAAATCGGAGTCTTGCAGCAAAAGAATCTTTTGATGAGCCTAGGTTTGGCCTCCTTCTTAGCCATCAAGTACTTGAAAGCAGCATGATCAGTGTGTACTATAACCTTCGAACCTATAAGATAGGTTCGAAACTTATCCAATACATAGTCGTATGGCTATGACTCCTTCTCTGTCGTAGCATAATTAACCTGGGCTGGATCCAGGTTTTTGCTAGCATAGTGAATCACATGGAGTAGCTTATCCTTCCGCCGACCAAGTACTGCCCCTATCGCATAAATCACTAGCATCGCGCATGATCTCGAAAGGGAGATCCGAATCTGGAGGTTGTATAATAGGAGCCCCTCAAACTGTCTTTATCCTGTCGAAAGACTCCAAACACTCATCAGTAAAATCGAATGTGGCACCCTTTAGCAACAATTCAGGTGAGGGGTTTCTCCAATTTTAGAAAAGTCTTTGATAAATCTGCAGTAAAACCCCGCATGACCAAGAAAACTCCTCAGCTCCTTTGACATTCATTGGAGGGGGGAAGTTTCTCAATCACCTCAATCTTTGCTCTATCCACTTGGATGCCACGCTCAGAAATCAAGTGACCTAAAACGACACGCTTCATTCACCATGGAGTGACACATTTTTCCCAATTAAGTACGAGCTTTGCCTCAACACATCTTTCAAGCACTTTGGACAAATTATGCAGGCAAACATCAAAATCAGAACCATAAACACTGAAATCATCCATAAACACTTCCATGATATTTTCAATAGAAATCAGAGGTATGGCCATCGTACGGCGTTGAAGTAGCCAGGAGCGTTACACAATCCAAATGACGTCCTACGATATGCAGAAGGTGCCATAAGGATGTAAATGTAGTCTTTTCCTGATCATCTGGATGGATGGGAATTTGGAAAAACCAGAATATCCATCTAGATAACAGAAATAGCTATGTTTGGCTAGCACTTACACTGTCCAGTCAATAAAAGGGAGGGGAAATGGTCGGGCGGGGTGGCATTATAAAGTCTACGATAATCAATGCCCATCGCCACCCTGTCACAGTCCTAGTGGGAATTAAATCACCTTTCATTTTCAACAACAGTGGTCCCCCCCCTTGGGAACCACTTGCACAGGAGCAACCCATTTCGAATCAACAATGGGATAAATGATCCCTGCATCTAACAGTTTCATGATCTCTCTTCGCCGCCTCTTGCATGTTAGGATTCAAACGTCTCCGAGGTTGAATCTGAAGGCAGTGATCCTCTTCCCCGGTCAATACGATGCATACAAAAATCAGGACTAATGCCCTTTAGATCATCAATACTATACCCAATAGCCTTCTTGTGGATACAACACCGAAGCACAGCAAACAAACTTTACAGTTGGCTATCTGTGAGTTTAGTACTGACAATCCTGGACATTCTTCATCATCATCTAAAAATGCATACTTCGAATGGGGTTTGAGTGGTTTAAGTTCTACCTTAGTTACCAGGAAGTAGAACTGGGCTACCTTTTCGAAGTATCACAGTTTCCTGTTTCTGTTCAGCTCAACGACCCTCTAAATCAGCAAGACAGGCATCAGCATCAGTATCAATACTAAGGGGTCACTCTCAGTCAATGCTACCTCCAATGGGTCAGCATCACGTATCTGCTGAAATGCAGACATCACAGCTTTGTCTACCACATCTATCCTATGACAAGATTAACTTCAAGCCTAGGAGACTTCAGTAGCATTAGTTAGTTTAAAAGTAATAATATCATCAAACACTTCAAAGTCAAAGATCCTGACTTGACATCAATAACATCACCTGCAGTGCACAAAAATGGTCCGCCCAAAATAATAGGGATTTGGGCATCCTCATCAATATCCAACAAACCTGAAAATCCACAGGAATGCAAAACTTCCCTTACAATATCAGGGACGTCTTCTAAAACACCTAGAGGGTATTTTATAGAATGGTCAGCCATCTGCAAAATAATTTGAGTGCGCTTAAGTGCTCCATATTCAGTTTATTACAGACAGACAAACGCATGACAGACACAGATGCGCCTAAATCGCATAAAGCTTTATCAATAAAAAGTGCACCTACATGACAAGGGATGGAAAAGCTACCCGGATCTTTCAATTTAGGTGGAGATTTATTTTGCAAAATAGCACTACATCTCTTCAGTGAGTGCGACTCTATCTAACCCACTAAAATCTCTCTTTTTGTGATCATCTCGGCCAAAAATTAGCATAGACAGACACTTGAGAAATAAGTTCAGTGAAAGAAACTGTTACCTCAAGGTTCTTGACCATAGCCAAGAACTTACCAAGTTGTTGATCCACCTTGGACTTTTGCATTCGATGAGGCAAAGGCAGCCCTTGGTGTAAAAGGTGTATCGTAACCTTCTCCTTCTCCTTCTTCTTTTCTGCCTGTTCAGCTGTTTCAGACACTTCGACATCAGATGTCGAATTCTTCTCCAATTCCTTCTCTAATACCCTCCTACTCCCTTCTAGAGCCCAGTATCATCATCAACGGGCATAGGAGGAGCAGCATAAGACGTGCCACTACGAAGAGTAACGACATTTACTTGCTCCCTATGTGTAGGTTACCCCGACAGTTGTCCCTGCTGCCTCTGTGCATTAGTCTCTGCCAACTGAGCAATCTGAGTC
This sequence comes from Patellifolia procumbens, assembly GCA_947645195.1. Lineage (NCBI taxonomy): Eukaryota > Viridiplantae > Streptophyta > Magnoliopsida > Caryophyllales > Amaranthaceae > Patellifolia > Patellifolia procumbens. The sequence continues at coordinate 642,755 of CANSGD010001540.1, read as the reverse complement.
TCGAAAAGTTTTATGTGCTTCTCTTGGGACTTCTGTGTTTCCTCATGTGTCTTCGCATAGAAAATATTGATTTCATCAGTTCAGAATTGCTAGGCTCTTGTGGGGTTGCATTTTGTGTCCTGGCTGATAATTCTGATGAGCAGGTCTTTGGAAACCAGGAGGATGATGAGAATTTCCTTGGTTTTGGTAGTAGTTGGGTTTGGGTTGTAGTGTGGAGGTTGATAGGAATTTTGTGGGGGATGGTAGGAGTTTTGTGGTTGGGGTTTTGAACATTGTTGCCTATGGGAAAAAAGTGGGTTGTCTTTCCAACCAGGATTGTATGTGTTGGAGTAGGGGTTATTAGGTTGTCTTTGCTGAAAAGCATTCGCCTGCTCCATCTGATTCTGACTGCACAGACAATCCTGAGCCGAAATGGCCCTGAATACCACACCCCTCGCAGTAAGATGAGGTGATGGGTGCAACTGCTGACATAGCGTTGATGCTCATAGGCGGAGGTGTTGAACTAGAGGATTTCATTAGCTGTTGAGTGAGTTGCGCCATCCGAGATGTAAGCATTGAAATCGCGTCAACTTCAAGCACCTTTCTTAGTCAGACTCCTAGATGATGAATGGTCATTGGCCGCGAGTTGCTAGGAAGTCATAACCCTAATCGACTGCCTTGTCTAAAAAGACCCCTCCCGCAGACCAATCAACAGTACTCTTCGTCTGAGCTGCGGACCATTATAAAAAGTCTGCGTCGAAGCCACTTGTCCATATTATGATGTGGACATTCCCTCTGTAGGTCTCGGAATCTAGTCTACGCTTCCCTCAATGTCTCATCTGGCTCTTGGGAAAACGTAGCCGACTTGTTCCTGATTTCTGCTTTTTTGTGGGAGGGTGATACTCGTGTAGAAATGCAGCAGAAATCGCCGGCCATTTCTGTCTCAGTGATATCGCTGAACCACCACAGAGCCTTGTCTCTGGTGAGAACTCAAATAACATAACCTTCAGCTGCTCAGGTGACTCCTTGATGTTTAACAGTCCTGCAGAGTTGTTGGAATCTCTGTAGATGGTTGGTCGGATCTTCAGAAGGATGCCCACTAAACTGATTTGCTGCACCATATTAATTAGTGCGGTTTGATTTCAAAATTGTTCGCAGCAATAGTGGGCATCGGTGGACCTGTGGGTATGCCTTCAGGATTAGGCACCCCACAAGATTTCGGTGACTTCGCCACTGGTAATGTAAAAATCTCTAAAACTGGCTTCTCTTGGTCAAATGCTGCTCTAAGATCCCGAAGTATTGCTTCTGTGTCAGGATCTCCAGGAATAATGTGAGTTTTCTTTTGATACCTGGACATATAAGAGAAGACGACAAGACCTCCGCAAGAACGGCCTCGATTGGAACGGGAAGTTCCAATGAGGCAAAGAAAAGTACGCTAATTAATCGAATAAAAACTAGAAAACTAGCCGTCTCCCCGGCAGCGCGCCCAATTTGATAGGTTTTAGTGGTGCACCTAATCAAAAATAAACCTACGGTCCTCTAACTAAGGTAGTCAGTAGTAACGGTCGAATCCGCAGGGAGACAGAGTTACTATATTAATATTCAATTAACTAACTGCTTCAGAGAAAATATGGAGAATTAGCCGAACTAATGGGTAAGCTAGATAATACGAATTAAGTCGAGGATTTAACTTCTGGAATAAAAGCCTAGGGTATTAGGTCAGTCTACATGCTTATACCAATCAAACAAGGTCAACAACTATCGAAGCCTAGGTCAAGAGTCGAGCCCTTAGAGCATGTGTTGAGCTATAGTTAAGACTCAACCAACATAGATTGACATACGCCGCATGTTCACTAACGTAATCAGAACTAATGATTGTGTCCTAGGCCTCTAGTCGTAAGACGGATCCATGCAAACAACTGTGATGTGAACCACTAAGCAATCAATGAGATTGACCACTAACATTAATGACTAATTAAGAACAAATCACACCACAATCACACTAATCAAGCCCTAGAAATCAATAGAAGTCTAAATGCAATCATGGTATAAACATGGCTTCCTATCTAACACCCCTAGAAAGAGAACTACTCGGACATGATCGAGGTGGCATCAACAAAACTAGTTGAAAACCCTAAGAATTGCATCATGGACAATTGAGAAATAAGCGATTGAACTAAGTAATTGAGATAAAGGAATAAAGCAATAGCAAGACGATTACCAAATTGACGGAAAGCGGAAACTTTAATTGAATTGAAATTGTACTTGAATCTCTTCTACAATCGAAAGCAATGATAAACTAGGCTAAGAGCTCTCTAAGTGCCCAATAATATGAAAGATACCAATAAAAATAACCTAGCAAGTTTTTATAGGTCCTAAGCAAACAATAAGATAGAGTGGGGAAAATAACGAAATGCGTCTCCCGTGTCATCCACCCGAATCGGGCAAAAGGCCGCCCGATCGGGCACCCAACTAAGTCTTCGCAGCAACAAAATAGGCTTCACCCGATGGGATCGGGCAGATTCCACCCGATCGGGGCCGCAACCCAAACACCCGATCGGGCAAGTCCACCCGATGCCATCGGGTGGATGTCTTCTTCGGCTCTACGAAAACGCTGCAAGGAGAATGGCTAAGTATTGCTCCTCCCGATCCATGCGGGCAAGGCGCCCGTCGGGCGGGAGGCCTGACTCAGCTTCTTCCTCGTACCCGATGGGGCAGTTGTTGCCCGACCCGTCGGCCAGTCTTCTTCTTTCGTTACTTTGCTTGCCCACAGGCCGCGAATCTTTGCACGTTAACTTCTTCATAATGCGCTCCAAACACTATGTAAGGACCTCAAAGATGCCTCATAACTTCCCGCTATCCCGTGGTGTCAAAACATCAAGTAAATGAGGGAGTTTTTCCTAAAACAAACAAAATGATATAGAGCACATAAACCACAACTATATCGAAATAGTTAGCATAAATAGCTCCTAAAAGCATCAATATAGCACCTGTTAGCATGTAAAGAGAGGGAAAAACTCTATAAGATATCGATATATCACACATTAGTTTTCGGGCTGAAAATGAGGAACATCTAGAGAGAAAGGAGAACGGAGCAAGAGCACGCGATCAGTTCATTAAGGTCATAATAGTATGTATAAAGTGATTTAAGAACACTGCTCGAAAAAGTGTTTTTTATGTATATTAATATAAGAGCATTGAACACTTTAGACTAGGTGTTCATGCAAACACAACAAAGAAAACCAAACAAAGGAGAAGAAGACCATCATTAAAACAAACTACTATTGCGTACAGGCACTTATTTAAATCTGATAGAAAGATTCGCCAGACTGTTCCATTCTAGTCTTACTGGGGACCGGAGGCGGGCGGTGGCGGCGACCACAATGAACGCACTGTTCTTCTCAGAGGAGGGCATGTTTCCTCTCTTCCACTCGCCCTAATGCCATCCTGGAACCATCGCATCTCATACAATCGCTCCTCTAGATCAATGGCAGACGCAGGTACTCCTAGAACAGACCAAGCATTTCCTCGTATTGGAGCTTCGGGTTTCTACCCTACAGTTCCTTGCTGAGTGTTGCTTGCCTTTCTAAGGTAGGGATATCCATTTTTTTACTTACTGTTTTTCTTCTACCTCTCTCTTGCTTTGTGTTGTGTGTGAAAATATAGACTGAAATAAGCTTCTATTTATAGGCCTTGGAGGGGCTTAACTCTTTCTTATTATTAGCCATAATATAATTCTTGTCTTAGTTTCATAACATGTTTCAACCCCGGCTTTTCATGAATATGGAACCAGATCCACTAGATTTTAGTGTGCTGAATAATTCTCTTCGTCCGGATTAGAGTACGAAAATTCACTACCAAAAACCGAATCAAATAGTCCTTTGTTTGGCGGTATCGCCACGCAGCTTAATTCCGATCACTCCCCCGGGAAGAGGAGGTAATAATAGAACGCACATTAGAGAGTACTCCCCCTTTCTCGTCTAATAAAGGCAGGTTTCCAAAGCCCCTCGCAGAAGAAGACAGAGCAATCTTACTCGACAGCTCAAGCTGACCAGTACAAAAAAAGCATGTGATCTGTCATCGTTCTCGTACCCTACTTACACTATTTAGCCCTGCCTACTCCGGCTGAACTCGCTTCTACTTGTCTTTTTATTGGCTCATTTGTACCCAGGTACATCCTGAACTCCCCTCGCCTAATCCTAACATCGACAACTCCGCCCTTTCTTCGGTGAGCTACGTGAGACCGAAGCTACCTCTCATGATTTGATTTCCCGGAAAATCCCTTCCAGCTCGCTCTGTCAGTCCACTAAGACCAGTATAGAGTAAGTCAGCACTAGCAATAGCTTTTTCAGTACAATGGGTCCCCTTCTCCACGACCACTCTTATTTGTTTTCATTTGGGATTTCCTTAGTCTTGAAACGTCGCTCTTGAACCCTGGAAATTTTCGTGTCCCCCATCAACTCTTCCTAAGTAATTCCATTCCATTTTGGATTCGGACGTAGGCTTTTCAAACCATCCAGTGGGCTTTGCAATTCAGTATCTTCAAAACCATAATTATCCTATGAGTCCCCAATTTATCCTCTTCCTGCTTGTCAATGGGCTTAGATGGATCAAAGCATTCAAGAGATAGCAACAATGCCAACTCAATTCCTCTCCTTACAGTCGAGTTACTACGTACCTCAATATTCAATCAATCTTCTTCTTCAGTGGCCCAAGCAAGATCATCTTTTTCCAAATCAGAGAGGATAGGGTTCAAGGGTTTCTAAGGGATGAACCGTTTATACTTCCTTTAGAGATAGGACTAGAAAGATTGTCACACTATAAACATAGATTTTTCTCGCCTAGATTTGATGGATTTCACTTGAAAGAATCCTCCTTTTAATGCTTTTCTAACTGTTCTGGTTAAGGAAGGGATAAGGGATGGAACTGAATTAGCTTATTTGCTGTCTAGCCTTATAACTCACTATTGAGATATATGGATGGAAAGAAACTAGCACATTGAAAAGGGAAAAGAAAAAGGGACATTCACTACTAGTCAATAACAGAGACTTTCAATTAAACCTTGTCTAGAAAGGGTACTGGATCGAAGGCAGAAGCACTCTAACATGATAAACTTATTGATCTATCACTTCCCAATTCAAAGAATCCTTGTACCATACAGGAGGATTCTATACTCCTTACCTTTAAGGTTCAAAGAGCGACGTTGCAAGACTCAGGTGATATGTTTAGGATTTTAGCTACTGACCTGAATCTTTCATCCGACTAAAATAAAGTTTTTGAGTGATAGACGAGGAACATGAAAAGCATTTGGGGCCGAAGTAGTGATGGATCCTATTTGATTAACTTAGGGGATCCATCTATAGAGCGTTCCCGAACTTCGAACCTAAACAAATGTTGGGTTTGTCATCCGCAAAACATGGCATCGAGGCAGCTCCCTCCTCTTCGGAAGACAAGTTGCTGCAGCGGAGGTAAAGGGGGCATTACTGCAGTTTTGCCACTGTAAAGCTCCTGGGATTGGCATCTTCATCCGCCTAGCTCACGAGAAAGAGGTGGCAGCTTTATTATCATGGTGGTTGGAGGTCGAAAGAGCATGGATTTTTCATTGTCCGGTAACAACGCTGTTCTTTTCTTTCTTCCTCTACTTCTCTTTTGGACTTAACTCAGGCTTTTGTTGGCTTCGTTGAAAATTTAATTGCCTTCATTTCTCATTCGTCTCAAAAAGAAGCTTGGGCTTACGCTCTCCGCGCCTACGGGTGAGAAGCAATCCTCCTTCTAGGTCGTCTAAGGCACTAAGATCTATTTCTTTCATACTACCAGGAGGCCTAACTACTTGTTTTATCGGTGACTAAACTAAGAAAAGAAAACTTTTGTTAGCAATTCTTTTTCACAGCTTCCGTAATAGCCTATCTTTTCTCTAGCCTGGGGCCGGCACTCCTAAAGCAGTTAACCAGATTTCCCAATATCCTCTAGGCCCACTTCTCTTCCGAATCCAAAACTTGGTTCAAACTTTCAAGCTGCACTGACCGCTATTCCATAGATAGCATAGAGCTCTTAGACAGCGCCTAATAGGCTAGCTTCACTATAAAGGCTCAATTTCCCCCTGGAAGATCTGTTTGATCATTCTTTGTACGTGCTAGCTGCAAGTCTTCTTTTCTGCTTCTTTGGCGAGATAAGATCCCAAGCCCTCACTGAGCTCAATTGTTAGAATTGCTTTCCCAAGAGAATCTAGGTTAAAGAGCGGCCGAGTGACTAGGAACGTCCTCTCTCTGATAGATCAAGTAGCCATTACGAGAGAAGCAGAGGGATCCGAGGTACTCCTCCTGGGAAGTACTACTTCTTTGTAAGAATCGCTAGATCCAGTTGCAGTGCAGTAACTCATATCATCATCTTGATACCTTACTATTAAGCTATTTCGATGTGCCTTCCCCACTAACATGTGCTATCACTTTTAATTAATTGAATGAAAAAGCGGAGGATTATATCCATCCAGCTGATGCTACTGAGGAATCGGGAGGACTTCTACCTACGGACGTGGGGGGTTTGGCTGTAGGAAGTGAGAATTCCTGGTTATTGGGTCAGCCGAAATGCGATCGATCGGCTCAACCGGATGAACCATATCGATGAGTCAATATTTCGTAGTAGCTTCATCAGACCGTACATCTTTCTTGGTATATCCAGATAATAAAATGAAACTTCTGGATCTACAAAGATAGTTATTAAATCTTTAGCACCGCATAAAAACATTCCTCCTAATCGACCCAACTGAAAATTATGTGGCTCACTAATTTGGGTGTGGATTAAGAGTATCGCATTTTTGGGCCAAACAAGTGTGAAATTGATCCTTAGGATGTGTCCAACACTAATTGGGTCGATTAGGGTCCATAGCTAACCCAAAAGTTGGAGAAATGAGCCCCCAAGTGAATTGGTACAATGAAAACAGCTGAATAGCCACAACCATATATATGACTAAATTACCCCTTACTGAGAGGGGCTAAAATGGAAATTTAAGTACAACCCATATAAGTAGACAACTGAGCTAACTCTCACCCAAAACTAATCTTCATCCCTCAAGCAAGCAAAACCCAGAACTCGAAACATTTCCTCTCCTCCTTGCCTGTCTAGACAACAGCTCCAAGGTGGGTTTTCTTCCATTTTTCTCATTCTTTCACTCAATATTTTCAACATGCAATCTCATATTTGGATTCATTGGGTCCTAATATATTGGGGAAGCTTTGGATCATGAAGAAATCCCTTCAAAGCAAGTTAAACTCACCCACAAAATCAGTCAAGGTAATGAGTAAGAACAAACTTTGATTTATGGTTTATCTTTAACTTTTAAACGACTATCTTACCCAAATTTTGATGTTTAAACTTGAGGATTGTTGAGGGACATCAAAGGAGTTGATTTACAGCATTGGAGAAGATTATTAAGAGCCTTTTTCATCATTCATTCAAAGTACACAAGAAAATACGTTTTCTAGTGAAAGGAATTTGAAAAGTCATGAACTTGTTTCCATATATTTTGATTGGAGGATTTGCATGTGAGTTATTTTGGATTGTAATCTTATTTTTAAGTGTATAAAGAGTTAGTATTGCTTGCATGCAATGTGATCATAAGTAAGAATGATTTAAAGAAGTGATTGGACATCATGTTTTGAGCTTGTGTATAATTTGAGAAGTTTATCTACTTAATCTATCATTGTGATGATGATTTATATTCTAAAAATTTGAGTATTTACATATATTAAAACTTATAGAGTTCATATATAAGCATGTTTTAGTTCAATTATAGTGATTTCCATGTTTATAGGAAAAGTGGCGATTTGTAATGTTAATTACTTTTAAATTAATTAAACCTTTGATAAAATCTTATAAAAATTATTTTAAGCAATATAAAGACAGTAATAATGAGAATATGATTTTTAAATATTTTTGTAATTTAATTTTATAAGTAAATAAATTATTTTGTAAATTGACGAAATGGCTATTTGAGACTAATAATGAGATTCTTGAGAACTTTGGAATATAAAAATCAAACTTATGAATTATGAACTTTCTTACGACCTTAAGGACAATAAGTATGTCCATAAAAGGGTTTTACTATTGAAGTATTCGTTTATTTAAAAACTATATTTTTCAAATATAACCTATTTGCGATTTTGTGATTACGAGGTTTTCCTTTGTACACTCATCAAGTTTAACTTGAAATGATGATCACACGAGATGTATATAAGTATATATCTATGTTTAAAATTACTTTCTTGACATGAGTTTTATTATATTGGTTTCACATATGAAGATTTTATACCCTTACTTTAAGTTACATTAATAGTATGGTACTTGTAACTATTGCTTATGAAAATATCATGAGTTGATTTACTCATTTATGAAATTTTAATCTCTATAAATCGTAAGTATATATTTAGGAATCACTTTTAAGTTATCCCCACAAGGATCATTTGGAATTATGATTTGATTTGTGATATGTTATTTAATGATTATCGAAAATTATGGATTTGAGACAGAAATATCAACTTTTGAAATGCGTTTTAAGAAGGGTGGAGATTGTGGCAATGGTGACTTGTCACCTTGCAATGTATATGTGTAATGCGTGGGGACATGTCCGAAAAGTCTTGCAAGCGAAAATAATACGAGATGGGCGATGGCCTACCAGTGTGGGAGTTAGTGGTAAACACTACTCCAATGTGTGTTCTCCCAAGAGTTTTGTGAAAATTTAAGAAAGCTCTATTGGTATTCTCTTGGAATATCTTATACATTGTATTTCTTATATTTAATTTTATAAGATCATGTGGTCTATAAGACCCTTGTGTAAACGCATATTAGCGTATTTGTGAATCTGAGAAAGTTATTTTGAATTTTATCTTGGAATATCCTAAGCATATTTCTTATATAATTTTTATAAGATCATATGGCCAGAGAGGCCTTTAAGTAAACGCATAATGGCGCATTTTTTAGAAAAGTAAATACACGTTTTCAATACCATTCATGAGTTTATGATACAATTGTGAAACTTTAACCATTTAAGGAACTTGCTTTGTAAAGGGGTCAACGCGCTTAGTAACAGTCGGTCATTACTTTGGATTATGTTAATCAGATGTTTATTATATCTTAATTGAGCTGCTAATGGTTTGGCTGTTACTAGATGAATACCCTAATTTCTTATACAAAACAAATTTTGGAGACCGCAACAACATTGTTAGCTACTTCTGGCGCAACTCAATGATGTTGGAAGGTTACCGAACTTTTGGCGATGTTATCATATTTGACACAACTTACATGACCAACAAATAAGGTCTGATTTGTACTCCATTTATAGGAATAAACAATCATTGGGCAACGATATTTGCCTAAATAATCATTGAAAAGACGAAAGCTTTGAATGGCTACCGAAAACTTTTAAGAAGGCCATGTGTCAAAAGGAACCCAAAACAATTTTCAAAGATCAAGACTTGGCAATGAGTAGTGTTATAGAAAAGGTAAGCTAATCATAAGACTTGATTATGTTTCCCAAATAATCATCTGGTCAAAATTATTAATTATTGATACTTTAAATTCATTCTCTGAGCAGATTAATTCAGAATGTATGAAATCAAGTGTTCCCAAATGCAAGACATAAGTTGTGTTTATGACACCTTGAAAAGAAATTTGTCAACCATTTTGGAATATTGAAGAGTGTTGTTGAGTTCAGGAAGATGTTTACTTCCTGCTTAATGAGTTGCGACAACGAAAGAAATTTTGAGAACTAGTGGAAAGAAATGGCAGAATAGTATGGACACGAGAACCAAGACTGGTTCAACAAAATGTATGACATCAGGGACAAGTGTTGATCAGCTCCTAACAAGGACATGTTCTCTCGCTGCTAAGTTTGAGAAAAATAGTTACAAAGGGTTTTCTCTCCATGGTGAGTCGCGACAGCTAGGGCGATTTCTAGCCATTGTAAACCACCATGGGCCGCCGGAAAAAACCGCAAGTCCCACCGCAATCAGTGCAAGCTAAAGAGGGAGTTCAAGCTAAGCTAAAGAGAGAGGCAGCGGTTTTGCAATCCAAACCAAACACCCTATCCAATGGAATAACAACGAGATTATATGAAACACTTAAGAGTGCGATTGAAGAGATGAATGCGATTTTTCAAACTCAACGAGCTTCTCATTTGAGTTCGAGTAATCAGGGGGCTAAGAATGGGTGCAGCAAAATCAAAATCAAGAGCATAATGTCAATGGAACGCCTGCGATAGAACAGAGTGGTGATGCTGAGCAAAATCAAGAAGGAGGAGGAGGTGCTGCTAGGCGTTTGAATCTCAATGGAACTAAATGGGCCTCTGTTGCTGCTGAGAAGGCTCTTACCTCAAAGGGAGCTTCTTTTTTATACATTCCTCCATTAGTGAAGGAAGGTAAGCAAATAGTTCAGCTCTCTCATTATGAGGTAGATGCTCTAACTGAAATTTGGTCAACTGCTGCTATCCTCTATGTTGTGGGGCAAACACCTTCTACAGGAGCTATTAATAGATATGTTGAACAGATTTGGAATCATGTTTCTAAGCCTAAACTTTTTCTACATTGATAGAGGCTATTTTGTTGTTAAAGTTGCTTCTGTTGCTGATCGAAATGAGGTGATTTATGCTGGTCCACATATGTTTAATAGTAGGCCTATTATTTTGAAAGCTTGGACTTTAGATTTTGACTTTCAAGCAGAGATGCTTAGAGCGAGATTGTATAACTTGCCTCTGAACTATTGGGGTACTGAATCATTGAGTAGGATTGGTAGTATGCTTGGCAAACCTCTTTTTGCAGTGAATGTACTACATAACAGCAGAGGATCACATTTGCTAGGTTGTTGATTAAGGTTGATGTTACTAAGCCTCTCCCTCAGTCTCTTACTATTGAGGATACTAATGGTGGGATTGTTGAACAGAGAGTTCATTTTGAATGGGCTCCCTTCTTATTGTGTGAAATGCTTGTGTGAAATGCTCTCTTATTAGACAAGATTGCTCTAAAACCAAGCCTAGTTAAACCTGTCCAAAATTGGATGGTTAAACCTGTTGTGGAGGCTGCAAAGGTGGGTAGTAATGTTGTTGGCAGTGTGGTGAGACAGCCTAATAGGTAGCAGGGGGTTACTGAGGAGGGGCTCTGCAGCCTATGCTAGGGGTTGTTACTGTCAGTGCAGCTGTTGGTGATGTTGCTATTGTTACAGCTGCTGATGAAGTGACTGCAGGCCTAAATGCTGTTGTTATGCTTTCTGTTGAGCATAGTAAAACTGCTGGATGTGCATCTGTTAAAACTATGTTGAGCTTATTCGGAATATTGTCACTAGAGGTCAAAAAGGCAAAGAAGTTGTTGAGATTGGAGGGCCTGGGATGGTGACTCATATAGTGGATGAGGCTGGGACTAGCTCATTCACTATTTCACCAAGTTGATGATAGTGTGTACTTGGAATGTGAGAGGGTTGAAAAACCATTCTAAAGTAGGAGAAATAAAGCACTTTGTGCTAAAACATAAACTCTCTTTGTTTCCTTTGCTTGAGACCAAAGTTAAAAAGCATAATAAAGATAGAATTTTGGGTAAATTTGGCAGGCATTGGAAGTGGGGCCACAATTACAATTATTGTGAGAGAGGGAGAATCTGGATAGCTTGGAACTCATCTCTGATTGGTGTTGATATTCAAAAATTTTCTGCTCAAATGGTGCATTGCTTGGTGAGTGACAAGTTGTCTGGCATTTCTTGGTGGCTTACTGTGATCTATGGATTGCATACTATTGAGGATAGGAAGAGATTATGGCTTGATCTTAGAGCTAGAGACAGCTCTATGGTAGCTCCTTGGTGTATTATGGGAGATTTTAATGCTGTTTTGTCTTCTGATGATAGGGTGAATGGTGCTCCTGTTTCTCATTATGAAAGTCAAGATTTTGCTAATTTGTTGAGAGATACTGATTTGAGTGAGTATAAATTCTGTGGCCATTTCTTTTCTTGGTCTAATAAAGGGTTAGGTGATGCCAGAATTTGTAATAGAATTAATAGATGCTTAGTGAATTCTTATTGGCTTACTAAGTATCCTAATTTGGTGGTTGAGTATTTGAATCCTGATGTTTCTGACCATTCACCTCTTCTGCTTAAATGGTCTAGTAACACCTTGATTAGAGGTAGGTCTTTTAAGTTTTTTAGCTACATGGATGACCAAGAGCAGTTCTTAAATGTTATTACTGCTTATTAGCAGGATATTGGACATGGTGTGGAGCCAATGCATGAAGTTTGGCTCTGTCTTAAAAGAGTGAAAAGAGATCTTAAGCTGCTCCATAAAAGAGAGTTTGGGAGGTTGGGGGAGCAGATTGATAGTGCTAGTGAGGAGTTACATCTTGTGCAGTCTCAGCTTGCACATGGTTATGCTAGTTCTGCCTTACATCAGTTTGAAAAATCTTGTCTTATGAAGCTGAATAAGCTGCTGCAGGTTGATGAGTCTATCTTGAAGCAGAAATCTAGAGTGCAGTGGTTACATCTAGGGGACTCTAACTGACATTTCTTCTTTCATGCTATAAAAGAAAGATACCTGCAGAATAGCATTGAGATTTTGCATACTGAGGATGGGTGTAAACTCATTTCTACTGGTGATATTCAGCTGGAAGTATTGAGGTTTTATACTGGGTTGCTTGGATCTGCTGCTGCTCAGTTGCCCTCTATTGATATTGCTATGCTTAGAGCTGGTGCTCAAGTATCTTCTACTGATGCTAGGGCTTTGATTCAGACTGTCACTCATCATGAGATTGATGGTGCTCTTTGGTCTACTGATGAAGCTAAGGCTCCAGGTATGATGGGTTTAATATCCTCTTTTCAAAAAAGCCTGGCCTATTATTAAAACTAATGTGGTATGCTGCTATTGAGCTTTTCTTTGAGACTGGTGAGATGTTACCTGCTATTAATTGTACCTTGATCAATTTGGTCCCTATAACTGCCAACCCCACTCTTGTTAAGGATTATAGGCCCATTGCTTGTTATACTGTCTTGTACAAGATCATTGCTAAAATTTTGACAAATAAAATGCAACTTATGATTAGTAGTGTGGTTGACCTTGCTCAGTCTGGTTTCATGCCTAGTAGGAACATCTCTGATAATATTCTGTTAGCTACTGAGCTTATTAGAGGTTACACTACTAAACAAATTTCACCCTGATGTATGCTTAAAGTTGACCTCAAGAAGGCTTATGATTCAATTGAGTGGTCATTTCTTGAAACTGTGATGTGTGAGATTGGTTTTCCTGCCAAGTTTGTGAATTGGGTGATGGATTGTGTTACTTCTGTATCTTTTTCCAACTTTATTAATGGAGTGCCTTGCAAGCCTTTTTTGCTAAAAAGGGGTTGAGGCAGGGTGATCCTATGTCTCCATTTCTGTTTGCTTTGGGTATGGAGTACTTGTCTAGATGTTTGATGCAGCTTAAGGGGAATTCTGAGTTCCATTTCCACCCAAGATGTGCCAAACTTAGTATTACCCATCTAATGTTTGGAGATGACTTGTTAATGTTTGCTAAAGCTGATCATAGATCCTTACAGCTGTTATTTGATGCTTTTACTAAGTTTTCTCTTACTTCTGGTTTGGAAGCTAACTTAGACAAGAGTAATTTTTATATTACTGGTGTTGATGGGGATCAAAAGGCTGAATTGCAAGGAAGTTGTTCTATCATGAGTGCAAGCCTTTGATTGATAAAACTGTTGCTAGAGTTAGATTGTGGTTTGTGAAAAAGCTCTCTTATGCTGCTGCGCTTCTGTTGGTCTCCTCTATTCTCCATGTGTTCCAGCTATATTGGTGCCGGATTTTTATTTTGCCTAAAAAGGTCTTTACGGAAATCCAAAGCATTATAGGATTTACTTATGGACTGGCCAAGGTGAAGGCTCCAAGAAAGCTCCTGTAGCTTGGGATACTGTTTGCCTTCCTAAGGTTTATGTGGGGGCTGGAATATTAAAGACCTTGCTTCTTGGAACAAAGCTGTCATAGCTAAGCATCTTTGGGCTATTTCAATAAAGCAAGATAAGCTTTGGATCAAATGGTTGCATGTCTACTATATCAAGCATCAAGATGTTCTTACTATGCCTATCTCTAATAGACTGTCTTGGTCCATGAAGAAAATTCTCAAAAGTAGGGAGATGGTTGATGGGAATCAAGTCCCTATGAGCTTACTTGCTGGCCCTTCCTTTTCTATTAAAAAATTGTACAAGTCTATTCAAGGCGAGCATCTTAAGGTGGGATGGCAGAGGATTATTTGAAACATTCCAGCTAGTCCTAAGGCACTCTTCATCACTTGGCTTCCTCTACATGGAAGACTAGCTACTAAGGATAGGTTGGCTACTTGGGGATTGCCTACTAACACTTCTTGCCTATTTTGTCAAGCTGATTATAAAACTGTAAATCATTTGTTTTTTGATTGCAGCATTACTATGAGGGTGTGGACTATTTTTCAGCAGCAGTTGGGGATTCAGGTTATTCTAAGGAACTTCCATGATGAAGTCAAGCATGTCATTCTTAGAAGCACAAGCAAAGCTCCCCAATCACAATTATATTGCTTATTCTTTGTTGAAGTTGTATACCAAATTTGGTTGAATAGGAATGCTTTAGTATTTGGTAGGCCTGTTTTAGATGTGTTGGCTAGTTATAGCAAATTATATTTAGAATTGCTTGTAGAAGCTCAGAGTCCTTGAGACTTTTGCTTATTATTTGAGTTTGAGTAGCCTAAGCATGTTCATGATTGTTGGCGGGGTTTGGGCCCTTATCCTGTTGGATTAGGGAGCTTCCCTTCCCTTCGCTCTGGATGGTGATGTATGGTGATTGTAACCCTATTTTATTGGTTTTCAATAATAACTTTGAATTGCCAAAAAAAAGGACATGTTCTCGACATGGATCTTTTCATCACAAAGAAGCAAAACCCACAAACCGAGCAATGTCATTCAATGCAAAAGCCAACACAAATTTGTTTTAATTCTACTATGTATTCGAAGAAACAATAAAGAGATGAAAAACACAAAATAAAGTGACAACTTCAGGTACACAACAGAAAAAAACCCTAAGCAATTAAATCAAAATGCATGTTGCTGAAGCATGCCACAGAAGTATACACACTACCATTATTCAAAGATTTTGAGACGGATTATGTATATGCAATGGCATCAACATTAAGAGCAAAAGAAACTCAAAGTGGAGACTTGAAACTTTTTGAAGTGTCACTTGATGAAGATTTCTCACTGTCTCATTACATAGATTTTACTAAAGGACTCAAAGAATATCCATGCACTTGCTAGTGCTTCACTGAAACATGAATGTTATGTTACCACATTCTGAGAGTGCTGCACGTGTACAACAAATTTAAAATTCCTGATAAATACATGGAAGCGTTGGATAAAACTAGCAAAGTCAGCAGTTTGGGATGAAGATGAAGGTAATATTCCACATTAATTATTTAAAGAAAAATCCGATATACATATATAAGTACATTAAAGCATTTAATTTTTTTGTACAGAATAGAAGAAGACACAAGAGGGCAAAACTTATACTCTAACTTATGGACATTATAGAGGCATGTCATAGCCATAAATTTCTACAACTTGGTTTCAATATGTCAATCAAGTGAAGAAGTAAGGAAGGTTTGTGATGATGGTCTAAAGCAACTCTACAAGAAGGTCAAGCAAGTATCCAAAATAAATCAAGACGATAAAAAGGAGCTAGAAGAAGAAGAAGCAAGAAAATATATTGTCAACAAACTTGCAAAATAACAAAATAGAAGGAAGACCTGACATCAAAAATAAGAGAATAAAAGATAATTTTTAAAGAAGAGAGACAAGGACAAGAAACCCAAATGAGTTTGGGACAACAACTCCAAATCTCCAACTTATTTGAAATAGTCATATATAATGTAAAAATATACAGACAAATACCAAAGTTAAGAAATTTATTATCTAATAGTGTTTGTAATACCTCGTATTTTAAAGGACTTTTATTATTATTATTAGGAAAATTTTCATAGAACCACCTTAAGTTTCTAGTTATTTGTAAACTCCCACCTTTATGTTTGTTTTTACTATAAATTACCACCTTAAGTTTACCAAACCTTTATAAACTCCCACCTTTTGACAGAATTTGCCTAACCCCGTTAACTGTGGACCCCTCATCAATTATCTCTTTATTTATTTTAACCTTTAAACTATTCATTTCCCCCTTCCTATATGTAGTATGTTATTTCCCTCTAAACTCATCTTCCCCCCCTCATTATTTCCATCTTTGCCACCATTTTCATTCTCCAAAGCTTACAAAGGTTCGATTTTTTCCTGGAAATTCGGGTAATTCTCATTCTCCCACAATGACACTTTGGTAAAAATCCTTCAACTTCACCCATTCCTTGCAAAACAAAGATTTCAATTTCAGAAAACCCATAAATTGTCGAAGGGATTTCAATTTTAGGAAAAACATAAATTGTAAACCCTAAACCCTAAAATTGTAAATTGAAAAACCCTATATACTGAATCTAACGGAGGTAAAGAGGAGAATGAGAATTACCTGAATTTCCAAAAAATCGAACCTTTGTAAGCTTTGGAGAATAAAAAATGGGGGCAGAGATGGAAATAATAAGGGGGACGATGAGTTTGGAGGGACATAACATATATAGGAAGGGAAAATGAAGAGTTTGGAGGGAAAAACAAAAGAGCTAACTGATGTGGGGCCCACAGTTAACGGAGTTAGGCAAATTCTGTCAAAAGGTGGGAGTTTTATAAAGGTTTGGTAAACTTAAGGTGGTAATTTATTAAAAAGAAGAATAAAGGTGGGAGTTTACAAATAACTGGAAACTTAAGGTGGTTCTTTACAAAGCTTCCTTATTATTAAAGGAGTTTATTATATTATAAGAGTTGATTTATATAATTTATTTAATGAAAAAAGGGTTTTACTAAAGTTATGTTACATATATAAATATAATATGGACTTAGTTTTGGGCTTTTGAAATATTCAAAAGGGCTTTAGTGTTTGATGACACGTTTTAAAAAGGCTTTGGGCACAAGTAATTTTATTTCGAAAAAAAATTTAAATAGGGTTTGCCATGAAGCCCATTAGGGTTTTCTATGGATGCCTATAAATAGAGAGAGAAGGAGAGAAAACATTGTTGCCGTCATCTTTTCCAAAACCCTAAGTGAGCTCTCTCTCTCTTCTCCATCTTTTTCTAGGGTTTATATTTTCATGAATTATTAAATTATTATTATTCATTGAAAACATGTTTTTAGATTAGACTTGTTTATTATATAGTTTAGTAGTGATTTCGAGATTTGTGCAAAAGAAAGGTTGGGACTTTAAATTAATTAAAGTTTGGATTTTTATGAGCATAAGAACGAAGGAGGAAGGCCGGTAAGCCACCGGCGTGACAGCGCAGCCGCGCATGGCCGGCGAGCCACCGCAGGCTGGTGGTCATGCGCTGCCAGCGCTCCGGGGCCGCACACGCCAATGCGCGCGTGTACGCGTTTGCCACGGCCACGACCGCTGCCGTTCGTCCGCCTGTTTTAAAATATATATATTTTATTATTTATTTTTAGGAAATAATTTCTGGTTATATTTATTTTCCTAATTTGATTCGATTTGGGTGATTTAATTAGTTTCTTGCCAAAAAGGGATTATTTTGTGCTCATACTTAATGTATAAGTTAAGTATGATGACCTAAACCTAATTTTAGGGTTTTAATGGGGGTTTAGGGTTTCAAAGTTTATATTTTTATATTTTTATATTGTTGTAATTTAATTAAAATTTAAGTCTTTAATTATTTTAAGAGCTTTTGAAAGAGGATTTAAAGGTAGAATGTTTTATATGTTTACAGGATGTTTAAACTCTTAAAGGAGTTTTAAAGTAATTTAAAGGCTACCCATTTTTTATTATACTTGTTTAAGTAATTTAAGAGTTCTAAAGTTTATTGTTTAATTGTTTTCAAGGAGCACAATTCATTAGAGGACATTAGTTGTTGATCGTTAGCTTCTCGAGTGAACTTGTTTGTGTAGAATGGTACATGATATAGCGCTTGACATATATATGATAGATGAAATTGTTTGATTGGAATGAGAACCTAGGATAGAGTTCATGAGAACTTTATATGTGAATTGTTTATGAATGTTTGTGTGAAAGCATGATGCATGTCTTTCTATGTTTATGAACTGTTGAGTTCACTTAGATGAAATAGTTTTGGAAAGGGATATTTGGAATAGAAAGTTTGGATAGGGATTTCAAAAATACAAAGTTTTTTTATGAAAATAATCGAGGTCACGGATCTCGCAAAACTGAAACGGCAGTGACCTTGTAGGATAGGATCCCCTACTTGTAAATAGGCCTGAGAGTGAACCATTTATGGTCGCTTTGCTCGGTGATGTTTATACATTATGTTGATTGCAACTAGCCCGAAGCTAGCTCTATATTCCACGTTTCAAGGTGATGAGATTTGGGTAGGCCAACCCAAAATATCTCGGCCTTATAGTCACAAATGCTTAACTGGGAGGATGACGATCCTATAGTGTGTTTGAAGAGGAATTGGATTTGAGTATGGATTATGGATTAATTGGTTATTAGTTTGATTGATTGTGAATCGTAATTGTGTGATGAATGATGCATGATTATGTGTTATGTGCATGACTAGTTCTATGTTATGTACTCAGTAGTTGCTGACTCATATTTTCCTTTATGTCTTGATCATTGCTTCTTTCTATGATGATCCTGTGATGACGCATTTGGAATCTGTCCATATTGCTGAGCAGTCACGAGATCTTAGACGGTTGCAATATAGGTGACCGTTCGAGGAGTTCATCATTCATTCGGGGAAATTCGAGAAGGGCGTAATGGAGTTTACTTATGTTATTTCATACTATTTCATGTGTATTTGGTTATTTGGATTTGGTTTAAAGGATTTGATTAAGTTTTATTTTCCGCTGCGGTTGTTTAAGAAAATGGTTTGACTTTGGTTTAGTTGACGTTAAAGAAAGTTGAATTTTATAGTTTGACTTTTATTAAATGGTTTGACTTAGTTTGGTTTCACTAAAGCCACGATCCTGTTATTTAAAGTGTTATTGAAAGTGTTTTGTTTTATTAAACGGGTATCCGGAACTTTATTATTTATTCATTAAAGTTTATTTAAGAGTTTTGAGGTATATGTTTAACAGGAAGAGTAATTACGTTATCCTTCCCAACGTAACACCTTGGGTTTTGTCCTTATGGAAAAGTCGGGGTGTTATAGTGTTATTCAGACGTTGGCAACAATAATTCACCAATTCTAAAGTGGCTCATGTTGTATGTGCGTTAGGTATTAGGTGGCACGTACACTCCACGTGTTGCCACCCATGAACATTTGAGTAATAACATTCGTAAAAGCGTTTGATTCATCAAACAACTTTAGGACTCCTTTTTAGATGAGAAAAGGAAAAGAGTTGATGAATTAGAGTATTATAATGAGAAGATTAGTAGTCGCCTCGTCCACTTAGGGGGGTACGGACACACGTGCGCGGATTACGGGTGACGATTACAAGAATGGTGGGCAACTGAATAGTACTCGACGACGTTCAGGAATGGATGTAGACCCATCGAGCAGGGATAATAAATAGGATTAAGTTAATCAAATGCTACTAGGAATGAGGGTAAGATTAACAACTTCCCTTAGCACAAAAGTAACTGAAGGTAATTAAAACTTTTAATTTCCCTCACGCCGCTTACTAAAACTAGATCACACAAGTGGTAGATCTCATGTGCATCACATAAACAATTAGAGCATGCTATTTACCCTTCAGTAAACAAATTTAACCAAATATAATTGGTTCCTAAACCATGAGTCTAGTTTATGTATTAAGGCTACAAATTATGGTCAAAGTCCAAGGGTCTCAAAACAAAGAAAAGATTTCCAGGCTTTTGTGGACTACCGTTGCACAATAGGATAACTCCATGTAGCCGAGCTAGGTGGGCACGAACAAACCTAATGGCTGGGACGAATTACCATCTTGCATGTTTGCTTAGAGATTCATGGACCATACCATGTCATTAATAGTTTCCCAGGGGTACTCAGAGATATAGTAGTTCTATTGTGGTTATTAGTAGCCTTTCCATCCCTTGTGGATAAGACTTTATCCAACCATACAGTGTAACAAAAGATTCTTAATGAATTGATGTCTTTTACGATCAATGATACATAAACACATGTTAGTGGCAGCACAAAAAAATGCGTGTCACCATAATGACTGATAGGCTAAAGTCGTATCACCTATTCAAAGATAATTCCTACAGTTCTCTAACAATAGTAGTCAAGGGAAGCAGGGTCGAATCTGCAGGGAGACATAGTTTCTATGTTAATATTCAACTAAATAACTACTTCTGATGAAATCTGATATGATTAACTGAACTAATAATTAACTAGAGAAAATTGGAACTAAACTGAGATTTAACTATGGAACAAAAGCCTAGAGTATTAGTTCGATCCACCATGCTTATATCAATCAAATAGGGTTAACTACTATCAAAACCTAAGTTAAAAGTCGAGGGATTAGAGCATGTGCTGAACTATGGTTAAGTCTCAACGCTCATAGTTGAAGATACGCCGCTTGTTCACTAACATTATCAGAACTACTGGTGTGTCCTAGGCCTCTAATCGTAAGACGGGTCAATACGAACAACTATTAAACACAAGCAATCAATGAAATTGGCCACTAACATTAATTACTAATCAAGAATAAATCACACCACAATCTCTCTAACCAAACCCTAGAAATCAATAATAGTCTAATCAATGATCATGGTATAAACATGGGTTCCTTCTCTAATACCCTAGAAAGGGATCTACTCAGACATGATTAAACTAACAATGACAAAACTAATAAGAAACCCTAATAATTGCATCATGAAATAATCAACAAATAAACTAGAACAATTAAGAAGTAATAACAAAGCAATACGAGAGAACATTACCAATTGACAAAAAGCAATAACTTTAATTGAATTGAACCACGGTTTGATCTCCTCTACAATGATGAAACTAATGAAAAAATCTAAAAAGCTCTCTGTTTAAGATAATAAAAGATGAATATAAAAATAAACGCAAAAGTATTTATAATAACCTAAGAAAGCAAATAAGATAGGACGAAAAGACGAAAAATCGCCCCTACGTGTCTTCTGCCCGATCGGGCAAAGGGCCGCCCAATCGGGTCTGGAAACATCATTTCAGCAACCAAATTAATACGTCCACCCGATGGGATCGGGTAAGGTCCACCCGATCGGGACCGCAACACTGACACTCGATCAGGCAAGGCTGCCCGATACCATTGGGCCAATAATGTTCTTCAAAGTCTTCAAAACCAGCAAAATAACCAAGTAAAATCCCACCCGATCGGGTGGAAAAACTGAAGTTTTTGTTTTGGAAGATCGAGTCCGATCGGGCAACAGTTGCCCGATGCCAACGGGTGGAGGCATTTCCTGGGCAGCTCTTGTGCTTGGTTTCAGACGCCAAGTTTCTCAATAATTTTTCTTGAAAAGGAGCCTGAATACAATCTCGAGACCTCCTACATGCCTCATAACTTCTCCCGCTACAGTGTGGTGGTCAAAATGATAAAAAATAGGGAGTTTTTTCCTAAAACCTGCAAAACGTTATAAAACAGACAAACCACAACTATATCAAAATAGTTAGCATAAATTGCTTTAAGAGAGTCAATACCGCACAATTTAGCTTGTAAATGAAGGGAAAAACTCTATACGAAAACATTCTATCAAATTCCCCCAAGCTAAACCTTTGCTTGTCCTCAAGCAAACAAATTATGCGAACTAACATATGATGTCTCACCTCAATAAGATAGAAAGAATTTGGCTCAAACTTTCAATTAGACTCAAGATTGGTCCGGCAGGCAAGCATCATCATCAATCTATCATATCAAACCAGCAATCGATTAGTATGCATGGCAATCCACAAGGCCATCTGCGCATCCCGCAAATACTAAGAGGGTTCTCGCATTGAGGTCATTCAACTCTCAATTTTTGTGGTAGGCAAAAGATGTGCCCGATCGCTCACCTGACCCATCCCATAATAACCCTTCCCAACTCACATCACTCGTGTGTTTACAGGGGTGCATGTGACACTCAACCTATTCAGTCGACTCACAAACAGCAAATACTCTAGGAGATTGGGACCAAACTTCATATCAATCCAAACAATGCAATGCAACAAAGATGATGAGGTCTTTATAAGGTTGTAGCGTGGCTTAGGTGAAAGGTGTGGAAAACTTTGGAAGATGTGGTGGTAAATCCAATGATGCGTCGAAGTTATTCGCCAATCTTAGGCAATTTTTGTATGGTTTTGTGTGTCGGTTTGTGTTTAGAGTTCGCGTTTTGGTTTGGTTTGGTGTTAAAGAGGTCTAGAGAGTCGTGTCCCAAGTTTTGGTGTTTGTCTTGATCGTGCAGTATTCTATCATTCTCCGAAGCATCAAGTCATCCAACTTCCTAGCGGCACGTCATCTTGAAGCCTTCCAAAGTCCTTTGAAGCTTCCGAGCCAAGCTCCAAGTCTTCCGATTCCGAGCTCCAAGCATCGAGCCATTGCAGCGGCCAAGCCACCAAGGAGGATCCTCCAGGGCTATCCAAGCATTTCTTCCTTCCTCTCCCCTTTTATGTTAGAGCTTTTGAGAAAGGGGGGGGAGGGCAGTAGCCAGTCGCGACACTTGTCGCGGGTCACGACCTGCTGCTCGCGAGTCGCGACAGTGGTCGCGGGTCGCGACCTAGCACTGCAACCCACCTCTCTTTTCTTTTATCTTCCCTTCTGCGGATAGTTTTGATTTATGTTTTTGAGATCTTCTTTATATGTAGAGAGAGAAAGAGAACAAGAGAGTACTTAGGTTCCATTTCTAGGGTTTGAACCACTAACAACTCTTAGAAATCTTTGGTGTAAATCATGTATGTTCTAGCGTAAACTTGTTCTTAGATCCGGTTAGTTGAAGCTTTCAACTCTTGTATGTGAGAACTCTTGTTCTTCTCATCTCCCTTGGTTATTGTAAGGTCTCTTGATCTTATTTCATTGATATTTGCATAATCTTACTAGGAGTACTACTAGTGTAGTTGTGTAAATGATCAAATGCTAGATTTAAGAACATAATCGGTTAGTTATGTTCTTAGTTCTTTGGTAGCAGACTAGGTTTTTGTTGTAATGCTGATTTTGCTTCAAGTTCTTAGAGAGACTTTACTTATTG
Organism: Patellifolia procumbens; assembly: GCA_947645195.1. Lineage (NCBI taxonomy): Eukaryota > Viridiplantae > Streptophyta > Magnoliopsida > Caryophyllales > Amaranthaceae > Patellifolia > Patellifolia procumbens. Next base: position 619,548 of record CANSGD010001540.1, on the reverse strand, counting down.
CTTGAATGTTAATGCTTCATTATCATTAGCAATCCTATTATGCCTCGGTTCTAATGCTACTGTTGGTTTGAAGTTAATGCTATTTGTTTGAGTTAGGTGATAGTAAGAGGGGGTTCAAACCACGCTGATCGTGTTTGTTTAACCACGATATAGGAGGTTAGAAGCTTAGATTTCTCAATAAATGACCAAAAAGGGAGAAATGTTTATGAGTTCCATGATCGATACTTTGGTTGAAAGTGGATATTAATCGAGTCAAAGATCTTTTTTCATTGATTTAACTTACAACATTTCTTGTTTAGTCTCTATAGTTGTAGTACTTGTTCCTAAGCAAACCCCCCCCCCATTGGTTACGTGACTCCTAGAAGACTCTAGGGGTTTGATTTTGCTACTTATAGACTCGTACTTTGCATTCTGTGGATACGATTCTTACTTCCACTATACATTTAGTTGTTAAGGAAAGAAAGTTAATTATATTTGGTTAGGAGCATACGACAACTTCACACCAAATTTTGGCGCCGTTGCCGGGGAGCAAGGTGTACTAGTTTGTGTTTAGCGTATTTTGTTATTGATTGTATTGCTTGTTTTATGGTTTATGGTTATTACTCGTGCTACTAAACAACAACCCTTGCAGTACGATCCGGATTTGGAATTAACTCTTTTCAGGTTGAGAAGGGAATTGCGTGAAAACTTCATGGAGCTTCCTTTTGCTATTGAACTAGAACAAAAGATGCCTCCGAGAGTTGAGCAACACACCTTAAAGGAGGTCACAGCTCCGAACCTTGATCAACAACCCCTATGCATAACATTTCCAGAAGAAGAAGAAGGGGAAACTTTTGAGCTGAAATCGGGGTTGATACATCTACTTCCAACATTCTATGGGCTAAACGATGAGGATTTGAACAAGCATCTTTCGGAGTTCCATGTGGTTTATAGAAGCATGAAGCCTAGTGGGGTGTCTGAAGAGAAGGTGAAACTCAAGGCCTTCCCGTTCCCATTAAAAGGAGCAGCAAATGATTGGTTATACTACCTTCCATCGGGTAGCATATCCACTTAGGCTGATTTATAAAAAGCTTTTCTCGGGGCTTACTTTCCGACTTCAATGTCTTCTGTGTTAAAGAAGGATATTGGTAACATCGAGCAAAATAATAATGAAACCTTTTATGAATATTGGGCGAGATTCAGGAAGTTATGTGCTAGTCGTCCATATCACGGTTGTTCTGATGATGATCTAGTACTTTACTTCTACAATGGGCTATGTGAAGAAGATGCTAGGAAGTTCAACCGTCCACCACCACCTTACCAAAGACCACCGGAGCAAGGAGCTCCATATTTCCGGCCGCAAGGCCAAGCACAGGGATCAAGTTCCGGCATGTCAACGGAGCATATGATTAATGCTTTAACTAAAAATGTGACTAACATGCAGGGAAATATGGTCCAATTTTAGAAGGAAACCCGATCGAGTATAAAGAACTTAGAGAAGCAACTGAGCCAAGTCTAGGGAGCGGTGGGCAGGCTAGAGGCCCGTGATTCGAGTAAGCTACCGTCACAAACGGAGCTTAACCCCAAGCAAAATGCAAGGGCCATCACTACGGAGTGGTAAGGAGTTAAAAGGTAATGAAAAGGCAAATGTGAATGAGAAGGAGATAGAGGAAGAGGTAGTTGTTTATGAGCCGGTGCCTGAAGCCGAGCCATTTCCATCCACATCAGGAGAGCAAGAGAAGAAACAACCACTTCCACCCTATGAGTCAGTTCCACAATTTCCCGAGGCACTAAAAGATACTCGACAGAAGGAAGGTGACAAGGACATTTACGAAGTTTTTCGTAAGTGTGAGGTAAACATTGCCCATTTAGATGCTTGAAAAAAATTCCTAGGTATGCTAAACTCCTCAAAGAAATGTGTACCACAAAAAGAAAGCAAAGATTAAGGGGAGTGCATAAGGTAAAGGTAAGTGAACATGTATCTGCGAAGTTTTAAAAGAAACTACCTCCAAAATGCAGTGATCCAGGCATGTTCACTATATCATGTGTGAAAGGAAACACCACGTTTCAAAGAGCCATGCTTAATTTAGGTGCCTCAATTAATGTGATTCCTTATTCTTTGTATGAGTCCTTAAAGCTTGGTTTCTTACATGAAACATGTGTCGTGATTCAGTTAGCTGACCGTTCCAATGCTTATCCTAAGGGAATAGCGGTTCAAGCTTTAGAAGAATATGAAAAGCTTCCTATCGTCCCCTTTTCTAAAGGGTCGATACCACTAACAGTCCCTCGGGACAAGCTTTTACCATCTATTGTGCAGGCACCTACTGTGGAGCTGAAATCAATTCCCGAGCATCTAAAGTATGCATTTCTTGGTGATGAAACTACTTTTCCAGTGATTATATCGAGTAAGTTAACCAAGGAACAAGAGGAGAAACTTATGAAAGTGCTGAAGGAACATCGAGAGGCAATTGGATGGACTATTGCAGACATTAAGGGAATAAGCCCTACCACCTGTATGCATCGAATTCTATTGGAAGAAGGTACAAAACCAGTGAGACAGCCTCAGAGACGTCTAAAAATCCACCTATGATGGATGTGGTGAAAGCCGAGATTTTGAAATTACTCCAAGCAGGTATGATTTATCCTATTTTTGATAGTGAATGGCTTAGTCCCACTCAAGTCGTGTCTAAGAAGTCTGGAGTAACTGTTGTTGAAAATCAAGATGAGAGTTAGTGCCCACTCGTATTCAAAACGGGTTGCGGGTTTGTATTGATTACTATAGATTGAACGCGGTAACGAGAAAAGATCATTTTCCATTGCCATTCATAGACCAAATGTTGGAAAGATTAGCTGGACATTCATTTTATTGTTTCTTAGATGGCTATTCAGGCTATTTTCAGGTGGCAATAGCACCGGAAGACCGGGAGAAGCCTACATTCACGTGTCCTTTTGGCACGTTTGCGTATAGACGCATGTCTTTTGGTTTATGTAATGCCCCCGCTACTTTCCAAAGATTTATGGTAAGCATTTTTTCGGAGTATATGGAGCAATTCGTAGAAGTTTTCATGGATGATTTTACCGTGCATGGAGCTCCTTCGATAATTGCTTGGATCATTTGACTTTAGTGCTTAAATGATGTATTGAAGCTAATCTTGTTTTGAACTCCGAAAAATGTCACTGTATGGTCGAGCAGGGCATTGTTTTGGGTCATGTAGTCTCTGAAAAGGGTATTAAAGTTGATAAAGCGAAAATTGACATTATTCATTCTTTACCTTATCCGACTAATGTGAGAGAAATTCGATCTTTTCTTGGACATGCGGGATTTTATCGCAGGTTCAATAAGGATTTCTCGAAGACTTCATCTCCTTTATGCAGGTTGTTGCAGAAGGATGTTGATTTTGTGGACGATGAAGCTTGCAAGAGAGTATTTGATGAGCTGAAGAGGAGGCTAGTTTCAGCTCCTATAATTCAACCCACATATTGGTCCAAGCCCTTCGAGATAATGTGCGATGCAAGTGATTATGCGGTAGGGGTCGTGCTTGGGCAAAGAGTGGGAAGGATGCCTGATGCCATTTACTATGCATCCATGACACTGAATGAAGCGCAACAAAATTACTCCACCACAGAAAAGGTGTTATTAGTTGTGGTCTATGCTTTAGAGAAGTTTCGATCTTACTTACTCGGCAACAAAGTCATTGTTCATACTGATCATGCATCCTTTTGCCATCTAATGACGAAGAAGGAAGGAAAGCCGAGATTGATATGGTGGATTTTGTTAATAAGTGAGTTTGATTTGGAAGTGAAAGATAAGAAGGGAACGGAGAACCTGGTTGCAGATCACTTCAGTCGATTTGTATCATCATATGATCTAGAGCTTAGTTCGGAGAATCCGTGGAAGGAACCCATCCGGGAGGAATTCCCGGATGAGCATTTGTTTGCTTTTGGATGTTCACACCCATGGTATGCTCATATTGTGAATTATCTTGTTTCTAACTGTTTTCCTTCTCATTTCTCAAAAGCATAGAAGGACAAGCTGAAGAGTGATGCGAGATGGTATGCTTGGGATGATCCCTACTCATGGAAACATTGTTCGGATCAAGTGATAAGAAGGTGCATCCCGGAAGAAGAGGTAACTTCTATTCTCACTTTTTGTCATTCCCACACTTGTGGATGGCATTTTGGAGCAAGGACGACATCTTGCAAAATACTTGATTGTGGATTCTTCTGGCCTACTTTACATCGAGATTCATATCACTTTTGTAAGTCTTGTGATAATTGTGAAAGAGTTGGAAATATTTTCCGAAGGAATGAAATGCCCCAATTTTCTATCTTGTATTGTGAAATTTTGGATGTATGGGGCATTGACTTTATGGGGCCTTTTCCAAACTCTTTTGGTTTTCAATACATCTTACTTGCAATTGATTATGTCTCAAAGTGGGTGAAAGCCAAGCCCACTAGAACTGATGATGCTAAGGTGGTTGCGGATTTTGTGAAGTGTAACATAATTTGTAGGTTCGGGATTCCACGAGCCTTGATTAGTGATAAAGGAACACACTTTTGCAACCGGACCATAGGAGTATTGCTTAAGAAGTATCATGTGACCCACAAGACGTCCAGAACATACCATCCACAAACAAATGGTCAAGCGGAGGTATCAAACCGAGAAATCAAATCTATTCTTGGGAAAATAGTGAATCCAAGTAGGAAGGATTGGAGTTTGCGGTTAGAGGATGCATTGTGGGCCTATAGGACAGCTTACAAGAAACCTATTGGTATGTCCCCATACCGCTTGGTGTTTGGAAAGCCGTGTCACCTTCCGGTGGAGCTTGAGCACAAAGCATATTGGGCAATAAAGAGCTTTAACATGAATATTGATGAAGTCGGGCTACATAGGAGGTTGCAGCTTCAAGAGTTGGAGGAAATCCGGAATGAATCCTATGAGAATGCGGCAATCCACAAGGCTAAGACGAAGGCATGGCATGATAAGATGATAATAAGGAAGGAACTCAAGGTTGGTCAATGAGTTCTTCTTTTTCAATCCCGTCTACGCCTCTTTCCAGGAAAGCTCCGTTCTCCTTGGATTAGGCCATTCACTATCATAAAAGTATTTCCCCATGGAGCTGTAAAGATCATGAGTGAAGCCACATCGAAGGTTTTTAAGGTGAATGGGCAGCGGCTTAAGCTGTACTTTGAAGGTTTTCATCAAGCAGGGGCCGAGGATGTTCCTCTCGGTGGACCCTTAGTATGGATGAGTTTTTGAGGTTTGCAACGTCGTGTCGACGAAGTTAAATAAATGAGTCATATTGTATATAATTGTATACAACTAGTTTCTTTCTTTGTTTTATGGGATTCTACGCTTGTTGGTTGTGCTTTTTGCAGGAAATCCATGGAGCATTCATAAAGTGAGTTTGAGAGCTTTGAGAATAGTGAGAAGCTTGTGTGAATGGTTGGCTCGTGATTCAAGAATTGCAAGGTTTGAGAGGATCGAACTTTGATTGCAAGACTTATGAGCGTGAAAGAAATGAAAATGAGTGAAAAGGAGGACAAGAGTGAGGAGGGAGTGGTATACTTCAAGACTCGAGGTGGAACTGGCTGAACGCTCAAGGCAGTTTACTAGAAACTCAGCGGCTCGTCGAGTGGTATCCGAGGGTTCCAGTTCTTCTAAGTTGGAGGACCAAGTACAAGCTTTGACATCCATGATGAGGGAGTACCTAGTTAAAGAGAAGACACACCACCTGAAGGCTTGTGGTATTTTTTCATCAAATCATCCAACTGATTTATGTCCTCATTTGCAGGAAGAAGCTAGTGAGGAGGTAAAGGAGGCCGGTTTTCAAGGCCAAGGTTTCCAAAAGCGTTATGATCCATATTCCAACACCTATAATTCGGGGTGGTGAGATCATCCTAATTTAAGGTATGAAAGTACAACTGGGAACCAACCGCCACACCATCAGTTCAATCGTCCACCACCACCTTACCAAAGACCACCGGAGCAAGGAGCTCCATATTTCCGACCGCAAGGCCAAGCACATGGATCAAGTTCCGGCATGTCAACGGAGGATATGATTAATCCTTTAACTAAAAATGTGAGTAACATGCAGGGAAATATGGTCCATTTTCAGGAGGAAACCCGATCGAGTATAAAGAACTTAGAGAAGCAACTGAGCCAAGTCTCGGGAGCGGTGGGCAGGCTAGAGGCCCGTGATTCAGGTAAGCTACCGTCACAAATGGAGCTTAACCCCAAGCAAAATGCAAGTGCCATCACTCTACGGAGTGGTAAGGAGTTAAAAGGTAATGAAAAGGCAAATGTGAACGAGAAGGAGATAGAGGAAGAGGTAGTTGTTCATGAGCCGGGGCCTAAAGCCGAGCCATTGCCATCCACATCAGGAGAGTAAGAGAAGAAACAACCACTTCCACCCTATGAGCCAGTTCCACCATTTTCCGAGGCACTAAAAGATACTCGACAGAAGGAAGGTGACAAGGACATTTACGAAGTTTTTCGTAAGTGTGAGGTAAACATTCCCCTTTTAGATGCTTTAAAACAAATTCTTAGGTATGCTTGATGTATCACATTTATATATAGTTTCTAGATGCATTTAGATTGCATTTAGAACTCCTTTTTGAGCATTTAGGTGCATAATGACATGAATTACACAAGTTGTGCTCTACTACTCCCCGTTTGAGTGTTTCGATGATTTTCAGGTTATTTTGATACAAAGTGATCATGAGTACCAAGGATGTAGCCTATTAATCATTGAAGATGAAGGTAGCTTTCACAAGGATCACAATACATCCGTTTGGGACAATTTTGAGTTGGAATGAAACAAAGAGTTAGTGAAAGAAGTTCCAAAACAGACACACCTTCACTATTTTCATTATAACTTTTGATAGAAAAATGATAATCAAGAAATTCAAATTGGGTTGGATTTTAGACTTCAAGAGCTTTCCAATTATAGGTCACACGCCCCAATTGGACTTCTGGTTTGATACGGCCTTCGCAAGTTGATGCAGAATTGCAGTTTACCCACCTGATCGGGCGGAAATTGACCCGATCGGGCCTGAAGCACGGAAAGCTCTTTTCCGAAATTTTATATTTTTTTAATTAGACTTTGGGCTATTATAAATAGCGATCCTTCATTATTTTTAGAGACATCTTTTATTCAGTTTTATTCGATAGTTCTTAGCTTAGCTTTATTTTAGTTTAAACACTTTATATTAGATTAAAGGTGATTGAACCTCGGATTCGATTTCAATAAAAGTTCTTGCTTTCTGTCAATTGGTATTCTTCTCTACTCTAATCTCTTTTATTATTCTTAATTGCTTAACTTAATTATTTAATCCATTCATGATGCAATTACTAGGGTTTCATATTAGATTGTTTATTGTTGATTCAATTATGAGTGAGTAGTTTAATTTCTAGGGATTTAGAGAGGGAAGCCATGTTTATACCATGATTATTTGAATTGCTATTAGTTTCTAGGGTTTGATGAGATAGGTTATGGTGTGATCTGTTCTTGTTGAGTAGTTAACGTTATTGCGCAGTTTCTTTGATTACTTGAGGTTAATAATTGTTTGCACAGATCCGTCTTACTTTTAGAGGCCTAGTACACACCAGTAATTCTGATTATGTTTGTGAACATGCTGCATATGTTGAATTATGGACGTTGAGACTTAACCATAGCTTGACATTGTTCTAATCTATCAATTCTCGACCTAGGTTCTGATAGTTGTTTGATCCTTTGATTGGTATAAGCATGGTGGGCCGAACTAATTCCCCAGACCTTTAATTCATAGTTCAATTCCGATCTTTATATTGCTTTCTAGTAGTTAATTATTAGTTCAGCTGAATTCTATCTGATTCTTGTCTGAAGTAGCTTTCTGTCTGGATATTAACTTAGAACTCCGTCTCTCTGTGGATTCGTCCCTGCTTCCATTGACTACCATAGTTAGAGGACTGTAGGTTTATCTTTGATTAGGTGATACGACTAAATCCTAACAATGCTAAATTCCTCAAAGTAATGTGTACCACAAAAGAAAGCAAAGATTAAGGGGAGTGCACAAGGTAAAGGTAAGTGAAAATGTATCCGCGATGTTTCAAAAGAAACTACCTCCAAAATGTAATGATCCGGGCATCTTCACTATACCATGTGTGATAGAACACATCACGTTTCAAAGAGCCATGCTTGATTTAGGTGCCTCAATTGAAAAATCCTTATTCTTTGTATCAGTCCTTAAAGCTTGGTATCTTACATGAAACAGGTGTCCTGATTCAGTTAGCTGACCGTTCCAATGCTTATCCTAAGGGAAAAGTGGAGGATGTGTTAGTTAAAGTTGATAAGTTAATCTTTCCTACTGATTTTTATGTCCTTGACATGGAACATGATAAACATGCAACCCCTATTTTGTTAGGTAGGCCATTTTTGAAAACCACAAGGACAATGGAATTTGATGGAAATATGGTAGAGTTTAATATTAATGATTCTATGAAATTCCCGAGTGATGATCACTCGTGTTATTCCATAGATGTGGTTGATGTTGTTTCACGGGAAGTGTTCGAGATGGATGGTGAGGACGAACTTCAAGTAGCTCTCGAAAGTAGCATGGATGATGAAAATGTTGAATATGTTTTGAGTGCTAACTTGCAGGAGGCGGTTCAAGCTTTGGAAGAATATGAAAAGCTTCCTATCGTCCCCTTTTCTAAAGGGTCGATACCAATAACCGTCCAATGGGACAAGCTTTTACCATCTATTGTGCAGGCACCTACTGTGGAGCTTAAATCACTTCCCGAGCATCTAAAGTATGCATTTCTTGGTGATGAAAATACTTTCCCAGTGATTATATCGAGTAAGTTAACCAAGGGACAGGAGGAGAAACTTATCAAAGTAATGAAGGAACATCGAGAGGCAATTGGATGGACTATTGCAGACATTAAGGGAATAAGTCCTACCACCTGTATGCATCGAATTCTATTGGAAGAAGGTGCAAAACCGGTGATACAGCCTCAGAGACGGCTAAACCCACCTATGATGGAGGTGGTGAAAGCCGAGATTTTGAAATTACTCCAAGCAGGTATGATTTATCCTATTTTTGATAGTGAATGGATTAGTACCACTCAAGTCGTGCCTAATAAGTCTTGAGTAATTGTTGTTCAAAATCAAGATGAAGAGTTAGTGCCACTCGTATTCAAAACAGGTGGCGGGTTTGTATTGATTACCGTAGATTGAACACGGTAACGAGAAAAGATCATTTTCCATTGCCATTCATAGACCAAATGTTGGAAAGATTAGCTGGACATTCATTTTATTGTTTCTTAGATGGCTATTCAGGCTATTTTCAGGTGGAAATAGCACCGGAAGACCAGGAGAAGATCAAATTCACGTGTCCTTTTGGCACGTTTGCGTATAGACGCATGTCTTTTGGGTTATGTAATGCAACCGCTACTTTCCAAAGATGTATGGTAAGCATTTTTCGGAGTATATGGAGCAATTCGTAGAAGTTTTCATGGATGATTTTACCGTGCATGGAAACTCCTTCGATAATTGCTTAGATCATTTGATTTTAGTACTTAAACGATGTATTGAAACTAATCTTGTTTTGAACTCCGCAAAATGTCACTTTATGGTCGAGCAGGTCATTGTTTTGGGTCATGTAGTCTCTGAAAAGGGTATTGAAGTTGATAAAGCGAAAATTGACATTATGCATTCTTTACCTTATCCGATGAATGTGCGAGAAATTAGATATTTTCTTGGACATGCAGGATTCTATCGCAGGTTCATTAAGGATTTCTCGAAGATTTCATCTCCTTTATGTAGGTTGTTACAAAAGGATGTTGATTTTGCGGTCGATGAAGCTTGCAAGAGAGCATTTGATGAGCTGAAGAGGAGGCTTGTTTCAGCTCCTATAATCCAACCCCCAGATTGGTCCAAGCCCTTCGAGATAAGTTCGATGCAAGTGATTACGCGGTAGGGGTCGTGCATGGGCAAAGAGTGGTAAGGATGCCCCATGACATTTACTATGCATCCATGACATTGAATGAAGCGCAGCGAAATTACTCCACCACAGAAAAGGAGTTATTAGCTATGGTCTATGCTTTAGAGAAGTTTCGATCTTACTTACTCGGCACCAAAGTCATTGTTTATACTGATCATGCAGTCCTTCGCCATCTAATGACAAAGAAGGAAGCCAAACCGAGATTGATAAGGTGGATTTTGTTGTTAAGTGAGTTTGATTAGGAAGTGAAAGATAAGAAGGGAACGGAGAACCTAGTTGTAGATCACTTGAGTCGATTGGTATCATCATATGATCTAGATCCTAGTTCGGAGAAGCCGTGGAAGGAACCCATCCGGGAGGAATTCCCGGATGAGCATTTGTTTGCTTTTGGATGTTCACACCCATGGTATGCTCATATTGTAAATTATCTTATTTCTAACCGTTTTCCTTCTCATTTCTCAAAAGCATAGAAGGACAAGCTGAAGAGTGATGCTAGATGGTATGCTTGGGACGATCCCTACTTATGGAAACATTGTTCTGATCAATAGATAAGAAGGTGCATCCCGGATGAAGAGGTAACTTCTATTGTCACTTTTTGTCATTCCCACACTTGTGGATGGCATTTTGGAGCAAGGACGACATCTTGCAAAATACTTGATTGTGGATTCTTCTGGCCTACTTTACATCGAGATTCATATCACTTTTGTAAGTCTTGCGATAATTGTCAAAGGGGTTGGAAATATTTTCCGAAGGAATGAAATGCCCCAATTTTCTATCTTGTATTGTGAAATTTTGGATGTCTAGGGCATTGACTTTATGGGGCCTTTTCCAAACTCTTTTTTTTTAATACATCTTACTTGCAGTTGATTATGTCTCAAAGTGGGTGGAAGTCAAGCCCACTAGAACTGATGATGCTAAGGTGGTTGCGGATTTTGTGAAGTCTAACATATTTTGTAGGTTTGGGATTCCACGAGCCTTGATTAGTGATAAAGGAACACACTTTTGCAACCGGACCATAGGAGCATTGCTTAAGAAGTATCATGTAACCCACAAGACGTCCACAGCATACCATCCACAAACAAATGGTCAAGCGGAAGTATCAAACCGAGAAATCAAATCAATTCTTGAGAAAACAGTGAATCCAAGTAGGAAGGATTGGATTTTGCGGTTGGAGGATGCATTGTGGGCCTACAGGACAGCTTACAAGACACCTATTGATATGTCCCCATACCTCTTGGTGTTTGGAAAGCCGTGTCACCTTCCGGTGGAGCTTGAGCACAAAGCATATTGGGCAATAAAGAGATTTAACATGAATATTGATGAAGCCGGGCTACATAGGAAGTTGCAGCTTCAAGAGTTGAAAGAAATCCGGAATGAATCCTATGAGAATGCGTCAATCTACAAGGCTAAGACGAAGGCATGGCATGAAAAGCTGATAATAAAGGAAGGAACTCAAGGTTGGTCAAAGAGTTCTTCTTTTTCAATCCCGTCTACGCTTCTTTCCAGGAAAGCTCCGTTCTGGTTGGATTGGGTCGTTCACTATCACAAAAGTATTTCCCCATGGAGTTGTGGAGATCATGAGTGAAGCCACATCGAAGGTTTTTAAGGTGAATGGGCAGCGGCTTAAGCCATACTTTGAAGGTTTTCAGCAAGCAGGGGCCGAGGATGTTTCTCTCGATGACCCTGAGTATGGATGAGTTTTTGAGGTTTGCAACGTCGTGTCGACGACGTTAAATAAACGAGTCATAGTGTATATAATTGTATAAAATTGGTTTCTTTCTTTGTTTTATAGGATTTTACGCATGTTAGTTGTGCTTTTTGCAAGAAATCCATGGAGCATTCATAAAGTGAGTTTGAGAGGTTTGAGAATAGTGCAAAGCTTGTGTGAAAGGTTGGCTCGTGATTCAAGAATTGCAAGGTTTCAAAGGATCGAACTATGATTGCAAGACCTATGAGCGTGAAAGAAATGAAAAATAGTGAAAAGGAGGACAAGAGTGAGGAGGGAATGGTAGACGTGAAGACATGATACATAAGAACAAGGGAAGAAGGAGGCAACCAAGAAAGAACAAAAAAAAGAAGGACGAAGCAGGCTCTGGTCGCGACTCGCGATCACTATCGCGACTCGCGAGGGCCTGGTCGCGGTCGCAACCAGGCCTGTCACGGGTCGCGACTGGGCACTGTCCATCTCCCTTTTTTTTACAAGCTCGACACACCCCCTCCTCTCTCATTTCACTCGTCCCTCACCACTCTCACACCACTCCCCTTCTCACTCTAACTCACACTCACACCTTCTCACAACCTCCAATCTCCCTCATTTTCTTCAAATCCTCACATTATCTTTCTCTCCACATTCACATTACTCACCTTCTTCACAAAAATTCTGAAATTCTTCATATTTCTACAAACCCTAGAATTTGGGGGATTTCATTTGGAGCAATTTTCACCACAGTTGGAGCTTGGAAATTCATTTTTAAAGATCAAGGAAACTTTCTTCAACCTCCTTTGTCTTTTATTGCCACAAAACAACCAACTTTTGGGGTATACATCTCTTTTACCTAATACTCTTTGTTCTTGGTTAAAATTCTTATCCTTGCTTGCCTATAAGAGTATTTAGTGTCATTGTTGGTTGTTGGTTGTTTAGTGTCATTCTTGGTTGTTGTTGTTCATAGTTGTTGATTAAAATTATGGTGTTAGTTGTGTGTTTGGAAGTTGTTGAGTGGGAATTGAAGAAGTTGTATTGAAGATTGTGATTGTGCTTAGAATTGTTTAGTGAGGGTAGAGAAGAAAAACAAGTGTCAAACAATGAGCAAAAGAGCCCGAACCTCCACACCAAGTAGTTCTACAGGACCCCTCCCCGCCATTAATGCCCGAGGCCTTAAGAAACTTAGTAGGGATGCTAAGAGGCGTTGGGATAGACTAACAAGACCGGGGAGGACAATCCAAGAGACCAAATTTGTTGACGTGTCCACCTTAGAACAATTGGGGTTGCTAGAGTTGTGGAAGTACTTCTCGAAAAGGTTGGACTTAATGACTTTGTTTTTAAACGAGCAAGAACCTACGAGAGATACACCCTAGAATTTCTAGCCACACTGGAGAATCATGAAGGGGGTGAGGATGAGGAACCCTATATCACTTTCCACCTAAATGATCGTGCTTACACAATGACCTATTCTGAGATCAAAACGGCGTTTGGGTGGGATTATGAGCCTGATAATGCATTCCTCCAAACCAAAAATTTTAATAATGTCGTCTTTTGGTATAAAATCACTGGTGGACAACAATGGCATAGTAGATTAAAAAATAGTGGTATTCCCCACCCCGCTCTTCGCTTTGTGCATCGGTTTCTCTCCATGACCGTATTTTGCCAAGGGGAACCCCCTAACCTTCCCGACTTTGACCTTAAATGTCTTTGAGCTATGACTAGTGAAGGGGAAGGTATTCCTGATTGGGTGAGCGTGTGGGTGCACAATTGCCTAGCCCAATCGGCGGAGGGGAAGACCTCGGGAAAATTTAGCATGGGGGGGATGATCACACTCCTAGCAAGATATTTAGGAGTTCAAGAACCCACTGACAAAGGGAAGCCCATCTTTGACCCTTTGGGCGAGGAGTCAGACTGTTTTACCCGGGGTACCAACATCTATGGCGTCCACCAGTTACAAAGTGCAGCAATGTTGTGGACCAAAAATGTGAGAGGGGTGAATAGGTATGTATGGTTATTTGGGGCACATCATGTGAAGTATATGGTATTACTGCAAGAGCGGACAACCATTACCGTGAACACTACAGTGGAGCAACTCTTTTTACCCCCTGATGAGGAGTATAGGAGGGGGTAGAGGAAGAATTGGGTCTCCAGGTAGCGGCAGCACCTCCCCAGCACCATCATCATCAGCAGCCAGAAGCAGAAATGATTCCACCCCCATTCCAGGCTCAGGCAATGCAGAGGATAGACACTTTCGAGGGTGAGTTGGGTGATTTACAGGAGAGGTACTATGGGATGGAAGACACCATGTATACCATGAGTTTAATGGTCTCGGCCGTGAACACTTTCTTTGTGTCGCGATACCCCCATGGTGGACCGGATAACCACGAAATTGGGTACACTGATCCCTCTTCAGATATTGAGATGGCGCACGCCATACGCCGCCAAGAGAGAGAGGCTAGGAGGGCTGTCTGGCGAGGTGAGCCCGGGGGTCCCTCCGGCTCCTAGAGATTTCCCTCCATTTCCCTTCCCCACTTATTCTTTTTGTCCTTTCCACATTGAGGACAATATGTCTTTTAAGTGTGGGGGTGGGGGATATTTTGCAAATGTGGTTGTTTATATTTATTTTGCATTTGAATTTAATATATTTTGAGCCTTTGCTTTGTAATTTGATGTAAATTTGAAAAGAAAAAGAAAAAAATTTGAAAAAAGAGAAAGAAAAAAGAATGGAAAGAAATCCCGCTGAGTTGAAAACCCACAAGGGCGGGCGACTCGGGCAAAATTGGGAGGCCCGGATAGGTTGCAAACCCGAAATGGCGGCCTATGCAAAAAAGTGGCTTATCATGAGCGGGTGAGGAAGTGAGCTAAAAGAAAAGAGAGATAAAATGAATATAAAGCTAGGATGAAAACCCGAAAGGGCTCCTAGGAAAAATGAGAGAAAGAAAAACAAATTTGTGCACTCATCTCATTTGCCGGTGTTCACGTCATAAGTGGGGTGACATTGGAGTATTTTTTTGCGGGTTAGTCTACGCTTGAGTCTTGTGTCTTCGAAAGCGAGGATGTGTCTCTTTTTGGCTCCTTTTTGGTGTTGTTTGAACATGTATTGGGTGAGCTTACACCTAAGCATGGGGGAGTCATCGAGTCCTTAGCGTTTAGTCTTTCAAAGCATTTTAGGTTGGTAGATTTAAGATGGTGATTGTTAAAACTCGATTCCCGAAACTTTTCTGAATTTAAGTTTGATTTGTAGAGTATTCTTTTGGGGCATTGAGTGGGATGTACTTATTTTTGTGTAATCCCAAGTTTAGATGGTTGGAATTTGGTAGCTTTGATGGTTTGGAGTGGAGCAATAAGGGGATATGTAGCTTGGTGCGTGTTGTAGCTTGTCGGTCCTATTTTTCCCTTTTGTTTTGTGTTACTCGAGGTCGAGTAAGGTTCAAGCGTGGGGGAATTTGATGCGTCGAAATTATTCGCCAATCTTAGGCGATTTTTGTATGGTTTTGTGTGTCGGTTTGTGTTTAGAGTTCGAATTTTGGTTTGGTTTGCTGTTAAAGAGGTCTAGAGAGTCGTGTCCCAAGTTTTGGTGTTTTTCTTGATCGTGCAACATTCTATCATTCTCCGAAGCATCAAGTCATCCAACTTCCTAGCGGCACGTCATCTTGAAGCCTTCCGAAGTCTTTTGAAGCTTCCGAGCCAAGCTCCAAGTCTTCCGATTCCGAGCTCCAAGCATCGAGCCATTGCAGCGGCCAAGCCACCAAGGAGGATCCTGCAGGGCTATCCAAGCATTTCTTCCTTCTCCTCCCCTTTTATGTTAGAGCTTTTGAGAAAGGGGAGGGGGGGCAGTAGCTAGTTGCGACCTGCTGCTCGCGAGTCGCGACCTAGCACTGCCGCCCACCTCTCTTTCTTTTATCTTCCCTTCTACGGATGGTGTTGATGTATGTTTTTGAGATCGTCTTTATTTGTAGAGAGAGAAAGAGAATAGGAAAGTACTTAGGTTCCATTTCTAGGGTTTGAAACACTAACAACTCTTAAAAATCTTTGGTGTAAATCATGTATGTTCTAGCGTAAACTTGTTCTTGGATCCGGTTAGTTGAAGCTTTCAAATTTTGTATGTGAGATCTCTTGTTCTTCTCATCTCCCTTGGTTGTTGTAAGGTCTCTTGAGCTTATTTCATTGATATTTGCATAATCTTGCTAGGAGTACTACTAGTGTAGTTGTGTAAATGATCAAATGCTAGAGTTAAGAACATAATCGGTTAGTTGTGTTCTTAATTCTTTGGTAGCAATCTAGGTGTTCGTTGTAATGCTTATTTTGCTTCAAGTGCTTAGAGAGACTTTAATTTTTGCTTGAATGTTAATGCTTCATTATCATTAGCAATCCTATTTTGCCTCGGTTCTAATGCTACTATTGGTTTGAACTTAAATGCTAATTTTTGAGTTAGGTGATAGTAAGAGGGGGTTCAAACCACGTTGATCGTGTTTGTTTAACCACGATCTGGGAGGTTAGAAGCTTAGATTTCTCAACATGTGACCAAAAGGGGAGAAATGTTTATGAGTTCCATGATCGATACTTTGGTTGAAAGTGGATATTAATCGAGTCCAAGATCTTTTTTCATTGATTTAACTTACAACATTTCTTGTTTAGTCTCTATAGTTGTAGTACTTGTTCCTAAGAAAACCCCCCCATTGGTTACGTGAATCCTAGAAGACTCTAGGGGTTTGATTTCGCTACTTATAGGCTCGTATTTTATTCCCTGTGGATACGATCCTTACTTCCACTATACATTTAGTTGTTAAGGAAAGAAGGTTAATTGTATTTGGTTAGGAGCATACGGCAACTTCACACCAGCCAACCTAAAGGAGCATAATCATCAACGAACTAAGAGGTCAATGTGACCTATCAACTCCACATAACATCAACCCAAAACATAACCAAATCAATAATACTCTAGTAAACCACACTTACTTTTTTTCTTTCATTTTCACTCATTTTCTATTTTTCATTATTTGAAACATTTGAGAGATTCTTCTCTTTGCTCATAACTCATTCTTTTTCTCGATGTTGATTTTTTTTCAAATTTTACACTATGAGCTTTTATAGCCAATAAGCTCCACAACTAGCAATTAGCCAATAACCATTAATAAAAACCAAACTCATCTATAACAAACCAAAACACTACCAATGCTCCCTCAAGCTAGGCTTAGGACAATATCGTGTAAGGAAAGGGCTTCTAATGTATGTGTCATCATAAACAGGCAAGAAAGGCGCAGACAGCCTCAAGGCGGCAATATGTCATATATGTGGCTCTGTGTCTTAGACAATCAAAAGAACGCCTCAATCATTTCAAATCTGCATGCTTGCTAGAAATCAAGAAGTAAAGAACCAATGCCAAGATCAATGCTATAGTGAGGAACTACACTCAAAGAAGGAAAGACTGGACGAAGATAGGCATCCATAGGCTCAAAATCTCACAGTCTAACCAACTTAGTTTCACATTTAGCGCAAACATCACAAGCATCATGCAAGCAAGGGTCATAAAAAGTCGGAAATCAAATCAAAACCAACGAATCCTCAATGTCAAGCCATCAAAATTCATGAATCCAAAACATCCAGAAAATCAATGAGGCACATGGAGACAATCATATAGTTCAACATGCACTAAACAGCTCAGAATTTCTTTTTCATTTTTCAAATTTTTTCAAAGCAGTAAACTATCTTATGAAAGCGTTAAATCTATCCTATAAAGTTATAAACTACACTAAAAAGCAGTAAAATGAAGGGAAATGTACATACAGAGAGAGATACTCCCCCAAGCTGACCGAGGCAATGTCCTGATTGCAACGAGGGAGAGGAAAGAATAAGGGCATCAGCCGCCCATATCATCGTCAGTGGGGCCACTGAAGAAACCGCCACCAAACATGTCACCACCACCTGAAAAACTGCCAGGAAAACCACCAGAAGGATCACTTGTAAACCCACCCACACCACCAATAAAGCCACTAGCACCTGTGTCAAAACCGCCCCTAAAACCACTAGTCCCTGCACCAAAGTATCCTAAAGAGACGGACTGTCGCGGTGCAGTCTCCTCCTCCTCATCCTCAGCCATATCATTTGTCGCACATGCAGGCTAGCCATAACTCGGGTTCCAATGGTACCACGAGGGGTGCCGAGTGGACTGCTCAACAATGTCACGCCTGCAAAATCATCGTAAAGCGGATAGAGAGAGAAGTGATGATCCTATGCCATGGTGTCCATACGTGTGCCCATCTCATCAACCCGTGTGTAGAGCGTGTCAATGCGCGCGCACCATAGCCCACGAGTGTGGCGGTGTTCGCATTGACAAGCACCTCCATCCATAACATACATGCCTCCATTCGACCTAATGTCGACATCATACCTGAAAAATCAAAAGTGATAGGAGGAGGGGGAGGGGGAGCAGAAGTAGAGGGACCCTCGTCAATAATTGGCGTATGATGCCTATGGTAAGAACGGCGGGGGCCGGCAATTTGCCGAGCAAATAATGTAACCAAAGCCCCATTCACAAACCGCCTAGGGGTCCAAGTCCAATCCTCACGAATTTTAGGGAGCGAGTTGGAGATACGCTCGAACTATAGGGCTGCATGATGGGCCAAGTTGTAGTGAAAATGGTTTATAGTCCCCTTAGAGATGTAGCTACCTATGGTAATCAACTCGTCCCCCCGTACTAGGTGATCCTCGTATTGACCTAACAAGGTTTGGCCCATGAATTTGATCCAGATCCTGAAAATAGGATGGTGGAATTTAGCCCAATGACATTTCTGAACGTCAAAAGGCTCATGGTCCCCTATGAGAGCGAGGTAAACATTAGGCACACTAAAATATTCAGGCGGGTAGTAAGTCCCCCGTACAATAATTCTGAGTACCCCGGAAAACTCCCGAAGGGTCAGGGTATGGTCTTGATTGAGCAGGGGAAAGTGGACATGGGTAACCGGCCCTGCTCGGGGCTTGGTAAGGCTGAAACTACTATAGAATTCAAACACCAAAGCAACATAGGTGTTCACATGCACATTATAAAGGGTCTCCATACCAAAAGATTTCATCAAATCTTTAAAGTCATCGGCAATTCCTAATTTTGCAAGAAATTCTACATCAAGAAAACGAGTAGGAAGTACCTCGTGCTTTTTTAAGCGTAGAAATTTCTCGCGGTGCTCATCATCCCGAAAGATGATGTTAGGATATTGGGGGTCGCTTGGGACTGGTGTTGGTGGTGGTGGAGCCCATGGAGTTGCCTCCCTCCTAGATCTGGAGCCTTCGCCCCTGATTAACCTTCTGAATTTGCTTGTCATTCTGTACTTTGCAACCATGAAGCTTCTTCTCACACAAAAATGGAGGTAGGAAAGTGGTGAAGAGAAAAGAGTGAAGGTAGAAAATTTTGTGGGTGGAAGATGAGAAGAAGTGGATGAAAGGAGAAAAGGATGTGTTTTAATGGAGATTGGAAGGAAAAGGAGGAAGATTGAAGGAAGAAAATTTGAGTTTAATGGAGGTTTGGAGTTGTGAGGTAGATGGGGAAGATGAAGATGAGGGTTTGGGGAGGATGAAAGTGAGGAGAGAGAGTGAGACGAGAAAAGGATAATAAGAGTGGTGTGAGGGAAGAGTTGCAAAGGTGAGTATAATTCGGTGTTTTTGTGCGCATACCCGATCGGGCGGTGATTGCCCGACCCGATCGGGTGAATTTTTTTTTTGATTTGTTCAACTTTGTCTCGTCACCCGATCGGGCAAACCATCGGGCAATATATTTCTCGTCGGGTGCCAATGTGTGCCACCTGCCATCGGGTGATGTACCTTTTCTGATTGCTTTAATTTGTCCCGTTACTCGATCGGGCGAAGCTTCGGGCAGCCTATTTACCATCGAGTGCCAGTGCTTCGCACCCGATCGGGCCATCTTTGCCCAACGGGATCGGGTGGGATGTTGTTTCTTTCTGTTGCTTAAATTTCGTTCCACCCGATCGAGCAACTGGTGCCCGACCAGATCGGGCGAGCTACTGTTCAGCAAGTAACTCACTTATTTGCAATATTTGGTGCAATTGAGGCCCAAAGTTCTATTCAGTGGGTATATCTGCACATCAAAACACAAGATCTAGAAGCACCTTAGTACCCTCACGCTCTCTCACACTCCTAAAAACTACGAATCAAAGAAAGAGAAAAACTATCTAAGGAATGCGGGTTGCCTCCCGCAAACCGCTGGTTTATAAAGGTCCCACATGACCATATTACCTGCTAGTCAGATGAATAAGGTGGAGAGGGACCGAAGCGAATCTCCTCCACACAACCAACAAAAGCACCCTCATGGTATAGCTTCAGACACTGTCTATTTGCTTTGAACTTCTCACCTTTTTGATTAACGACCCCGATGGCACCATGTGCCTTCACATCAGTCACCTCAAATCGTCTAGACCATCGAGATTTAAGCTTTCCAGGAAACAGTCTCAACCTAGAATAAAACAGTAGGACCTTGTCGCCAACTCTAAACTCTCTCTTTCCAATTATTTTGTCATGCAACTTCTTCGTTTGCTCCTTGTAGAGCATGTGGTTCTCATAAGCATCCAAATGGAGCTCATCTAACTCATTGAGTTGAAAAGGTCATGCTTCACCTGTAGCTATTAAATCAAGGTTAATCTCTTTGACCGCCCACGCAGAAAGATACTCCAATTCCACTGGAAAATGGCAAGCTTTGCCATAAACCAGCCGATAACGGGTGGTTCCCAATGGAGTCTTAAAAGCAGTGCGGAGCGCCCAAAGAGTATCATCAAGTTTTAATGACCAATATTTCCTAGATTTTGTGACAACTTTCTTAAGAATTTTTTTAATCTGCCTATTTGACACTTCTACCTGACAACTAGTCTAGGGATGGTAGGCTAGACCGACCTTGTGGGTGACTCCATGTTTTTTCAAGAGGGCCTTGAAGGTGCTCTTATGAAAGTGAGAACCTCCATCACTAATTACAACACGAGGGACACCAAAACGGGGGAAAATTATCTTCTTGAACATTTTCATCACAACCTTAGAATCATTGGTTGGTGATGCTATAGTTTCTACCCATTTGGTCACATAGTCGACAGCCACTAGAATATACCTATTCCCACAAGAAGTAGGAAAGGGTCCCATAAAATCAATCCCCCACACATCAAAAGGTTCGACTTCTAGAATCCCACTATGTGGCATCTCTTGCCTTTTTGAAATATTACCCATCCTTTGACCAGCATCACAAGACAAACAAAAGGTACGGGCATCTTTGAAAATCGAAGGCCAATAAAAGCCACTATGGAAGACTCGAAAACCAGTCGCTTGAAAACCTAGATGGCCACTAAAGGGTATACTATGACAATGTAGCAAAACATCTTCCATTTCCCAATCAGGAATACAACGACGGAACATTCCGTCGGAGCATTTCTTATAGAGAAAAGGGCCCTCCCAAAAATACATAGCCTCATGATAAAACTTTTTTCGTTGCTGGTATGTAAGATTGGGAGGATGGGAACCAGTAACACAACAGTTGGCAAAATCAGCATACTAAGGAGATTAAGACGACACAGAAAACAAATGATCATCAGGAAAAGAGTCATCTATAGGATAGTCAGAAGATGATTCAAACCTTAGAAAGGTGGTCAACAACTACATTCTCAGCACCCTTTTTGTCCTTAATCTCCAAGTCGAACTCTTGTAGAAAAAGAATCCACCTGATAGTTCTAGGCTTGGCCTCCTTCTTGGCCAACAAGTACTTCAAAGCAGCGTGGTCAGTGTGTTCTATAACCTTCGAACCTATCAGGTAGGTCCGAAATTTGTCCAACGCATAAACTATTGCCAGCAATTCCTTCTCTGTCGTAACATAATTAACCTAGGATGGATCTAAGGTCTTGCTGGCATAGTGAATCACATGGAGCAGCTTATCCTTCCTCTGACCAAGTACTGCCCCTATAGCATTATCACTAGCATCACACATGATCTCAAAAGGGAGATTCCAATCAGGAGGTTGTATAATAGGGGCAGTGATCAATGTTGTCTTTATCCTGTTAAAAGACTCCAAGCAATCATTAGTAAAATCAAACGTGGCACCCTTAAGCAACAATTGAGTGAGGGGTTTTGCAATTTTCGAAAAATCTTTGAAAAAACTGCGATAAAACCCCGCATGACCAAGAAAACTCCTCACTCCTTTGACATTCATTTGAGGAGGAAGTTTCTCAATCACCTCAATCTTTGCTCTATCCACTTGGATGCCACGCTCAGAAATCAAGTGACCCGATACAATACCTTCATTCACCATGAAGTGACACTTTTCTCAATTAAGCACAAGGTTTGCCTCTACACATCTCTTAAGCACTTTAGACAAATTATGCAGGCAGACATCAAAATGAGAACCATAAACACTGAAATCATCCATAAAAACTTCCATGATATTTTCAATGAAATGGCCATCATACAGCGTTGGAAAGTAGCAGGAGCGTTACACAATCCCAATGGCATCCTATGATATGCGAAGGTGCATAAGGACATGTAAACGTAGTCTTTTCCTGATCGTCTAGATGGATGGGGATTTAGAAGAAACCAGAATATCCATCCATATAACGGAAATAACTATGTTTGGCTAGCCTTTCCAACATCTGATCAATAAAGGGAAGGGGAAAGTGGTCTTTCAGAGTGGCTTTGTTAAGTCTACGATACTCAATGCACATACGTCACCCTGTGACAGTCTTGGTAGGGATTAAATCACCCTTTTCATTTTTCACAACAGTGGTTCCCCCCTTCTTAGGAACCACTTGCACAGTACTGACCCACTTAGAATCAGCAATGGGATAAATGATCCCTGCATCTAACAATTTCATTATTTCCTTCTCACCATCTCTTGCATGTTAGGATTCAAACGTCTCTGAGGTTGAATGTAAGGGTGGTGATTCTCTTCTAGATTAATACGATGCATACAAAAGTCAGGACTAATGCCCTTCAAATCATCAATACTATACCCAATAGCCTTATTGTGCATGTGAAGCACTGTAAGCCAATTTTCCAATTGGCTATCTGTGAGTTTAGTACTGACAATCATTGGACATTCTTCCTTATCATCTCAAAATGCATACTTCAAATGAGAGGGGAGTGGTTTGAGTTCTACCTTAGTTGCCCGAGGAGTATACGTAGAGCATACACTTTTAAGTACCACATTCTCTTGTCCCTTTTCAGCTTTAGGGCCCTCTAAATCAGCAAGGTAGGCATCAATTCAGTATCGATGCTTGATGAATCATCATTAGCTAATGCTACCTCTAATGGGTCAGCATCACGTATCTGCTGAAATGCAGACATCACAGCTCTGTCTACCACATTAATCCTGCAACAAGACTCTTCAAGCATAGGAGACTTCATAGCATTGGTTAATTTAAAAGTATCAGTATCATCACCAACACTCAAAGTCAAAGGCCCAGACTTGACATCAATTACCGCACCAGCAGTGCACAAAAATGGTCTGCCCAATATAGTAGGAATTTGGGCATCCTCCTCCATATCCAAAACAACAAAATCCACAGGAATGTAGAATTTTCTCACCCTAACAGGGACGTCTTCTAAAACACCTAGGGGGTATTTTATAGAACGGTCAGCCATCTGCAAAGTAATTTGAGTGCACTTAAGTGCCCCCATGTTCAGTTTCTACAGACAGATAATGACATGTCAGACGTAGACGCACCTAAATCACATAAAGCTTTATCGATGAATAATGCACCTACATGACATGGGATGGAAAAACTACCTGGATCTTTTTATTTAGGTGGGGATTTATTTAGCAAAACAGTACTACACTCTACAGTAAGAGCGGCTCTATCTAACCCACCAAAATCTTTCTTTTTGGTAATCATCACCTTCAAAAACATAGCATAAACAGATACTTGAGAAATAAGTTCTGCAAAAGGGACAATTACCTCAAGGTTCTTGACCATAGCCAAGAACTTACAAAGTTGTTGATCCACTTCGGACTTTTGCATTCGATGAGGAAAAGGTAGCCTTGGTGTAAATGGTGTTTCATAAACCTTTTCCTTCTTCTTCCCTGACTGTTCAGCTTCCTCAGACAATTCGACATCAGACGTTGAACTCTTCTCCAAATCCTTCTCTACTACCACCTTCTCCTTCCTAGGAGCAGCATCATCATCAACGGCCATAGGAGGAGCAGCATAAGCAGTGCCACTACGGAGTGTAATGGCATTTGCTTGCTCCTTTTGCATAGGCTGCCCTGACAATTGCCCCTGCTACCTCTGAGCATTGTTTCCTGCCAATTGTGCAATCTGAGTCTCGAGAAGTTTGATGTGCTTCTCTTGAGCTCTTTGTGCCTCCGCTTGAGCCTGCATATGCTTTTGCGTTTCCTCATTGGTCTTTTGCATGACCAACATCAACTTCATCAGTTCAAATGTGCTAGGCTCTTGTGGGGCTACATTTTGTGGTGCTGGCTGGAAATTCTGCTGGGCAGGTCTTTGGAAACCAGGGGGATTTTGAGAATTCTCTTGGTTTTGGTATTAGTAGGGTTTTGGGTGATTTTGTGAAGGCTGATAGGAATTTTTTGGTTGTTGGTAGTTGTTTTGTGGAGGGTGAGGGTTTTGCACATTGTTGCTGCGATATGAGAGAAGTAGGTTGTCTCTCCAACCAGGATTGAATGTGTTGGAGTAGGGGTTATTTGGCTGTCTTTGCTGAAAAGCATTCACCTGCTCCATCTAATTCTAACCGAACTGACAGTCATGGCCTAAGTGACCCTAGATACCACACACCTCCTAGTAAGATGAGGTGATAGGTGCAACTGCTGACATGGCATTTATATTCATAGGCGGAGGTGTCGAACTAGAAGGCTTCATTGTTTACATATTATGATGTGGACCATTGTAAAAAGTCTGCGTCAAAAAACACTTGTCCATATTATGATGTGGACACTCCTGTTGTAGGTCTCTGAATCTAGTCCACGCTTCCCTTAATGTCTCATCTAGCTCTTGGGAAAACGTGGCCAACTTGTTTCTGATATCTGCTGTTTTTATGGGAGTGTAATACTCTTGAAGGAACGCAGCAGAAATCCCCAACCATTCTGTCTCAGCGATGTCCCTGAACCATCTCTAAGCTTTGTCTCTGAGTGAAAACTCGAACAACATAACTTTTAGCTGCTCAGGTGTGACTCCTTGATGTTTAACAGTTCCGCAGAGTTGTTGGAATCTCTGCAGATGGTTGGCCGGATCTTCAGCAGGATGCCCACCAAACTGATTTTGCTGCACCATATTGATTAGTGCAGACTTGATTTCGAAATTATTTGCAGCAATGGTGGGCATTTGTGGACCTGTGGGTATGCCTTCAGGATTAGGCACCCCATAAGACTTCAGCGACTTCGCCATTGGTGGTGAAGAAATCTCTGAATCAGGTTTCTCTTGTTCGAACTCTGTTCTAAGATACCGAAAGTATTGCTTCCGCATCGGAATCTCCAGGGAATATATGAGTTTTCTTTTTGTACCTGGACATAAAAGAGAAACAACAATAAAACCGTGAGAACGGTCTCAATTGGAACGGGAGGTTCCAATGAGGCAAATAGAAATACGCTAATGAATCGAATAAAAACTAGAAAACTAGTCGTCTCTCCGGCAACGGCGCTAAACTTTGATAGGCTAAAGTCGTATCACCTATTCAAAGATAAGTCCTACAGTCCTCTAACAATAGTAGTCAAGGGAAGCAAGGTCGAATCCGCAGGGAGACAGAGTTTCTATGTGTAATATCCAACTAAATAACTACTTCAGATGAAATCAGATGTGATTAACTAAACTAATAATTAAACTAGAGAAAATGGGAATTAAACTGAGATTTAACTATGGAATAAAAGACTAGAGTATTAGTTCGGTCAAACCATATTACACCAACCAAATAGGGTTAACTACTATCAAAACCTAAGTCAAGAGTCGAGGGATTAGAGCATGTGCTGAGCTATGGTTAAATCTCAATGCTCATAGTTCAACATACGCCGCTTGTTCACTAACGTAATCTAAACTACTGGTGTGTCATAGGCCTCTAATCGTAAGACGGGTTTGTCACAAGCAATCAATGAAATTGGCCACTAACATTAATTACTAATCAAAAATAAATCACACCACAATCTCTCTAATCAAACACTAGAAATCAATAACAGTGTAATCAATGATCATGGTATAAACATGGCTTCCCTCTCTAATACCCTAGAAAGGGATCTACTCAGACATGATTAAACTAACAATAAAAAAACTAATAAGAAACCCTAATAATTACATCATGAAAATCAACAACTAAACTAGAACAATTAAGAAGTAATAACAAAGCAATAAGAGAGAAGATTACCAATTGACAAAAAGCGATAACTTTAATTGAATTGAACCAAGGTTTGATCTCCTCTATAATGATGAAACTAATGAAAAACTCTAAAAAGCTGTCTAAGTGTTTAAGATAATAAAAGATGAATGTAAAAATAAACTCAAAAGTATTTATAATAACCTAAGAAAGCAAATAAGATAGGACGGAAAAGACAAAAAATCGCCCCTCCGTGTCTTCTGCCCGATAAGGCAAAGGGCCGCCCGATCGGGTCTGGGAACATCATTTCAGCAGCCAAATCAATACGTCCACCCGATGGGTCGGGTAAGGTCCACCCGATCGAATCGGGGCCGCAACACTGACACCCGATCGGGCAAGTCTTCAAAACCAGCAAAATGACCAGGTTAAATCCCACCCAATGGGATCGGGCAAGGCTGCCCAATCGGGTGGAAAAACTGGAGTTTTTGGCTTGGAAGATCGAGTCCGATCGGGTAACAGCTGCCCGATGCCATCGGGTGGAGGCATTTCCTTGGCAGCTCTCGTGCTTGGCTTCAGACGCCAAGTTTCTCAATAATTCTTCTTCAAAAGGAGCTCGAATACAATCTCGAGACCTCCTACATGCCTCATAACTTCTCCCGCTACAGTGTGGTGTTCAAAATGACGGAAAATAGGGAGTTTTTCCTAAAACCTGAAGATTTTATAAAATGGACAAACCACAACTATATCGAAATAGTTAGCATAAATGGCTCCTAAGAGCATCAATACGCACAATTTATCTTGTAAATGAAGGAAAAACTCTATATGAAAACATTATATCAATGACCGACAAAGTGATAGGTTGTGTCACGCTACAAACTGGCGTGATGCTTACAATGCTAGTCAAGGATGTGGTGCTTCACCGCCAAGCACCACCATACTGACTAAATTTTTTTTCTTTCTTCGATGATTTATTTATGCCTCACGAGGTTGCGTGTCTAATCGAAGTGCACTTTTGAGTAATTTTCTAGAGGATCCAATTTTGCGAATCTCTCGTACTTGTTTAAAAATTAATCATTGGCCAATTTTCAACTTTCTAGTGAAGTCTCCACCACAGGCGGTCTGTCCACTTTTAGCAAAGGAAGGGGGCGCAAACCCTACATGCTCCTTCCCTCGAGGTGCATGATTTAGCGAGGAACAGAGCCATTCTAAAGTGGTGAGAATCTACTTGGGTTTCTCGATAGAAATGGAGTATAGAAATCTCCATTGAATTTTTAAGGGTTCCCTTGGGATGGGCGAGTAGGTTTAGATCTATACCTAGCGTTGCCTCGAAATTTCTATTGATCTTAAAAGACATTATTTATAGAACCTTTACTTAATAATTTCCTTAATTTAGTGATTGTCCAGTTCAAACAAGCCAAAAAACAGTGTTAAAACAGAGAATAATTAAAGGTAAATTTTCAATTACACAAGACTACTTCATGCCAAAGTTAGCAATTACATTAATATCATGTCCCTAATAATTAATTGAACAATGATATTATATGAATTAGTAATAAAACTATTCCCGTTCATGCCTTTAGCATGTGATATGGAATAAATAAAATACTATACAAGATGAAAATATTCATAAAACAATAATAAACATGATCTCATTTTTACAGTTAGAAAATAAGAAAAAGGAGGATTTGGCCTTAGATACCTTCACTATTCATAAAGGACTTCATTTAATCACCTTATAACAATGGAAAAGGAAGAAGATTAATTCTTTATTTATTCTTCAAAGATTAATGTGTTTGTAAGGAGAAAATAAGAGAAGAATTGGTTTGAGATTGGTTGTGAGGGTTTGAGGCGTATTTTGTTTTTAAAAAAAATTCTGTTATTGCCTCCAATTTGCTCGATTGTTAACGGGGTTTTTAGGGTTCATGAGCCAACTATAAAAAAAGTCTAACAAAAGAAGGTGTAACACCCCAACCCCTACGGGCCGATGGGAGTCACCAAATAAGCATCTCGGACCATAACTGGCCCCACAAACCAACATAAGTCCTTTCGGCGTATTTTGTCCTCACTCAAACGCACCCTGAGAAACTTCCCGGCAGGTCACCCATCCCAAGACAAATCCCAGCCAAGCACGCTTAACTGAGAATATCTTAGCAGTATGAGCTCCCTAAAAAGAATAAGATGCACCTTGTTGGTATGGGTAGTACAACTAAATCCTTTGAAGCAATCATGGGGAGTATTACAGAAGGAGTATGCGCGCCAGTCGAGATAAGGGTGTATGAAGGCCATGCATCATCTACGTGCCCTTGTGAGCCGTGGTGCGTGTTCGTGAAGTTAGGTTGTCTTAGAGGCCTATGATTGATGATCACGAGTTTTGAATCATGCTAATGATATATTCTTGAAAAGTTATAAAGATCTAATTTTCTAGAAAATTGGCTTTGCATCAAGATAATTTATACTACCTCCGTTCCATATGTATTGCAACATAAGGAGTTTTACGCCTCCCAACGCATTACTTTAGACGCTAATATCTCTAATTTTATTAAGTAAAAAATTATAAAAAGTTGATATTAATTAAGCATATATCAAGACGAATCTAACAAGATCCCTCATGGCTATATTTATCCTTGTGTATAAATCACAAAAGAAGGTCAAATGGTAGTGTATGAATAGTGCAAATTGTCAAAGGTTGCAATACATATGGAACAGAGGTAGTAGATTTTAAGTTATGTCCAAAAGAGTGCAAATTTGTCATTTTTTACACGGCTTTAATACATAGCTCATATATTATTCATTTGAATTTCGATTTTGGATTATTTTATATCTACTGAAAGTTTATTACGACCAATTATAAAATGGGTCATTCACAATTGGCCCTTGATTCTTCAACTGCTCTTTGATGAAATTTAAAGCCAATTCAACTTTGCAAAGTATAACCATATATATCCTTGAAGTAAACCGAGTCATAATACTTGTTCAAAAATGGGTTATGATATACTTTCTCTGTTGCAAAATAAGTAAACATTTCCATAATATTTACTATTCATATATTAGACTTTAATTAGATTTGATGATTAAATTTCAGGAAAAACATAGTCATGTTGAATCTTATTAGATTCATCTCAATGTGTATTTTTTAAATATCAACTTTTTATAATTTTTACTTATTGATAATTCCTTAAAGATATTAATGTTAAAAATAATGCATTGGAAAATGTGAAAACATGAAGTGTGTCACCTATTTTGAAACAGAGAAAGTATATTTTGTCAAACATAAACATATTCTTTAAGCATTTATTTCCACTTCAAAATTTAGATAATGTATCAAATTCATATCAATCATATATACTTTTTCACGCATTGCGTTCATATAAAACTAGTCGTAAGTCCTTGATCAAAGGATCTCCTAATTGTCTCCAATACATTTTCGAAAACAATTTTATAAAAATAAAAATAAAACAAGAAGGCAAACGACGTCGTATTGAAGTAAAAAAAAACATGAATAACGGTGGACGGGCCCCACATTAAATCACTTTCCTCCGAAGTCCCACCCCACCACTTGTGATTGTTATGAAAAAAGAGCAAAACCAGAGCACGTGCAAGACCCCCGTAATTCCGGGAAAATACTCCCCCTCCTTTTCTCTAGTGGCACTCATCCGTAATTACCCTTCCATCTCCACCCATTTCCCTTCACTACCCCTCTTTCATATTTTTTTTACCTCCCTCCCTCCATCCATCCCAAAAATCTTTCTTCCCCCACAGCAAAAAACACACACCCAAACAAACCCCTCTCTCTCTCTTCCCCTTCTCTTTCTTAAACCAAAACCGGACATAAAACACACTAGTGGTATTCCGGCAACCTTTAAAAAAATGACGGGAACGAGGATGCCGACATGGAGAGAAAGAGAAAACAACAAGAAAAGAGAAAGACGACGTCGTGCCATTGCTGCTAAGATCTATACTGGTCTTCGTATGTACGGTAATTATAAACTCCCTAAACATTGTGATAATAATGAAGTTCTTAAAGCTCTTGCTAGAGAAGCTGGTTGGATTGTCGAAGAAGATGGTACCACTTATCGTAAGGTAACCCCCACCCCCCATTCCTCCCCTCTTTTTTTCTTAACCGATTCACGCGTAATTTTGACATAAATTTTGATTCAGCTTCATTTCGGCTAATGTTTTTACTTGTAGCTATTTTAACTAATGTTAATTGTCCGAAGACGTTGTTAGCTTTTGCTTTTCTTTTTTTAATTGGTGTGTGTTTCAAAATTAATGGAATTTTGGGAAGGGATTTGATGTTGCGTACGGTAGATCTTGGTGACTGAGCAAAATGTGTAGCTTCTCGAAGACTCTGCTACTATGTACTCATATTACCCAGCAATGGATCTGAATTTCAGAGAGGGAGATTTTATTGTTACAGACTCTGACTCTTTTGCCCTTTTCCTTTTACCTTATTTTAGCTTCATGATCGTTGCTATTCGCGGAGAAATTATTTATCTTTCTTGGGGATATATTTGTAATTACATTTCCCTTTCCGCTATTGCTGACGGAAAAAGGAGCAAAAACCGAATCCCAAACTGATCGTTTGCTCTTGTTGTCCCCATTTCTTCCTCGGGATTCCAATTTTACTCAAATGTCGAAACTGCCCTTGACTAACCTTGAAAGCAAGTGAGTTATGTGAACAGTAAGGTAGGGGTATTATAGACAATTGAGTGTGATGAAGGTAAAAATAGATGATAAATAACCGAGATTCCCGGGGAAAATAGTTTAGGAAACACGAGCATGGGCATGCGGGGGAGAGGAGATAGAAAGAGAAAGAGTGAGTTTGGGGGTTTGTGGGGTCCGATGAAGAACGTGACTCGTGATGACACACCTGTGCTTTGTGGGCTCACTAATGGTCTGTGGACCCCACTTCTGCTTGTTTTTTCTTTCTTTTCATTCATTTTGGGGTTTTTTTTTTTATTATTGGGAAGGTAATGTTTGTTTATGTTTAATTACTAATCTGTGAAAGCGTGTGCCAATTAGTATAAGCTGGACTAATTTTGCCGTGTTTGTTACGCTTCATATACGAGTTCTGTTCTGTCTATTGTTCATTTTTGACTTTTTGGCGTCTGGTCTCCATATTCAGCTTCTATTCATTGATTCACCGTGCTATGTCACCAACATCATCCCATTTTTACCAGGATTTCTTTTTCTTATTTTTCGTTGTCATTTGACAAAGACATAAAATGCACTTCTTTTTATCAATGCAATTTGGATATCAAATTATTAAGCCAATGCATATACTCCATCCGTAACACATTCCTTGCGACGATTTAAGTAGAAAATGTTTAATCGTTGCAAGTAATCCGTTATGGTAGGAGTAGAAATATTGGTAAGAGGCTTTTTGTTAAGTTAAAATGATTTGAGAAAGACATAAAATGTTGTTTCTTCTCCGGTGTTGCACTTGCACTTATTATAGAATGGATGAAGGTGGGTATGATAAGGGTATCCATTTGGTATGTGTGGCTAAGCTGTAGGAGCACGAGGGAAAATGAGGGTGGTGGGACTATACACTCAACACCCCATTTTGGAGGTTTGGATCATGGAGAAGACAACTTGAGTGTCAAGACCCACATGGGTCCTATGCATGGGATTATGATGTTTAGAAGTTAAGAGACAAAAGCTCATGGTCAAATATTTGGTCATAATTTGGGTGGCCTAGCACCTTCTTGTTTCTTTACTAAAAATATGAATTAATAAATATGTCAAAAAATGATGAAATTAAGCCTTTTACATATGAATAACCTCACCTCACCTAATTGATTACCTTGAATAATGAATGTTCTCATTTTACTATAAAGTTAAATTTGGGGTCCCTTTGTTCATGTCACACCACATAGCATTCGGTTCTCTGTGTGCAAACCCTGCTATGTGTGTGAAATTGTGAACACACATTTCGAACTTAGTTGCTTGGACTATTGCACCAAAACATAGAATGTACTACCTCCGTTCCATATGTATTCCCAACGCACTACTTTAAACGCTAATATCTCTAATTTTATTTAAGTAAAAATTATAAAAAGTTGATATTAATTAAGCACTTATCGAGACGAATCTAACAAGATCCCACATGGCTACATTTATCCTTGTGTACAAATCACAAAAGAAAGTCAAACGGTAGTGTATGAATAGTGCAAATTGTCAAAGGTTGCAATGCATATGGAACGGAGGTAGTATTATCTACCTATGAGTCTAGGATAACGCATAGTTACTATGATGGTCTGTTGTGTATATGAATAGCCAGGTGGCTATAGCTTTTTCAGTAAATTTTCCCAGTAAGTTCGACTGTAAGAACTTGTATTTTGACTTTGAAGCTCCTAGATTGTTTCAATGTAGCCAGTTTAATATAGTTTTCTGGATATTTTGCGCAAGATTCAATTTATAAATTTGTCCAATATCGTCGCTAGCTGTGATTCTTTAGGATGATCATGAATCATATAATTGTATATGTTCTCTGATGTGAGCATTATGCAGCTATAATGAAATGTAAATGAAATGGACTCAACTGAACGATAATGAAATGTTGCATTATTCAGCTATAAGACAGGACGACAGGTGGCTCTGTTCTTTTGGAAGGAAATGAAATGAACTAGACTCAACTGAACTATGATGAAATGTAAATGTGAGACAAAAAGGAGAGGAGTTGAACTCAACTGAAATGTTTTTCAATTAATCCAGTCCAAAAGAACGGGGCCTAAATGTAACTGTTAGCTGCATTATTCTCCTTTGGACTTGTAATTGGCTGTTTGAGATTCTTGTTTATCTTCAGTTCTTGAATATTTCTTGCTAAAGGAAAGTAAAAAATTCTGCAGGGATGCAGACCCGTGGAGCCCATGGATATTATCGGTGGCTCAGCATCAGTAAGTCCATGCTCGTCATATCCAGTCAGTCCTCGAGCTGGTGCATCCTATAATCCCAGTCCTGCTTCTTCCTCATTCCCAAGTCCCGCCCGTTCATACTTTGCTCCTAATACCAACGGCACTACTGATCCCAATTCCCTCATCCCATGGCTGAAAAACCTGTCTTCTTCCGGCTCCTCATCTGCATCTCCCAAGCTTCCTTATATTTATGTCCCTGGAGGTTCAATTAGTGCTCCTGTGACACCTCCACTGAGCTCACCAACCTGCAGAACTCCTCGAACGAAAAATGACTGGGATGATAATAATGTTGCCCCACCATGGGCTAACCCACTGAACTATTCTTTGCCTTCTTCCACACCACAGAGCCCAGGCCGCCAAACCCTTCCTGAAGCTGGATGGCTTGCCAATATCCAACTTCCACAGGGTGCGCCCACATCTCCTACATTTAGTCTTGTATCATCAAACCCGTTTGCCTCGAGAGAGGAGGTGATGGCAGGCGGGGGTTCAAGGATGTGGACCCCAGGGCAGAGTGGGACATGCTCTCCCATTGTTGCTGCTGCACCTGCTCGAACGGCAGATGTTCATATGTCAGATGGAATGGCAGCTGAGTTTGCCTTCGGAAATGGGATGATAGGAGGCCTAGTCAAGGCGTGGGAAGGGGAAATAATTCATGAAGAATGTGTACCAGATGATCTTGAACTCACACTTGGAAGCTCAAGAACTAGGTGATCATTGTACTTGAACAGACTTGTTCTGTGAAATATTACAGCTGACAGGTCTACAGGTGACCTACTTCAGCATTCCGCGTACAAGATTATCTGAGAACTTTCCCCGTGTTTGCTTGAATGCATTTCCTCGGATTGCAGATGGTTTGGTTTACTGAAAAGAGAAGCTCTTGCCCCTGCCGTAAGGGGAAGATGAATTGGGAGAATCTGAATGGTTTTGTCATGCGGGTCTTTTATTTTTATCTTTTTATTTTTTTCCTTTTTGGTCCTGGTCGTTTTGCCAAAGTTGGGGAAAAGGGGGGAAAAGAAAAAGAAAAGAAAGAATCA
Organism: Patellifolia procumbens; assembly: GCA_947645195.1. Classification (NCBI taxonomy): domain Eukaryota; kingdom Viridiplantae; phylum Streptophyta; class Magnoliopsida; order Caryophyllales; family Amaranthaceae; genus Patellifolia; species Patellifolia procumbens. The sequence goes on along the minus strand of CANSGD010001540.1, from coordinate 585,631 downwards.
CAACACCTATACAGCATTATTTATTATCATTTGTTTTCAGACTGGATTTGTGATTAAAAGCTATGTATACCAAGTAGATGATTGTTTGTGTAGTCCTAAACTAAGAGATGTGATTGTAGTTGAATCATTTTTCTTTCATTGCCATAACTCATTAACTCTAGTCTTTAGACCACCAGCTCCTCCTTCACAGCGTCGTCCAACTCAAAGCCATATCAAGATTTTTTCATTCAAATGGAACTTTGAATTGACAAAGAAAACTTAACTATGGTTGTTTTTAAGTTTTTAAGCAAGGCTCAAGGGACTCTACTTTTCATTAATACAATAATTTTTCAACAAAAACAAAAAGAAATCTAACAAAATCAAACATAAATTTTCTGTGACAGGACTGTGTACCCAAAATAAGAAATCGTTGCCTTATTATAACTTTCCATGAGTGGATACGTCACTCCATCATAAATTAAAAGGAAAATTCTTATATTGATTTACTGCAGGCGTATGATAGACAACCATTGAATTTCGCATAACAAACCATAAGCGCAGAAGAAAAATTCCACTAATACATGGGACAAAATATTCTCATAAAGAGAGAGAAATGTCTAAAATCTATCGAACAATTCAACTAAATATTAGGGCCTGTTCTCTTCGTCTAATTTTGAATTGAATTGAACTGAACTTATTGGAGCTAAACTGAACTGAACTTATTGGAGCTGAACTGAACTAAATCGAACCGATTGGAGTTGTACTGAACTGAACTGAAATTATGGAGTTGAACTAGACTGAACTGAACTGAACTGGACTGAATTGAATTTATTGGAGTTGAACTGACTGAACTTACTAGAGCTGAACTGGACTGAAAATAAGTTGAAGAGAACAGACCCTTAATTGTTAACAAGAAACAATTCAACAAATGTTTTTTTTCTTTTGTCTAAGGAACAATATACTTCTTCAACAAATGTTTTTTTGTCGAAGCAAGTTGAAATGATTTCTCAAATTATCTCGTGATTCTCTAATTCATGATCATAATACACTTCTTCATACATATGTCATCTCTATATTTATAGAAAAAATCATGAAAAATAGTTTTTCATACGAAAAGACACAAATTTTAATTAAGTGAAACTATTGGGTCAGACCGTCTGACCCAATATGTTTCGTCGGACGAAGTAGCCGCCGCGCCGCTGCTGCTCCTCCTTCTTCATCTTCTTCCTCCGCTGCTGCTCCTCCTTCTTCTTCATCTTCTTCCTCCGCCGCCGCGCCGCTGCTCCTGCGCCACCTTCATAACACCTTCGCCTCCGTTGGTTATTCTTCATACACTAACTATAACGCCTCCGTCGCCGTTGGTTATTCTTCATACTCTGTAACTATAACACCATTATAACTCCATTGTTGTTTTAACAACCTTTCTCTCTCCTAACCCAAAAAATGGCAATGCTAGTAACTGAAACTGAAAAGAATAAGTTTTGATTGGAATACATTTGTTTAAATGAAAAAGTTAAAGAGGTAACTAAAATAATATAAAGACCAACTGAAAACTGTAAAACTCTAACTGAAAATAATGTGTTGTTGGAATACATTTCTGTAAATGAAATATTTTAAACAGTAACTGAAACTGGATAATTTGTAAACGAAAATTTTTATGCAGTAACTGAAGTAATATAAATACCAAATGAAAATTGTAGAGAAACTAACTGAAGCAATGTGAACACCAACTGAACAAAAATTGAAACCAACTGAACAAAAATTGAAACCAACTGAAACTAAAATGAAACCAACTGAAACTAAAATGAAACCAACTGAAAAAAGATGAAACCAACTGAAAGTCGTCCGACCAAATGTTATGGTCGGACGTGTCTGACCAAATACCTTCTCTTTAATTAATAATATAAATAATTTAACACTTGTTACTAATTATATTTAACCATTTTGACATTGTATTTTGTAAATATAATCTACCTAAACCATATAAGTGTAGTATGAATACATTTCTACTATAAATGTACCAACAATGTTATATTCTGGCTATATGATAGGCAGAATAGGTTTGATTATGATTATGAAATGATAGTTAAGCTTTACTTAAGTTAACTTAGATACAGATGCACCACTAAGTCAAATTAAGGTTCCTAAGATCACCACTTGATTCAAGCTCAAAATCAAGCTATTATAGGCGCCTAGATTAATTAGGAATTAATCAAAGCAAAGTAAAACTCAAGGTTTTAAGGTTTAAACGTCCAATGAATGTTTATTAATGAAAATATGCCCTTTAAATACATGTCCTTGACTCACTAGGAAGATAAATATTGAAATTAAAATAATTAAAAACTAATTAAGCTAAAATCTATCTAATTAGGGTTGAAAGTCGATCCTTTCTCTTTGCTCTATCATTTTGGACGATCTTCACACCATTTCCCTTGCTTTCCTCACTTTTCCCTTCAAAGTAGGAAACCAAACCCTAAAATGATAAGGTTAGGCACCTAAGATGAGCTTTGGAGGGAAAATGATTCCTTTTTCTTGATCTTCTTAGCTTGGGCGCCCATTTTATGGAAAGGATAGAGATTCCCTTCCTATCTTTGCTCCTAGATGATCTTCTTGGAAGCTTCCTTGGATTTAGGCGCCATTTTGCTGCATTTGTAGTCTTCACTCGTCCAACATTAGTCATACAAACGTAATGGACTCTCTAATTAACATAAATGAAAATACAACTCAACTAATACTATCCTAGTTAATCTAATATGACATTAAATTAACTAAAAGTACATTTTATTATCTAGACTCCCTAATAAAGCAATTAAAGATAGTAACTTAGTTAATAATTAATTAACTAAGCTAAGGACACTTTCAAAGGACTTAAAGGACTCAATGGACTTAAGGGAATTCAGAACATCCCTTAACACACAAGCAACCATGTTCTTAGTCTTAGAATCAATGGAGCTAGATGGACCTCCATCAAACAATCCTCTCTAATTTATCGTATAAATACTGTAAATTCGTAAACTTGCAACATAGACAAAACAAACAAAACCTCATGCATAATAGAAATATCTTAATGATTGAATTTTCACTTAGTATAACATACATGCAATGTAATACTTCTGATTGATAAGATTGACTAAACATGGACTCACACAATCTTTATGAAATATCGACGATGCTATACACGTAGGTTTAATATATACTACCTCTGTACCATATTAATCGAAACAATAATTTGTGCACACAGTTTTAGAAAGTTGATATAATAGAGTATGATGTGTAGGTTATATTGATTTATTGTAAAAATTGGTGTGATAGAAAGTAATGTGGTACTCTTAGGAAGTTAATGGAGTAAAGGTGTAATCTTTATATATCACTAAAGCAAAATGATATTTTCCACATGTCAAGCAAGATATTTTGGGTGCCACTTGTCGAAGAAGCAACAATATGAACACGTGTCTTCTTTAGATCCCTTAGGCATTTGCTTAGGGCTTAATTAGGGGGAAATCCCTTAAAATCCGGTTTGACAACTCGTAATTAGGTAATATTTCTTTCATTAAAGTAGGTAAATTATTGTCATAACAAATATTACCATTTATGAAACCAAATTTAGCTAAAATAAAGGAAACAAAATTAAATACAAAATATCCTAACTATTTCTCTACAATTATAAATTAATCATTTTTCTAGTTCATTTCATTCACATCTAACAATAAAACTAAATATAGTCTCTCTCATTCTAACTCTTTCTCTCTCAAATAGAAAAACATGACACCATTCTTTCAATTACAACAAGAATATTGGAACGGTTTTTCTAATTTCGATTGATATCAAATTTATTTGGCAAATTCATTTGTGTCTCCGTATTCGAATAATATTGGATGAATTCTCCAAGCTCGATTGAAGAAAGTTTTGTAATCATCATCACAAAACAACACTATAGAGATTTTGAGTGTTTTGAAGGACTAGCATCGAGCTATTTGTAAATCTTTTTCTATTTTATTTTATATCTTCATGCAATGTAATAATTGAATGTTATGAAGAGACAATTTTTTTTATTCGTTTGTCATTTCATCATCTAATTTCGTTTTTTATTATTTTTTCATTTCTTTATGTGTTTTATTGTTTGTTAATTCATAAAATGTAATATTATTTCATTTTATTCTTTTGTCATATTTATATTTAAATTCGTTTATTTAATATAATATTTTTGTCATTTTGTTAATGCAATCTCATAGTTATTCTACATGTTCATGTAATCATTTTTTGTTAATACGAAATTGCAATTATTATTTTTGTAGTATTTGTTTCTTTTGTTCATTTTCGTTCAATACAATGTCTTTTCATAATTATCTTTCAGTTTGTTAATTATTTTGTTAAATTTTATAATTTTTGTTAAAATTGTGTCTTATATAATTACATAGTTTATAATTCAGTGTTTTACCTTTATCTAATTAATATTTTCACATATCCAAGCGAATAATTATATTGATACTATATATTAATTTTAATTTAACATTAACCATATAATTAAATTGTTATTTTATAAAAAAAATTACAGTACTTTTGGTAGTTTAATTGATTTTTTATTTTATAAAATGGCATGTTTGAATAATTTTGAATTTACATTTAAAATTTTGTTAATTAACTTTTAATAAACGACATTTTTTTCGGTTATGGTAATTTTCTTTTTTGATAAACTAAAAGATTGTATCACGTTATTGTATTTAGAAAGACATTTCCTAATTTCTAAAGATATTTTCTTCTCCAAATCTTTATGATTTATACTCCTTAAATTATTTTAAATTAATTTAAATTCAGTAGATTTTCTTCTTATAAAAATATTTTGAAAAATCTTTTTGATTTTACGTTTTTATCGTAAACTTTTTAAATTATTCAATAACGCTTATGTTTGATAAATATTTCCTAAGTTAAGTAGATATCTTTTTCTTACCTGATTTTGTTTATTCTGTTTGTCTAATTGAATTTTTTTCCTTTTTTTAATATGAAAGTCATCAACAAGTTACGTGAATAATTAGCTCAATTTAAAAAAATCTCCTAATTTAAAGACTTAAATGAAGTAATAACTTTATTTGTTTCCGTTTTGTGGATATTATCTTTTTATATTATCGGTATCATTGGCAAATATTTCTAAAGTTAAATAGATATTGTATTCTTAACATATTTCATTTATTTCCTTTGCCTAATTTTCAAGTTTTCCATTTTAATGTGAAATTAATCAATAAATGACGTGATGCATAATAGGAATTAAAAATGTTTCCTCTTTTTAAGACTTAAATGGAGTAAAAAATTTATTTGTTATCATCTCAAAATTATAGTTGCCGTATTCCGATTTAGTCCGATTTAATACAGTGATGAATACACAATTTTGTGATAAATATAAAATTTCGTAATTGCAATTGCAATCGATTTTTCATCTAATCAATTCGAACTTCTTAATATCAATTAAGTTTTTTTTAATATCCATTATTTGATAATTTTTTTGTAATGTGCTGAATTTTAAATTTAAATTTAAATGAAATTATAATGTCCATAACTAAAATTAATATATGGAAATCAATGCTACTGTGGAAGAGTTTTGAATACGAATTTTAAATTCAAGCCTAAATTTTTTTTGCTTATGTCATATGTTATACTAATCTTTACCATTTATAAACAATCTTTATAGTTTAATTTAAATAAATGAAATTATAATATCCAAAGTTAAACTAATTAAAATCAACATACGAAAATAAAGTATTTTAAGGAAATTTTTGTAATTCAAAATTTCAAATTCAAACATAAACTTACATACTTACAAGTTGCCATGATTATGTCAGATATTATACTCATCTTTACCATTTATAAACGATCTTTAGAATTAAGTTTTTAGGAAATTATTTAGTTTTATAGACTGTAATTTATCAATCAATTAAACAACTAAACTTCCTATTTTGATATCAATCATGTTTTAATATATTAATATAAATGAAATTATAATAGTTTTATAAATGGTAATCTTTGAGAACATAAAACACTAAACTGCCTCCTTTTATATCAATCAGGGTTTGAGATATTATGTCAATCAAATCAAATCCTTTTGATTTTACGTTTTTTGAGGTAAAATTTTTTATTATTCAGTAACGCTTATGTTTGGAAAACATTTCCTAAGTTAAGTAGATATTGCATTCTTAACAGATTTTATTTATTCCCTTTGCCTAATTTTCGAGTTTTCCGCTTTTAATGTGAAATTAATCAATTTATTACGTGATGCATAATAGGAATTAATAAATGTTTCCTCTTTTTAAGACTTAAATGGAGTAATGATTTTATTTGTTATCATTTCAAAACTATAGTTGCCTCTTTTATTCCAATTTAGCTCACTTTAATACCAAAAGTGATGAATACATAATTTTGTGATGAATATAAAATTTCATAATTGCAATCTATTTTTCATCTAATCATTTCGAACTTTTTGATATCCATTATGGTTTTTTTAATATCCAATAGTTGATGATTTTTTTGTAATGTGTTGAATTAAAATTCAAATTTAAATGAAATTATAATGTCCATAACTAAAATTAATATTTATGTTATTGTGGAAAAGTTTTGAATACGAATTTTAAATTCAAGCCTAATTTTTTTTTACTTATGTGAGTTATGTCACATATTAAACTTATTTTTACCATTTATAAACGATCTTTATAGTTTCATTTAAATAAATGAGACTATAATGTCCAAATCAGATCATATAACATAATCAAATAATATATATATAGTATAACCAAATATTAAATCGTAATTATTAGGTCAATTAACCATAATATATCTACTTACATATATTTAAGTTCGGTTTTATCTACTTAGGTTCAAATTTTAAATTCAAGCCTAAACTTAAGTACTTACAATTTTCCATGATTATGTCATACTCCCTCCGTTTCAATATGATGTTCCCATTTGGAATATGGGGGAAAATCAATGCAAATTGAGGTGGATGAGAATCTTTTTAATTATATATTGTATAAAGTATACTTTAGTACCTTTTTGCTATTAAAAAAGTAGAGAGAGAAAGAAAAGTGGGTGATTGGGATATGAAGATTCTAAAATAGGTCATGTGTAAGACAAAAAGTAAAAAAGTGTAGTAAATAATTGATTGTTAAAGGGTAAAATGGGGAAATAAATATTCTTAAAATGAAAAATATTCAAAATGGGAAGAACTTTTTAAAACATCCCAAAAAGAAAAATGGGAACATCAAATTGAGACGGAGGGAGTTTATTATACTTATCTTTAACATTTATAAACGATCTTTAGAGTTTAATTTAAATAAAATTATAACGTCCATAATTAAACTAAATAAAATCAAGATACGAAAATCAATGATATTAAGGAAAAAATTTTAAATTCAAGCCTAAACTTAAGTACTTAATTATTGCCAACTATTAATCATATATTCTACTTATCTTTACCATTTATAAACGATCTTTAGAGTGTAAATTAAATGAAATCATCAACTTTCTAAATGGTTATTATCAATCAAACTAAACTTCGTATTTGATACCAATCACGTTCTTATACTTTAATTAAAAGGAAATTATATATTTTATAAATAGTATATCAATCCATTAAACAACTAAATTTCCTATTTTAATATTCAGGCCCATAATCTTTTTATAAGGTCAATTAACCTTAATCTATCTATTATATATGTAGATTGATTAGCAACCATACAGTCTATATAGATTGATTATATAATACTACCTCCTTTTTTAATAGTGACATTTTTCCATTTAGGGGTGTTTTTATTTAATTGAGGCACTTCTACCTTCTACCATAAATGGTAGGTTGGATCACCTGATTATTACACTTCTCTCCTACTTGCCATAATCTTTTTATTAGGTCACTTAACCATAATCTATCTACTTATATATATAGATTCATTAAAAACCATCTACTTATATTTACAGATTGATTAGTCTAATTAACCATAATCTATCTACTTATATATTCGAATCTTGAAGTCAAACTCATACTTAATCACTTGCCATTTTCCATTTTTCATTTATCAATCATACATTATACTCGATTACTTACGCTCATAAACTATCGTAGAGTTTAAAAACAATAAAATTTTCGGCATCTTTCAGATATTTTTTAATATAAATTTTAATCACCTAAATCATGCATAATATTAACTCATACTTTTAATTCTATTTAGATATCAATCAATCAACTAACTATTTTGATATCAATCAATCAACTTCCTAGGATATCAATCAATAATCATTCAAATATCAATCAATTAACTTGCTTTAATTAGGTGATATGTATGTGACAAATATGAGATTTGTCGCACGTTCGTTTATTGTTTGCGTAACGATGGAGTTTTATAGCCAAGAAGTAAGAAATGAATTTATACCCCATTCAGTTGGCAATCAAATTTTTGCAGACGAGATGATCCCGAAATTAGTTGCCTTAGCGAAATACATGAAATTCAAAGGTATTAGTTAAATTTATGACTTTAACATTACAAAAAAAAAAAAAATTGGTTTGTTTGGCAACTACAGTAGCCATTGATTTTTGATTTTGGGTGGTGGTATCAAACTTGCATAAGATGTGCTACCAAAGTTATTAAAGAGGGTGAAAAACTTTTTTTGTCCAAAAAATAGATACATTGTTAACAGAACCAATCTTAGTAATTATTTATTTGCATTACTTTTTTGAAATTTTCAATATACAAAATACTCCTTATAAATTTAGATAATTTTTTTTATCACAAAAGATCTAGGTTGAAGATTATTGTATCTGACGGAATAAAGAATGAGTGTTTTATTTTTTATGACAAGGTAATTCGTGGGTTGGTTAACAAAACTCCTGAAGAGTTTTTGAATCTGCATGAATAGGTATTATTATAATTTACCGACACTGTATTAAAAATAATTTGTAAAACTGGTTGAATTTAATTAATCCTTATTCGACTTTATCTTATACTTACATTGTGAAAAGGTTATATATAATAAACCAAAATTATTGTTTGTGTCTATTTATATTCTTAACTTGATTAATTTTCTTATCAAATCAATTTACATTATTCATCTTCAACTTAGTTTGTAGTTTTATGATCTCTTAAATAATAACTCAAAATCTATTTACAAATAAACTTTCCCGTGCATTTTTACACGGGTCTAAAAAACCTAGTATTTTAATGTTTTTCACATAAATCAATGGATGAGTGAGGTATTTTAGTTGAGTGATATATAATAAATATAGATGGGTCCATGCCTAAAATAGAAGTGTTGTAATTAATATGGGACAAGCATATGTGAAAAGTGTTGCAATTAATATGGGACAGAGAAAGTACTATATTGTGCCTTTGACTCATTTAAAGACCTTGAGTCCCTATGTACTTTTACGAGTGTTTCAAGTTAAGCCCGAAACGACAAAACTTCTTACTCATATCGATATACCTTTTATTACATGCTCTCGCAATACAAGCAACAATCAAAAGGTTTGTCCAGAATATGAAATTTATGTAGTCTCACTGCGGACACAAGCATTAGCCTTAGGAAGAACTAATTAAGAATCTATTGATCAATTAAAAATCAGAAAATCAACTTGGATCCTCATTGAGTGTTGTAGTAGACGTTAAATTAAGTTGTTTTTTAATCACTTCATGATTTTTAAAGGGCTTCCCATTTCACTATATATTTTGTATAAGAATCACTTGATAATAATTCTGCGTACACCAAGTACAACTTGGTGTAGCTGGTTTGGGTTCTAGTTCTACCTTGTGACTTTGATGTCACATGTTAGATTCATTCCAAGGGGAGTCTACAAACCGGGGCCCGGTTTACCTGTACGAGGTCTCGGTGCAGTAGGATACTTCTTGTTTCCTAACTTACAAAATATATGATTTCGCGTACACCAACTGAAACTTTAATTAAATAAACTAGTGCGGGTGGGGAAAATCCCAGTTCCTATCTGATAGATATGTTGTTCATGGAATAATGTATCTATCAGATAGGAATATACTACCTTTTGAAAAAAAATCTTAAATATACTTCTGTATTCATAAAATGTACTACCTTAAACTTTACATGAATATACTACCTTCCCACTTTTCTACCACTCATCATATGCTCCCCTACATTTGAATTGAATTTTGTTTTATAATTTGTTGATACATGCACTGTTCCTATCTATCAGATAGAAACTGGGTAGCGCTTGCCTTGGTGCGGGTGATGTAGAGGAGATGGATGAAAATACTTTTCATTTTCGTGCTAAATGTGAATTGCTTCCTCCGTTTCGCAGAAAGTGGCACATGGACCAAGGAAGAGAATAGTGATAGTGTAAGTTGTCTTTTATTGCGCATGTGATAAAGAATATAGTCGTGCACACATATGGGTGGAAAAGTGGGGGCACAATTAAAAGAAATATTGCATGTGTTATGAACTATCCTAAAAAGAATAGGTATGATATATTACGACTCAGGTCTGTTCTTTTCAACTTATTTTTGCTTTTTTGAACTTATCTGAACTTATCTGAACTTAGGGTCCGTTCTTTTCAACTTATTTTTGCTTATCTGAACTTATCTGAACTTATCTGAACTTATCTGAACTTATCTGAACTTATTAGACCTTATTAGACCTTATTCGACCTTATTAGACCTTATTCGACCTTATTAGACCTTATTCGACCTTATTCGACCTTATTCGACCTTATTAGACCTTATTTGACCTTATTAGACCTTATTTGACCTTATTAGACCTTATTAGACCTTATTTAACCTTATTGTTATTATTATTATTATTATTATTATTATTATTATTTAATATTATTATTTATTGTTATTATTATTGTTATTATTATCATTATTTATTATTTATTGTTTATTATTATTATCATTATTTATTATTTATTATTTATTATTATTATCATTATTTATTATTATTGTGATTATTTATACTATTACCATTATAATCATTATCATTCTTATCTCTAATATAATAGTAATAATTACTCTGTTATTACTATTTTTCTTATTATGTTAATTTTTATTATCATTAATACTACTACCATTATTATATTATTATTATTCAAATTATTATATTATTACTATTATATTACTATAATTATCTATTATTATTGGTCTATAAGTCATTATCTATTGTTATTGTTATTATTAATTATAAATTTCTACGGAGGTAAACTTAAAAGATGCATATCAATAGCTTCAAGAATAACTACCAAATAGTTTAATGTTCATTTATAAACGACAATCCATAAAAGTCGATATCCCTTATTCATGTAGACGAATAAAATTCTCAAGCGTACAACAAGCAACGATGATAGCCCAATGAGTATAATAATAATAAATTTTATATAATAAATAATAATAATAATAATGTTGTTATATAAAAAATATATAACAACCTTATTAGACCTTATTAGACCTTATTAGACCTTATTAGACCTTATTAGACCTTATTCAACCTTATTAGACCTTATTCAACCTTATTAGACCTTATTAGACCTTATTCGACCTTATTATACCTTATTCGACCTTATTAGACCTTATCTGAACTTATCTGAACTTATCTGAACTTATAAGGACTGAAAATAAGTTGAAAAGAACAGACCCTTATTAGACCTTATTAGACCTTATTAGACCTTATTCGACCTTATTAGACCTTATTAGACCTTATTTGACCTTATTAGACCTTATTAGACCTTATTTAACCTTATTATTATTATTATTATTATTATTATTATTATTATTATTATTATTATAATAAACAAATATCATACAACCTACAAGAAATTAGTGGGCAACCGAGATACAATCTGGGCACCCACTCCTCTAGCTATAGCAAACCCTATCCTAGTGAAAATATGGGCAGCAGCACGTGCCCCTATATCCTGTGTCTTCGAGAAAGTCTGCATCCGCTTCAGCAACGCAATAGCCACCTTATCCAATTCCCCAAGAGAAGAAAAGGAAAAGGGAAGGAAGCCATACCCAATAGCTCGACAACGAGCTTCATACTTGACTCGCTTCCGATGAGCCGCATCAGCAACAACACGTCCAGGAACAAAGTCAGACAACCCAGAGTGGGTCAAGGGAGAAGACCCTGTCAAGTCGATACACACATCACGACCACCATCCCAAGAGTAAAGAAGCACATCTGCCGGCCTGAGGGCCCCGTCGTTCCCCCTAGACAATCCAATGTCAACCTCCTTTCTTGCCGAAATCCCAGAACGAAAGCAGATATCAACAAGAGTATCTCGAACGACATTATGCCGATGTTTAATGCCCACAATACCAGCACAAGACACCGCATGATCACCAAAAACATCCCCAGCAAAAACCCTGGAGCAAGCAGAGCACGGCATCGAAATAGAGAACAAAGGAACACCCAACCGGTAACACAACACACTACGATAAGTCTTAGGGTTCATCGTCTGACCCAACCCTGAAATAGGAACTGCCCGAAGCCAGTCGGAGGTGTGATCCCCCTGCTGTGACTGCCACAAAGCTAACCGTCGAGGAGATAAAGAAAAGGTGGATTCTGCCGATTCAGTAACCTTTGTGAAGTATATATCTGCCAATTTCTTCATAAGTTTAGGGGCAGCGACTACACTAGGATCACGCAAAATGTCAGCCTCCACAGTTCTATAAAAAAGACTCAACGCATCCTCAAAGGCACGTCCACAACCAACAATACCTGCAGTACCATTTATTATTTATTATTATTATTATTATTATTATTATTATTTATTATTATTATCATTATTTATACTATTACCATTTTAATTATTATCATTCTTATCTCTACTATAATAATAATTACTCTATTATTAATATTTTCTTATTATGTTAATCTTTATTATATAATAAATAATAATAATTATTGTAATAATATTGTCAAATAATAATAATAATAATAATGTTGTCGTATAAAAAATTATATAAGAACCTTATTAAACCTTATTCGACCTTGTTAGACCTTATTAGACCTTGTTAGACCTTATTCAACCTTATTAGACCTTATTATTATTATTATTATTATTATTATTATTATTATTATTATTATTTATTATTATTATTATCATTATTTATACTATTACCATTATAATTATTATCATTCTTATCTCTACTATAATAATAATTACTCTATTATTCTTATTATGTTAATCTTTATTATCATTAATACTACTACTATTATTATATTATTATTATTCAAATTATTATATTATTACTATTATATTACTATAATTGTCTATTATTATTGGTCTATAAGTCATTATTTGTTGTTATTGTTATTATTAATTATAAATTTCTACGAAGGCAAACTTAAAAGATGCATATCAATAGATTGAAGAACAACCACCAACTACAATAGTTTAATGTTCATTTACAAAGGACAACCCATAAAAATCGATATCCCTTATTCATATAGACGAATAAAATTCTCAAGCGTACAACAAGCAACGATGATTGCCCAATAAATATAATAATAATAAATATTATATAATAAATAATAATAATTATATTATTATAATAATATTGTCAATAATAATAATAATAATAATAATAATAATAATGTTGTTATATTAAAAATATATAAGAACCTTATTAGGCCTTATTCGACCTTATTAGACCTTATTCGACCTTATTAGACTTTATTCGACCTTATTAGACCTTATTCGACCTTATTCTACCTTATCTGAACATATCTGAACTTATAAGGACTGAAAATAAGTTGAAAAGAACGGACCCTCAGTTTGTTTTACCGGAAAATAATTTTTATCGAAAATCATTTTCCAAGGGAAAAATAGGTCAAGTTCCACCAAAACAAAAGGGGGTGAGAGAAGAAATTAAAAAATGAATGAATCTATACTAATATATAAAAGAAGAAAAAAGAGGCGACATGTCAATCATATAATCATTTTGGCGATGTGTCAAGCATATGTTAATTTAGGCGATGTGTCAAGCTCACAAAGATTTGACTACTCAAAATTAATCTATACTAATATATAAAAGAAGAAAAAAGAGGCGACGTGTCAATCATATAATCATTTTGGCGACGTGTCAAACATAGGTTAATTTAGGCGATGTGTCAAGCTCACAAAGATTTGACTACTCAAAATTAATTCGGGAAAAAAATGATATCGTAATATCATGATTTGTGGAAATATATTTAAAAATTTGCTATTTTTGTGGCTAATTGAGGAACCTGAAAATCGGAAAGATTTATGTAAAGTTTTTATTTTCTCAATATATCAGGTAATATTAGGAATCATATGTCATATACTTCCCAAACTGTAATCTATCTTTTAATTACAAAAATGCTAAGAAAGATCAGGAAATCATTCATTTGCGCATAGAAGATTTCAATTTTCATCGTGGAAAATATTTTGTTACTAATTTGTTACAAAATGCAAAACATAATCTAATTTTATGGTTATAAAATTGTTGCCAAATATTTTATAAAGATTTATAATCAAATTTTATGGTTCGAAAAAAAGTGGATATTTTGTTAATAAATCAAAAAAATCATCTATCATAATTTTTTACCCTACAAAAAAGGAATAATTTCTTTGAATTTATTCTTTTCCTAAAAATATGGGTAAAACACCATAAAAATATATTAACCACCGTCTCTATTTTTTTCTTTAAAAATGTGTTTTTCATAAAAAAAAATTAATAATATTCTTTCTTTAAAAATAAGGACAATTCTCCAGAAATACATACAATCAAGAACGGTGCAAATCTTTTTCTAAAGATATATGTTCCTTTTAAAAAAAAGAGATAATATTATATTTATCATTTGCATAATCTATCTAAAATGTTTTAACTTAAAAACACCAATTTAGTAAAGATCTTTTCATAATTACTTTTGAAAGTAGTTATTATGTTCCTAGAAATTTGGGCAATTCACTAGGAAAAAGCCTAACTACCGTACATATTTTTTCAAAAACATATTTGGCTAAAAGAAAGGGAAAATTAGTACAATATACACTTACCAATTAATTAGAATATTGCTTTTGGAAAAAAAATATAATATCTTAATATATTGTTTTCTGGAAAAGATTTTAAATAATCGATGAATAAAAACGTCACAACTCACTAGAAAAATATACTAATCATTTAATTTTTTAAAATAATCCAATTACATATATTATTGGATAATTGTCTTTAAATAGAACTTGTTATAACGAGGCTAAACACTAAAAAATATACTAATCAATTAATCTCTTTTGAAAGTAGTTATTATGTTCCTAGAAATATGGGCAATTCACTAGAAAAAAATACAAATCACTGTACATATTTTTTGAAAACATATTTGGCTAATAGAAAGGAAAAATTAGTACAATATAATGACCAATTAAATTAGTATATGAAATCATCTTTCTTGGTATTTGGAGCTATAGTAAATGGGACAAACAAAATGATGGAGGGAGTATATTATTTTTGGAAAAATATAATATCGTAATATATTTTTTTATGGAAAAGATTTTAAACAATCGATAAATAAAAACGTTGTTCCTTTCCAAAAAGTATAAACAACTCACTACAAAAATATACTAATCATTTGATTTTTTTTTGAAATAATCCAATTACATATACTGTTGGATGTTTAAATATAACCTTTTATAACGAGGCTGGAAACTGAAATACAAGTTAGAACCATATGTATGTGAGGGTCTGATAGGTAGTAATCAAACATTATTGGATAGACATTTAAACCAAGTTTTATAACTTTTATGGAATTGCATTTGCTAAAACAAGAAATAATAGAATAGAACAATAACTTTGAATTTCACGGGTTAATATCACAAGATAGGTACTATAATTAAACTCCTACGCTCCGGACATTCCTTTAATTTAAGACTAAAGTTTCTCGAGTAATTATAATCGGTTTTAGTCTTGATCAACTTTCAATACTTGAATTATTATTAAAAAAATCCAATGACTTATGATTTAAATCTTTTTGATAGAACTTTTGGTATTCCGTTAAATCTAGTGTTTAAATAAAAAAGAAAAAAACCTGGGGAAAGTCCCAATTCCTATCTGATAGATGTGAACAGTAACATCTATCAGATAGGAATGTACTACAATTCTAACAAAATATACTATGATTTTTATTATACTACAATTTTCAGAAACTATACTATTCTAAGCTGTATATAAATATACTTCCTCCGTTTCTTTTTAAGTGCTACATATTGACTTTACCACTATTCATCCATTATAAGTTGACCGGCTTTTACAATTTATGCATAAGAAAAAGTATAGTCTTGTTGGATCTTGTTTTATTCATATCGATGTATACATTTTTAATATCTAGTTGTCATAATTTTTACAAATGCATAATTAAAGATAAAAACGATACAAAATGTGTCTCGACAAATGTGAAAAGTGAAATGTTGCACTTAAAAAGAAACGGAGGAAGACATTACACGAAAAATATACTACCTAAATATATAAGTGTACTACGATTTTCAAAAAAGAGATTGATATGTGCCCAGCTCTTATCTATCTGATAGGAACTGGGCAGCCCTCGAAAACCTGTGAGCGAATTTCGCCATTTTGAGGATCCATTTGAAAGCTGAACTCTCCTAAATTGCGAATTCTTCATCAACTGCTACTGCAACTGCAATAGAAACAACTAACTTCCATGGACAGATTAGCTGAAGGTTTATGGGGATTAGCAGACTATCATGAGCAGCAAGGCGAATTCGCAAAATCAATAAAATGTCTAGAAGCAATTATTCAGAGCTCAGTTTCATTCCTTCCAATAATCGAGGTCAAAACTCGTCTTCGATGCGCCACTCTCTTGTTGCGTCACTCTCATAATGTTAACCATGCCAAAGCTCACCTTGAACGTTCTGTATGTATTTCTATTTCCATACCATACTCTCTATCTCCTTTAAATTCTTGGTTTGCTTTCCTAATCAGTTAATTAATTAATTAATTCTGCATTTCATTTTGCAGCAATTGTTATTGAAATCCATTCCTTCGTGTTTCGAATTGAAATGTAGAGCGTTTAGTTTACTCAGCCAATGTTATCATCTTGTTGGGGCTATTCCTTCTCAAAAGCAGATTTTGAATAAGGCTTTGGACCTCACTGACTCACTTGGCGATGGGTATGCTCATTTTTCAATATGAGTGCACTCAGTTTATATCATATTACTATCTTTTATGCATATTTTAGCTTGTTAGTTTGATTAAAAAAAAGTTCGGGTAAGCCCCCAACAGCGCTGATGAATGATCGTCCCCTTTATGTTTTTTCGACTCCTTTGTTAATATAAGCGCACTCAATCTATGACACAATATCTTCTATACATATATAGCTTGTACTTTTGATACTTGATTAAAAACGTTCGAGTTTTGGACCCAACTATCCTCTTTGGAAGATCCTCCCTTGTGGGGGTTTCAACCTCTTTTTAAATATAAGTGCCCTCGATCTATGTCACAATATCTTTTATGTATATTTGAAGTTCTATAATTGATAATTCATTAAAAAGTTTGGGTTCGGCTTTGACTAAGCGTTGGTGGAAGATCCTCCCATGTGGGTTTTGTTGATCTCTTCTCACATATAAGTGCACTCAATCTATGTCACAATGTCTTTTATGTATATTTTAGCTTGTATAATTGATAATTTATTGAAATGTTTGGGGTCGGGCCTCGACTATCCCCGATGGAAGATCCTCCCCAGTGGGCTTGTTTGAAGTCCCTTGTTGCTATAAACCCTAATCATTGTGAAATTGTGAGATTGCTGGGTAAGTAATATAGGTTATTTTTGGCTTTTGTTTGAATGAAGTTTTGCAGCGAAGTTGTGGTACTGTAATTTCAGTTCACAGCTTTCTACAGCTTTAATAATCGAAGGGGACTATCAGAATTCTCTTGCCACTCTTGAACAAGGATACAATTGTGCTGCTGAAATATGTTATCCTGAACTGCAGGTTAGTGCTTAATTTACTGCTGGCTATATGAGATGTCACTAGTACAGTAGTACTGTGTCTTGCTTGATCACTTTATAGGATCCTTTTCTTATAAGTTAGGATTATAGATATAGTTCCTGTATCATAATTCTTCATCCACTAACATGTTTTTCCGCCCCTTAAATTTTCTGTTGCTGTTAGATGTTTTTCGCGACTTCGATATTTCATGTACACCTGATGCAGTGGGATGACGTGAACTTGGTAGAACGAGCTCTTGAAAAATGCGATGAGGTCTGGGAATCCTTTCAGTCCAATAAGGTAACTTAAGATTTCTTTTATCACAAAACTCATTGTGTGGGATGAATCAGTTCAAAAGCGTGTTTTCTGTGATTACCATGCAAGATTTGAATATTGTAACATATAACAACAACAACAACAACAACAACAACAACAACAACTACTACTACTACTACTACTAAGCCTTGTTCCCAAAATGATTCGCGGTCAGCTAACATGAATCGTCATCTTAAACCATTGAAAAAGGAGATGGCATCGACAAGTGTGACGAAAAAAGTTTTAAACATAAAGACAAACACATGAAAGATAAACAAATACGTAAGTTAATTACACCTCTTCCTCCAAGTGGATATTGTCCCTCCAACGACCTCTCTCCTACGCCATGCTCTCATCGATCCCAAGTAAACCCATATCACTTTCAATTACCTTCATACAAGTCATCTTAGGTGTTCCCGTGCCTCATACAATTTGATTTCTCCTTCACTCTTCAATTCTTCTAACCGACGCATCACTTAATCTCATTTTCACATGACCGAACCATCTTTAGCGATTTTCCCTCATCTTTTCTTGTGCAACTCTAACTTTATTTTTTTTCTCGAATCACCTCAATTTTCAATCGGTCTTTCCTTGTGGGGCCACAAATCCACCTTAACATACGCATCTCCACCACATTCATCTTATAAACGTGACATTGTTTCACGGCCCTAACAAAGCAGGCCTGATTGATGTGCAGTAGAATTTTCCTTTCAATCTATGGGGAATGCTGAAATCACTAAGGAATCCGGTGGTCCTTTTCCACTTTAACCAACCTGTGTTAACTCTATGAGCCACGTCTTCATCGTGATCTCTATCCTTTTGGAGAATAGATCCAAAGTAACGGAAGACGTCTGATCCTTGAACGACTTTGCCATCCAAATATTGTAACATATATGAAGTTTTAAATTGTTTTATATTCATGTATCATGTCAATAAAGCTAAGCTTTCTGCTAAGTTTCAAAAGGGGCTCATTATGGTGCACATTTCTGCATGTCGATGTTAAGAATGTCTTGGTCTCTTCATGTCTGCGGCCTTATTTAATCTTCTAGAAGTGCTTTTTCTTTGCTGGTTTAGCATATTAGTCCACTAGAGAATCACCTCTATAGCTGTATGTGGCATGTTACAGTTTGAGTTTGAAGATTGTCTCCCTTACCTTTTCTTTTCATTTTTGAGAATTAGACGCGTGTTAATAGAGCTCCATCCATTTTAGTGAAAAAAGCACATCTACTATAGAACAAGGGGTAGCTACAGTGCTTCAGTCAAATATTAGATTGATATCTTTTTGGTGCAGGAATCCTTCTCTACTTTTTTCTAATTACAATATCAAAAGGACACACGTCTGTGGCAGCTTCAATATTCAGAATACTCCAATAGTAGTTTGGCAAATCTACCCTTCTTAAGTATAATGAGATACCCCATGTAATTTAGTATCTTCGCCTTATCCATAAAATAAGACTCGCATTGGGCAACAAAGTTCTTGATAAAAGCGGTCTAAACTCTGAAGTCTAGATAAGAGCTTTCTCCTGCGAGATTTCCAGTTTCTGAAATACAACTTGAAAAAAGGTGGAGTCATTGATGTGTTTTCGTAACTGCCTGTGGAAAAAAGGAGGATTTGGTGTGTTCGCTAAAGAGACTAAAGTAAAAGTAGTTTTGGAAAACGTAAGAAGCGGTGGACTCTGTTGCTCTACTTTAAGGCATTACTGTTCATGCTTTTTTGAATGTAATCGTCAACTCTAGCTGGCAGCAGGTCTCTGGAGTCTTGTGATCTGTATTTTACAAGTGCTTGTTACTCGCTTCTTGTACAGATACTGCTGCTGCACCTTAGAGGGGAAATTCAGCGTAATGTTTTTTTCCTAAGTCACAATACCTTCCATGCCACAAATTTAGTATGAGTTGGCAACACATAGCTCGCAGCTCATTGGTATTTCAGTCAGTCGGGGTATAACATATCACTAACACACTTGCCTGGAATTTATTATTTTGCATTAAAGGTTACAAGTTAACTTCAATTGAGAAGGTTAAATAAGTAAAAGAGACTTCCTTGTTCATAAGGAGGTAGGGGACAAGTCCTAAGCTTTTGTACATTTGCCTTGTCATTTCCTGCCACAATTTTTTTGATCAAACTTCAGACCTGTAAATTTAGTGAATGACTTGCACCCTCTCTTAAAATCTTTTGAAATAGTGTTGACGAGGAAGGGAGTAAGTGGAGTAGCATTCGTTTTCATTCTTTGTGTGATAGTCTCTGCTGAATAGCATGCATGATACTTTGTATGAGGCCACAGTTTCTGTAGGAATCGAACCAATTTAATAATGACTATATTCTTATCTTAATCAATATTCTGAAGTTCCAGCAAATGCCTATTGTGATGCTCAGTCTCGTTGGTGTAGCCCTTCATACTTGACCCGACCCTAGTTTTGTACGGAATGCAAATACGTGGTGGAAAACAAACCTGGCACTTCGTTGCTCCTTCGGCGACCGCTGCTGGCTTCCGAGATGTTTCTGCCATTTTCGTTATCATAGTTTGTTTTTTTGAAAATGTCAATTATAATGTTTCTCTGTAAATTTGGAATGGGTACATCAAGTATTTCTACACTTTCATGTGCCATTTGGAGTATACGTTAAGCTTCTGAATACATGTGCACAGGTTTTGTAAGAAAAACTGGACAGTTGGACCTAGTTTCTGATAATTTCCTTTTCTCAGGCGAGAAATCTGTAACTGTAGAAAAATGACAACATACAACTTAAAATTTATTGAGTTTAGTACTTTAAGCTATTGCAAAAAGAAAATCTGATGAAAGCACTTGTCTGATGCCCAAAATGTGTAGTAAAAGCAAATAATGCAAAAGAGGAACTAATATTTCATTGTTGCACTTTCTTGTCTATTTCTTTGATATCTGTGGTTGACCAACATGAAGTTAATGTTTGGTTCCTTGTGTCTTTGCAAATCCCAAAAGAGATACATGCTACATTTCAAAAGCGATGCTTCTTTTGTCACTTAGTTATCCATTGCAGTCAACTTGTTACTGTTGTCTAAATATGTAATTTACAATTCTCTTAGACTGGTAAACTGACAACCTCTGCATCTCTGTGCCTACTTTGTTCCTGCCACACCTTTCTAGAGACAGCAGTGTTTTGGTCTGCTCTTTTATAATGAGCTGCTTCACATTTTCTATCGGTTTCGTATATGCGACTACAAGAATATTGCTCAGCATGTTGACAAGCTTGATGCTGCTATGAAGGCTGACATGCAACAAACAGAACATGTTCGTGAGCTGACCAGTGAACTTAACACTTTGAACCAAACTCTCTCTGATCCTGCTATGAAGCAGAGGGATTGTTCAGCGCTGCTTGAGAAACGTGCTCAGCTACAGCAGCAGCTCAGGACTATAACCTCATCAAATCTCAGTCCCCAAGGTTATGCTGATCCTGCAAGAGTTGAAAATGAGAGAAGGCGATCTGCTGACAAGCTTGAGCTGGCACCATATCCCATTGATGGGGAATGGTTGCCCAAGAGTGCAGTTTATGCTTTGGTGGACCTAACGGTTGTTATATTTGGGCGCCCGAAAGGACAGTTTAAGGAGTGTGCAAAGCGAATTCAATCTGGAATGCAGGTTATCCAAGGTTGGTTCTTCTACAAGCATTGATGAATAGTCTTCCTTATTCTGTCTGTGTGTTAGTGTTTCTGCTGTCATGATATCTAATTATTTAAATTTTAGAATGGTTCTACTGTGATGTCTGACTGATTTGCAACTTGTACCTATAAGTTTCAACTCATGTGGTGCTAGGATTTAGTGGCAGTGGTTCATTCCAGTGTCACATAATTCGTAGATCGGAATTGGGAACGGAATTTGCGCTTCAGAGTTTTGATTTTGGGAAGGAGCTGGTTATTCACGAATTGGAAATTGTCGAATTGTGAACCAATTCGATCGAACCAATTCAAAATTCTGGCACCACCCTAGCAAATTATGTGACAATGGTTCACTCACTAGTCACTACCTCTGTCTGATATGTCTGTATGAAGCTTTCCTTAGATGTATTTGCCTTCTTAAAGTGAGACTTTTGAGCGTTCACGGAAGTGCTTCTCTTTGTTTTCCTTTTAGCTAGGATATTGACTTGAAATTATGGGTTAGAAGCATTTTTAGTTTTGATGGATGGCTTTGTGTATAAATGTATACTGAATTCTGATTAGATGTTTCATGTGTATTGTTCGGCAGTGGAATTATCAAAGCTGGGAATCACTGATGGTGTGAGAGGTAAGGTGGATTTATTCTTTGCTTTCATGACCTGAACAATCGACAAAAGCAACTAATGAGTAATATTATGAATTGAACATTATAAAAATAATCTGATGTGTGAACAATTGAACTAGATATAACCTGCATTTCACTTGTAACGGAATGTGTCATCTGAAATAACTCACATCTTACCTAGAGGTCAAATAAAAAAGTGAGGAGAAATGAAAGGGACAGCAAGGATACTTGAATACATCAGCCTTTTTGATAGAATCTCTGTTCTCAGGTGAGATGCTGGTTTGTTTTTGTTTAATCATTGAAATTCTAGGCTATCTTCATGTAAGGTATTTTGCGATAAATAATATTTGTGGTCATGATTAAGGTTATCTTAAGCAAATTTTTTTGCTACTTTACGAGAAACTATTCTTTTTCTGTTCAAGCCAATTTGTCTCTAATTTCCTCTTAGTATGAACAAAGGATAGTGAAATAAAACAAGTCTTAACAAGTACAGTTGCTAAATCCTTTCCACAGAAGTAGATCTGCAGCACTCTGCCATCTGGATGGCTGGTGTCTATCTGATGCTTTTGATGCAGTTCCTCGAAAATAAGGTAGCAGTGGATCTCACACGGGCAGATTTTGTAGAGGCTCAAGAGGTGGGTTGCCAGCTTCATGTTTGCAAGAAATAAGGTTTTTTCATGTGATGCATATCTTGTCGCTTTAGGATTCTTTGCCTAGTCCATTTCTCTGTCATATATCTATCTAGAACTAGTACTGTTGGATGAAGAGCATGATTGCACCTGACTTGGGTAGGAAACACTCTTTTGCATATGCAGCACTTTTGAATGTATAACCAAGATAATATATAGGTAACCGAGTGTTGATCACGAATTCAGCTGACCATTTATTTAAATATAGGAGTTTTACCAAACACTAACACCATATGGTACTGATATCCAATTCAATTATATATCTACCAGAACTGAAGGCGTCTATGAGGAGAGCCAATCTGTCATAGGATTATCTTAGTGGCAATGGAATATGAGAAAGGCATAGCAGGCTAATGAGGTGTCTGCTCATTCTTAGGTGGTCAATTGTGACCTGGGATCAGGGAAGAAAATCGCGGATATCGTCGCGTTCGCGGTAACGGTCGCGATGACGCGGGAACGGCTTGTAACGGTCGAAAAAAGACAAATCGCGTTTGACGCGGCGTGAATTTTTTGAAAAAATTCACACAATTAGAATTTTAACCTCAAAATGGCATTTTTGAAGTTTTACAAGTATTCTTATAACTTAATTTGACCAAAGCAATCATATGGGTGGATTACACATATGGTGAATAAAAGATTACTTTAAACATGAGATTTATGTCATATTATATATAAAAATTGATACTAAATCATATATATTACTAACTTGGAAGCCCATGGTAAGTTTTTCTCCTTTCGTTGGTGTGACCCTATAGTTTTTGTGCTACTATGCGTATATTCCCTTTGTTTTTTTGACCAATTTTCATCTAGTAACGGATGTAACGGGTAAAAAAACGCTCTAATGCGGCGAATCACCGTTACGTAACGGACAACGCGGCGAGTTGGACGTGAATTTCTTCGCGGGGTTACGTAACGGCATTTCGCGTAACGGCAAGTTCAAAATCCGTTACATAACGGCCGTTACGTAACGTAACGGCCGAGTTTTGTTTCCCTGCTGGGATAGAAAATCATATCTTTAGACGGTCTGGAAAACTAACGAGTTGTCCTCTCGTTTCTTCTCAACTTTCTTTTTGTATTAGTTTATTGTTTGAATATTCTTCTATAAAAGAATGCCCTTGTTAATGAAATTTTTTCTTTGATGTGACTCTCATTGAAGAGGAAGGATTGCCGTATGATTTGGTGATTTGAAACGGGCCACAATATTTATCATCATGTATTGTTAGGGATTTGATTGACATTGATGAGATTAAGAAGGCTTCGTCCATTGTGGAGTCCTATAAGTCCCTCGTTCTGGTTTGGTCTTAAGATGAACTTTTGTGTAGATTTGTTATGATGGGATAAAAGATGATAGGTTGTCGCCTATTTAAGGATTTTTGAGAATATAATTGTGGGCTAGAGTATGTAAGTCATTTTGTTGCTCAAAGAAGCATACGCGAGTATAAGTAAGGTATCATAGGCCAGCTGGTGACTAGATGGCTAGTTGTTATCTTTGATAGATTCTTTCTATTGGTTTACATTATACTTGGAAAAAGAGTGCCTTTATGAAGCATAATTATATTCTAGATGTTGCTCTTGGGGCAAATGAATGGTTATAACACTTTAGGGTATATGGTATCGCACACTTGACCTTCAAAAGGCTTACAAGTGGGTGTTTTTTTCTCCTTTCTTTTTTCAGAGGTTAGGTGTTAAAGAGGAAGGGTTTTGGTCTTAGGTAGAGTGAATTAAGGTTTGTATTCCCACTTGCCCCATAAGTAATTTAGGAAGATGGTTTAAGGTTTTTTTTAGCTTAAAGCAAGGAGATCTTCCTTCACCTTTGATCGTCACCAAGTTGAGTGGATTTCTTGATGAAAATGTTGTCGAGGAGATATACATAGGATTCATAAGGTGGGCACTGGTGGTATCTCTCTAAGATTTGGAGAAATCCATGAGTTGTTAACTATTTCTATATTTTTTGTGGTAATCTAGAAATTCACGATCAATTTAGCTATGTCTAGTGTGATTGGGATCAATTTAGACCCATTGATGAATGGTTTCCTTTCTTGAAAGGCCGTGTCATTTTTTACTTACAGTTGTCTTCCTTAGTAAGTTATCCATGTAGTCCTAGCTCCTAAGAGATTGGATAGTGGGAATATGCTTCTTTTGTCTTGTCTATTGTTTTTTCACCTCTCATTTCCCGTGTAAGCTTCTTGCTAAGTCGTCAAACAAGCTTATGAGAGACGTGTTATAATCAAGAAAAAGGGAAGAGGAGATCTAAGATCGTCTCTAAACCTACCGAAAAGGGACGCTAATTTTTCATACCTTGTTGTCGAATAACCCCTTCTTAGGATGTGCTGTCTTCACTTATAGGAATATAAGTTTAGGCTATTTCCGATAAGTTCAAATAAATTCCTACAAGTTTTTAAAAATAAGTCCCAATAAAATTAAGATAAGTTAAAATAAGTTGTGATGGACAAAATTAGGGGAAGAGAAAGCACCTTAATTGGTGACTAGAATTGAGATTTTTTAACAAGTAACCTGTTTTATCTTTGTTATGGTATGAATAGGTAGAAGCAAGTATAGTCCTCATGGGACTAAGGTGGCTTGGGTATTTGGAAAGATGGACCCCGTAGTAACTCAACCTCAATTAGGGAGGTCATATAGTGAAATTTAGCTAAAGGAATTATCATTAGAAGTAACAAAAAAATAAGTTCGTAATCAATATCTACAACCTCAATAACGTTAACATCACAACCAAACTACCACCACAACTGCCTATGTAATTATGTGACTCTCTCATAAATAGGGGTGCAAACAAGCTGACTTGAGTGGACTAGAAGATATTTGTTACTGACCAACTTGGTCCAGCTCCAACCAAGTGTGAAAATGGAAAGCTCTTTACCCTAAACTGTGTGTTTTTTTCATCATTCCTTAGGAATGAGGGTTGTCATTAATTAGTATTTATAGATTAAGCATGTTATGTTATAATCCTCTCATTAAATGTTTAGACATGATAAATTACTTCTTAGCCTTACATGGAATTGTACTGCGAGAGAATTGAGCACACAACTAGAAATCAACATAGGTTTGGGACCTGACCTCATACTTAGGGCCTTGTTCAATGTCCAAATCTTAAAGAACTCAATTCAACGAACATTTTTGTCTCGTTTGAAAAGATTAGCCAACTCTAGGGGCCACCGTGTCATGGAAGTAAATGGAATGGGAAGATTGGATTGTTGAACTTGATTTTTTGTTTGTTGGCTAAAGTCAATATATCCTCTACAATTGTTGATCAACTAATGATTTGATGGTATATTATGGCATAAAGGATTTTCATAATGAGATTGCCATGCTTCTTAGATGGTTATGCTGGAGGAGAGAGGGGTCATATTGTTCAATTAGGCAATTTTTTTTAGCATGAACGGGATGAAAGGGAGATTTTGGGGGGGGGGGGGGGTTAGTTAATACAATAAGAGTTTCCACAAATTATGATGATTAGAGGACAAGTGGTGAACAAATTGGCGCAACTCACTTAAAAATAGAAAGCTTTTGAAATGGCTTAAAAAGTTAGTTATTAGTTTCCTATTAGTTTGTCAATAACTCACTTGGGACTGAATTTATATCTTTTCTTGTGTCAAACTCACGATACTGGACTTCTGGTCCTCTCTCCTTGAAACTCGTGTTTATTGGTTGTAATTCTCAAGTTATTTGAGCCGTGCCTTTATGTTGCTTCAACAGGAGCAATTCATACAAAGTGTAGCTGGTTTCGTATCTGTATCACGCCTAACTCATAACTAGCAAGATGTTAGGCTCAATTATTGTCTGATTCTTTGATTATCACTTGTCTTGATCCCTGAAACCCAAGTAAGCATTTTATCCAAATATGAGGCTCTTGTCCGCGACAGACATCTAGTAAATATGAACAGATTGGCTTTGGGATACTTGAAGCATTTATTTTGATTTACTTAAATTTAGGCCTTCTTCGCAAATAGTCTTGGAAATAAAGAACAAAAGTCGTGACCAAGCTGTTCTAAGGTTACGTTACAATTTTAAGTTGCAATACCTGCTATGATATTTTAGTGATATCTAATGAAGTAATTGGGCAATGTGAAACTCCATTGGCCGACTGCTTTCTGTCCAGAGGTGGGACATGTACCACAGTTGGTTATATGAGCTTGTTTCAGTAATTTTTCATGTATGGCAAGTCAAATATGAGTCTGTATTTGCTTTAATTGATGTTTCACAAAGTTAACTACTTCTGCATTCTTGTTATATATGTGCCTTTGCAGGCATTGGTGCAGATGAGAAATTGGTATATCCGTTTTCCTACAATCTTACAGGCGTGTGAGAGCATTATTGAGATGCTAAGAGGACAATATGCCCACTCAATTGGCTGCTTTAATGAGGCAGCTTTCCATTTTGTTGAAGCAGCAAAGGTATAGAACTTTGAGTTTTCGGGGTGGGGGTGGGGGAATATTTTTTTAACTGCTTAACTTTATTTGAGGCAGGAGTGTTTTCTTTTCCCCTTAATTTTTCTGGGATTCCCAGAGAATATGGTAATGAAGATATAGCCGGCTGTGTTTGAATTCAACGCGTCTTTACTTATATTTGCCTTATTTTATGCTTTCTAGTCTTTTCCTTATGCTTTGGATCTTTTTCTTAGGCTCTAGCTTTCATTATTGAGTTACACTAAATCTGGGAAGTGTTCCCAGGCAAATTTTTTTAATCTTTCGCATAAGCCTCTTTAGGGGGTAAGAGTGAATGAATGAAACTTGAGACCTCCTTTCAGTTGTCGCTTGCTTTATGATTTTCTGTTGTGCCGCCACATTTATAAAGTGCCGCCACATTTATAAAGTGCCGACTCCAAACTCAAAACGGATACTTCCCGTTGTCGGCCCCACGTGTGCGCGCCTTGTGTACACGATAACACGAGTGCCCCGATGCACCCTCTTCGCGCTCTTGTCGCCAATAGGCAAGAGTGCCTTTTCATATACCGAATGCTAGTTTTTCAACGAGTCTCAAGAGTAACATTTCCGCAAGAAGGCTAGTGCACTTGCCGCCAGAAGGCAAGGGCGTGCCGCATGCCGAACGATCTGAGGTCAAAACATTCGGATCGTGACACTAGGCATGGTCAGTAGAAGTAGTGAAGTATTAATCTATTTGAGAAATCTCTGTATATTCCTCAATTCTGTATGATTCATCTGATAGTGGCCTGTCAAATGGATTGTTGTAAAATCATCGTGAAATAGTTTTCATATCTAAGGAATTCTATTCTTGTTTTACATTAAGTGGTCTTTTACTTTGTCGCATTGGAATATTAGAAGGGCAACCGACGCAACTTGCAAGTAATATCTTTAGAAGGGGGAAGGCTTGCGGAACAGTGGAAGGGATTGTTTTACTGGCTATTAGGCTGAACCTAAATGCTTTCTTTGTTTCTTTTGTCTCCGGCTCTTTGCTCTTGTAAATAGCTTATCAACTCACCGCTGAAAGAATGGAAGGGTGTAGCAGCATGTTCATTGCTTGGGATGTGAAGTGGGTGACTCAGGTGTCGAGTCTGGTCTCTCCATACCCATACCCACCTCAAATTTCCATATCCATCCCCGCCTCACCACACAGGGTCGTTACAAAATTTATTAAAACCCCTCCTTCGCACACCTACCTGTTGACCCATAGCCACTTTACCTATCCATTTCAATATTGTAATACCAACCTAAAGTGTTGTATTTCAATTTCTTGTTGAGGTTATGACAAGATCGAGTCTTTCTTTTCAAGGTTAAGAATATTTTACGTAGGTGGGTATGGGAGGGGGAGGGGGAGGGAACATACGAGACGGTGTGTATCTCAAAACACACCTGCTGCACCACTCATGAAAGGTACAATGTTTACTTCTTTTTATATCCCCGTCCTTCCTACCACCCACCGGATCTCTACGCGGATACCATCCCTGTCCAACTGGGTATCCATTGAATAAGTCCCATAAATATCCTTGTCATTGCACCTTTTCAATATATATGACTCAATGCAAGCCTTATGGAAAGCTAGCATTTCTCTGCAAAAAATGGCTGTTAATTATGGAATGAATGATGGATACTTGGATGGTGAATACGAATGTAAAAGAGAAAGATCATCTCGAATATTGAAGTATGTTTATTGGGATTCAAAATAAGTAAAAGAGGGTTTTCATGACACACCTCTTTAGTTTCAAGAATATACATTGCATACCCTTGTGGGTTGAATAATGCTCACCAATTACCTTTTAGTGACCGACTAATTTCAACTGCCGTGTCAGCCTTATATATTTTTAGGAACCCCAGAGTTGCCTTTACACCTAGAGAGCACTTCTCCAATAAGTTCATGGGGAAGGAGCCATGGTTCAAAAATGTGGTTTAGGTCACGGTGGCAGTAACGGTCACGGCGTCGCGGTAACGGAATTGATGCGGTTGCCATACCGCTAAGTATCGACCGATACCACAACCGCTTGAATCAGCCAAAAACGGGGTCTTTTTACACCTTTACAATGCGGGTGGTATCGGTTTGGTAGATTTGAAAACCCATACAATACGGCCGATACAATACGATACAGCCTTGTATTGACACCATGGGAGGAGCAAATTAATCTACTTGTATATACACATAGAGTAATGAAGTCCCTTAGTTATTTAGAGGATAACTGTTGGTTAATATATATCGTACCTAGGATTATATATGATGCATTTTTGAGAAGTTCAGGTTATATGGAAATTTCTTAACCTCGGGGGTATATGGTGAAAGCAGTGTCACATAATTCGTAGATCGCTCTGGAACGGGGAACGAATTCGGGAACGGAATTCGCTGCATAGAGCTTTGATTTTAGGCAAATTGGCGAATTGTGAATTGCGAATTGGGAACGAATTTGATCGAACCAATTCGAAATTCGCACACCACCCCAGCGAATTATGTGACAGTGGGTGAAAGTTCCTGATCTAAAAAGGTCATGAATGTTTTCTGCATCGACTCATTACTCTTTCTTTTTATGTATATGTGATTTTTTACTCTCTTATACGGGTTTTTCAAAGTTAATTCTGGAAGTGGAAGATAGTTTATGCTGTTTACCAAATAGTACATCAGTAGGCTTGTTAGCGTGACCTTGGACATGTAACCTCAGTAGTCTGCTCCATATTTGTTGAACATTGATAAGATGAAAGGAGTTTTTTTTGGTTATTATCATGCTATGTAGTTTATATTCTTTTGGGTAATGTGACACAACTGAACCTCAACCCTCGTCATTTCCTTAGTCCAATCTAGGGGCCAAGGCCCTTGGAGGGTGGGAGAATTATACGGCAAAACCACTCCAAGAACCTGCAGGTGCCAGAATTCGAACCCCTGCTTTCCCTATCAGGAGGATTCCCACCTCCTACATTAGGCTTGCTCGGAACACTGTAGTCATGATATTGTTAATGATTGCAGAATTCGGTGGCAGAATTCGAACCCTTTATTCTGGTTCTGAAAGAACAGAAAAGTATTTATGGTTAATAATTGCTCTTACTCCATATTTCATGCAGTTGACAGAGAGTAAGTCAGTCCAAGCTATGTGTCAAGTGTATGCAGCTGTCTCTTACATATGTATTGGAGATGGAGAATCTATTTCGCGGGTAATATGTTCCCCCCCCCCAAAAAAAAACAAAAAGGTGTCATTGTTGTATCAGTATGTATGTATCAAGCTTCAGCCCTTTATTCGATTTGGTTTTTGGCAGGCTCTTGATTTGATAGGGCCGGTCCACAGGGTGGTGGATTCTTTCATTGGAGTCCGAGAGAAAACAAGTGTTCTTTTTGGTTATGGTCTTCTGTTGATGAAGCAGAACAACCTTCAGGATGCCCGGTATGAGTTTAAAACCAGAATTCACCTTTTGATTATCTCGGAGTACTACAGTAGCTAGTTAATTGTTGGCATAGCTGGCCGTAATAAGATAACCTATTTTAGTTGTAGTCTATATAGCCCAACACTCTCTTCCAAGTTCCATCTAAATGATAGACAAGATATGACCCTGTAAAATTTGATGCATAGTAGGAAAGAACATCAGGATCTGTAGGTGTCAAGCACCAATAAGGCAATAAGATAGTTAACCAATTGGTCTATAAGGGCTTGGGGTTCTTATTGATAAACAACTTGGATAGTTGGATATTACAACTACTCCCAATGAAAATGAAATCTGGAAATTAAGGGAAGAATGTGAAGTTTGATTCAATAGTGACTTAAAAAACAGCAAAACTAGAGGATGGCTTTTGAGAAGTTTACTCTTTCCCAAAATGTAAAACAAACTACTATAAATTTTCCTCAAACCCGTTTACATTTCCTGCAAACATTTCCTCTATTTATGGAGCTTTAATCTCAAACTAACTCCCTACTTCTGCTTCAATCTACTAGTAACTAACTCATAAAGTAATACCTAAATGCCCCCTCCCCCTTAATATCATAGCATTACCAGCTTTTCTGCTGGTGTTGGCTACGGTGGTTAGTGTCCAGATCTTCGCCACTTCCATAAGATGTCTCATGCGTCACTTGGTGCTGCTGCTGCTGCTGGTTTATTAGGCTTTACTGTGCCACGGGTGATGCAGCTATGGTTGAAGAGAGTCATTATGTCAGAGAAACTGCTGTGAAGAGATGTGATGGGTGGTGTGATTTGGTAGTGTTTGGATTGGATTGTCAGTAGAAGGATGGCGTCCTCTAGGTTGGTTATGCAAGTGGGCCCAGTATTTCAGAACATATTCGAGCCCTCTCGATCTGGGCGTTGGGTGGGTGAAACGAATCAGGAAAATTATTTTGAAATGGATGGAAGTGGTCATAGATTATCTGAGGGTTGCAGTAGTTCAGGTTTGAAGATTTGAAATAGCAATCGAGCTCAGAGTTAATAGCCCACATAAGGAGCTTTCAGCATTAAGTGGAATTTTGGGTTCAAATGGGCAAGCTTAATTTCCTGTCTCACCCCACAAACATTAATTCAGCTGACTTTTATATTTTCTCCACTCTTTGTTGCACATATCGCAGACGTAACAAATGGACTTCCTTCCTTATTTTATGCATTAAGCCTTAGCAGAATGCCCTTAATGGTATATTGGTATTGTCTGGTGTTGTCTTCCTCCCCAAAGGTAACCAGTGATTCATGGGAGCTCCTTCCATGCTCCTTCGTTTCTGAGCTGTCATTATGTTTGGTTTCCCGCATAAGTCACAATTCCCACGTAGCTTCCTATTCCCCCATCAGAGCTACTTGCACAAGAGTCCCTTTCACAATTTGCACTCCTCTGCTAACAATCTCTGGCAAAGCCAACTCGTCCGTCACCAGTGAGGATGTAATCATCACCAACGGAAATACCCGGACCACTATCAGGTTGGGAGCCCACAGATTCTCCTTTGTCTTCTCTTCCTCCCTATCTTCTCCTAGAAGCCAACAAATGCGCTTGTTCCACAACTCAATCTTCTACCAACAAAGGAGCCTCAATCTCCACCGGTAAGGCCACCTCCAAAATCACTCTGCTTGCAACCAGTCCTGCATGTTCCGGACCTGCTATTTTGAATCACTACCCTTCCTGGTTCAGGCTCCCACCGCCTGTAAAAGAGAATAAAAGAGAACAATTGACTAGATTCTTCAGTAAAGGCCCCCAAAGCCAATATGAGGGGACAAGGGGACGAAAATAGATCAATTAGAAGGCGGAACTAGCTGCGATCTCATCAAGACATCTGTCAAGAGCTGTCTGTCCAGCGTAGATGGAATACGATACGATCCATCATGAAAGCTATAAACAACAAAGGTCAAAAGCACTCGCAATTCACTTATAATAATCACTACCATGCAATCCAAAAGTTTCAAATCAATCACACCTCTCTGCCCAAAACAATAAAAATAACCACGAATACAACCATTCACGACCAAAACACCAAAATATCCCAACTTCACAAGTTTCACAAGCCAATCATTTTAAGTCCAAGAACCGAAACAAGTTGTTTCAAAATACCCTCTTTAACAAATTTGATGCGTTTTTAAATTTAAAAAAAGGCGGGAATAAAGGAGCAAAAGAAAGAAACTAGAAAAGTATTTATATATAAACATAAGAAAAACAGAAAAAAGAGATATTGGAAAAGAAACAGAAACAGAAAAAGCAGAAAAAAGAAGAGGAAAGAAAAGAGAAGATGGTGGTGGTGGTGGGGCTGACTAAGGTTGATGGGAAGTGGCTGGTGAGGGAGGGGCGTTGCGGTGGCCGGAAAACGAAGGTGAAGGGGGGCTCCTGGGCAGCAGGGGGGGGGGGGAGAGACGCAGAGTGGGATGGGGAAGGGGGTCTGGGTCTGCTGTGATTAACCCGCTTATATCTTGTTACGTTTCGGGTCAACTTTTCCCATTCCTAGCTATGGTTTAGCCGTTTTGTAACTTTTTAATAAGTCGCTGGAAACGAACTATGCTTGCAAGCAGAAAGATCTACAATAGCAGGGGAAGGGGAAGGGAGTGAGGTGGATCAATTGTTATTGCCACAAAATTGATGGGGAATGTGAAAGGGAAGATTTAGGAAAGCATGGGGAGAAGGCAAAAGGGAGAAAGGAGAAAGCCGTAAGATTACATAAAAAATTCAGTTGGATTTGGCCATAACTTGAATTTTTAATTTGGATTTGTAGAAAGAGGAAAAACAAGAAGAGAAGATGCATATCATCCTAAATTGCAGCGGTGTATAGATTAAACAAGTACATGTCTTAAAGCATGCATGAAACATACTAAGGGTCCGTTTGGTAGGGTGTAAAACGTTTTCCTTGAAAACTGTTTTCTCATTTTACATTGTTTGGTTTGGAGTAAAACATTAAAATGTAAAACTTGGGGTGGAAAACCATTTTC
This sequence comes from Patellifolia procumbens, assembly GCA_947645195.1. NCBI lineage: Eukaryota > Viridiplantae > Streptophyta > Magnoliopsida > Caryophyllales > Amaranthaceae > Patellifolia > Patellifolia procumbens. The sequence goes on along the minus strand of CANSGD010001540.1, from coordinate 551,609 downwards.
CACCTTATTGAAAACATTTTCCCCCAAAATTTGGAGGAAAACATTTTCCATCACAAGTAGAAGGAAATTTTGCCTCACCATTGAAGTAATTGATTTTCAGTTCAACCAAACAATGAAAAATGTTTAAAATGGAAAATCATTTTACATGCAACTAAACAATGGAAAACCTTCATAAAAATGAATTTTCCAATGTAAAAGGTTTTTCTAGGAAAATCATTTTCATGTGAAAACGTTTTACACCTTACCAAACGGAGCCTAAAATTGCGTAATTGTAGTACTCTTTCCTAATCTTATAGACCATAAATATCTTGAAGTATTCATACGCTCTTCTCTCCGTTTTATGGTTATTTATTGGAGCGCAGAATCTGAAAACTCTAAATTTCACAATGCTATGTAACTGTGTGAGGATTGTTTATTTTACTACTTTGCTTTAATGCTGCAGGATACGTTTGGCTAGTGGATTGCAAATTACACACAGTTATCTCGGTAATCTTCAACTGGTTTCACAGTATTTGACAGTTCTGGGGAGTTTGGCACTTGCTCTTCATGACACTGTGCAAGCTAGAGAGATTTTGAGGTCTGCTTTGACGTTGGCGAAGAAACTTTATGATGTCCCAACACAGATCTGGGTACTATCCGTTTTGTCAGGTATAAGAACTGGGATAGACCCCCCATCACAGCCACATACACTAGGAGGAGGAAGGACAACTAAGGGAGAGCACCTAACTGATTTTCTCTTAACAGAAACAGGGGCAAGACAGTCTTTTATGCTTAATTGTTTTCTTTAATCTTTTTCTTTGCTAGTTAATTGTAACTAACTGATTCTCTTCTCTCTTGGAGGGAATCAATTAGAGCTATAAATAAAGCTGGAAGCTCATTGAGCAAAGGAGGAAAATATTGAGTAATGAATGAAAGTGGAGAGTTCCTCATTCTCTCGAATTAGTAAGGAGTGTTTTGGTTGATTATTCTCATTTTTCATCCAAAATTACTGACTATCAGTGACTGGAAAGCTGAGTACATAGCAAAAGTGGTATCAGAGCGAGCACGTGACAGGGAAGAATGGAGAACGGAGTAACTAACACCCAACGCATTGAGCAAATTGAGCAACAGTTGTTGTCTCTCAAGGAAGAGAATGCTCAGGCGATTGCGACGGAAGTAGCTCGAGCTCATCAACCCTTGCAGGAAGCTCTAGCTCAAATGGCGATTGCCATCATGAAGCTCATCGGAGAAGTCGAACAAAACGCCACGAGATTAGAGGGAAGAATCGATAGATCTAGGGTTAATCGGGAAGGGGAGATTAACCAGAGGAGAGAATGAACGCATTCAAAGAGAGTTGAGAGCTGAGCTAGAAAAACTTCGAAGGGAAAAACAACCCTTAGAAGTTGACGGAAACCACCAGGAGATAGGCGGCGAGAGGAGGTTGGTGGAAGGCCAAGATGAGATACGGAATGAAACGCCGGAGAATGGCCGGATTCTGGGTTTTTGAAACGCCCATAGGAAATGGAAGTGGTGGTTGGAGATTTAAGAAAATCGACTTACCTCTTTTTGACGGTAGCAATCCGGACGGGTGGATTCTTAGTGCTGAGCGCTTTTTTCATTTCTATCGTCTTTGTGAAGAAGACAAGGTCGAGGCCTCGGTGGTAGCTTTGGAGGGAGACGCCTTGTTTTGGTATCAGTGGGAGAACCGAAGGCGACCCATTCGAAGGTGGGAGGAGTTGAAAGGAATGTTGTTGAAGAAATTCCGGGCAACGGCCACCGGAAGTTTGCACGAACAATGGCTTCAGCACCACCAAGCTGGAGGAGTTGATGAGTACACAAAGAAGTTTGTTGAGCTTTTGCCTCCATTAGAGAATATTCCAGAAGAATTGGCTAAGAGCCAATTTATTAATGGGCTCAGTGAGCACATTAGAGATGAAGTGAGAGTGTTGGGCCCAAAAGACCTGGACCAGGCCATGGAGTTAGCACAAAAATTAGAAGTTAAAAATAGGAATGCTGAACCAAAAAAATGGGCACTAAAAGTGGGCCAAATTTTGGGTTGAATCGTTCTTATACAAACCCACCTTATTCTAGCCCCAATTTCCCACCCAGCACTTCCAATTACATTAACCTCCCTCAACCTTCTAACCAAAATAGCTACAACAACAGAAATAACACCAACCAAACCCAATCAACCACAAGCTCCCTTCAATCTACAGCTTCAAACACCTTTAAAACCCAACCCAACCCAACTTTTCGACCTAGAGGAGTGATAAAGAGGTTGACAAAAGCTGAGATGCAACAAAAGAGAGAAATAGGGTTATGCTTTAAATGTGATGAGAAATGGGGTTTTAATCATAAATGTAAGGGAAAAAAGTTAAGTGCTCTACTTACCATTGAGGGAGAAGAAGGAGAGGAAGAAGAGAGTGAGGCTGAACTTGAAAATCAAGATTGTATGCAACACCCAGAAATATCTCTTAACTCTCTAATGGGGATTAGCAGTCCAAAAACTCTCAAGTTGAAAGGGAGCTATGAGTCTGTGGTGATTATGATAGACCTAGGGGCTACTCATAATTTTATCTCAGCCATTGTGGTAGATAAACTACAAATTCCTATTACACCCTCTAATAAGTTTGAAGTCTCATTGGGGACTGGGGATACTGTCCAAGGAGCAGGGGAATGCAAGGCAGTGAGATTGGAGCTATAAGAAGCAATAGTGATTGAAGATTTCCTACCACTTCCTCTAGGAAACTCCGATGTGATATTAGGAATTCAATGGTTAGAAAAGCTTGCGACAATGAGCACAAACTGGAAGACACAGACACTGAAATTCCAGTTGAATGGTGAAACCATTACCTTGAAAGGGGATCCTACCTTGGGTAGAACTGGAATCTCACTAAAGGCAATGATGAAGACAATCAGGAAAGAAAAAGGAGGCTTGCAGGTAGAACTGAACTTGTTCCAAGGAGAGAAAAAACAGGAGCATGAAGACCCACCAGAATTGCAGCAGCTCCTTGAACAATATGAGCAGGTATTCAACATGCCCTCAGGTTTACGTTTACCCCCTTCTAGAAATCATGAGCATGCTATTAATCTGAAACATGGAGAAAATCCAGTCAGTTTTAGACCTTACAGATATCCACAATTCCAATAAAAGAAATGCTGTTAGCCGGAATCATTCAAGTATCATCTAGTGCATATTCTAGTCCTGTCTTGTTAGTGAAAAAGAAGGATGGTTCATGGAGGTTATGTGTAGATTATAGAGCTCTCAATAAGGCTATCCCTATAATTGAAGAACTATTAGATGAGCTACATGGGGCCACAATGTTTTCTAAACTAGATCTTAAGTCTGGTTATCACCAGATTAGGATGAAGAGGGAGGATATACCTAAAACTGCATTTAGAACTCATGAGGGGCATTATGAGTTCCTAGTCATGCCTTTTGGGCTCACAATTGCTCCAGCAACTTTTCAGACCTTGATGAATGAAGTATTTAATTTGTCTTAGTGTTTTTTGATGACATTTTGGTGTTTAGCAAATCAGTTTCGGAGCACCTAGAACACTTGGACAAGGTGTTTCAGCTCCTTCAACACCACGAGCTCTATGCAAATAAGAAGAAATGTGAGCTGTGGAAGCAGGAAGTGGCTTATTTGGGCCATGTTATTTCTGCCAAGGGAGTGGCAGTTGATCAAACCAAAATACAAGCTATTTAACAATGGCCTATTCCTTCTAACCTAAGAGAGTTGAGGGGATTCCTAGGCCTAACTGGTTATTATAGAAAATTCATCCAAGGTTATGCTAGTATAGCACAACCTATGACTGAGCAACTCAAAAAAGATAACTTTGGGTGGACTGTTGAGGCTACGTCAGCTTTTGAAAAGTTAAAAACAGCCCTAGCAACTGCTCCTGTGTTGGTTATGCCTGATTTTTCACTACCATTTGTGGTGGAAACTGATGCTAGTGGCTATGGTTTGGGTGCAATGTTACTACAACTTGGGCATCCCATAGCTTATTTTAGCAAGACACTAGGTCCAAGAGCTCAATCTAAGTCCATCTATGAGAAAGAATTGATGGCTGTGGTTTTGGCAATTCAAAAATGGAAACATTATCTACTGGGAAGGCATTTTATTGTCCTCTCAGATCAACAGAGCATGGAGCAGAGGGAACTCAGAGATGGATGAGTAAGCTCATGGGATATGATTTTGAGATACAGTATAGACCGGCCTTCTAATAGAGTGGCTGATGCTTTGTCTAGGGTTACTCCTTTGAGGGTGGAGTGCACTCACCTCTTATCATCTTACTTGGTTCCTTGGGAGCAGATTCAGCAAGCAATTCAAACAGATGAAACACTCTAACAACTCACCAAGGCTATTGAAGAAGGCTCTTTGTCTCCTAAAGGGTTTGAAGTGCAACAAGGAGTATGGAAGTACAAGGGAAGATTGGTCATTCCTAGCCAATCACCTCTCAAATATCCTCCATATGTATCACAACTCTCCTATGGGGGGACATTCTGGTGATTTCAAAACTTACCAAAGGATAGCTGCAGAATGGTTTTGGCATGGCATGAGGAAAGCTGTGACAAAGTATGTACAAGAATGTGAAGTGTGCCAACAACAGAAGGCTCTAACCTTGAAACCTGCTGTGCTCTTACAACCTCTTCCCATTCCTGCTTTAGTTTGGGAAGAAGTATCCATGGATTTTATTGAGGGGCTGCCAAAATCCACAGGTTATGACACTATCTTGGTAGTAGTTGACAGGTTGACTAAATATAGCCACTTCTTACTTTTGAAACACCCATTCACAGCTAGTAGTGTGGCAGCCTTATTTGTTAAGGAGATCATTAGGCTACATGGGTTTCCTAGTAGCATAGTCTCTAACAGAGACAGAATCTTTATGAGCAAATTATGGGTTGAGTTGTTCAAATTACAGGGCACCAAATTGCAGAGGAGTACTGCCTACCATCCTCAATCTGATGGGCAGAGTGAAGTGGTTAACAAGTGTGTAGAGAGTTATTTGAGATGTTTTATTAATGGGCAACCCAAGTCATGGGCTCAGTGGCTGCCTTGGGTTGAGTACTGCCTTGGGTTGAGTACTGGTATAATACAAGCTATCATTCTTCTACTAAGTGTACACCCTTTAAAGCACTGTATGGAAGAGATGCACCCCACTTGCTGAGGTATGAGACAGGCACAACAACAGTAGCTACTTTGGAAGATCAGTTGATTGAGAGGGATGCTATGTTGGATGAACTGAAGATGTCACTCTTAAAAGCTCATAATTCTATGAAGAAGCAGGAGGATGAACACAGTTTAGATGTGCAGTATGAAGTAGGAGATCTTGTGTACCCAAGTTGAGGCCCTACAGACAGAAATCACTAGCAAGAAGACCTTTTGAGAAGTTGGCTGCTAGGTTTTATGGACCTTATGAGATTCTACAGAAGATTGGCCAAGTGGCCTACAAGTTGGCTCTACCTGCTCAAGCTCAAATACATCCTGTATCTCATGTGTCTCAACTCAAACATGCTGTGGGATTACAGGCAGCACAACCTACACTCCCTCCTGATTTATCTGCAGAACTGGTGCTACAAGTCTCTCCAGCTGAAGTACTAGGAGTCAGGCAAGTTCCTAATGGCAACTCCTCTACCACTGAAGTGCTCATCCAGTGGCAGAACCTACCAGTACAAGAAGCTACTTGGGAAGAGTACACTAAGCTCAATTCCAATTTTCCTTCTTTCAACCTTGAGGACAAGGTGAAAGTTTGGGTGGGGGGTAATGCAAAGAACTGGGATAGACCCCCCATCACAGGCACATACACTAGGAGGAGGAAGAGCAACTAAGGGAGAGCACCTAACTGATTTTCTCTCTTAACAGAAACAGGGGCAAGGCAGTCTTTTATGCTTAGTTGTTTTCTTTAATCTTTTTCTTTGCTAGTTAGTTGTAACTAACTGATTCTCTTCTCTCTTGGAGGGAATCATTTAGAGCTATAAATAAAGCTGTAAGCTCATTGAGCAAAGGAGGAAAATATTGAGTAATGAATGAAAGTGGAGAAGTTCCTCATTCTCTCGAATTAGTGAGGAGTGTTTTGGTTGATTATTCTCATTTTTCATCCAAAATTACTGACTATCAGTGACTGGAAACCTGAGTTCATAGCAGTATATTACAGCTCCCTCGGTTAAATTTTGATAATAGCATTAGAGTTCCCCCGGGTACTAGAGATTGAATGCTAGAAACTTCTGAATACTTGTGGACCTCACCACACAATGCAATACAGTAATAGGAAATTTAAACATCTGCTTCCCAGAAATCGTCTACTTGTGATTATGTGTTGATTGAGGAAATGCTATCTGTTGAACTTTTAATTGTTAATATGAAGTATAGCCAAAATAAATTGGGATCAATAATCTAATGTGGCAAGGATTGTATGTGTAGGTGGCTCTAATTTTTTTTTATTGTGCAACTGCAGCACTGTATCAGGAGCTTGGAGAGAGGGGAAATGAAATGGAGAACACGGAGTACCAAAGAAAGAAGATAGATGATCTGCATAAGCGACTTGCAGATGCTCATTCATCGATTTATCATATTGAGCTGGTAAGCTTTCAATAATATTGCTTACGACAATTTTTGAATATCTTCATATGTTGGTTTCCCATAAAAAGTCCAAGAGCTTTTTGGTTTTGGCTTCTATGTGCAGGTTTCTAATCCTGCTGCTTCTTTGTTCTGCAGATTAACAAAGAGAAAATTGAAGTTCAGCAGCTGCATGAATCTGATAGTAAACGTGCCATGGCAAATTCATCTATGAAGGTCAATCTCGATATCCCTGAATCTATTGGTTTGACTTCATCAATGCCTGTAACTACGTCATCAAGGCTTGTGGAATTAGACCCCGGAAGACGTGGAAAGAGGAAAATATAGCTGATAAACGTATACTTATTTGTGATTGTACAAAGTTATTCCTGTATGTAGTTATATTTACATACCATGTAGCTGGGCTATTGTGAGAGTAGTTAGAGTAATTAAGATTTATGCATGAGAAACTCCCTCATCCATTTTCTCAGTCCATTGTTTCTTAGATTTTTTTTTTCCCTTCTGTTAAGCCTTATCCCTACGATGTATTTTTTTTAATCTTTCTGTAAATGCAAATATTGAACAGAAGTCAAAATTCTCGAGGACGTTTGAGTTATTAAACTAATGGCTATCAAAGTCGATCTCAATCATTTCAACAGATGAGTAAGTTTTCTCTTTTGTCGCAGGAGGTTCTATTAATTGTTTGGGCTACTAGGAATTACAATGCAGCTCAGCCCTTTGTTGTAGGGGTCAGGTGATGGTGGTTAAATTATAAGAAAGTTATTTTTTTGGGTGATAAATTACCAAGAACCAACAAACTTTTAGACACTACCACAATAAGATATAGAGAAATTTTCTCACGTAACCTTGAGCTTATGCATGATGCACTAATTAACCAAGGATTACACTGGAAGTGGAAGAAACCAAATCAACCGAAATGAAATCCTACATTGGACAACAAGCACCCCCACATTTGACTTTAAAGTGGGGACAAGTTACCTTCGTTCTTCACATCCTAAAAGCTTTAGTTTGACTCGATTTTTTTTTCTTCTAAAGGTTTAAATGTGGGATTGATTGGTTTATTTGTTAAAATTTTATCAAGAACACAATATATGATGATTTTACAACCTTTATTCGACATTAAAAGTCCAAGCTTAGAGTCATAACACTTTTCAGTGTTTGAACTAATTGATTCTACTAAACGGACTTCAAACGTTTCTTGTACAAGTCATTCATGGTGCAAATATTACATCACACTTAAAATGTAAGCTCATTGACACTTTGCTGAAAATTGATTTTCCAACTCCGACGATGTATGCAAGTATAGACCTAAGAGGTAGAAGCTAGTGCACTACGAAAATTTGCCAAAATAAAGTCATGCAGATATTGAATTAAAATCCTAAATAGTGTACATATAACTCCAAGAAATATGTCCCAAAATTACTCGATTAAGCTAGAGGTTGGGTCCAAGTATAACAAGCTAGGAATATGAAGAAAACCTCTATGAACACAAGATTTCAATTCATGCACGATTAGAATGGTTAGGCAGTAAATATACACATCCACTTATAATGATTAGTTTTAGCTTGAATTGACAAGCAACAAGAGCTCATAAAGTAATCAGCCAGTATTAGGAAGACAAGTTGGTGATTCAGTACTCAAATAAAAGAAAGTATTTTCCTAAATTTCCCAACTTCACAAGTCATTGTCCAAGTTACTCTCATTGGTCTTGGAAAACAAAAAGAAGCAATATGATGAATATAACAAAATCAAAGAACCATAAATGTGCATTTGTGCAATGACGAGGCTCACAAGCAACTTTTAACAATGATTTTCCCTCTCATCTTTGTACCATTTTTCCAAAACATATCAATTGATAATTTAATTTAATGTCATTTTGTTCATTTTAGAAACAAGTTTCATCAAACAATATTGATGAAATAGTACTTGATCAAAAATATATAGGGAAATTCCCAATGGTGGCCCTTAGGTCTAATTAATTCTCAGTGGTGGAAATTTCTAAAAAACTTTCCCATTGGTAGCCTCACTTTACAAATTATTCTCAAATATAGCCTTAATGAAGCATATTCCGTTAATAATAAAGCCTATTCCGTTAGTTAACCATTAAGACGATCACTCGAGCGTAAAACGAGGTCTTTTGGGTCTTTTTTGCCAATTTTGACATCAAAATCGAACGTTGAGGGTTAAAACTAACCCCCTAAACTTAACTTTAAAAATCGATTTTGAGGTCTAAATTGAAAAAAACAATCCGAAGTGTCTCGTTTTATGTGCGAATGTCCGCTTTAACGGTTCACTAGTGGAATATGCTTTATTATTAACGAATATTTTTCGATAAGGTTATGCTTGAGAATAATTTGTAAAGCAGAGCTACCAATGGGAAAGTTTTTTAAAAATTTCCACCACTGGGAATTTCTAATACCTAAGGGCCACCATTGAGAATTTCCCAAATATATATTATCAAAGAGAAATACAATAAGCATGGAAATGACTCCACTCGATTAGTATTGCTTCTTTTATCTAGATTAATAATGTTATATGAATTTTTAATGGAAACCAAGAATTAAGCTATGATATATATTTTGAATCAATATTAATGAATAAAATGATTCGTAATCTTCTTTTTATTATCTCCATTCTAAACAAATTAGCATTAGTTGTTGAACAGTAGGTGGCAAGCCCGCTGTGCCATAGGGATGTCAATGGGGCGGGGCGGATGTTGGCATTCCTATCCCCATCCCCGCCTAAAAAACTCATCCCCATCCCCGCCCCATCCCCATGGCGGGGGAAAATCTTATCCCCATCCCCGCCCCAACGGGTACAAGATAAAATCTGTCCCCGCCCCATCCCCCGTGCGAATCCCCATCCCCGCCACAATCCCCGCCACTGATATTGGTAAGAATTCAGAGACCCACCAACCAAATTTCCTTCTTTTCCCACACTACCTTTTCTATACATGAACAAAATCATAATAAGCAATGACAGGGAAGTTCTTTAAAAGCAAGATCAAAAGAGGGTAGATTTTAGTGGAATAATGCAAAAAAAAAATAGTAGAACAGAATTCTTAAGGGAGTAGTTAAGTTTTAGAGTTTTAGGGTGTTTATTTGCATAAAATTTCCCAAGAAATTAAGAAGTGTTAGCATCATATATATTATCATATATAGCGGACATTTTTCCCAATATCAGTTTCCAAGAATCCAAGTACCTTTATCAGTTTCCAAAATTACAAAACATCAACAATGAAAGCGGCAGATTCAACATTGAACAAAACCTGAGCAAGTAATATATCTCATTGAACAAATTAACAAATTTAGAAACTGATTAAAACATTTAAAACCAAAATTACAAAACATTGAACAAAACCTGAGCAAAGTAATATATCTCATTGAACAAATTAAGAAATTTAGAAACTAATTAAAACAAAACCAAAATTACAAAACATTTAAACATTGAACAAACCCGAGCCTTCACAGTGGCCGTCGAAGACTCAAAGCCTTCACAGGTGGCGTCGAAGCCTTCACAGAATCACAGGTGGAGTCGAAGACTCGAAGCCGTCACAGGTGATGAGCGACACACAAAAAAATTTAAAGGAGAGGATGAGAGTTCAGTTCAGCGAGAGAGGCATGAGTGATGAGGCACAGAGGCAGTGTTAGCCTGTTAGGGTTAACTGGGAGAGGGAAAAAAATTTAAAAGTAATTTTAAATTTGGGCCTTTGGAAAAAAAACAAAAGTATTAAACATTCAGTAATCAGTAAACTAAACACAAACAACTAAATAAGCTAATAATATTTAGCGGGGATGGGGCGGGGCGGGCGGGGATGGGGCGGGTATGGACTAACATCCACCCCCGCCCCATCACCCATGGCGGGGATGGTTTTCATCCCCATCCCCGCCCCATCCCCCACGAAACCTTCCCCCATCCCCACCTAACTGGGGCGGGTGCGGGGCGGGTTTGCCCCACTGACATCCCTACTGTGCCACAAGCACAACTCCAGTTCCACCCTGCTGACAGAGGCGACGTTTACAAGTCAGTATTTCCAGCAGCTTCTATTGTAACGTAACCTTTTTGCTACTGATCAACTCTTTAAAAAAGATACTTATAACACAAACCTTCAGAGGAACCTGTTGATAAAGAGAAGAAACGTAGGTAAAGATATAAAAGAACGGATTACTTGATGATATTTTTCATTAGTAGATGTCTCGAAATAACAATGCTGGTGAATAGCAGGGCAATTCTCCTTTGGCACATCTTATGCTATGCGTAATGCAATGTGCATTGTCTATGTGCCCAAGGAGAATCGCTCTGTTATTCACCTATAGCACCAACTGTTTTCTTCTTGTGTTCCATGTTATTTTTCAAACTACACCTTGAACATGTATATATATACATGTGACCTCTTTTACCCTGAAACTGGATATGCCATAAATGGGTGGCATATGCTTTGCAAATGGCACGAGTGCTCCTTTTTAGTATTGGGAATCATGGTCCTAAACATGTACCAACAATCTCTATAGCCACATCTTTCATCTTCGATTCTCACAATTTTGTGTTCTGTTAAGATTGAATTACTTCCATTACTTGCCTAAACCTACAAAAGTAACAAAGTACTAAATGTTTGTATGTTCATTATGTCATGAACTATTAGGGGATGACTGAAACATGTCATATACTTTCCGCAATTATATACTTGGCAGTTGGCCCTACAGTCAATCACCCACTTCCTTAACCTTAAAATTTGCGCCGAAAGCTAAAATAGCAACAAAATCAGAACGAAGGGAGTAGCATGCTTTTTGGTGTAATAACTTAGTCCAATACTTAGTCAATCTTACTAGAAAACTACTATGGACAGCAAAGCACTGGTAAGCTTTCTCTTGTAAAAGAAACAAAATATGTGGTTGGGTTTATGTTGGAGAGTATAGAATATGCCATTGGATCTTCCCATATGAAATGTACTTACTACTTATGGTGTCCCTTGAAGGGAAATTAAAGGGCTGCATATGAAAGGGTCGTATAATTAATAAGGGTAGCATCTTTTTCAAAGAAGAAGCCAGATACATATGGTTCTTGTTTGATTTAGTTTTTCCTTAAATAGATGAAATGAAATTATTATGGATATATTACTAACATTCAGCTGAAATCTAAAGGTGTTAAGAGTCCATGTACACTATTTTGCTTTTGTTCTTTTAGGACCAAAAAGTTCCTTTTGTGTTCAAGTCGCATATCTCTTCGCAGGTTGAAGAAATAAGTTGGTTTTGCAGCACCACTGTCCATAATGGTATTTCAAAAAATGCTTCTCTTTTGTTAATCTCAAAATGACCTTTACTTGTCCGCCGGTTTTGACTAGGTAGGGGAAAGACTACATAGAATCAGACCTTTTTCTCGAACTTATCTCTAGTTGGACCTATACTAGCAACAGTCTCGAAATTAGTCTTCCTCCATCATTTCTCATATATAGAAGTTGCAAATTAATTGCATTATATCCATTTTTGGAATGATTTCCTTATCACTTTTGTACGAAGTAGTAGTTGTAGTCCCTCTCCCATTTTTTTGCTTTTCTTAAAGAATTGTGCCCATTTCATACTACCTCCGTTCCATATGTATTGCAACATAGTGAGTTTTACGCCTCCCAACGCACTACTTTAGACTTTAATATCTCTAATTTTATTTAAGTAAAAATTATGAAAAGTTGATATTAATTAAGCATATATCAAGACGAATTGAACAAGACCCCACATGGCTATATATATCCTTGTGTATAAATCACAAAAGAAGGTCAAAGGGTAGTGTATGAATAATGCAAAATGTCAAAGGTTGCGATACATATGGAACGGAGGTAGTATGTTGCAATAGAAAAATAAAACAGAGAAAGTATATTAGTGGATGCAATATAATTCTCAATACTTTATAAGTGTATCTATAGTCAAGTGGGGCCAAAAGTCCCCACACTTGACAGTGTAGCTCCGCCCTTGACCCATATTGGATATCTGTTGTTGTAGTCTTATAGAGTAAATATGGAACTTTGCTGGCAAAGTTTTCAATGTTGAATTTATTTTTCTCTCATAAATTCAGTTAATTGTTTTGTTTATGTAGGATATGCCAGAAAAAAACAGCATATGCTTGGGAAAATCTAAGCAGAGCAGGCCTTTTGACATTCATGATCTTTCTTTGGTTCATGATTCTCTTACTCAAAGAATTATGCTGAAGTGGGTCAATTTCTTCCCTTACGATTTCCCCCTTTTAGGATTTTAAACTTTTATGCCTTCTGCAACAGACTAAAGTCACACTTTTTCTACATAATAGTACTATTAATAGATCTTTGAGAATCTAGTTTCTGCAGTTGATACCTGTTAGCCTTTTCAATACTTTACATAAGTCCTAATTTTCTACAATAGCCTATTCTTTGACAAAACTATGGACTTTTTTATACCAAGTTTACTGGAAAGGGAGGGTAGATGAACTTTGAAGGGTCAAAAGAATTATTCTTTGCTTCACCAAAGGTATGTACCATTTCACGTATAGCTCAGTGCAGTTACCGAACGGCCTAGAAGTGCATAAGCACTTGTTACGCACAAGCACATCGTTCGATAGCATCGATCAGAAGCATATTGAAAACATAAGAGACATGGAATTGGCTAGTGCTTACAACTTAATTATTAACCGGCCTTGTTTGGTAAATGACTTTTTGCGCACCAAGCAACACAAACATTAAATACAAAGTGCTGGTGTGATCAGCCGAATGAAATAGCTAATAGCATATAGCTAGTCAATCCTAAGTAGAAACAAGTATTACGATTTGAAAGAATTAATTCCTTGATTAGCAAATGAGTACAACCTAACTATTTATATCTAGGTTTACAAAGATAACAACCCTATTAATTAGGAACTAAAAGATATACATATCAACAAGATATTATTTACATAATTTGAATATATGAAAATATAACTATTTTCATATATTCTAGCACACCCCCGCAGTCGAAACGGGAGGAGGACGAACGCTGAGACTGTCCCTAAAATCTTCAAAGAGAACCAACGGAAGACCTTTAGTAAAGATATCGGCAATCTGATACCGGGACGGGACATGGAGGACTCGGACTTCACCACGAGCCACCTTCTCACGTACAAAATGAATATCCATTTCAATGTGTTTAGTGCGTTGATGTTGAACTGGATTGCCCGACAAGTAGATCGCACTCACATTATCACAATAAACCAATGTAGCTTTGTTAATGGGACAATGAAGCTCACAGAGTAAATTTCGTAACCAACAGGACTCAGAGACTACATTTGCAACACCCATGTATTCTGATTCTGCACTGGAACGAGATAAAGTAGCTTGTCTTTTCGAGGACCAGGAGATCAGATTATCACCAAGAAACACACAGTAGCCAGAGGTAGACCGACGAGTGTCAGGACACCCACCCCAATCAGCATCAGTATAGGATGTCAATGTAGATATAGAGGATGGGTATAGATGAAGACCATGATGAAGAGAGCCCTTAATATAGCGAACAATACGTTTAAGAGCCTGCATATGTTCCTCCATAGGTTGATGCATAAACAAACAAATCTGCTGCACAACATAGGAGATGTCGGGTCTAGTGAAAGTCAAATACTGAAGGGCACCTGCAAGACTCTGATACAGAGAAGGATCGGAGCACTGAGCTTTGGTTTAGTATCAACCGGAGTAGGAGATGGCTTACAAGCGGCCATACCTGCTCGTTCAATAATTTCCTCAGCATACTTACGCTGAGATAAGAAAAGACCACCTGTATGTTGGGTTACAGCAATACCCAAGAAATAACTCAAAGCACCCAAGTCCTTCATAGCAAACTCAGAGCCAAGCATGGACATAATAGATTTGCGTAGAGCAGTAGAAGAGGCAGTAAGAATAATATCATCGACATATAGAAGAAGGTAAGCCATGTCGGTACCTTTCCTATATATAAACAATGACTGATCGGATCGACTATTGCAAAAACCCATCTGTGTAACAAAATCCGCAAATCGACGATACCAAGCTCGTGGGGCCTGCTTAAGTCCATACAAAGACTTCTTGAGGAGACAAACATGATCTGGAAACCGGGAATCCCGATATCCTACAGGCTGATGCATATACACTGTTTCAGTGAGCTCACCATGGAGAAAAGCATTTTTCACATCAAGTTGGTGAAGGGACCACTTCTTGGACAATGCAAGACTAAGTACAGTCCGAATCGTAGCCGGTTTGACTACCGGGCTAAAAGTTTCTCCACAATCAATTCCCATATGTTGAGTTTTACCATCACCTACAAGACGAGCCTTATACCTTTCAAAAGAACCATCAGCTTTAACTTTATGAGCAAAAATCCACATAGACCGAATAACATTAGTATTAGGAGGACGAGGCACCAATTCCCAAGTCTTATTTTTAATAAGAGCATGATATTCATCATCCATAGCCATTTTCCAATTTGGGTCACGTAGTGCCGACACGGGGTTACGTGGTATAGGAGACCGGTCAAGTTTAGCAAGCATAGACACAATTGTTTTTGGTTTCCAAATACCATTTTGGGCGCGTGTGACAGCACGGGTCGGTGGAAGAGGGGGAGGAGGAGGAATAGGACGAGGAGATGGAAGTGGGCTCAAAGTGGGCTGGTTCAGTTGTGGCACGGGTGGGTTTGGGCTGCGGGAAAGTGATGGGGAGAAAGATGGGCTAGCAGGCCCAATAGGAGAAGAGGAGTTGGGGAGGAGATAGAACCCTGGGCCTAGACACGGGACTGGGCGTGGGACTGCTGGGCCCAGACCGCCTTTGCGAGCCATCAGAGGCTGGGCTAGGAATAGTACCAGGCGTGAGGCGTGGTACTATGGGGCTGGACTCGTTTCTAGTTGTTGGGCTAGGAGTGAATGGACTCACAGGAAGGTCCAATAGAGAGGAAAGAAAATCATAGGAAGTAGGAGAAGGCACCTGAGTATTAGAGAACGGGAATTTTTGTTCATCAAACAACACATGTCTACTAATTATGATTTTCCGAGATGAAGGATCATAGCATTTATAGCCACGATGGTTGGCCGGATAGCCCAAAAATACACAAGGAGCGGAACGAGGTTGAAGTTTATGAATCATGGTGGAGGGGTAGATAGGAAAACATAAACAACCAAACACTCGTAAATGAGAATAGGAGGGGTCCTTGTGATAGAGAATTTGAGTAGGAGAATGATAGGCAAGCACTTTACTTGGAAGAATATTGAGAAGATAAGTAGCCATTTGTAGTCCATGGTGCCAAAAACTAGTGGGAATGGAAGCATGAGTAAGGAGAGTGCGAACAATATTATTAATAGTTCGTATTTTCCGTTCTGCTTTGCCGTTTTGTGACGAGGTATATGGACATGATAGACGAAAAGAGAGTCCATTAGTATTACAAAAATCCCTAAATGGAGCATTATCGAACTCTTTCCCATTATCACATTGGATGGTTTTAATGTCACGCTCAAATTGATTTCGGACATAGGCTCGAAAAGCTAAAAAAGTAGAGTAGACATGGGATTTTTGAGCAAGAGGAAAAGTCCAAAGAAAATTTGTAAAATCATCCAACACAACCAAATAGTATCGATGGCCCATAGAGCTCAAAATAGGAGATGTCCACAAATCACAATGAATAATATCAAAAGGCATAATAGTACTAGAAGTTGACGCTACAAATGACAATTTTATTTGTTTTCCAAGAGGACAAGAGTAACAAACATTCGAAGAATTAAGTTTATTACATGAAATAAGATTATGTCGCCTAAGATAATCAAAGATAGGAGCACCAGGACGACCCAAACAATCATGCCATAGGAATGGTGCAAGAGCAGCAAAATTGGAATGTGACTGGACTTGTGTTTGGCTAAAAGAAGTGATTGGATATAGCGCACCCTGACTCTCACATCTCATGATTGGTCTCCCCGTCTGAAAGTCCTTCACAGAAAACCCAAAGGGATCAAATTCAACAGACACATAATTATCATTTGTAAATTTGCGGACAGAAACCAAATTTTTAATGAGTTTAGGAGCATGCAGCACATTTTTGAGAGCTAATGGGGGGTTAGGGGAAGGTAGGACGACATTTCCATAACCAGAAATTGGAATAATATGACCATTTCCGACAATTATACCATTATTTTTGCTCAAATTAAAATAAGATGGAATATTACCTTGGGAAGAGGTCATATGAGACGTGGCACCGGTGTCCATATACCAATTTGGGTCCGATGGAGTGAGCCCAAGAGTGTGCATGGCCTGCTCAATATCCGTGAGAGGTGCTGTTTCGGCATTGTAGGCCTGGGGTCGTGGACCGAGAAGACTGGGCCCTTGTTGTGTTGGACGTGGCCCAAAACTGCCGTGTGGTCTTGTCCATCCGCCTGTTGGATAAGGACATGGAGGAAAGGCCCAAGGCCACATGGCCCAAGGAGGTGGGGCTGCTGCTGCTTGATTATACCACGGCCCAGACGCGGGAGGCTGACTCGGATGCTGCTGCTGCGACGAGTTAGGGTGTCCGCCACTGCTGTGATTTTGACGACCACCCTTGTCGCCGTTGTACCCGCCGGAAGACCCCCCTTTATTACCGGAATTGTTGCGATTTTTATTATTATTTTTATTTTGCTGCTTTTTATTTCCTGATGAACCACGGTAATTAGAGGGGGGTGCCGAAGACGACCCATTCGTATAGTCAGCCACGTGCGCCGAGGAAGACGCGCTGATTGCCGCTTTCTTTGCCAAGCCAGCTTCTTCAAGCACTAACATTGATCTGGCTTGATAGAAAGGCGGCAAAGGATCAATTTGCCGTAGAAGCGTACCAACACCATTATAGGCCTCCGTAAGACCCGCAACCAATTGCAAAACCAGTCGATTGTTGGAAACAAGAGTACCAACATTTTTTAATTGATCAGCCAACATCTTTAAACGTTGGCAATGAGCCGAAGCAGATGAAAAATCCTCCATTTGAGTATTGGAGATTTCTTGTTCAAGTGTGACAGCACGAGATGTCTTGTTATCCAAGAAAATATCCCGCAAGCGTTCCCATGCCTCTTAAGCCGTTGAATCAGGCTCAAGAATGGTATTGAGTAGATCATCAGAGATAGTGCCGTAAATCCACTTCAAAACGTGGCATCAATGGTGGACCACTCCTCCTTTTCATCATCAGTCATGGGAGTTGTGGTCTTTGACGAGGGAACAATATGATTAATCACACGATTTGAACGTGCATGGATCTTGAATAACTCCGCCCACGTGGAGTATTGAACGTTCTCCATGTCAAGAATTATAGGGATATTGTGTTTAATGTTTGAACTAGCAAGAGAAGAAAGAGAGGGAGAGAGAGAAGAAGAGGGAGACGAAGAAGAGGATGAACCGGACATGGTGGCCGGCCGGGAAGAAAACCGTGGGCTGCAGTTAGGGTAAAGAGGCGGAAGCTTGTGGCTAGAGGAAAAAATTATAAAACCCTAAATCTAATACCATGAAAATTGAAAATTGTTCAAGGCAAAATATAGCAAGAATAGTGACCTGATGTATTGATTACAAACTTTCTAAGAGATCAATGGGTAAACTATATCCTTGGAACTGATTTACCATTCAGAGTGCTAAGAAAGACTTGAATGGCGACTTACTGAGCTATGATCCTCTAATGCAACTACATAGACTTCGCTAGAGAAAATCTTTTCTGTTATGCTGTCACATGTTCTGTGCTTCGCAGTATTACCAAGTTGCAACACATTTTTAGCACCTCAAAGATACAGAATTTTACTGGAATATCTCTTTTTCAGTTGAAGCATTATGTTGTTTCGTAAATATGAATATACGTTTTCTAAGATGCTCTGAATTGCACTTGCTTTATATATATTGTCTAATTTCTAGCCTCCGAGTTACGTCAATGAGTTGAACAACCAATATGACAATTAATGCATGGATGTATTACTGGGTAAATTCTTTTTGGCAGTTAGTTTCTGGTATGTGGTAATGACACGTTTACCATCATCAGCTGCACTGCCAAAGGAAATTTGCCCGGCAATTCAGCCATGCACGACGTTGATCAAGCTTACATGTATACGATTATGTTGCACGATTCCAGGCAGCTCATCCTTGTGATGAATTACGTTGAACTCCATTAGTGCGAATGTGAGGTACTCAAATTGGAGAAGGGAACACCAGCACACAAGAGAAAATAACTGTTGGATTATGCTCTACAATTAGTGGAACAAGCTTATTTTGAATTGTAAGTTTCATAAACTCATAGTGGTTTGGGTAGATGCTTTACATAATTAAATTAGTGTTTTTTGACGGGAAAACTTCTTTGCTTTAGCTAATTCGTCTTCGGTAATTCAATAGACACGCGCCTATTGGGCTTCAAGTATAAGACATCACTTAAAATCAATATGCTGTTCGGTGATGCTCGGGTTATTAGTTAGTAAAAACTAATGTAATCTAGCGTGTAAAATATCATTTAAATATATATAAGTCATCTCATTTAGACAGCTTAACTCTTGGTTTTCATTTATATATCATCATTATTATTGATAGAAGCATCAATAATAATATGGTGGCATAGTGGTTGAAGCTATTCATTCCATATATGAGGTTTGGGGTTCGAATCTTCACATTGACATCTATATAATACACTAAGACAAAATGTATTATCCACATGCCCGCATAAAAGGGGGTCAATCAATCAAAATTGCCACATGTCATCACCACAATAACCACTCCTAATTATAAATAGGAGTACATTTCCATTCATTAGCCTTCACATTCAACCCTAATTCAAGATTCACCCATCTTTCTCTCCTCTCTAATTCATGTGAAGGTTATTCTCTTCTTTCTTGCTTCTCAAATTGTCAATCATATTTTTTAATACTTTGATATTAATTTCTTTCCTATCTTCCTTCTCAAATTGCCAAGCAAATTCTACAATTGGGGTATGTCAAGTTTGCAAGAATTATTCAAGCAATATAATTTTCAATTTCTTTCATAAACTTGAAGTACCTGGCATTGTTCTTGATCCAGTTGATATGAAGGCTCCTGTGAGAGTCTTAATCATCACGAAGACTGATGATGGCAAGGTTATTAGTGTTTTTAAGAATTGTATTTGACTTTTATTTGTTGTTGTACTTCGCAAATTATGAATATCATCTTAGATTGTTTATCGATATCAATTATCAATAACACATTTTGTTGTTCTTCTATTCCAACAATTGAGTATATATTTTATAGATTGTTTATGTTCTAATGTTTAATACAATGTTCTTTTTCTATTCCAATTGAGTAAATTTTAGTCTTCTTCTTATATTTTGATTATACTTTAGTCTAATTCTTCACTTTCATAATAAAATAATTTTATTTCAAATTATTTATAGCCTAATTTACAATATTCTAACCATTTAATATATATTTACCATTTACAATACTTAAATTAAAATCCGTAAATATTATACATATATTCGTTATTAAATATAGACTAATTGATAAAAAGATTATACGTTAATTAATTATTATATGTATATTAGTTATTAAAGTTTTCTAGACTAATTTTAATTTTTTTACCCTTTATATTATAGAATATAAAAATGATATGGACTATAAAAATCCGAAAAATTAAATTCAAATAGTAATATATCACACTTTTCAGAAATGGCAATTCAAAGTTTAATATTTCATACGTTTTTAGAAATGGTAATTTTAATATCAGATTTTCTTGATTAGCTTATGATACTGTTATGTTACCTTGTGTAGCTTATGATACTTAACTACTTAAGTACTTACCAAAACTATTAAACTATAAAAATTTGAAATAAGAGAATAGTATTAATTTATTTCCATTTTTTTGATAATTATTAAAGTTCAATTACTACTAAAAATGTTTAAAGTATTACCATAAATATGTTAAACTATAAATATCATAAATATCCAAAAATTAAATATGAAATTTTAATATAGGTTTTATTTGATTAAATTATGATATCAATCACATTGATTTGCTAAATGGTAAATATACTATTATGTTACCTTGATTAGCTTTTGATACTTAGTACTTACCAAAATTATTTTAAATTCAAATTGCATTATTTGATACGTTTTATTAATGGTAATGCTAATATTATATTACATTGATTATCTAATGATATTAATCACATTGATTATATAATCAATCAATTAATTATTATATAAATGGTAATTATTAATTAGGTTATATTTGAAACAAGGGTAGATTATCTTAAACAATCAATCAATTAATCAATCAATTATTATAAAATTTACTCTTAATCATTGAAAAAACTTACTATTTTTTTTGAAGATAATAATATTCTACATAAAGTTAAATTTCAAAAAATATTATATATTGTTTCCTTATTTTTATTTATCCTCAGCCATGAATATGGAACAAAATATTAATATAGTATAGAATTTTAAATATAGTCAATCAACCATGATTTTATTTCGTAAATAAATTAAGAAACTTACCCTTTTTTTAAGGAAAAAATGATAGGAAAAATCCGACCTTTGGCCGATCTTCCATCAATGGTACCACCTTCAATTAATCCAGGTATAATCCGACCTTTGACGCCCATATTCTCTCATTGGTCCCTCACCTATTGGTAAGTCATGGTGACCTACAATCATGGGTAATCCTCCTAATTACGTGATTAATAGCTAATTAAGTATATTTCAAACTTAAATTTTTAATTAAAATTCTAAAGCAAAGTTATTAAAAAAAAACTAAAAAAATTTAAATTAATTTCCCTCCCCAGCCAACCCCCCACCCCCTCCCCCCTTCCCCTGCGCCTGCCACCCCACCCCCTCCCCTTCTGCGGCCACCCTCCCCCTTCCCCTGCGCCTGCCACCCCACCCCCTCCCCCTTCCACTGCGCCTGCCACCCCACCCCTCCCCTTTCCAACATATCACTCACATTCAATCACTCACACACTCACTCACCACTTACCACTGCCGGAACGCCAAAGTCACCGCCGACGACTCAGCCACCAGCACCACCATCGCGTTCGCACCCCAAACCACCTGCACCTACCCCCTTCTTTCGACAAAACTTTGGAAACCAGAGAAAGAAATTGAGAAAGGGGCGAGAGGGAGAATGATAAAGACGGAGAACTGCGATGGTGGGCCCCTTCTTGGTTTAGTCGCCGGTCGTCGGTCGCCGGTGCGCAGCAGTGGGGGAAGGGAGGGGCTGGGGTGAGGGTGGGAATGGGGCTGGGGGTGGGTTTTCATTTTTTAAAATAAGTTTTTTTTTTAAAAGAAAGTCAACGGTAATTTTAGTCGGTCAAACAGGTTGGCATCATCCTATACCAATGAGAAAATATGAGTGTCAAAGGTCGGATTATACCTGGATTAATTGAAGGTGGTACCATTGATGGAAGACCGGCCAAATGTCGGATTATTCTTGTCAATTTTTCCTTTTTTTAACCCTATTATAATCCAAAATTTATATTGATTTATTGCCTTAGATTTAGTTATTCTCGGCCTTAACTATGGTATGAAATTTCTAAAGATTATAGAAACTTAATTGTCATCAATCTATCCTAATTTGTTTCCAAAATCAATAACAATACTTGTCTTTTTTTATAGAACAAAGTTTCTTTTAATATTTTGTTGATAAAGTTAAGAAATTTAGTTGCCATAGTTTTAGTTATCATGAGCTCTATTGTGGAACACAATCTCTAAATTATTTATAATTAAAATATAATATACATTATAGTATAAAAATATTAAAATAATATAGAATCTTAATTATCATCAATTAACCCTAATATATTTCAAAAAATTTGAAGATTATTTTCCTTTTTAGGGAACCATTAAAATCCGAAATATAGTAGGTTTTTTTTAGAAGAATTAAATTTACTCTTTAAAAATAAAGATACTTGCCATTTGTAATCAATAATAATAATCTAAATATACTTACCAAAACTATAGTAATTTATTGCCTTAATTTTATTTATCCTCAACCTAGGATATGACACAAAATATTATAGTATAGAATATTAAGTATTATCAATAAATCTGGATTTGGTACAAAATATTTTAAGATTATAAATTTCGATTTTTTTGAAAACTATTGTTTAAAGAATTCGAAAAATATACTTGCCATTTTTTGAATTTTATTAGGTTCTGAATTTGTTGGAGAAAAAATTTTACTCATAATTATTGAAGAAACTTACGATTTTTTTGCAATATTACTATTCGAATATATAATCTTAGTTGTCATCAATCTACCCTAAATGTTTCCAAAAGTAATAACAATAAATGCCTTTATTATATAATGAATGTTTTTTTTTAATAGTTTGTTGCTCAAGTTTAGAAAATTAGTTGTCATGATTTTAGTTATCATGAATCTTATGATATCAATCACATTGATTTGCCTTGACTAGCTTATGATATCAATCACATTGATTTGCTAAATGGTAACTATTATGTTACCTTGATTAGCTTTTGATACTGAGTATTTATCTAAATCATTTTCAATTCAAATTGCATTATTTCATACATTCGATTAATGGTAATATTATGATACATTGATTATCTAATGATATTAATCACATTGATCAATCAATCAATTACTATATAAATGGTAATTATTAATGGGTTATATTTATCAGATTGGTTACCTTATCTTAAACAATCGATCAATTATTATAAAATTTACTCTTAATTATTGAATAAACTTACCATTTTTTTGAAGATAATAATATTCTACATAAAGTTATATTCCAAAAAATATTATATTTTGTCTCCTTATTTTTATTTATCCTCAAACTTGAATATGGAACAAAATATTAATAAAGTATAGAATTTTAAATATAATCAATCAACCATGATTTTATTTCATAAATTAATTAAGAAACTTACCATTTTTTAACCCTATTGTAGTCCAAAATTTATATTGATTTATTGCCTTAGATTTAGTTATTCTCGGCCTTAAGAATGATAAAAAAAATGAAAGATTATAGAAACTTAATTTTCGTCAATCTACCCTAATTTGTTTCCAAAATTAATAACAATACTTGCCTTTATGAACAATGTTTCTTTTAATAATTTGTTGATAAAGTTAAGAAATTTAGTTGCCACATTTTTAGTTATCATGGGCCTTATTATGGAACACAACTTCTAAATATTTATAATTAATAGTATATAATATTGATTATAGTATTAAAATATTAAATAATATAGAATCTTAATTATTATCAATCAACCTAATATATTTCAAAAAATAATGAAGAATATTGTTTTTTTTGGAAACTATTAAAATCCAAAATATGTTAGTTTTTTTAGGAGAATTAAATTTACTCTTAAAAAATGAAGGTACTTGTCATTTGTAATCAATAATAATAATCTAAATATACTTATACTTCCAAATCTATAATAATTTATTGTCTTAATTTTATTTATCCTCAACATTGGATATGGAACAAAATGGTATAGTATAGAATATTAAGTATTATCAATAAATCTGGATTTGGTACAAAATATTTTAACATTATACATTTCGATTTTTTTGAAAGCTATTGTTTAGAGAATCCGAAGATAAATATACTTGCCATTTTTTGAATTTTATTAGGTTTCGAATCTGTTAGAGAATAAAACTTACTCATAATTATTGAGGAAACTTACCATTTTCTGACAATAATAATATTCGATTATATAATCTTAATTGTTATCAGTCTACCCTAAATTATTTCTAAAAGTAATAACAATACTTGCCTTTGTTATAGAATAAAAGTATCTTTTAATATTTTGTTGCTAAATTTTAGAAAATTAGTTGCCATGGTTTTAATTATCATGAATCTTAATTATGGAATAAAGTCTCTAAATTATTTATAACCTTGAGTATAGTATAGAAATATTCAAATATTAAAGAATATTAAATATCATCAGTCAACCCTAATATGTATAAAAAAATAATGAAGACTATTTTCTTTTTTCGAAGCTATTAAAATTCGAAATATATTAGGTTTTTTTAAGAGACTTAAACACTAAATATTAAATATCATCATTAAACATTGAATATATATGATACAAAATATTTTAGGATTATAATTTGTTTCTTCAAAAACTAATAAAATCTGAAATTAATAAAATTTCCATGTTTTGAATTCTATAAGGATCCGAATTTTTTAGAGAATAAAATATAAAATACTTTTAATTAATGAGTAAGATTTCCATTTTTTTTGGCAATATTAATACTTGATTATATAAAAAGGAAATTATTTTGGTTAAGATTTATAATACCCGAAAATATATGAAGATACATTTCCATAATGTTAATTTTAATAACATTCAGAAATTTGATCTTTATATAGGAAAAATAATTTGTTACCAAAAATAATAGTGATGTCTATTATATAAACTTAGTTATAGTATAAAAGTAACAAGTTAATTTTAGCTATCATGAGCCTTATTATGGAACAAAATTGAAGAATGATTTATAACTAATATAGAATCTTAGTTTTAATATAGAAATATTAAAATAATAAAGAATCTTAATTTATCATCAATCAAACCTAATATATTTTGAAATTTAATAACTGATATTTTTTTTGGAAATTATTAATATCCGTTATAATTGATAATTTATTTAAGAGAATAAATTTACTCTTAATTCATGAAGAAACTTGCCAATTTTTTGGCAATAATAATAGTCTAAATATATATATTTTAAAAATAAACTATAGTAATTTATTGTTATTTTGTATTAATCCTCAGCCTTGATTATGAAATAAAATATTAATACAGCATAGAATATTAAGTATTATCAATAAACCATAATATATTTTGAAAACTAAATGAGAAACTTGACATTTTTGGAAGAAATTTTAAATCCAATTTTTTATTTTGCTAATTTATTTCCTTAGTTATAATTATCCTTAGCCTTGAATATGTACAAATTATTTAAAGAATATAGACTCTTAATTTTCACCAATCAACCCTATTCATTTCAAAAATTAATGAAAAAACTTGCCCTTTTTTATAAACAATAATAGTCCAAATTTAGTTTGATATTTTCTTAGAGAATAATATATAATTTTAATTAATAAAGAAATTTTATTTATTTTGGCAAAAATAATACTCAAAATATAGTTTTATATTTTTGCAGAAAATGAGAGTTTCTTTTTTTTTAGAATCTCCTAAACTGTTTTTATAAAATTACTTGCCATAGTTTTAGTTTTCATGAGCCTTAGTATTTAAAAAAATCTCAAAATATTTATAATTATTTAATATATAATCTTAGCTATCATTTGAAAGCCCTAATATATCCCAATATTTATGAAGAATTTCCACAGTTTTACTTTTAATAAAATTAGGATTTTTTTGAATAATAAAATATACTTTTAATCAATGAAAAACTTTGCATTAACTGGCTTTAATAATATTCAAAATATAGATTTATCATTTTAAGATGTTGAAATTTTTTCTGAATATTTTGTTGATAAATCTTGCAAAAATTACTTATCATTTTTTAGTTAGCATGAGCCTTACTATGAAACAAACTCTCCAAATTATTTATAATCAATATAGAAACTTAGTTATAGTATAGAAATATTAAAATAGTATAGAATCTTAATTATTATCAATCAATCCTAAATACATTTCGAAAATTAATGAAGAATATAACACTATTGAATAAAATAAAATTATTTCTTTAACATGTAATAAGTTTAAAAATGCATAATGTATGTAGAAATATAACTAATATGCATATTCTTTAATTAAGAGACTCCCATAATTTGATAGCTTATTATATATATGTATGTTAAATTAACTTTATAAATTAAAATAATGCATTATAATTTTTCTTAATGTTATAATATTTTTAATTTGCTATACATGCGTTAAAAATAAGTTGATATTAAAATCTATCTATTTTTTTAATAAATAGCTCCTAATGAATATCATATATAATCGAAATCCTAATGGATATACTATAATACATATATAGTGTAAAAGCTGAAACATATAACTTACATGTTCACATATAATAAAAATATTTAATCAAGTTGTTTGATTCTATTTATGTGTGATTATATTTTATTATTACAATTATGCTGATAATTTTAATAATATTATTAAGAAAATACAAATGATACACAAGGGACCCCGAGCTCGGGATTGACAATGCGTTGTTCTACGCAAAAAATTTTTTTATTGTTGGATATTTCTAATGGTAGGTAACTTTATTTTTAACTATCTTTCTTTTTGTTCATTTGTTTTATATTATTTGTAATTAAATTTTAATTACAATGATTTTATATTTTATTTACACAGTTCTATCGAGACAAGTTATTGAAGTCAGATTCCGAGACATGTTTGAGATACAACCGTTAATGAAATAGATGAGAGTCACATATTGCATATGAATTCCCCGATTTTGCCATTGAGTTGCATATATAAGTAATGATATGTTAATTTAATATAGTGTAGTACATGTCGAACCATCATGCTCAAAATTGTCAAAACAAACCAAATTAACACGTTATAGTTATAGCAAAAAGCTTATATCATCTCAATTGCCTCAAATAATTTCTTAAATTCATTTAGAGTATGATTCAATTAATAATTTACCTAATAAAATTATGTCAAATTAACCCTCATACAATTAGAAAATTAATTTTGGTTTAATTATTGAGCTAAACCTTATATCAATTTGTTTTGATTGATTATCTTTTGACATGTGTTGTTTTTTTTAATATCAATAGGGGATCGTCGTTAGGAAACTTATTGATCCAAGAAAACACTTGCAATGTTTTCACTGCACCTACATCTATTCGTAAGTACGTATTATACAAATCTATCAACTTTTTATACCTAAAATATTATTGGATAATAATTCTTTTTTTTCCATACTATATTAGTAATGCTTTGCCATCCATAAGTGGTAACCAATTGATGGACATTACTAATGGGATGTATTAAAATTAGGGAAAATTAATAGGAATAATCCAAACTATGGCTCGTCTTCCGTAATTAATACCACCTTTAATAATTCCCAAATTAATCTCAAGTATTTAGGGCACCTTCCCATATTAGTCCTAGGTGAAATGATGACCTGATAGAGAGGTAAAAAATGACACGTGGCCCAATTCTATTGTTTAACAAAAAAAAGAAAAAGAATATAAAGAAAATCCCCCACCTCCGCCCCAACCACCCAGCTCTTCCCACCCCAGCCACCCCTCGCTCATACCCTTCCTTGCAAACACCATTTCCACCCCTCCCACCCTAGCCAACCCTCTCTCAGCCCCAGAATCCACCAAAGTTTGAAATCCGCCGCCCAAAAAGCCACCACCCCACCGCCTAAATTGCACCACCACAATCATAAACCACCACCACCCTAGCAAAAAGCGAGCCACCACCACCACCCTAATGAAAAATCGAGCCACGACCACCCCAACAGCCAAAAACGAGCCACCACCACCACCCTAATAAAAAACCGACCCACGACCACCCCCCCACAGCCAAAAACGAGCCGCCAACACCACCACCCCATCGAAAATCGAGCCGCCACCATCACTCTAGAGAAAAATCGAGCGACCACCCCATCGAAAATCGAGCCATCACCAGTGAAAATCGAGCCACTAATCGCCGAATTCGAGCCACCAACGTCCTACATCGAGCACCAATCGCCGAATTCGAGCCACCACCCCCTGAAATTGACACAGAAGATGTCTCAGGTGGTAGTGGTGGTGGATATGGGGCGAAAATTGATGGAGGTGTTGCAAATAGGTGGAGGTGAAGCTCGGGATCATCAAGTAAAGGGCCATCATCACGGCCAAAATGATGGTTCTGTTCAATGGGTGTTGCCGCGGGCTTGCATCCGAGCAATCCTGTTTCAGAAACTATATCCAACGCATATTTACGTTGACACAAGAAAATTCCTTCAAACGAGCAACTTCTAGACCCAGAAAATAATTGAGAGCACCAAGATCTTTCATGTGAAAGCATCGTCCCAAATATAATTTAAAGGCTTGAAGAGCAGCTAAGTCATTGCCTGATAGAATAAGATCATCTACATACACTAAAACATTAATTTGCACACCCTTCTTAGTGTATGTAAATAAATAATAATCAGAGTAGGACTGAGAAAAACCATAGTCCTTAAGAGCGGAAACCAACTTGGCAAACCAACAGTGAGGAGCTTGTTTCAAGCCATAGAGAGATTTGCGAAGGCGGCAAACCATATTGGAAGAGGGTGACCCAAATCCAGGAGGAACTTTCATGTAGACCTCTTCACTCAAGTCACCATGGAGAAAAGCATTGTGAACATCCATCTGATGCAGTTCCCAATTTTTCGAAGCAGCGATAGCTAGGAAGGCCTGAACAGTAACCATTTTTCCAACTGGAGCAAAAGTCTCATTATAGTCAAGACCTTCAGTTTGATGATTCCCAAAGACCACTAAACGAGCTTTCAATCTTTCAATACTGCCATCTGAGTTGTATTTGATCTTATACACCCATTTTCTCCCTGTGCCTTTTTGCCTGCAGGAAGCGGTTCCATCGACCACGTACCATTATTTTCAAGAGCTTGAATTTCAGATTGCATGGCCTTTTGCCACTCAGGATGTTTCATAGCCTCGTTGAAGGATTGAGGTTCAGTACCTGCAGTAATAGCTGCCAAGAAATGTCGATGTTTCATAGAGAATATGTCACAACTAACATAATGTGCTATAGGAAAAGGTGTACCTGAGGATGCTAACGGAGTGGGTATCGTAGAGAGAGATGGACTTTTGTTGGAGCTGTTATTGTGGTGTATGTGACGTGGTTTTTCAGTCTAGTTGATGTCCATTTTCCGTGAGTCCACGACCCAATTCTGGCTCATGATTAGCCATATTCGAACTGTGCGATCTTAGTTCGTCTTCTTTCTCACCCACAACATCACCCCGCGCCCGCACACTATCCTCCTCACTTCCCACTTCAAAAATTTTGCCAGCCCGCGGGTTTTTGGGCAAGTTGTCATTCTTACCCGCGGGTTCACCCTGCGCCCGCAGGCGCTGCCCCACGCTATCCTCAAAATTTCTGCCAGCCCGCGGGTTTTCGGGCAAGTTGTCATTCTCACCCGCGGGATCACCCTGCGCCTACAGGCGCTGCTCCGCACCCCTCAAAATAACCTGCCTGCCCGCGGGTTCTTCACCCCGCGCCCGCACACCATACTCCCCTACATCATAGTCCTCCCAATTAAGACAAGGAGAGAAAACATCCGACGAAGGAGGGGGCATAAAATTGGAGGTTTCATGGTCCAAATAAGGGAAGACATCTTCAAAGAATTTCACATCGCGAGACACAAAGTATTCAAAAGTGTCAAGGTGGTAAAAAAGCCAACCTTTCTTAGCAAAAGGATAGCCCACAAACCCACACTTTCGACTACGACTTGCAAACATATCCCCCTTAGAACGTTGGTTATGGGCAAAACACAAACAACCAAAAACCTTTAACTCATCAAAGTGGGGAGACACACCAAAGAGGAGTTCATATGGAGTTTTCTTATGAAGTAACATGGAAGGAGTACGATTGATAACATGAGCGGCGGCTAGTACACATTATCCCCAAAAAGAAAGAGGAAGATGAGCTTGGAAGCGTAGAGCGCGAGCAACATTTAAAAGATGTTGATGCTTGCGTTCTACCCTCCCATTCTGTTGAGGGGTACCGACACAGGATTTTTGAAAAATGATCACCATAGCATCAAAGTAAGGTTCAAGGCATTTAAATTTTGTCCCATTGTCACTATGCACAATTTTGATTTCTTGAGAGTATTGTCGTTTAATCATTGCAACAAAAGACATGAATAAGCCAAAAACTTCTGTTTTATCAACCATTAAATAAACCCACACAGCACGGGAATAATCATCAACCAAAGTCAAGAAATAACGAGCACCACAAGAGATGATGTCGAATAGGGACCCCACAAATCACAATGAACCATCTCACAAATCCGAGAGGCTTTATTATCACTCAAAGAAAAACTACTCCTAGATTGTTTAGCTTTATGACAGACAACACATCCTTTATCTAAATTGGTTGCAGAATTAACGAAAGGAAGTGACTTCACCACTGCCTCGGAAGGATGCCCCAATCTTTTGTGCCAAAGTGCCAAGTCTGAAGTGGCAGAACTGTCAACAGAGACCGCAAAAGCTATAGGTTGCTGCCGAAGGTAGTAAAGTCCATCCCGTCTCTCACCCATTCCAATCAGCGCCCTCGAACGAAGGTCCTGAATAGCACAAATGTTAGTAGAAAAAGTGACAAAACATGACAAGGCATCGCTAAGTTGTGTGACTGAAATCAAATTACACTGGAGATGAGGTACATATAAAACATTATGTAAGACAAGAGTATCACTCAAATGAACAGTGCCTGCTTCAATAGCAAGAACGGAGTCCCCGTTAGGAAGACCAACGGGGCATTCGGCAATAGAGACAATATCAGATAAGTAAGAGCGATCTCCCGATACATGATGTGTACAACCAGTGTCAACAATCCACGAAGATACCTCGAACTTACCATTCAAATGATTCGAGGGAGTAGAGGATGCATTACCAAACGTGGAAAAGAATGCTTGCCACTGATCAGGAGTGATAGGAGGTGCGAAAGTGCTAGCACCATCATGAGGCGTAGCATTGGCCCGAACAACAGCACGTCCACGACCCGTAGGGGCCTTTTTTCCGAATTTCTCATACCACCAATCAGGAGTGCCATGTAAGGAGAAACAAGTGGTAGTATCATGACCTGTTTTATGACAATGAGAGCAAGTAAGGCCTGATTTAGTCACATGGGGTGGCGTACCGCCCCTGCCGCGTCCGTCTGTACGGACCACGAATCCAAGCACCTCCGGTTTTTCATCTTTGGTACGAGTAAAACCCCGAACCCTCTCCTCTTGTGAGATTTGCTGAAAGGCTTTATTCAATGTGGGCAAGGGTTCTTGTGAAAGCAAGGAAGAGAGCAATGTGCCATAATAATCAGAATATAAAGTAAAGAGAAACTGATAAAGTTGTTCATTATCACGCCTTTTTAGAAGCGCGGGACCAAGTTCACCACACTTACAAGGCAAGGGTGACTCGTGGAGTGCTAGTTCATCCCACAAAACTTTTAATTTTCCAAAGTAGATGGCGACAGAATATCGTTTACCACTGAATAATTTCCGATTTTAATTGGTGAATTCGAGTTCCATTTACCACTGAATATCGTTCAGTCAAATCATCCCACAAGGTTTTGTCATTGTCATAGTAGGAAAGAGTCGAACTTACCTCTAGATCGATGGTATTTGTGATCCAGGAAACCAACATAAAGTGAATTGTATTCCAATCATCCAAGCTGCAAGGGGGCTTTGGACCCGTGATGGAACCATCAAGGAAGCCGAACTTTCGCCTAGAACACAACGCAACACGAATAGCACGTGCCCATGAATCAAAGTTGTCATTTTTCAATCGAACAGGAGTAATAAAATCACCCGGTCTATCTTGTGGACCGAGGAAGAAAGGCGAGGTGGGTTCGATTTTTTGAGAACCGCCGGTGGGGGGTGGCGTGCCTTCTTGGTCGCCGGCCATAGGTGCCGATTAGGGGGGTTTAGGGTTAAAAATTGGCTCTTGATACCATGCTAATATTTGGGCAAAGCTTAGCTTTCATTAATTAAAAATGAAGTATATATACAAGAGAAGTAAGGAAGCCCTAACAAACTAGGAAACAATAAAAGATATTATTCCCTAATAAGATAATGCTAAGCTAAAAGATAATAAAAGATAATATCTATCTAATTAATATATATACGCTAACATAAACTCATAGTGGTTTGGGTAGATGCTTTACATAATTAAATTAGTGTTTTTTGACGGGAAAACTTCTTTGCTTTAGCTAATTCATCTTCGGTAATTCAATAGATATGCGCCTATTGGGCTTCAAGTATAAGACATCACTTAAAATCAATATGCTCTCCGGCGATGCTCGGGTTATTAGTTATTCTAGCGTGTAAAATATCATTTAAATAAATATAAGTCATTAACTCTTGGTTTTCATTTATATATCATCATTATTGTTGATAGATGCATCAACAATAATATGGTGGCATAGTGGTTGGAGCTATTCATTCCATACATGAGGTTTGGGGTTCGAATCTTTACATTGATATTTTTTAATATATGAGAATGGTGCTGCATAAAATGTTATTCAAAGAGGGATGGTAACACGTGGCGGATAACAACTCTTGCTTATACCTTTTAATATATATATAGATTCGCCTCGTTTACTTGAAGCCTGTTAGTTAATGATTTGGATTAATTGGTCTTGGATATTGGTTACAGACTACAGTTAATGGTTTGGATTATGTTTTAAATATTTGACTTTTGTTTGACGTTGAAGTTTGACTTTGTTTTAAGTGCCTTTATGGTTCATGTTGGGTGAATCTCCCCGAATCCTAAATACTACATGGTATTATGTACTTTTGATTTTTCTATTTGGTACCTAAAATTGTATTGGATTCTACATGCATGGTATCAGTGTAAAATTCTCTAAGGTAACAATATGTTAAACAAAAGGTTGATTGGGGGTTAAGTAAAGTAAGGGTTTTACTTGCTCACCAAGAAAATTGCCCGTTAAAGTTTTGGGAGGCATTTTAGGGTCAATTTTGAAGTCAAAATAGCACCTTGTTTTACGTGCGAGCGAAAACTAGTTGTATTTTCATGATGCGTAAATTAAGGCATTTTTAGTATATTCTTACCAATTTCGACTCAAAATTGATGCTTTAGGATCAAAATATCACCAAAATTTTAACCGTGTAATTTTCTTGGTGACCAAACTAAAATCTTAACCCTAATTAACCCCAACTAACCTTTATTTAACGAAATGTTAACTTGGAGAATTTGTCCAAACTATAGTGGTACCACGTAGAATCTAAAACAATTTTGCATACCAAATAAAAAAGGAAAAATTGTCAAGAATAAGTCAACCTTTGCGTTGACCGCTTTTAACAAGCCGACCTTCATTTATTCTATTAACAAGTCAACCTTTCAGCTACTCCGCTTTTAACAAGTTTTTTTACCGGTTACCTAGTGTTAACTTGTTAGTTTAAGTCACTTTTCCACGTGTCTTAATCTCATTAATTTAAAATAATTAATTAACTTTTTTTTAAATTTCACTCTTCTCTCCCATTCTCTCTCTCTGTCATCTTCCCTCCACCTTCACTACCACCTCAAAACCTCTCCCCACCAACTCAAAACCTCTCCCCACCACCTCCCTACCACAAACCCCACCCTAATGTCGAAACCACTGCAAACCCCCTCCTGACACAGCCACCAGCCACCTCGCAACCCACTGGCAGCCCCAACGCAGCCATTAAAGCCCAACCACCACGAGAACCCTTCCCGAAACGCCACCTACAACCCTCTTCGAACCCCCATCCACCAATTCGAACCCCCACAACCCACCCCTTCAAACCACCCTCACCCCCATTGAACCCTCAAACCACCACCACCCTTTAAACCCTTGAACCACCGACACCCTCATCCTTTCAAACCCTCGAATCCCTCACCCCCTCACGCCTTCGAAGCCCCATCCCCAGCCCAATCGAACCCCCCATCCCCACCCCCCACCACATCGAACCTTAGCCCCTGAAAAAATCGTAAATCAATGACAGATGTACGTGATGAACTGATGATGATTAATGTCAATTGATGCTGATGATGAATGTGGTGACGATGATGATTTGAAGGTGGTGATGATGATGATTGATGTCGAGTGGTAAGGGTGGGTGGAGAGAAAACCACTGAAAGGGGGTGGGACCGTGATGGAGACTATGATCGCGATCATGGCCGTGATCGCGGCCGCGTGATCGTGGTTATGGAGGAGGTTCAAGGGGATCTGGAGGTGGTGGTGACTGCTTTAAATGTGGTAAGCCTGGCCATTTTGCTCGTGAATGTCCTTCTTATGATGGAGGCAGGGGTGGTGGCAAGGTTGTCAGGATCGGGATCCTACCTTGGATCGATCAAGGGGGGTAGGATCGAATCGGTAGAATCGGATCGTGGGATCGTAAGATTCTACTAAATAACAAATAAAATTATCTAATCTGCTACAATTTAACTCAAAAGTATGTATTCAAAAGTGTCTTAATGCTAAAAAACATTAGTTTGCTTGAGAAAGGTCGATCTTCAATTTTCTTTTAGTTAGAAGTTTAATAACACTAGTCATAATTGATAATTTATGATGAAGTTTGTCAATAATGGAACCTTAGCTATGATAAACTTCAAGCCATCAACCGATAAAATTATATTAATGTCTCATATTATGTAATTTCTTAGCAACTATGACTGAATAATAAATTTCGGAGCATATAACATAATGAGTAATAAAAAATATATAATAATGAACTAAAGTCTCATATTATAGTAAAATGTTGGATCGAATCGTAGGATCGTGAGATCGTAGGATCGTATTAAGATCCTACCACTTGTAATTGTTACCGGATTAGGATCGTAAGATCCTACGAACTTTAAGATCCTACCGAAGATCTGGATCGGTCATGCAATTTTGGATCGTAGAATCGTAGGATCGTAAGATCCAGATCGGGATTTTAACAACCACGGTGGTAGGTATAGTGGAAGAGGGGAAAGAAAAGGTGGTGGTTATGGACCTGATCGAGGTGGAGATCGCTACGGTGGGGGAGGTGGGGTGGGGTAATGGGTGAGAGCACAGATAATTATTTTGGGTGGGTGACGGGTGGGGGGAGGGTTAATTTTGTTTTATTTTTTTATTTTTAAAATATATATTTTAAAATTTAATACGTTCAATAACAGAGTGACACGTGTTACTTTAACCTGTTCAATAGGTTAATAAGAGCTGGTAACCAGTTTTAACTTGTTAAAAGCGGAGTAGCTGAAAGGTTGACTTGTTAATAGAATAAATGAAGGTAGACTTGTTAAAAGCGGTCAACGCAAAGGTTGACTTATTCTTGACAATTTTCCAAAGTCAAAAGTACGATGATACTTTATAGAAATTTCCAAATTTAATACACAAAACATAAGAGTGAGAGCGAGTAAGTAGTGAGATATAAACACGCTATTAGTAATGAGAGTGTTTTAAGGATGAGAGTTACTGGTACTGAAAGTACCCAAATTTTGAACTTGAACTTCAAAGAAAAACAAATTAAAAGAACAAAAATCATTAGTAAAATTGAATCCCTAAAATCTAATGGTAACGATGGCGGTAGGACTTTGCCGACCACCACATTCCGATGTGAGAAATCGTTTTTAGGGATTTTCGAAATAAGATTAGGGATGAAGAAGATTGGGGATGCAGAAGGCTTCAGAATTCGCTCAAAAAAACGTGCCCTAACCCGAAAAACGAACCAAAGAAACGAGCTCCTTGCACGTTCTCTTCTTCACGTTTTTACTTGTTGGTTGCCGGTTGCTCACCATTGGTGTCATCGGAATGTGGTGGTTGGCAAAGTCCTACCGCCGTCGTTCCTGCACCATTCTTCTTTGCCTCCTCCTTCGCCCTCCCTACTTTCTCTCCCGCTTCCTGGCTCTCTTTTCTATTACCATCTCACGTTTTTTTTTTCCTTTTCTTTCTTTCTTTTTTTCCATCTAAACTAATATAATCTAATGTTCCCCTTTTAATCTATTTGGTCCAGTTACCTTAAGCTCCTATCTTTACACATATATCTAAGCATATCTATATAAACCCCTATCTACGGCACAAACCAGAGCTCCCATCCCGCCCGATGCGACCATTACACTTCGACCCGACACCGACCGGCTGATATTTCCGCGCTCGAGCTTCCTTGCATATTGGTCTCTGCTTCCAATCTCCAATTCGACTGTCTCTGGCCCGAGTATCTATTAGGTTGATACTGGTAGCTATACATATTCTTAAATATATTTAAGATAAGCGAGAATGTTATATCCTTATGATGTAAAGTAAAGAAATTTACCTTTCCTGGTCCCATGGAACCAGCATTTTCAAACCAGGTAAACCCTATTCGTTCAGGGCGGGCGACGTGAACTCTGATTCGATCCGGGTATTCAATCCCTGATCTTCTAGAGTAGTCTGACTTTGGGAAACAGACTGTAATCGCCGCCGAGAAGAAACATGTTGTTCTTTAAAATATAATTTAAATATTAATGCAACTTCATCTAAAACAATAATAACTCATACTTGTTAAAGAATTAAAAACTCAATATTTCTCAAATTGATTCCATTACAATAACTGTATTATCAGATTTAATTTCTTTTAAATAAATCAGAGAGTATTAATATATAATCATGCTAATAATCATACTTAGCTATTAATAAAATACTCTTTGAAAATAGGGGTATTACAATGGTGGTGGACTCCGTTTCCGGGGACGGCAGGGCGCTGAGGAGCGAAGAGGATGTAGGTTTAGCGGGTTCGGTTTTGGCCAGGTTTTTGGGGATGACGGGCGCTAAGGGGCGAGGATGGGGTGCGGTGGTGGTGGTGGTGATGTGGGTGATGGCAGAGTAAGGGAGGCCTATGAAGGGAGGAGAGAGAGTGGGTGGGGGGAAGAGAGAGATACGTGTGGGGGTGGTTTTTTTTGTTTTTTCTTCCCGTTTTATTTTTAATTAAAACTAAAGTATAAAAGACACACTATTGATAGAAAACTTACCGACAGTTAGTAGTAAGGGCATTTTAGTTAGAATTAGTGACCCTAGTGGCATCTGAGTTAGGTCAAAAATCAGAGGGGTACCCGAGGAATTAACTTTAACCCCTGGGGTACCTCAGAAAAATTTCCTATATTATTTAGTTGGATCATATCTATTCGCTTTGTTTAAATTTGACTTTGGAATTTGTTTTAAAGTTTGACTTTAATTTATTTAAGCATTTAATAAAGGTTTGAAGCATTTTAATTTATTATTTTCGCTATAAAATTTTGAGTAAGCCGAAACGTTTTCACAGGGTAATAATATTGTAGATGCCAATTTCGACAAACACAAGTGAACAAAAGTACAGGGAACACAACGAGAAGACAGCACTCAATTAATCGCCAATAAGAATAGCAAAACAATAAAGAGAATTACAAGTATAGATGTTTGTTGAGGTGTGTCGTGAAGGAATTGATGTAACGGAATGCTAATATATCACGTAAAAATGATGTTCAATACAACAATAATGATTTGAGTATGTTCTCCCACTTCTACCTGCGGATCCCCCCTTTCTTGTAACCACCTCCCGAAATTTATATGACACTTTACGCCATGTTCCTTGATCGTCGACATTCTGATTATCTCACCAACTGCCTCCACTTTGCACTAGCGTTACATATGTGGCGTGATATTAGGGATAATAAACAAATGCTTCGATATTTCTCTATGTTTTGTTCAAAAAGTGTGTTTAGAAAAAGAGAATTATTAGAGTGTTACGTAGGGTGACATTGAACTTATAATGTAAAACGATTAAAGAATTCACAACTACAAACTTTGGCAATTAAAAAAAAACAATTG
This sequence comes from Patellifolia procumbens, assembly GCA_947645195.1. NCBI lineage: Eukaryota > Viridiplantae > Streptophyta > Magnoliopsida > Caryophyllales > Amaranthaceae > Patellifolia > Patellifolia procumbens. The sequence goes on along the minus strand of CANSGD010001540.1, from coordinate 513,599 downwards.
AAGTCATGTTTGAGCTATTCTTTTGAAGTCTGTTACAAGTGGGGAAGTGAGACAATTAATATTTCCGCTTACTTATACTTGTGGATTATGAGTTAACGATTCTACTAGAAGGGTAAATATGGGTGATTGGTTTTTGATGAAGATGTGTCTTAAATTAATTAGAGAGGATCAATGACCGAGTTTAATGTGACGGTGAGAAAATAACTAAATAAACAACAAGAACAAGAGCGAGAGACTAGCTAGCTAATACTTCTAATTACTGCGTTTTATGTATATCTCTTTCCCTTATCTGTTACAAAATCAGGGGTCTTTATTATTGTGTAGCCCTGTGCAAAGGGGTTCACTGCATGCACATTACATTCATACTTCAACTTTTACAACTTGCATATTCCTAAAGAATACACATTTAAAGCTATATAAATTCAGTTACCCTTATGGTACATGCTGAATTCTTTATATCAATCTATTGTAGCATATAGCTTTTTACAATACATCAACACCTACAAAATACAAAAATAAAAATTTCTATAAGAGTAATATGTTAGTCCTATCTACGAATAGATTATCCTTCTTTTTTTATAATTAGTGAATAATACCTTGTGAAACCACACACATAATGCATCGATCCTCGGACAACAACTTATTTAGAAAAATGCGTAATTTTGTCCCATAACTTTAACAACTTCTCATCAAAGACTAAAATTGTAACCTTCATTATTCAAGTTACTTCTTTTTAATACAAACTTCACCAGTACGAGTACAATTCTTCTTTTTGCGCCGTTCCACTATTTGCAATGTTATCCCATTGGGGAAGCAAACTGAAAATGATGAGTATAAAGGATTTGATAAATAGCAAAGAACCAACAAATACGCTTCTTTACCTTCCTTTAGCTAGCTCTGTCAACTTTCATGTTATTTCACATGAAATAATGAAAGAGAGGAAAAGAGAAAGAGAGAGTAAAGAGAGAAAAAGGGTTTTATTATTGAATGAATACTTTACATCATTGAGAGATATAGCTATATATATACAAGATATAGAGAGGTAGAGATTCTAACAAACTTATCTCATCAACTCTAACTAACTAACAAAACTAACTAACTAACAGAAAGTTGTTAGAAGATATTTGTGACCAAAATATCTAGGTACCAACACCCCCCCTCAAACTTGGGATAGGTGAATGAGAAACCATACCAAGTTTGGAAGAGAGGAGATTGTGTTGAGAACTAGGAAGTATCTTAGTGAAGATATCAGCAAGCTGATTTTGAGTAGGTAAATAGCTAAGCTGAAGTAATCCTTCCAAAACTTTATCTCTAGTAAAGTGGCAGTCCACCTCTATGTGTTTAGTTCTTTCATGGAATATAGGATTCTTAGCTATGTGAATAGCTGACTGATTATCACAATTTAAGGTAACAGGTGTAAGAGAAGTAGCTCCAAATTCTTCAAGTAGCCTAACAACCCAAGTCACCTCACTAGCAGCCTGTGCCATAGCTCTATACTCAGCTTCTGAAGAGCTTCTGGAAATAGTGCTTTGCTTCTTGGATTTCCAGCTAATAGGAGAAGAACCAAGCAAGAGAATATAACCAGTGACAGACCTCCTTGTAGTAGGGCAAGCAGCCCAATCTGAATTAGTAAAAGCTTGGAGAGAAAGCTGAGAACTAGCTTGAAGAAAAATGCCTTGACCAGCTGTATGTTTAATATACCTCAAGGTATGTGTTAGAGCTTGAAGATGAGATACTCTGGGGTTATGCATAAACTGGCTTAAAGATTGAACAGCAAAAGCAATGTCAGGTCTTGTATGAGATAAGAAATTGAGTTTACCAACAAAACATCTATAAAGTTCAGGATCAGAATATAAAGGAGAAGAATCATGAGAGAGTTTAAGATTGAGAGGAAAAGGTGTGATGGCTGGTTTGGAAAGATCAAGAGAACAAGAGCTAAGAAGCTCTTTGGTAAATTTATGTTGAGTGAGGATATAACCAGACTCAGAGGGTATTATTTCAATCCCTAAGAAGTAATAAAGAGCACCTAGATCTTTGATGCTAAAAGTAGAATGAAGATGAGCTTTGATGGATTGAATAAGAGAGGAATTAGATCTGGTGATGATAATATCATCAACATACACAGCCAATAGAATAGTATCTGCATTGTCACTTTTAAGAAAAAGAGAGTAATCATTTTTAGATTGGTGAAAACCAAGAGAAAGAAGCTCATCAACCAATCGAGCAAACCACTGCCTTGATGCTTGTTTGAGGCCATAAAGGGATCTCTGAAGTTTGCAAACAGTGTTGGGAGGAGCAAGTACACCTTCAGGAACCTTCATGTAAACCTCTTCATGTAAAAAACCATGAAGAAAAGCATTGTTTACATCAAGTTGAAAAAGAGGCCATTGTTGACTGGCTGCATATGATATGAGACATCTAACAATAGTCATTTTAACAACTGGAGAGAAAGTTCTTCATAATCCAGCCCATATTTCTGAGTAAAACCCTTAGCAACCAATCTTGCTTTATATCTTTCAATAGAGCCATCTGCATGCTTCTTAACCTTGAAGACCCATTTACACCCAATAGCTTTCTTTCCTTTGGGTAAAGAGACAAAATCCCAAGTGCCATTATCTTGTAAAGCTGAGATTTCTTTATTCATAGCTGTAATCCAAAGTGGATTAGTAGTAGCTTGTTGATAAGTAGAAGGTTCAAGAGAATCAGTATGAGATGCTATAAGAGCTTGTTGAACAGGTGAAATAGAATTAGAAGAAACCAAATTACACCAATGAGAAATAGAAGTAGAAGCTATTTTAGAGTTTCTTGGTTTAGAGATAGGCTTGGTACAATGAAAGTCTTTGAGATAAGAAGGAGTGATAATGGGTCTAGAAGATAATCTGAGTGGTGGAAATGGAGGTGGTGGTGGTATAGTAGATGAAGAAGATGGAGAATGAGGAATAGATGTAGAAGAAAGAGAAGGAACAGGCTGAGAAGAATCAGGAGTTGGAGGAGAATCTGAAGGAGGTGCAAAAATGGGATGATGAGGATCAAAATCAAGTATATTATCATTAGTAGTGATAGGAAGAAAAAATTGAGTGGTGTAAGCATGAAGAGGAGAAGAGGAGTGATGAAAAGGAAAGTGTTTTTCATGAAATGTAACATCTCTTGAAATGATAATTTTATTTGTAATGAGATCAAGTACTTTATAGGCTTTGTGAGAATGAGGATAGCCTATGAAAACACAAGGGTGTGATCTATGATCAAACTTTGTTCTCTTAAAGATCAGGTTTGGTGTTGAATAGCTTCTCATAAGGTGTAGAAAAGTTGATGCTCTTAAGAGGCATCCTATTAATAAGGTAGGTGGCTGTAAGAATGCATTGATTCCAATGTTTAATTGGAATTTTAGACTGAATAAAAATAGCTCTGGCTGTCTCCAAGAGATGCTTGTGTTTTCTTTCAACAACTCCATTCTGCTGTTGAGTATTACTATAACTTCTCTGCTGAAGAACACCATGTTTATCAAGTAAAATCTTCATATCTCCTTCAGTTAAATCAGGAGCATTATCAGATCTAACAGCTTTTACCTTTAGATGGAACTGTGTTTCAACATATTTGAGGAAATTAGTCATAACAGAAACTGAATCAGTTTTATTCTTCAGAAAATGAGTCCAAGTCATCCTTGTGTAATCATCTACAATGGTGAGGAACTGATTACAACCAAAAAAATCACTAACCAAGTATGGACCCCATACATCTAAGTGAAGTAATTCAAAAGGCTTACTAGTTTTGATGGTACTAGTAGAAAAGGGTTTTCTTGTTTGTTTAGCTAGATGACAGATTTTACAAAAACACTCTGCTAAACAACCTTGTACATCAAGATCTTTTATTCCCTTTATCTTTCCAAAAGAAATATGACCTAATCTTAAATGCCATAGTTTTGCTGCTTCAATAGTCTTGGATTTTGAAGAGCTGAGAGCAACAGGAGCATAAGAAGATTGTGATTGGACAACAGCAGTAGGTGTGAGATCAGAATCCAGGATATAGAGTCCTCTTTGTAGTTTACCAAGCACAATTTGCTTGCTCAAAGAAGGGCCCTGAAGTAAACATTGATTGTCAATAAAGTTGACTGAATATAAAGCACCTTGACATAACTTGGATATGGAAATTAGATTAAAATGAAAACCAGGAACATGTAACACATTTTCTAGAGTAATATCTCCTTTTAATGTGATAATGCCCTTATGTTTAACCTGGATTTGTGATCCATCAGGAATAGTGATCATAGGAAGAGGTGCATTTAGTGTTGTATATGAATCAAACATGTGTAAATCTGTACACATGTGATCAGTTGCTCCAGAGTCTAAAATCCAAGTTTTGTTAAAACTTGAGAGTAAACAAAAATTACCTGCTAATTGAGGGCTTGCAGCCAAGCTGATAGAATCAGAACCAGATTGTTCAAGATTGTGTTTCTCTAAGTATTGAAGATATTGCTTGTGCTGATCATGAGTTAAAGTAGCATGTATCACTTCATTATCTTCAGCTTGAATCTTGTTTTGATTATCATTAATTGATGCAGCTGCTACTTTTCTCTCTTTGATCCTGAAATCTTTAGGATATCCATGTAACCTCCAACATTTATCAACAAAGTGATTTCTCATCTTGCAATGCTCACAAAATAAATTGTTTCTTGTATTTGGTTTTCCATTTCCATTAGCATTTATCTTGGAAAAACGAATATTGGAGTTAAAACTCTTACTAGCAGCAAAAGCAAGATTTTCTCCCACAGATTGTGTTTTGGAGGAGCTCAATTCTTTATGTGTTTCTTCCTGTAACAGTAGGCTATAGGCTTTAGAGATTGTAGGCAGAGGATTCATCATCAGTATAGTACTTTTTGTATGAGCAAATTTATCATTTATCTCCATGAGAAACTGAACTATCCTTTGCTGTTGTTGTGATTTTTCTAATTTCTGTGAGATAGTACATGTGCAATCTGCACATTCACAAGTAGGTAGAGGATCCAAGCTATTCATTTGATCCCATAATAGCTTGATTTTAGTAAAAAAAATTTGAAATGCCTTCATCATCTCCTTGTGAAAGTTCTCCTAATTGCTGTTGAACTGAGAAGAGTTGAGGTCCTGAAGATTGACCAAATCTTTCTTGAAGATCAAGCCAAATTTCTTTTGCTGTATTGAGATAAAGAACACTTCTACTGATTGAAGGTTCAAGAGAATTTAGGATCCAAGAAATCACTAAATCATTGCATCTACACCATAGCCTATAATTTGTTGAACTTGCAGCAGGCTTAGTTAAACTTCCATCAACAAAACCAATTTTGTTTCTAGCTGAGAGTGCTATAAGCATTGATCTTCGCCAATCATTAAAACCACTTCCATTGAATGTAACATTCACTAATTTTGAAGAATTAACATCAGAATTGTTCAAGAAATATTCTGATCTAGGATCTTGAGATGCATCTAACCTGTTATTGCTTTGACTACTTGAATTATTTTCAGAAGAAATGCTGAAAATAGAAAAACTGAGAAGAATTTGTTCAAGAAGTTTCTGAAATCAACAAAAACTGATGATTCTTGAATCTGTAAAACGATATGTAGTATAAGATTGATCAATCTTGATCATCTTAGAGGAATTTTTTTTTTAAGTGTAGCAGAATCGTTGCTGCTCTGATACCATGTCAACTTTCATGTTATTTCACATGAAATAATGAAAGAGAGGAAAAGAGAAAGAGAGAGTAAAGAGAGAAACTGAGAAAGGGTTTTATTATTGAATGAATACTTTACATCATTGAGAGATATAGCTATATATATATACAAGATATAGAGAGGAAGAGATTCTAACAAACTTATCTCATCAACTCTAACTAACTAACAAAACTAACTAACTAACAGAAAGTTGTTAGAAGATATTTGTGACCAAATATCTAGGTACCAACAAGCTCAAATATAATATTAGTGCTGGTAAATGACATAATGCAATTGTTGAGATATTAGTGTTTGAAGGAAAGTCGAAAAAGTTAAATCATAAAACCCGAATAGCCCTTTTCTTCTGACTAGCAATAAGGAGAAGGGAGCATCATAAAATTACAATCGCAATATGCAAATAGCATATTTAATGGCACATTTTTATACTTCTTCAAATAATATCCCTTTGTTGCAATTAAAAAGAAACGGAGGAAGTATAATTTTGGACTAAGTTACAAGTTTTATGGACATGTCGTAGAAATTAAATTGCGAGTAATATGAAAAATTACAAATTTTATTGAAAAATGAACAAGGTTTTCACCGTGATATGCAATATTTACGTAGTATAATTATAATTTAGAACCAATTAGCAATAAATATATAGGTTTAACCCCTTTTTAAAAATGAGTACCTAGGTCCTTTTTTATTTTATATAAACGTTACACTTACTCTTTTTTTTTAAATCAATACCAGCTAAACACACACACAATGTTGATTTTCCCTCTCTTTTAGCTTTCTATTAAACCTTAGAATTAAACGATTAGAGACTCTAAATCAAAACTCCATTACCTTTCATATTCCCTGTGAGCAATACATAAAAGGCCCCTAAAACAGGCTAAAACTCTCCCGCACAAACATATAGCCTGTGAATTGTCACGAGCCAAAAAGGCCAAGCTGCCCGTCCGGGGCACTCAAATTCCCTAGCGGGCGCCAGTCCGGGTGCGTCCATACGCCATATTGCATGTCCAGGTATCTTCAAGACCATGGTGGATTTGGTCCTTGCGCACAATGTGGTATGAGAGAGTAGGGGAGATAGACTGATTTAGTAAATGGGCCATGCATGCGATATGGTGATTTTATGGTGGTTTTTTCTCTCTCAAAACGACCGTCATAAGCCGCTAATTAGGTTTTATCCATTAACATTACAGAACATTACCTATCTCAATTTTCTTAATTAGTTATGTCCTTAAACAGAAAAGGAGATTACCGTTATTTGTTTTTGTTACATGTTTATTGATGGTAACGTCATATTCTGGTAATGGACATAACCAAAAAAATAATGATACAAAGACTTATGGTAGTCTTATTTTCAAAAGACAACCACAAAATTTTCAATGCGATATATTAAGATATAGAGAGAAAAGAAATCGATATAAGTTTGTATGACTTTCTCTAATCGAAAATTTCGGAACCAAAAAGAAAGGAGGGAGTATTTACCAACCACCAATTTACCATAAGGTCATATAGACCTCCTTGGACTCTTACAGCTACGAATTGGAGGCTTGAGACTTCAAACAAGTAATTGTAGTGGTGAATGGCAGGGCAAGTCTCCTTTGGCATGGCGGAAACAATGCTTGTGCAATATTTTCCGCATGCCAAAAGAGATTTGCACTGTAATTCACCAAGTCTACATTTCCCAACTTTGCTTTTGGTTTGGATTGAAGATTGAATAAGGCCGGTATTTAAGCTACCCATACAGCTTGTTATCGCCAATATTCAATTGGAATGTGCTATGTACGACTAGGATATGCTGCAAATATGCTCTATGGATCGGAATATTAGATGTTCTTCCTCAGTGTTCCTCAGCTCCAGTATCTGCTTTTTGTGCATTTTTGTTGATATTCTTTATCTTAATAGCAAACTGCTGGTCCCAAGCTCCGATTCTGAGATTGAGAGTAGCAAAGGGGCCTTAATGCTTTTTTGTGTAATAAAAGGCACATATGAGGATATCTCTTATATAGTATTTTTACTTATCTGTGAAGGTTGCGAAAATCAAGTCTGAAAATTCACTTTACTAGTTGCCCCAACTGTATGAGCTCACAGCAGGCTCAATTTGATCTCTAGGGTCTTGTGAGTTTGCTTCTCTAAAGTCATATGGACCTAGGTGACTTTTACATGCATGAATAATTTTCTTCTAACTAGTCGCACAACAATGACAATGGAGTGTTTATGAATCTCTTAGGCACCCTTTACTCTAATTTATATTACCTTTGTCACAGATCTATTGCAACCTTTGACTTTTTATATTATTCATACACTCCTCTTTGACCTTTTTTGTGATTTATATGTAAGGATAAATATAGTCATGTGGGATTTTGTTAGATTCGTCTCGATATATGATCAATTGATTTCAACTTTTTATAACTTAAACTTAAATAAAATTAGAGATATTAACATTTAGAGTAGTGCATTGAGAGGCGTAAAACTCTCTATGTTTGAATAGATATGGAACGGAGGTAGTATAGAGTAATCTTTCCTTATTCCTAACCCAACTAGGTTTAGTAAATTCTGATCTAAGTCCAACTTGTAACCTTTTAGGATTATGGTCATATCATTAGTCCACGTGATTAATTGATTCAGATAGTTACTTATTGTTGAGTGATCCAATAGGGTCCAATTAATATTAAGTTAGGACTAAAAAGCCCAAATAGTAAATATTGGCTTCTAGCAAAGCATAATTACTTCCTTAATATTAATTAGATATAAACGTCTTATACAATATTAATATGCACTTGACTATGGAACATTTCCAACAATCTCCAACTTGTTCTAGAAGCAAGTGAACTGGAGCATAGGACAACCCTTACAAACTCCCACTTGTCCTAGCATAAGTGTGCATCTGAAATCCTTTACCTTTTTATTGTCTCATTCAGACATAAGGTTAGAACAATTGTTATCCGTATAAAGCCCGAACATGTTTCTTGGAATCATGAGCAGAATTGTGAAAACAAATGATTACTATAATTTATTTGAGCACGGCCATGCATTTTTCAGTTCAAAATTTCCGAGTGGCCAAAGAGTTACTTTGTCCACCCAGCTCACCCGCGAGTGGTGGATTAATGGAATACGATTGATAGTCTTACAAAATGACGGATGGATGGATGAGAGTTTGTCTATTCGGGTGATGAATGCGGGTGATGGCTCAACCGATCCAAATCGCATCCGTTGCCATCCCTAATTCTCACCAGTAGAAATCTGGTGACATCATCAGTTTGACTAGGCAATTCCTCTCTTTCATTGTTTTTCCTTTTAAAGTTAGCGCTAATTTATGTTGAAATTTTCTAAATTAAAATATGTACATTTCATTCGAATTTTGCTCTAAATAGGAACTCAAGAGGTCAAAGGATGACAAGGTAATTATTTTCATTCCCATGTTTTAACTTAGATATTATGTCGGTCAAAATAGATGTTAGCCAGTTCAGCAAGAAATTAGATAAATAAATGGACGAGAGAGAGCGAGAGAGAGAGAGAGAGCGAGGGAATGTTTGTGCAGGGACGCCGCCGAGCAGGACACCGGAGGAGCATCCACAGCCTCGACAAAGCAGTGACAGCCGCACCTTCCTCGACATCGTCAGCAACACCCACAACAACATCCACACCACCAACACCAACACCCACACCACCAAAACCAAAACGAGCCAAAATTGCCACCCAAACCAAGATTCCACTGAAACCACACAAAACCAGATCCTAACAACGCCACCACACTCCTTTAACCCAAAATCAGAGATTTTCATCTCAATACCACCTCAAACTGTCAACACCTTTTCTGCAGAATGGGGGAAATCAATCATTTTCAAAATCATAGGTAAATCCTTTTCTGCTGATTTCCTCCTGCCACGCATTAGAAAGCTATGGGACATTCAACAACAAACTCCAATCTACACCCTTGGAAGAGGTTTCTTCTTGATCAAAGCCAGTACAACAGACCTGAAAGTTAAAATCTTAAACGATGGACCCTGGTTCTTCAATGGTTGGTACATTGCTACAATACCCTGGACACCGGGTTTCAGAGCTACAGAGGCAAGCATCACAGTGGCGCCAGTATGGGTCACAATTAACGAGCTGCCGGTCGAACTACACAATAGAGAAATCTTAATGAAGGTGGGAACTTCTCTTGGACAGTTGATAGGGTTTGGAAAAAAATCCTTCGAAAATAGATTTAGAACCTCAACCTCAATGCGAATCATGATTGATTTGGCGCAACCAATTAAAGAAGCTATTTGGATTGAAATTCAAGACAAACGCTAGTGTGGCATGATTTACCCCCCTTCTGCTCCCTATGCAATACCATTAGGCACCAGCAGTCAGGCTGCAACTACCGTCCTATGGAGGCAAACGCTAATCCACTGAGCACACAAAACGCAAATATCAGTGAGTGGCAAACAGTGCATAAGAGGAAAAACAGAGGAAGAAAAACGACAGAAGTTTATTCCAACTCGAAGCTCCATCTTGAAACTTTAAACCCCTTCAGTGCCTTGAACTGCGACGGAAAGAAGACTCCGGTGGAAAGTACAACGGAGAAACACCAGCAACTAAATTTGAAAAGACAAAAGCTGGTATGGCAGGAAAAACAAAAGGCTAGTACTGAAAACCTCACAATTTCAAAATCAAATTGCTTAGTGGTCTCACGTGAGGAGGCACGTGACACAATAAAGGGTAACACCTTATCTTTTTGGAATCCCCAACAACAAACCAACAGCGGCCACGTGTCAACTCTCTCAGCCAACACACAACACAACAGCAAACAACCCCCTTTAACCCTAACCTACCTCAACCTTTCCGCCACCCTTCCGTTTCACCATAACCCTAACCTCTTCTGTAACTCCAAAACCAACTCCTTCGTGGTAACTCCTCTCCTTTACTCCAATGGACCCAGATCACCAACAAATCCTGCAAGCTTTCTTCCAAACACGACAACCAGCGTCACAACAACCATACCAAATACCTCCAATTGCACCACCTACCGACATTATCAAAACCAAATGCGTGAATACACCGAAATATCTCTCCTTTTCGGAGAAACCAGTGATTACCCAACCAGAAATCAACCCCAACAACTGTCGTTTCCTAATCAGAGCCCCCAACAGATGGATTGTGGTCCAACCTCACATTATCAGGAAGTTCATTGTGAAACCAACATATGCAGACGTGCCCTTCACAAAAATGGTATACCAACGGAAGGGCGAGAAGGAGAAACACCCAATACACCTTCCAAATATCGTAGATCTCCAAGGTTTATGCCCGGTGATAGCAAAAATTGTGAGGAATTGGTACAAAACACTGCCACAGGAGGAAGAAACAGTAGTGAGGGAGGATTGTATATTCCTTATAGACCCAACTCCGATCTTGCCTCTATTAAGGACAGATTATTTATTGACCTCCCACTTGAGCATGTTCATAGACAGCCACACCAATGCGGTGTTCCTAGCACACACAAACAGAGCCTTCGAAGGTTTGGCAGTCTCCATAAACCAGATAAACCAACCATTCTTCAAGCAAGAAGAATTGAAAGAAGAGGAGGAAAAGGAACAATGGGATCTCTGCACAACGGAGTTTGTACTCCAATTATTAAAGGCAGAAGAAAATTTCGACTTCTCGAAGGGAAGAGTGAGGAAGAACAAGGGAAACTCGAGCAGGGGAGGATACTCCCAACTGAGGAGCTCTCTTCCAGCTGATATGTCGATTTTGGCATGGAATACTAGGGGCATTTCTAGGCCCAATTTCAAATCCTGACTTAGATTTCTAGGCCCACCTACTCCACCTCCTTCAAGAACATAATCCTGACTCAGTTTTCCTCTGTGAAACAAGAACCTCCATCAAGAATGCCCTCCCCTTTGATGAACACTGCTTTGCTGAGCCTAGGGGTTTCTCGGGTGGCTTGCTGGTCTTGTGGAACTCCTCCAGGGTGGATTTCACCAACATGGAGAGAGACATCCACATGATCCATGGCGTCGTCCAGGTACACCACTCTAAACACACTTTTTTATTATCTTGTGTTTATGCTAGCACTAGTTTTAAATGTAGATTAGAAACATGGGATGTCTTAAGGAATATGGCCCCTGTTTCAAACTTACCTTGGCTAGCATTGGGAGATTTTAATGAAATGTTGTGTCAATCGGAAAAATTTGGGGGGAAACCAGTTAAAATGAAAAGAATGAAAGCCTTTAGGGATTGCCTAGATGATTGTGGACTCACTGACTTGGGTTACAATGGGATCAAGTTCACCTGGATAAATAAACAAAAGAAAAAGCCAATAATGGAAAGGTTAGATAGAGCACTTGCCAACTCTGAGCTATTGAACTTATATCCAAACTTGGTAGTCAACACCCTAACTAGGGGTAGTTCAGACCACAGTCCCTTACTCATCCATCTCTAACACCAACCAACCACCCACAGACACCCCAAAATTTTCAAACTTGAACCACTTTGGTACCAAGACCCTTCTTTCACTGGCTTAATCAATGATTTATGGATCACAAACAATGACAACCTTACTAACAAATTGAAAGCTCTACCCAACCATATTCAACCTTGGGCTGCTAGCAGGTTTGGTAACATCTTTAAGAACAAAAGGAAATTAATGAGCAAAATAAATGGAATCCAAAGACACCTAGATTCAGACCCCACCAATCAATTCCTTTGGGAACTAGAACTCTCCCTACAAGAAGACTTAGACAGAATCTTAGACCAAGAGGAGGAGTTCTAGAGAGTGAGGTCTAGAGAAAAATGGCTCACATCAGGAGACAAGAACACCAGCTTTTTCCATAACTCTGTCATTAGGATGAGAAGGAGGAATAGAATCACACTTTTGAAAAATGAAGTAGGGCAAGAGCTTAAGAACAATGCTGAAATTAAATCACACATTTGGTTTTTCTACTCTGAACTTTTCACAACTGAGAAATGCTCTGCTCCTAGATTCAACAGAGTCTTTGGAAACATCAACCTAGCCTTCACTCCTTCTGTGAGAGAGATAAAAAATGCTGTCTTTAGTTCCAGCCCTTGGAAAGCACCTGGGAAGGATGGCTTTCACAACTACTTCTTTCAGAAACATTGGCAGGTCATCAAAAATGACCTTTACCAATACTACTATAATGTGTTTAGTAGTAGAAATTTGGACCCTTCAATGAATGAGGCTATCGTGACTCTACTTCCTAAAGTAGAACATCCAGAGACAATCAAACAATTCAGACCTATTAGTCTTTCTCCCACCACTGCCAAATCCATTACCAAAATCATAGTTAAAAGGCTCAGACCCTTAATCAATAACACCATCTCTCCTAACCAAAACAGTTTCATCCCAAATAAAGGGACAGACATCAACTATATCATTGCCTCTGAAGCTCTACACTCTATGAAAACAACTAAGAGTAAGAGGGGCTACCTAGCCATTAAGGTAAACCTAGAAAAAGCCTATGATAGGTTGGAATGGGATTTCATCCTAGAATGTCTCATAGCTCATAAGCTTGACCAAAACACACGCCAACTCATCATGTCCTGCATCACATCCACAACATTCACCATCAATATCAATGGTGGACAATCTGACATAATCACACCTTCCAGAGGTATTAGGCAAGGAGACCCACTCTCACCTTATATTTTCATTCTCTGCATGGAACACCTCTCAAAACTCATCCACTCTGCCTGTGAACATGGAAATTGGACCCCTCTTAGCTTTAGTAGGTCAAAACTCAAGCTCTTCCACCTCCTCTTTGCTGATGACCTGATACTGTTTGGAGAAGCCAGCATAACAACTGTGAACTCTATCCTTGAAACCCTAAAACAATTTAGGGAAATCTCAGGACAGAAAGTCAATCATAGTAAGAGTAAATGCTACTTCTCTAAAAATACCCCAGCCACCCAAATAGCAACACTCACTGAGATGTTAGGTATCAAAGCTAGCCAAGACTTGGGAGAGTACCTAGGCTACCCACTAACTGACAAAAGACACACCTACAATCAACTAGAATTTCTGACCAAAAGAATGAAGGAAAAGCTAGCCACCTGGAAGACCAAATTCTTAAGTAAAGCAGGCAGATCAATACTCATTAATGCCACTATGAACTCCATGGCCTTATATCCTATGAATTTCCTAGCCTTACCCAAGAAATGCCTGGGAGAACTAGATAAAACAATGAGGAACTTCTTTTGGGGGTCAACTGAGGAAAAGAAGAAGTTACACTTGATAGGATGGGGGAAAGTTTGTGAACCCAAAACATTAGGAGGCACTGGTTGTAGATCACACAGGATCCTTAATGAGATTTCCATGACTAAACTATGTTGGAAGGTCCATTCAAATGACAACCTATCCACTAAAATCCTAAGGGCCAAATACTGTAACTCTTCACAAGGAATCAATAGCTTCAGGAGAGGATCCCACATTTGGCAAGATATTGGGAAAGGCTGGGAGAGCTTCAATAATTCTGCTATTTGGTCTGTAGGTAATGGAAACCATATCTCCCTTTGGTTAGATGACTGGACTAGGAAAGGTAGCCTGAGAAGCCTGATTAGTATCCCCTTAACCCAATCAGATCTCAGCATTAAGGTCTCTGATTGTTTAAGAGAAGGAACTTGGATTTTTGACAAGCTATCTATGGTGCTACCCAAAGATATACTCTCTGTTATTTCTGCTTTTTTTATTCCTAAGGATGGTACGGATGAACTCACCTGTTCCCTGGCCCAAGGGCGCTTCTTTAACACCAAGACAACTTATGCTGAGCTTTGGCAACAATACCACAACCACAACACATCACAAGTACCTTCTCCAATCACCACACTAGTTAGGAATACCAAGAGTTGGGACAAACTTTGGCAATGCCCCCTATCACCTAAAGTCAAAATTTTCTTCTGGACTGTCTTCTGGGAAGCCTTACCTGTTAATACCACCCTACATAACATAGGGCTTCAAATGAACCAAGACTGAACCTTTTGCCCTAATATACCTGAAACTTGGCCCCATGTTTTGAGACATTGCCCAATAGCTCAGGAATTCTGGCAGTGCTTTAATCAATTACCAACACAATTCAATATAGACAATGATGAAACTTGGATCATTAAGAATCTGTTCAATGATCAAGGTGACACTGATATAAACTGGAACACAAAGTTTGGCATAGGTTGTTGGAAAATCTGGAAAAAAAGAAACAGGTGGGTTTTTGAACAAAAGAAAAGCAAGACACAACAGATACACCACCAAACCTTGAGTCTCACAACTGAGTTCATAAAAGCAAACACCAAACAAGGGAATGGAACACCACTGAGAGACAGCCTCGAAATACACCCTAATCACTTCATGCTCAAGGTGGATGCCTCTTTCTGCCCCAAAATACTACAAGTAGGAATAGGAGGGGTATTGAGAAATAGCCAAAATCAGTGTCAGATGGCTTTCTACAAAAAATTGAGAAGTAGTGATGCTACCACTGCTGAATTCCAAGCAATCCATGAGGCTTTAGAATGGATATAGAGAATGACTTATACAATATTCACCTGTTTTCTGATTCCAAAATCTCAGTGGACCATATCACTCACCCCCCTGTCATTAAAGACTGGTATTGCAATGTGGCTACTATGTGCAGGGAACAAGGGAAGACTAGAACAAGGGAGATCGCCAAGATTGGAAGGAGCTGCTTGGAGGATGCAGACAAGCTAGCTAGATGGACGAGGGAGCAAAATTTTGCTTATAATGTAACTGCAACAGTGTGCTCATCTCCCTTTGTAGGCAATGGTTGTAATTTAAGAATTTCTCTACTTTTGGATACTATGCGTGGGGCTGTAAAAGCCAGTAGACATCACCAAACATGTTCTTCTAACTGCCGATGTAATAGTTATGTAGTTAATTAAATTATGCTCCTTCCAAGCAAAAAAAACAAATAGATGTTAGCCTTTTATCGAAATCTGTTGGTTTCGGCATACAGTTTGCGATGTTTACAATCATTCTGTATGTTTTTTTACTTCGTTTCTGGGGGGGATTCTTTGTTTTTCCTTGATTAATCGTTCTCTAGGTTTTTGTGGTATTTTTGGTTTTGCGGGTGGGTTTAGCTTGTAATAATTGTGTTTGATTTAGGAATTAATAAAATTGACCCTAACTAAGGTTTCTTTGTTTTGACATCATTATGCATATATACCTGTGACTTTTTCTGTTAATAGTATATGTTTCCCCCTTTAGGTTTTGGCAAGGATTAGTTTTTGAGCTACCTTTTGTCAAAGGTTGCTTCATCATGCTAGACTGTAACCATGTTAAAGATCATTATATGCTAATGCCAATGTTTTCCTTACTGGTATGAACTCCAGAGGCCAGAGCATTGTAATTTTGGTGCTTGTATCGTGCGAAAATTGAAATGACGGTTTGGCTTAGTGATCATAATATCGAAATTTTGATAGTTGTATTATCGCTCATTGACCGAAAAGGAAAGAAAGCCTTGTTTTCGTAGCGTCACCCACAGTCTTGTTAAGAATTTGAAAAAAAAATTCTAACTCATATGACTGCTATAGATACTTCCCATAAATTGTATAAAGGTTGAGTTCTTTGTTTTACCTTAGGAAAAGGATTTTCTAGTATAAATATTTAGTTTCACTTTAATTAATTGATACTAACAATCTCTAAAGCACGGAAAACTCTCTTTAGGGTCAACTTTTCCCGTTTCCAACACGTTTCCATTTCTGAAACTTGGCGAAACGTTTCCGAAACTCTAGTAAACGTATGATAGTGTTTTGTTAACATGAAAAAACTTTCTCACAATATATCCATTTCTTTTCCTTTGAAATGACTAGATCTATGATAAAAGAGACATACTTTACATATATCCCTTCTCATTATCTTATTTCCTCCTATAACAACATGTAGTTTTCTCAGTTTTTAATTTTATTCAGCTCCCCACGTTTTGCTATGTGTCCTCATTTTGAAACATAACGTTTCACAGTTTCTACGTTTCCGCATTTCAGTTTTCCGTTTCCGTGCAACTAGCTAACATTACACTCATGAGGAATTTTTTTTTGTTGCAGTGCTGGGAAATTGTTTGAGAGAACAA
Source organism: Patellifolia procumbens (assembly GCA_947645195.1). NCBI lineage: Eukaryota > Viridiplantae > Streptophyta > Magnoliopsida > Caryophyllales > Amaranthaceae > Patellifolia > Patellifolia procumbens. Next base: position 496,828 of record CANSGD010001540.1, on the reverse strand, counting down.
AACAAATTATGCAAGCAATCTTAGTTTGAAGTGGGGAATGTCGGAGAGAAGCTCAAAGCTAACATTCTAGTAGCTTGCAATTTGTAAATTTTAAGTTATCAACATAATGTTAGAAATATAACTCTGTGTATAACTATTTCATATATACTTCTATTACTTTTTCATTTTACTTATCATGCAATCTTAATTATAACCCTAAGATTGTATTATTATTATTCATATGATAACAAAGATAATTTTTAGGCCTTTTGTCTCAAACTATATTATTCGTTGTTCATTTGCAACAACAATGTTATTCTTTTATAAAATAATATGAATAGAGAAGGAAAAATAAAAAAACTCCTATTAGTGGGAAACAACAATCTCAGCACACTAAAGTGCCAAGAAGCTCGACATTTTAAAAAACCGAGTTTAGCATAATAATAGCCTCAGCGCTTTAGTCGTTGAGAGTCACGTGAGGCCCACAAAAGCATCGAGAATCTCGATACTGTCGAGAGTTAGTTTAGACGCATAAAAGCCGAGAATATCTGCTCTATAATGCGCCGCGAATTCTTGACAAACAAAATCTCGACACTTTTTTTCAGCGCCGAGAAAATAAGCACTGTTTAGCACCGAGATTTGGCCAAAAAAGCGCCAAGAAAAGGCAGTTTTTGTAGTAGTGAGTGGACGAACTAAAAGACTTTGAGCTTTGGCACACACGAATGTGTCACCCAGCGGAAAGCCTAATCAAGTTAGTACTTAACACAATAACATCAAGTCTTATTAAAGAAATTGCAAAGGTGGGATTAGTACAGAATTATCAACAGTTTAGAGCAATCTGACACAAGGTTCCCATTAAATTTTCCATATAACTAAACTGAACTAAAGTAGACCGAGTTAATTAGAATATAATCAATGATACACTACGCATTAGAATATAATCAATGTTACAACCAAATCTAACAAAGTGAAATAGGATAAAGAAGGAATTGACCTGTTAACATCAGTTGCAACTTTAAAGAACAGACAATTAGAAGAATGTTTTTGAACTGGAATTGTCTCCTAGCATATGCTATGCTTTTCTCCGTCATATATTAAAAACCAAGCGGCATATTATTAAAGCATAAACATAACTTCTGAATGTTGCGGCAAGTCGGCCGTGTTGAAAACTTAAAAGAGAACAACACACACGGCATATGTGGGGATAGGAATCTTAGTCTCAGTGGCGGACCTTGAAGAAAATTCTATAGGAGGCCAAACATTCAAACCTAATGGTAACTATATGAACTATGATATACTCAAAGTCAGAGAGTAAATTTTTTATAAAAAGATAAAGGTGTTGTATATATGACATGTTTTGTATTATGTTAAGAAGTTTATGAGAGGAGAGAAAATTTAATGCTATGTTCTATAATTAACCATGAGTACAAAATATATATAGGAGTATTAAGAGACTCGTACTAGGAAACTATCTCTAAAAGATAGCTTATTTCTTATACTAATTTACCACTTACTCAAAAATTTACTAACATAATAATGTATCCTTATTTTATAAATATTCAAGAATGGAGGAATGCTAGGAAGTAATATATGTGTTGTTGTTTGGTTGGCAAAAAATAGAAAATAATTACCTAGGCCCCTAAGTAAGTGGAAATTTTCATGGGAATAGAATTTCTCATGTTCAACCAAACAAAAAATGTAGTACTTCCTAGGTTATAAAATTTCATGAGCAATGCAATTAAATTCCCAACTTCAACTAAACGAGCCCTATGGAGATATTTTTTCTTCATATTTGCCTCGGAAGTATCAAAAGTTGCATTGGGAAAATCTTCACCCATATATAATTGATAGAACATAACTAAGAAAACCTTAAAATAGTAATATAACTGTCACAATTTCAAACTTAAATGCAACTTTTTTTTGCTATATGTTACTTTGCTAATTAGCTAGTAATTACAAATTAAAAACAAAAACAATTAAACGCCATACAAATAAGAATTTGACATATATACCTATTACCTGATGGTAGATTAGAGATTGACAAAAACAACTTTACACTTGATGAGATAACTTGATCTCAAATTCTCAACCTATAACCATAAAGTAGATAGAGTAATTTATAAAATTTAAACTAGTCTCCATTGGCAGTTGTAGTTTTACAGTGTGTTTGATAATTTTTTAGTAAAAGAAAGGAAAGGAAAAGAAAGGAAGAGAAGGGAAGGGAAAGGAAGGGAAAAGGAGAAAATTAACCTTTCCAATATTTGGTTGATAGGAAAGAAGGGAAAAGAAAGGAAATTAAAATCTACAACAAGTTTAAGAAAAGAGGAGATTTTTCTTTTTCCTCCCAATTTTGGGAGGAACGGAAAAAAAAGATTTTTTAAGTTTTCTTTCCAGCCATTTTCTTTCTTTTCCTATCAAATCCTTTATAATTTATTTTACCAAATAAGGGAAAATATCTTTTTTCCTTTCCCTTCCTTTCTTTTCCATCCAATTCCTCCCTACCAAACACACTGTTAGGGTCTGATTTGGTATTTGATATCGTGTTATTTTATATAGTTCTTCCCCCTACTTTTGAGCAAAATTGTGCGTCAAACTATGCTCTTAGGAGCTATTTTATGCTAACTCCTCTATCTAGTTGTGCTTTGCGTGTTTTATGTTGAATTACAGGTTTTAGGGAGTTTTTTCTCCCTCTTTTCTGCTATTTTGAGCATCAACATATGATAGACGGAGTTATACGGAAGATATGCTGAGTTGGGGAGCTCTTAAGCCACATTTCATAGGCTTAGAGGCATCCTTGATACGAAGTTTTGGCTCAAAGAGCCAAAGGAAGAAAACTGCATTTGGCCCGACGCCATCGGGCTCATTCCGCCCGATCGAGCGAAATCACTGCTACTGGAAGATCATCAAAACGCCCGATCGGGCGATGTCGCCCAGACCCATCAGGTGGATGTTTCTAAGGTGCCCGGTTGCCTGCTGTGCTTGCCAGATGCAATTTGAAGAAGACGTAAGTCCCGCCCGATAATAAGCACATCTCCAGTAGTACACTTAGCTTACACCCCACCAATAATTAGTGAAAGTCTACTACAACATCCACTGTTCTGGGGCTACGTGTCATTAGAGGGATATGAAAAAATCTTCGCCCGGACCCATCGGGCGGTTTGCAAGATGCTGCTAGATGCCAATTTGAGGAAGAGTAATTCGCCCGACGTCATTAGGCGGTTTAGCCCGATCGGGCGAATTGAAATTTTAGTTTAATGACGCGTGTTTTTTTTGTCGCCTGTTTTTAATCCTTTTTCTATTCGTTTTAGACTTAGTATAAATACAACACTTAGTTTATTTTTAGGCATATCTTATTTTCATTGTTATTTCATTAAGCCCTAGTCTTAGAACTCTAGTTTTTTTTTCTCCATTGTTGAAGATTGGATCATTGCTTTGGTTTTCAATATAGTTCGTATTCAGACTCAATTTCGGTAATCTCTTTATTTTCGTTCATTCTTATTTAGATTGTTTGTGATTGATTATTGATTTCCCTGTCAAGTATGAATCTTTACTTTGAATTAGTTTTGTCTTTCTTAGCCATGAGTGAGTATTCCCTTTTTCTAGGGCTTTAGGGAGGAAAACCATGTTTATGCCATGATTGCTATCTGAATTGCTATAGTTTCTAGGTTTTGATTAGAGCGATCGTAATGTGATTTTTTCATGAATTCATAATTTATGTTAGTGGCCAATTTCATGAGTGATGTGACTTACGTCTAGCTAATAATCGTTCGTACAGACCAGTCTTACTTTTAGAGGCATAGAACACATTAGTGATTCTGATTATGTTTGTGACCATACTGCATATATTGAATCACGAGCGTTGAGACCTGACCATAAGCTTGACACGTGCTCTAATCGTTCGACTCTAAACCTAGGTGATATGATTTATTTGAACCTCTTGAGTGGTATAAGCATGGTGGACCAAACTATTGCCCTAGACTTTTAATTCATAGATAAATCTTCAGTTTAGTTCCGTTTTCCTTAGTTTAATTATTAGTTCAGTTTTCTTCTTGATTTCATCAGAAGTAGTTATATGATTGAATATTAACATAGAAACTCTGTCTCCCTGCGGATTCGACCCTGCTTCCCTTGACTACTATTGTTAGAGGACTGTAGGAATTATCTTTGAATAGGTGATACGACTTTAGCCTATAAGTCTTCCATTAGACTTTTATACAAGAAATATTATGGAGGCATCTTAAACTAAAAAATATTGAGTGAAATCTTATTGAGGGCCAGGCCCCTCCTTGCCCCCCTAATAATCCGCCCCTGCTTAGTCTACACATTGCAACTGCTTTTTGTTAGACACAATTTGTTTGCTCACCAAATGAACTTTAGGTATGGTCTTTAAGTAAAATTAGTTTCATAACTAAGGGCATGTTTAGATTTACTGAAAACGACTGAACTGAATTGAACTGAACTGAACTAATTGGAGCTGAACTAAACTGAACTGATTGGAACTGAACTGAACTGAACTGAATTGAATTGAATTGAATTGAATTTAATAAATATATAAATAATATTTAAACAATAATAATATGAATATTAAATAATAATTATAAAGATAAGTAATAATAATGAATAATTATTAATGAATAATGATAATTGTATTTTGGATGTTTTTAAATGATAATTGTAAATAAATAATATTACTAATCATAAATTATTAATAATAATGATAAATTATTATAATGATAATTAATAACAATTATTTTATAGTCCTTGTATTAATATATTAAGACCTGATGATAATCATATAATAACAATAATATCTAAGAATTAAATTAATATTAGTATTTTAATAATTAGATTTAATTATATATTAATATTTAATAATAAACTAATGATTGGGTCAGACCGTGCAAAATTACATCATAAACCGTTTTGACGTGATTTGATTGGATTATGGGCTGAAAACGCGGGTTCAGCTGTGCTTTTAACCTAAATCATGTTCCTCCTAATGATAATAGTAATAATAATGAATAAATCTATAATAAACAAAAAATATACAGATAATAATAATAATACTTAATAATAATGATATAAAAATAGATAATAATAATCTAATAATAATAATATAATAATAATAATAAGAGCAATTAGTAAAATAAATTAGACCAACATAATAATATTTAACAAAATGGTTATAAAAGAATGGAGCTGAACTGAACTGAACTGATTGAAGCTGAACTGAACTGAACTGATTAGAGCTGAACTGAACTGAAATTAAGCTGAAATGAACAGGCCATAAGTGGTGAATAGAAAATTCCGGGAGATTGTCTGTATATATATATATTAAAAAGCGTAAGCAAGGATTGCAGGCCGCCACGTGGCGCTATCCCCTTTTTCAATTACATTTTATCCATGTCATTGTCATAAGAAAAAATTATAAATGTTGTCAGTATAGAGTTTCGAACCCATGACCTTCGCATATGTAACAAAGTGTTTTAACCATTGTGCTACCACACTCTTCATGCTTTTCCTATCACAAATAAGAATATTATTAAGTGGTTTAAATGACAACAAAAAAGAAAAATAAATTATTATAAATATTTTCTATACGGAGTTTCGAACCCATGACCTCCGCCAGATGAAACTGAGAGTTTTAACCATTGCGCTACCACACTCTTAATACTCTCTTATCACAAATAAAAATATTATTATGGGGTTTAAATGACATTCAAGAAAGACTAAATTATAAAAGTTATCAATATGGATCGAGTTTTGAACCCATGACCTCCGCACGTGAAATAAAGATTTTTAATCACAACTACACCACACTTTTAATGTTTTTTCTTATCATAAATAAAAATATTATTATGGGGTTAAAATGACGGTCAAGAATTAAACATTTAAACTACAATCAAATGCATAATATAGATGAGATGAATTATTTTATTTTCTTAGTTTTCATTTTCTTTTACCTTAATCTAATTTTGGGAAAAAGTAAAGAAATTTCTTTCATCAAAATCTTTCATGATCCTTTTAAATTGGTTATAAAATTATGCCCTTAAATATTTTTTTGTAAAAATAAAAAAATTATAATCAATGAAGATATTATTTCATCTCAATTAATATAAAAAATGGACCCGGGACATCACCGGGGCCACAAACTAGTTTCTTATTAAAAAATGTGGGGTAGAATTTTGTTTTGTCACATACTAAACCCCTCTTTAAGATTACACTTGGGGCATGGAGGTGCACGTCACACACTCCATTCTTAAAAAGTTCCTGGATTTGTTTTGGTGTGAGAGAACAAAAAAATCTAGGCATAATAGATTTTTCTCCTTGTGGTATCATATCTTTAGTATCCTAATATATCTCTAACACCTTAACTCATAAAAATATAACAATGAAAGTGGTTTGATTGCATTGAAGTATGTAAAAGTTCTAGTTTCCTTGTCAATATTCTTATTTCTTTTTAACGTGTCCTCGTTCTTCTTTAATTCTTTGACTAGCTACTACTACTGTTTTTCTTTTCTTCTTTTTGTAAATTTTTCTTTGCTTTTCCCTTCTTATTTTTCTATTTACTTCTTTTATTTTTCTTTGTTTTATTCCGTTTATTTCGTTGTTTTTTCTTTCTCTTTCTCATTCCTTTTATTCAATTGTTTTTTCTTTTTCATCCATCATACCTTAATTGATTAGCTGACTTTTTGGTATTAACTTTTGTTTATACAACTTTTGCTTATTAATCCTTATTTTTTAACAATTCTTATCATTTCTGTAACTAGATCGTGCATTCGTACTTGACTTACTTTTCATTACATCAAAATCACAAATAATGGTCAAAAGCGGGTTCATGAATAGTGTCAAACTGCAAAGTGCAACAATCATTGCAAAACCTATATATATCATAGTCATCCACTATTTTTATTAAATTGTCCCAGTCATGTGTTTTAAATATTACTCTCTTTGTCCGCTTTGAGTGTTACATGCCCTGACTTAGGATCCTCTCTAAGTCTTTGTCTTTTGGAATGGATTAATTAAAAAATATTTTAGTTTAATTTAGTTTAGTTTAGCTCCATTAGTTCAGTTCTGTACAGATTATTTCAGTTCAGTTTATTTCAACTCGTCTCCTCTTGTCTCACAATTACAGTTCGTTATAGTTCATTTCAGCTCAATTCTGTTCTGTTTAGTTTAGTTTATTCCAATTTAAAAGAACATAGCCTTAATAGTGCCACATATAATGTAAGCTATGACATGCCATTTAAGTGAAGAAGTTTGTTTTAGGCAAAAAATAAGAAAATTTAGTAGGAAAAATTGACAAGAATAATCCCAATTATAATTGTTCCATTCAAAATAATCCCAACTATGGTCATTGTAGAATAATCAAAACAATTGGTGGTATCTTATCAAAATAATAAAAACTCTTAATTTTGCTATATATAGTAGTCCCAAAAGGGATCATTGAAGGTAAGAAAAAAAAGTTTGGATTTTTTTTAGAAGGAACGTCCGATATCTACAATAAGTTATAGTTGGGATTATTTTGAATGAAACGATTATAATTGGGATTATTCGTGTCACCTTTACCAACTAAGTATATTAGCAATTTTACCAATTTAGTATGTTATCCGTCATGACTCTTCGCTTCCTAGCCTAGCGGGCTTGGGTATACACTTACTGGAAACTCTTAATACTTGCAAATTGCTGAAGCAAATGTGGCTCATTCCACTAACCCCCAAGTCCTTACCTCCCATATTTTCTCTTCCAAAAGAAATTTTACCCTCCACCGCTCCACGTCGATAAACAATCCACCAACCCCCTACTAACTGTTTCTGGGGCATGCATAGTCTCTACAAAGCTGAAAAAATACTCTTTCGCGAATGTCACTGGAAAGTTGGCAATGTAGTTGATGCTTTTCCCAAAAAATGGGTCCACAACTCTATTCCTTTAGCTAAATCTTCACTCACTCTCACTTAAATAGCTACAACCAAAGTTAAGGACTACCTTCACACTAACCCTATTCATTGGAACCTCCAAGACACTCTTAGGGATTTTGATCGTCAGCATACCCTTTGGAGCTTCCACTGAATAACTGCCCTGGCATAATGATATGGAGCCATCATGCTTCACTAGTAAAACAACTTTCAATGAGTAAATCTAATCTCTTTGGTGGAGAGATCCTTCTACTAGTCCTACGAGGCACAACCACATCAGTAGTTACAACATCAATTGTACTTTTCCGAACTCTTTATGAGAGAGTCGTTTGTAGTTGTTCATCTTGAATTCCTTCTAAAAGAATATTTCTCTCACTTAACTTTCGGGAAATAAATTCTCTTTCCAAAAATACACCTTCACGAGCCACAAACACTTTGTTCTCGTTGAGGGTTGTAGAAGTAATATCCTCTGCAAAGACAACCTTATCGGGTCTAGGTTCAAGTTTGTCAGCCATTAAACGTTTTACATAAGCATGACAACCCCAAATCCTTAGAAAATACAGTTTAGGAACCTTTCCCGTCCATAAAAAGATATCGCATGACAACTCTTGACGGAGTTTGGTTAAGTGTGTGAGCAGCAGTCAATATCGCATGACCCCAAAAAGAAATTGAAAGATTGACTAAACCCACCATCAAATAAATCATATCTAAAAATGTCTGATTCCTCCCTTCGGACACACCATTCAACTGAGATGTGTCAGGGGAAGTGAAGCTGGAAAGTATTTCACAGTTCTTCAGATGATTGTTAAATTTCCGGCTCATATATTCGCCACATCAATCTGATCTCAGTGCTTTTATACTTTTGCCAAGTTTATTCTCTATTTCATTATGAAATTCTTTGTACTTTTCAAATGACTTGGATTTATGTTTCACTAAGTGTACATAACCATATCTACTTAAATTATCAGTAAACATTATGAAGTAGCTAAATCCTGCCCTATTTGTTGTACTCATTAGGCCAAAAACATCAGTATGTATTAAACCTAGTAAGTTAGTAGTTCGCTCACCATGTGCAGTCTACGGCAATTATGTCATTTTGCCAAGTAAACAAGATTCACAAGTGTCAAATGATTCAAAATCAAATGAGTCCAAAACTGCATCTTTATGAAGCTTTTGAATGAGTTTCCGATTAATATGACCCAAACAACAATGCCATAAATAGGTTGGATTTGAATCTTCTGTTTTTAGTCTTTTAGGCTAAATGCGTTTGTCTAGATCTAGTACGTAAAGAACATTCATGAAGTGAGCAGTACCATAACATAAATCACTTTTATAAAGAGAACAACTCTTATTCTACATTATAAAACTTAAACCATCAATGTCTAACTGAGAGACATAAATAATACTTCCTCCGTTTCTTTATAATGGCAAAAAACTCAAGTGGGTGGACTCCTAGGCAAAATTTGGGTGTGAGTGTGAAAGAGATTGAGAGAAAAAGTGGGACATGTGATAAAGAGAGAGATAGAAATAAATAACTTTTTGAAAAGGAAAGAAAACATTTGTTGCAATTAATTTGATATTTCCATATTGGGCAATTGTTGCTATTAAAAAGAAACGGAGGAAGTATTTTTGCTTATTGTAGGAACAAAGTATGATGCATACGCATCTAGTTTCTTAATAAGTTTATTTAATTATTGATTATGGTTAGTTTTGAGATTTAATAATATAAAAAGGGGCTTGATTAGCATTAATCATCCTAAATATGTTGTTAATACTAGATTACTAACATAGTCTATTTAGTTGTTTTAAGTAGAAACTGTTTTTTACGTTTTCTCTATGGCGCGGCAAAATCTTTTTGATGATTTCGAGCAAGTTACTTGGAGTTTTTGAGTGATTATAATTGCATTGGTTCACCAACATCTTGAAGATTCATCCTACAAAACTTGGTCGTATTTCATTGATAAATTAAGTCAAAGCAGCAACAAATGTTAGACGTGGATTTTTGGTCTCCAAATTGTCATGTTTTAAGGAAGCTTAGATGAGAGGGTTTTGGATGTGATAAGCAAGCAAAACTAAGCTCACAGATTCATTATTGAGCTACTTAAGGTGCCTGATTAATTTGGTCCAATAATGAGCAAGTTTACTTAGGTAGGAAAGCCTCTCATTGGACCATAATGTTTCACGCAGTTCAACATGATTCAACAGCCTTCTTTTCTTTCGGCGTCGGGCATCAGCCATTTCTTATCCAAATGGGGCGTGTGACCTATGATTGGAAAGATACTGAAGTGTAGAAGACCCTTTGATTGGTTTCGTAGCCAAAAGATGAACCAGTAGGGAGAAGAGGCAAAAATGATGGAAGGTGTGCTGACTGAAATTTGGCAGCAACATAGGTTGGAATATTTTAAGCTTTCTTTGTACTTTTATTATTTTATTTTGTAAGGTAAAGCTACACTTTATTTTACTATATAAGAAGTATTATTTTAGCTTGTAAAATAGAGATTGATGTAATGGAATGAATGAAAGTTAGAGTGTGAAACTCTTAAGAGAAAACTGTAACGTTTTCTTGGTGACTTAGTGAGTGAAGCTAAGTATTTTCCTAAAATCTTAATTCCCTTTGCATATCAATTCCAATTGAGTGTTATGGATTAAGTAGGTTGATTATTAATTTCTAATTGCATTAATAATACCTTTGATTGGTGGTTCTTTGGTTAGTGGCAAGGGTGGTAGTTCGTTCATTCGAACACGAATTATTATCAAGTTTTCGATTTGTTCTTTATTAGTGTAATGCTCTCCTTGTTCTAAATAAATATGTATCATTTGGTATCAGAGCTAAAGGGATTGTGAGACTTCTTAGCACTCACACGACTTGAGAGGGAGAATTTTAAGCCTTAAACACACTTAAACACAAAACCGCAAAAACAATCAGAATTTTACTCAAAAGTTTTTGCCCATATTTCCTTTGTTTCTTTGATTTTTTAGATGTTTAATAGGCCCTTTTTGTGTTTAAAGAAGTGATATTTCTAGTGGTAAAATTTGAAATTAAACGGAGTTCATTTAATATTAATCTGGGTTGGTGTTTAGTAAGAGGTGCAAAACTGACGAAATCTTTCAAGCCAACAAGGAGCTTTTTATGAGTTGTTCCTATTCTTAAGCAATGGGTTCTATATATGATATCCATGAAAGCCTTAAAATTCCTAAATTGATGGTTCACTTTGTCCATTCAAATTTAAAAGATGGCTTCACAAAATTGATACAGTGTATGAAAGGTATGGTCTTTCCGAATATGATTTGTTTAGACTAATCAAGTACTCTTTTAAAAAACAACATGCATTAGGATAGTGGGAAGACTTGAAGGCCAAGAGGAGAAGAGATGGAAAACAAAAGATTAGCACTTGGAGTAAGTTGAGAAGTGAGCTCAAGAAGGATTTTTTGTCAAGTTCTTATCAAAGGGGTTGCTTATGCAATTCATGTGTAAAAGAGAAGCTTGAACTTTGTAGTCAACAACTTCATACCATAGTTGAAGGTTTCCATCAAGTAAAGGAAGATCTTCATCAACTAAGGCTGTCTAATAAAGAGGTTGCAGATGTCAAAGAGACCATTTCAAAGGAAGAAGCAACCATGGTAATCAAAATTGAAGTGGAAAAGAAGAAGAAAATCAAGTGGTGATTGAAGCTAAACCTGCTATATATAAAAGGGTTGTTGTCAAGCAATTTGATACTCTTCATCATCCCCCATCGAAATAAAAAGAAACAAAAGAAGAGGAGAAATGCCCTGAAATTTTTTCCTTCCCATCTACGAATATCCACAACATGATTCGAAGACGAATCTTTTTCAAAGAAGGGGAGTGTGATGCATACACATCTAGCTACTCTATCCAAATCAATCTAAAGTTATCAATAAGTTTATTTAATTATTGATTATGGTTAGTTTTGAGATTTAAGAAGATAACAAGGGGCTTGATTAGCAATAATCATCCTAAATATGTTGTTTATACTAGATTAGTAACATACTCTATTTAGTTGTTTTAAGTAGAAATTATTTTGTACGTTTTCTCTATGGCGCGGCAAAATATTGTTTATGATACCGAGCAAGTTACTTAGTGTTTTTGAGTGATTCCAATTGCATTGGTTCACTAACATCTTGAAGATTCATCCTACAAAACATGGTGGTATTTCATTGAGAAATCAAGTCAAAGCAGCAACAAATGTTAGACGTGGATTTTTGGTCTCCAAATTGTCATGTTTTAAGGAAGCTTAGATGAGAGGGTTTTGGTCGTGATAAGCAAGCAAAACTAAGCTCCCAGATTCATTATTGAGCTACTTGAGGTGCCTGATTAATTTGGTCCAATAATGAGCAAGTTTACTTAGGTAGGAAAGTCTCTCATTGGACCATAATGTTACACGCAGTTCAACATGATTTAGTAGCCTTCTTTTCTTTCTGCTTTGCGCAGCAGCCATTTCTTATCCAAATGGGGCGTGTGACCTATGGTTAGAAAGCTACTGAAGTGTAGAAGACCCTCCAATTAGTTTCGTAGCCAAAAGATGAACCAGTAGGGAGAAAAGGCAAAAATAGTGGAAGGTGTGCTGACTGAAATTTGGCAGCAACATAGGTTGGAATATTTTAAGCTTTCTTTGTACTTTTATTATTTTATTTTGTAAGTTAAAGCTATCCTTTATTGTACTATATAAGAATTATTAGCTTAGCTTGTAAAATAGAGAATGATGTAATGGAATGAATGAAAGTTAGAGTGTGAAACGCTTAAGAGAAAATCGTAACGTTTTCTTGGTGACTTAGTGAGTGAAGCTAAGTTATTTTCCTAAAATCTGAATTCTCTTTGCATGTCAATTTCAATTGAGTGTTATGCATTAAATAGGTTGATTATTAATTGCTAATTGCATTAATAATACCTTTGATTGGTGGTTCTTTGGTTAGTGGCAAGGGTGGTAGTTCGTTCACTCAAACATGGATTGTTATCAAGTTTTCGATTTGTTTTTTATTACTCTCATGCTCTCCTTGTTCTAAATCAATATGTATCAAAGTAACAATTATTTAAATCCAAAATAGGCCCTGAAGGCAACAATAAACTATAAGTCCTTACGGCTAATGCAACTATCTTGGCTCCATCTCCCACTCGTAGGTCAACCTCGCCTCTTTCGAGTTCTCTAGTCTTTCTTAGCCCCTGCATATTCGAACATAAGTGAGAGCTGTTGGAATTAAGGCTTGAAAAGTCCCTTTGGTTTTTTCCAAAGGACCCATATCACCCATGCATGGAAGAGACTTTTCCCTTGCTTATTAATTTCCTTCCTCTCTTTATTGTTTGAGTTGGTTACATGGTTGACTTTTGTGGTTGGAGAACATGCTTGAGCTTGCTACGACACACTAGTGCATGCACCGCCCTCCTGGACTGGGCCGGGCTCGAGGTGGGCCTAGGATCTGGGTTATGGGTTTTGGAAACTAGGAAGAGCTGAGATGAAGCTTATCTTTTTGGACCCGAGCCTGGGTGTGTGTAATGCTAACTTGATACACTGAAACGTTTTAATGTTATAGTGTTTATGGCCATTGTACGTCCCTTGATTTGCTCTGCCCATTGATTACCTTCCGTTTTTGTCGTGTGATTATTTGCTATATAATCAGACTTGCTTGCTTCAGTTTAATACACACAAAAATACATTCTCTTTTCTTCTTCTCTTTCTCTTTTAGTGGTGGACTTAGAGAGGCTGTTGTGTTAACCTTGGGGAGCTTTTCGACCAATCGCGATTAACACCATAGTCGGGCCATAATTGCTTTCAACTCAGTGGTCTTCTACCACGACACAGCCTTGAAAACGTTTCTTATTTTGCCATTGCAACTTATCAGTTTCTAATAAGAACCACAACCGATTTCCAACTTCTTGCTACTCTTTGGACCTTCTTCGTTCTCCAGGTAACGATTTACCCAAACTAGTGGTTAATTTTTGTTAGATCTTGCGAATTTTGTGGTTCGTTTTTCGTGTTCCGATTTCTCCGATCCGTTGCGTTTTGTTTTCAGCTTTGCTTTTGGTTTGATTTATGTTTGATTTATGTTTGTTTTGGTGTTTTAGATTTTGTTGTATCGTACGCGATTGGATTTTTTGACTTAGGATTGGATTTGTTTTCAGCTTTGATTTTGGTGTGATTTGTGTTTGATTTTTTTGTTTTTTATGCGTTTGGATTGTTATTGGAAAATTATGTATTTGGCTCTAAATTCTCCATGTATCTGGTAGTTCTGGTAGTCCTTCTATGATTTTGTATAAAATCTCTACATATCTTTTCCAATGGTTGTCTATGTTCTGAAATTAGCAGACAACTCTATTAGAAATGAGATCTATGCAAATACCCAAATGTTTAGGCATATTATTCACTAGGATGCTTCCCCTAAACTACTCTAGAATTATCTAAAATCCGAATTGTCAGGCCCAAGGGGGTGGTTTTACGATTGAATTTTCTATTTCTCCCAAATTGATGAACTACGGTTGGATTGAATGAGAAAATCGAGTGAAAATTGGGGGAAAATTGAAAAACATGACTGAAAACCAATGAAGGGTGAAATCGTCATAAAAAATTTGGCCTGAAAGCGGTTTTAATAGTGAAACCTACTGGTTTCATTTATAAGAGGTAGTTAAAGTAAAACAAAATTAGAAAAGGTAGTTAAACCTACAATGTGTATTATAAAAGTTTTTGACAAATAATCCTAAGTATTAAGAATTCTTAATGAAATACATTTTACTTGAAATACATTTTAAGTTATTTTAAATATTAATTTTTATGCTATATATTGATAATTGAGTTGGAAAATAATTCCTCCGTTTTTTTATACTTGCATCATTTCCCATTTTTGGAAGTTGCAAATTACTTGCATCATTTCCTTTAATGGAAATACTTTCTCTCTACCTCTCTCCAATCACATGGGTCCCATTTTTTCCCCTCTCTCTATCTCTCTCATGTCCTTAATTTATGTGCACATGTTCAATGATGCGAGTATAAAAAACGGAGGAAGTAATTACTTTGTTTATGTTCCTGGGTCATTAGCTATCTTAAAACCAAACTCAAACCCAAGTTTCAAGCCCAAACACTTCGCAAATTAGATATTACACTTGAGTGTATGATGAGTATCATACACTCGAGTGTAAACGATACCGTTTTGTAGTAGCAAGTGGCCCCAAAAAATTCAAGTGGTCCCAAAATTTTGAAGTGGTCCCAAATTTTGGCCAATTTTTGGCGCTTTTCTAAATTTTGAAAAGCTGATTATTTTCTCTCACCTCAGCTTGTACTATAAGTACTGTATTTTATTTCTCTCTCTTATGAAACCCTCTTCATAAGAGAGAACCATCTTTCCTTCTCTTTCCCTAATTTTGTGCAAAAATGTTGTATTAAATTCTTCATTTAATACAGAAAATTGTGAGAATAATTTTTTATGTACATTATATTTAGTCGTTTCTTGTTCATAAAAGTTTTTAGAGATGGATGGTTTAGATGGAAATGGTGATGTACATGGGGCAGATGTAAATGATGGTGATGGTTGGAATGGTTTTGATAATACTAACTTGAATGAACACTTGGATGATGAAGTTAATCATGGTAGTGAAGATGCAAATCCAGATGACATATTTGTTAATGTTAAAAAATACCACCTATTTATGAACAGTACGTTGTCTTTATTTGATACAATGAACTTATGTTGGTGGAAATGGAACATGTTCTGAACATGGATGTACTTATTTGTCGGTGTGATTATTCATAGTATTATAGTTTAATTGGACAATGTACATACATCTGATACAAAGGGAACATGTTCTTATAGTTAATGTACTTTTTTGTTTGTTTCTTGGTTATTCCCAATATTAGTGATTTTGTCATATAATTGTTTGAGTAAACCAAATTTGAGTGTTGCTTATAATGTGTGATTTAGATTTAATTTTTTTTAAAATAATTTAGATTATTCTTATGTCCTTTTATGCTTATTATGTTTAGAAATATTTTTTGTGTTTTGTGTTATTGTATGTATATTAACGTGTATATATTTTTTTTGTTGTGGTTAGAGTTTCATGAGGCGGAGGTATCTAAATTGTTATTGAAGGAGGTAGCTAATGATGATGAAGCATATAAGCTGTACAATGATTATGCATTTAGGAAAGGGTTTGGGGTACGTAAGGACAAAATTTCTTGGAGATTTGGTGGTAAAACAATGAGACAACGTATTTTATTTGTAGCCGAGAAGGTGTTAAGAAAGTTGATATTGGATCTCCCAAGGTATTGAGTGAATATATGTTGTTTTGATTTTATAGACTTTGTAGCTAATTGTATTGATATGAAGATATATGTAATGAAATGGAAATGTTAAAACATATCATGTAAAGAATTGGACAAATAGTCAATGTACTGATATCATGTTTATATTAATAATGTACATATTTTAAAGAGATGAAAATATGTTGAAGATACTAGGTACATTATATTTACATGGGGTGTACATTAAAGGTAATTAGATGGACATATGGGTGCACGAAGTGAACATATAGTATTCAAAATGGTGACATTACATTATTGACAATGTACATGTGTATAATGGAATGTACATTTGAGTTAATTAGATGGGCATACAATGGGATGTACATTTTGTTTAATTTGATGGGCATATGGTTGCAAGAATTGAACATAAATTATTATTTACAAATAATGGGATGACATTTTGTTTAGTTAGATGGGCATATGGTACACATAAATGTATATATGTGTACAGCGCATGAACATATTTGTTTTAATGGTTTCCCAGGTATATATGTGTAGTATTATTACAAATAATGGGATGTACATTTAAGTTAATTACATGGTCATATGGTTACACGAAATGAACATATGTTATCCAATATGAACACATTATAGTTGTCAATGTACATATGTGTACACAGAATGAACATTCTATTCTAAATGGTTTCCCAGGTATATGTGAAGCTTGATTAGCGTTGTGGTTGTAAAGCATTTGTTTAATTTGATGTTGTAAAATAAAGTGGTGTTTTCATTGTTGTGAAGCACCACATGATTCACAACCATCCAATGGTACCACTTAGTCAAAGATATTTGGTAAGGTCTCATAGACATGTGAGTAATGAGCAGCTAGATATGATAAACAATATGAGAAGAAGTGGACTTGGCATCGCGCAAGCAGTGCGTGTTTTGAGGAATGAAGCTTGCGGTTCATAGAATTTAGGTTTTATGAGCAGAGATGCCTATGATGTGGTGGCTGCTCAAAGGAAGAAGGAGTTAGATGGATGTGATACTAATCAATTGACCAAGTACTTTACTCAGAGACAAGCGGAGAAAAGTGATTTTTATTATGATTTTCAGTTATACAACGAAGGTCATTTAGTGAATTTTTTTTGGAGAGATGGAAGGATGAGAAAAGACTATGAGGTGTTTGGTGACTTAGTTGTCCATGACACGACATATCGTACAAACAGATATGGTATGATAGATGAACCATCATCAGAAGTGTTGGGTTTATATTGAATGAGACGACTGTGTTGAAGACAATGAAATATCAATGATCATTGAATGAAAATGTTTGTTTATTTTTCCTAATTACATGTTCATTTTCTTATGCAGTATGATCACCAAGTATAAATGTGCTGAAAACACTTGGTTGTTTAGGCTGTATAAGCTAAGAAAGTTGTGGTGTCCTGTTTACACAAAAGATTATTGTTCTGATGGGGTGCTGTCTTCCCAACAAAGTGAGACGACTAACCATTCGTTAAATCAGAGGCTTCATATCATGCAAGGTTTATGTAATTTTTACAAAGTTTTTGTTGATGTTGTGAATGAATGGAGGGAAAAGGAAAATGACGAGAAATACCAAGCACTATCTGAGAATAGGTATTTAGCATTTGTAGATGTGAAGCTACTTAATCATGCAAAGGAGTTGTACACTGTGGCTGTGTACTTGGCATTTGAGGAAAATTTTCTTAGAGGTGCATCATATTGTCAAAAATTAATTAAATATGACCCGTCAATATTCGAATACCACGTTAGGCGGACGGACAATGCGTTTTTGATGTATACTGTGAAGTTTGATAGTCATAATATGTTAGTTGACTGTACATGTAAGTATTTCACTGAAATGGGAATTTAATGTGCCCACTGTTTGCAGATATTCCACATTCACAATGTGGAGAAAATCCCAAAGATGTTCATTGTAGGTAGATGGACAAAGGCCGCTATGTGTACAAGAGTGCATGATGTGGACCAAGACGTAAATATTGTTCAGGCATCGGTTTGGCGTGTACAAACAACAAGGAATGCCATGGCTCTGATAAACTCAAGTCAACATGAAACGATGGTTCGGAGTGTTGTGGAGCATGCATTAAGTGAATTGAAGTTAAAGGTTGAGACACTTATTGGTAAGGTTGATGAAACTATAACCACAGAGGAGGAAGAAAACTGCTGAAAAGACAGCAATTAGATCTAAGGCAAAAACACATAAAAGCGTAAATGTATGATCTGATATCTAATATTAATGTACATTATACCATCTTCACATGTACATTAAGTGCGCCAATATGTTCATCATCATTCGTTTTGTTTTTAAAACACCCTCTTTTAACTTATTTGAAGATGCATAAATAATGATCAATGATTTATTATATATGTACATTGTTATTAATAATTTGTACATTGAAAAAGAGTTTTAGTAATGTATGATTTTGGGTAACCTTGTGCACTTGTTTTGAACAAGAGTATACTAATACATACCATACGTACATCATCATTATTTATGTACATTGATATTAATAACTTACAACTTATTTAAAGATAATGATCAATGATTTATTGTTTATGTATATTTTTATTCATAATTTGTTCATTAAAAAGGAGTCTTAGTAATATATGGGATTGGCTAACAGTGTGCACTGGTTTTGAATAGATGTTCACTAGTATTTACTAAATGTACATCATCATTTGGTTCATTCATAAAAATATTTTGAATTAATGTTTAATATGGATTTTCAGGAGTACATTGATGTTCCTGATGATGGCAACATAGCTCACTCCACATCTAAAAGTTCATTGTTGGATGTATATGTTCCAGATGACTACTTCCCGGTGAACATTATTTTATGAAGTATGAGTTTGGCTTGTTTTTTATTATGGTCATGACACTGAGGTTTTTGTTGTAAATGTTAGTAGGACATAATCCATTTTGTAACCATGTGGCTCATTCATGTTGTACTAGGTTATGATGTTTGCTGTACTAAGTTCACCATAAATGAGTTAGCCAAAACAATGAATATATTGATGATCAGTTGAATGTACAATGAATATATTAATACTCCATTTTGTAACTGTTGAATGCACATCAAAAGTAATCATTTATTTCATGGATGTACAATATATGTTCATTAAAATTAATGTTCTGCACTTGGAAATAGAATTTTTTCCTCACTATGTACATTATGCCATATACACATGTACATTTATTGCAGGTGCAATATGTTCATCATCATTCCTTTTATTTGTAAAACACACTCATATAAATAATGATCAATGATTCATAGTTTACGTACATCATCACTCTCTTTGTTATGGAATGAATAATGAAAGTTATACAATGCACAGATAGTACTTTGTATTGAACATGTCTATTATGTATAGAGTAAGTGCACAATATGATCATTATGTAGACAATCTAAGATAATATGATCATTATATAGTTAATAAATATGCAGTTTTTCCCAAAAGGAGCACCTAGTTAATTTACATTGAAATTATATAGATATTGTTGTCAGACGAATATTGTTATATCTGCCTATATTGCAAATCACAGCAAGAAGAAACTAATTAAGTTATATAATATTGTATCATAAGATAAATAGATTACATATATCAAATTGTTAAGTGTTCTTTGCAGCAAACTCCTTAGGAGACTTGTCAACTATTGATGCTAGGTTATTCACACTGCTCGTCAACATCTCAATGCAGTATTGGATCCTGAGCTCCTTGATCTTGTCAAACTGGTAGGCAAATGAGTGGATGACATTCAGTATACATTTCAACAGATTTGGTGTACATAAATGATTAGTCTGCGAACATTAGAGAAGAGGGGGTGCACATATGTACATCTTCTGACATAAGATATACATATGAACAGATATAGTGTATATATGTGTATGCTTGGTGAACATCAACGAATATGGAATGCACATGCAATATATTGATAATTAACATAAATGTACATCTTCGTCCATAAGATATACATGTGAATGGATGAGATGTACATAGATATGGATGGGATGTACATTTATGTACATGCAATATACATAAATGTAGTTTAAATTAAAATGAATTAAATACTTACATTATCAACGAGTAGCCCAGTATGGAAGTCCTCTTCCCAATTTCTTATGTATTTTTCCATATGGCGCATAGCATAAATACCATGTCTGTAGTATTGACATTGTTTCTCCAAGGCATCTCAACAACTCTTGTCTTCATTGAAGCGATGACAAAGACTCTTGTGTTGATGCCTTGGTGCATCAAAAACCTACCGAAAGCTATGGCCTGTTGGAAATATTTGTAAAATGGCACATAGCATAAATACCATATCGAAAAAGAAGCGGTATGTCAAAATGGCACTTACAAGTTTATTAGGGTAGTCATGATATTTGTTGGATAGGGGGATATTTGCCGGCAGGATTCTATTGTCTAGTATGTCTATTGTTCCTTTGATGAAGTTGTCACAGAAGACATAGAAATGTTTGTCGGCAACTACGGGGAATAAGACCTACATAAAAAGATATTTTATATGGACATCATACACAAATTTGCTACACAATTGATACAAGAAAATTGTACATTTACATAACTTAAATGCACTTTTAATATTGATCAATGTACATTCCAATGATTAAAATGATCACTAGAAAGAGTCTATTGTGAAAAGGAACTATTAAATTGTATAAGAGAAGCCTAAGATGTACATGACAGCATTTGTAATGCAACATGAATCTTATGATCATATATGTCATTTCAATGTACATTGACATAACTTAAAGGAAAAATTGTCAATAATAAGTCAACCTTTTCGCGGTCTTCTTTTAATAAGTTAAACTTTAGATAATTGTGGAATAAGTTAATTTTGATATTACTTAAACTTTTAACAAGTCAAATGACTTATAAATTATTCAACTGGTAATGCGTGACGCTTTTCTTAAATTTTAATCTATTATTTATGTGTTCCTTCTCTTCTTCTGCTTTCCATCATCAACCATTTCTGTGTTTTTAAACTGGTTTTGACTTGTTAAAATCAAATACCCTTAAAAGGCTAACTTATTCCAGGATTATTCAAAGTTTAACTTATTAAAATAAGATTGCGAAAAGGTTGACTTATTTCCAACAATTTTTCCTAACTTAAATGCACTTTTAATAATGGACAATGTACATTGTAAAGATGGGTGACTAGCCAATGGAATCTAACTGTCTAATCAAATTATTGAAATATTCACTAGAAAGAGTCCAATGTGCAAATGAACTATTTTATTGTACACACAAAAGATGGAAGACTCACATAACTAATATGTCTAATGGAATGAATAAAATGTTCATGTGATATGAAAATTACGAATTCATATGGATCGAAGGATGTGATACCCTGATCAGCACACTCGTAGGTCAGTCGTTGCTCGAACTCCGCCATCCTAGCCTGTTCCGAGTTCCTTAATTGTTGTTTAAAAACTTCTTCAGTCCCCGTAAGAGGAATTGATGCATGAAGATGCAGCAGGTGCTTCAAGAGAAAAAACATTTTAGTAATATGAAATTAATTGATAATAATAAAGTGAATTGAAACTTAGAAGTAAATATGGTTTACATGGGCAGTTGTTGAGAAGAATAGTCTCTTCGGAATAGCTGTAACATTTTGAGTAATATTATGGTTAAGGATGCATGCCCATGCATCAAGTATAGAGTTGAAGATTTCCTTATCATCACCAAGCACAAGGACAGCTTCTCTGGTAAGGAAAGTGAAGGGATTGTGGTACAACAATTCACGGCAAATTCAGGGATGAAAGTAAGTATTTATAATAAGTGGGTTATTAAAATTGGAAGTGGAGGCGGGAGCGAGAATTACTCTGCATCTAGTGCCGCAAAAGCATAGTCGACGATGTACATGTAATCAACCGATTTTCTGCCCCTCTTTGTTTGGATGAGATGGGAGTATTGCACCAAGTATGGTGACTTGAAGATGGCTTTCTTCTGAACACGACGAGTTGGTCGTCTTTTCGCCAAGCATTCCTCCTCTACTTTTTGTTTTCTGCATGTGGACATATATAATATCATATTGTAAACAACTGAAAATAATAAATTAAATCATACACCAAGTACCCTTTGTTTTGTTGGTCCTCTTTTTCGTTTGTTCTTTGTGGGCTTCCTATAAAGACATCTGCTTCAAATCCTTACACATCGTGAAGTGGACTGGCCCCAAAAAAAAAGATGTACATTGAATTAGTGAAAAGGAACATGTTTGGCAGTAGAATGTACATCAATTGGATGTACATGGTATCGTTTTAATTTCATTCGAATGAACATCAAAACAAATATAGTGAACAATTATTTTAATCAAATGACCATGTTAAACCTACGCCAGAATGTAACCTTTGTACATCAATAATATGATCATGGCATGCAGTTTACATAATCCGAATGAACATCAACACAAGTATAGCGAACAATCAATTGAAGCAAATGAACATGTTTAGCATACACCATAATGTAACCAATGTACATTCATTTAGTGACAGTGAACATATTAATCAGTAAAATGTACATTAGTTTGACAAAGAACGAACAAGGAAACAAGTATGGTGAACAATTCTTTAAAACAAGTGCATTCATGATCAAATGTACATTCATACAGTGATATTGAACATATTAGTCAGTAAAATGTGCATGGCAACATGGATAAGAATGGTACTAATGTACATTCTTTCAGTGACAAGGAACATCCTAAAGAATAAAATGTACACTAAGGCAAACACATGTATATGAGACAAATTGTGGGCCATTACCTTTGTTTTGTTTCTTTGTGTATCTGTTGTTCAGTTAGAACTACAACATCTTGGCAACTGGGGTAGCATGAGCCATGAGTCAAATTTAATATATTATTACACAATATAACAAATCACGAATAATACAGAGTAGCTGGCCAATTGGCAACTGAAATATTTGTTCACAAATATTTTGTTTAACAAATATTGAATACCAAAGTAGTATGTGATAACTACTTTGCAAACAAATTAAAATCTTGTTATTTGGCCAATCGTACATTCTATATATTATTGTTTCGAAAGGACTTGGAAAATGAATTTGGGCCATTTAGGCAGTGCAACATTGTTTACCCCGTAAACTCGTCGCTTGTTTGGAAGAGAGTGTCAATAACCTGGGGCTCTTGTTCCTTGAAGATATCGGCACCCGACCATGATGGGCTTGGGGCTAGCTCTGATGCAGTGGTCCCCATACGAAGCTCCAAGTTTAAGTTCAGATTGGGTTCAGCCGGGGTTGAAGATGATGGGTTTGCTTGTCCGAGGTGGCTGTTGACACCTTGGTCAACCATGGCCCAAAGCTGGGATGACAAGAAGAAAGCATCATCTTGGGTGAGCGACAACCATTCTTCTTACTATTGAGTCTCGGTATAGCTAGGAGCCTTTGTCTCGAACTTGGCCTAAATGTGTTGTAGAATTGATGGAGTAATGTTGTCAACCTTTGGGTCTAGTTTGAGTAGCTCCAAATTCAACTGAGGCCCATGGTTTAGAAGAGTTGTCAGCTCTTCCAAGCTTGCTGTCAACCTCGAACAAACCATCTTGAACCTAAACTTCCAAGCCTATGGAAACATAATAAACATGTTCATTAATCTGCCCAATAGATCACAACATTTATATTTGTTGGTAAATTTAAATTGTTATACCTCTAAGTCACATGGCGGGTGTTGGAGGGGATCTTGTTGTTGTAGTTGAAATGGGTGGGACTGTCAAGACATCCATAAAAAACGAAGAATGGTTAGTTAAATGTATATAGTGAATCAATGAACATATTGAAGAAAACAATATGCATTTAGTTGAAAAGAATGAACACAATATTATATATAATGTACATAAAATTCATTTACTTGTACACATGATACACCAATATGTACACTTGATGAAAAGGTCATGAGCATTCAGTTCATAATGAACATTCAGTTCATTTTAAATGTAGATGTTCAAATATACAAATATGCACATTGTCATACACAATGTACATGGATATTATATACAGTGTACACAAACATCAACTAAATGTATACATTCAGTTCATATTAAATTACATTCAGTGTATGGTAAATGTATATTAAGCTTGCAAGAATAGCCAATATGAACATTATATATTTAGTATATCATGTACTCAACATTTTCCAACAAATACAATGTTATATCCGGTGTACACTTACATCAACTATATGTACACATGATTCAGATAGGTGTACATCCCTTATAAAATATTAATCACCAGTTTATGTTAAATGTACATTCAGTTCATCTTAGATTTATATCAAGTAAATGTATACATTCAGTCCATGTTAAATGTATATTCAGCAGAGGTTAAATGTATATTAAGCTTGCCAGAATGGCAAATATAAACATTATAAATTCAGTATATCAATTGTCTACATTTAGTTAATGAAAAATGTACATTAAGCCTAACAAAATGGCCAATATAACCAGTTATATGAACATTACCTGATTATGCTGCTCATGTTGTTGTTGTTGCTGGTGTTGTTGTTGTTGCTGTTGTTTTTGTTGTTGCTGTTGTTGTTATTGTTGTTGTTGTTGTTGTTGTTGTTGTTTTTGTTGCTGTTGTTGTTGTTGTTGTTGTTGTTGTTGTTGTTGTTGTTGTTGCTGCTGCTGCTGCTGCTTTGTTGTTGTTGTTGTTGTTGTTGTTGTTGTTGTTGCTGCTGCTGCTGCTGCTGCTGTTGTTGTTGTTGTTGTTGTTGTTGTTCTTGCTGGTGCTACTGTTGTTGTTATTGCTGATATTGTTGTTGGTCTTGCTATTGCTGTTGTTCTTGTTGTTGTTGTTCAACCTCTTGCTGCTGGTTATCAAGTATGAGCATAATCTCAGATGAAACTCTTGCTTTATCATTAGTTTATGTGTTTGATAAATTTACCTGCTGTAGAAACCTATATCCTTCGGCAGTACATATCCGGGCCAGAATGGTCCCAATGCCAAATTCATCTTGCTTCTCAATGTCCAGCATCCGTCTGATCATGTCTTTACCCCAGACTGATATGAGGGGGAATGCCCGAGTAGCTTTGAGAAGTGCCTTCTGGCATCTATCAAGATAGCATACCTACAAATACATATGCTTATACATAACACTGAACCAACAATATACATGTGTTTAAGTTTAAAACTAATGTACACACTATGTACACATTAATGTACATATACGTTTTCTGAATAACCATTGTACATAAAGTGTAATGAGATGACCATCTATATGAATAAGATGAGCATATAAAGGGAATGCACAAGCAGGATTCATGGTGGAGAATAAAATTAACACTTGATGAATAAGATGAACATACTAATGAAACAGATGTAAATGTTTTAATCTCGACTATACATATTGTTTAGGAAAAATTGATAAGAATAATCCGACCTTTGGCCGGTCTTCCATCAGTGGTACCACCTTCATTTAATCCAGGTATAATCCCACCTTTGACATCAATATTCTCTGAATGGTACAAGATGATGGCAACCTGTTTGACCACCCAAAATGACCGTTGACTTTTTAAAAAAAAACTAAAAAAGAAAAGAAAAACCCAAAACCCATCCCCTCCCCTTCCCCACTACTGCCATGCCACCCCACCCCATCCCCTCCCCCCCTTTCCCTTCCCCTGCCACCCCACACCCATCCCCTCCCCTTCCCCACTGGCGACTAGCGACCGGCGATAGGCGACCGGCGGCGATTTATATGGTGGTCGTCTTTACTTGCTTCGAAGAGAGAAATGGTAAATCTTTCCCTTCATATTTGAAAATCCACGGCAACCGCCATTGCCGCTAGCGAGCACGGGAACCGCCGTCTTCTCTTGCCGGCGACTGGCGATGGGCAACCGCCGTCTTCTCTTGCTGCCAGCGAGCACGGCAACCTCATCACCTCTGATCTTCCCCTTATTTTAGCGGTGGTTAGGAGGAAGATGAAGGGGAGGGGAGGTAGCAGGGGAGAGGGAGGGTGGCAGAGGAAGGGGACGGTGGCGGGGGAAGGGGACGGTGGAAGGGAAGGGGAGGGGAGGGGGGTGGAGGGGAAGGGACGGTGGCAGGGAAGGGGAGGGGAGGGGGTGGCAGGGGAAAGGGACGGTGGCAGGGGAAGGGGAGGGGAGGGGGTGGCAGGGGAAGGGGGCGGTGGCAGGGGAAGGGGAGGGGTGGTTTTTTTAATTGAATTAGATTTAAAACTTTAATTAAAAAATTAAGTTTAAAATATACTTAATTAGCTTTTAATTACGTAATTAAGAGGATTACCCATGATTGTAGGTCACCAACAGGTAACATACCATTCAGAGAATATTGATGTCAAAGGTGGGATTATACCTGGATTAAATGAAGGTGGTACCACTGATGGAAGACCGGCCAAAGGTCGGATTATTCTTATCAATTTTTCCTATTGCTTAAGAAGATGATCATACTTATGAATAAGATGGACATGGTAAGGGAATCCATAACCAGTGTTCATGTTGGGGAATAAAATTAACAATATGATGAACATGATGTATGATATACATATTAATGAAACAGATATACATGTTGTAATGAGGAATGTACATAGAGTATATGATGTTCTTTGGTCACAATAGATATGAACATAATAAATATGTGTAAGATGAACATATATTGGAGTAAGGTGCACATAACAGAGTATACGTGATTACCTTAAAGAATGGAAGTGGTCCAGTGAAAAACCGAGTTGGAGTGTGCTGCCAAGCACGAACACACTAGAGGAGGGAATCTATTGTGTACTTACACCAGTTGTAATGGCGTATTTCCCGGACATCTAGAGCAGTAGTGAGGCAGAGGGTTTAAGGTTGGGAGTTGGTTGTTGACTTGATGCAGCTATTAACTAGCACAAGGAGGAAAGTCCTTTGCCAGTTGTCGGATAGTGGCACAACTACATCACATAGATGGTCAGTCAATGTGGAGAGGTAGGGCATTTTTTTTTGTATGCCATAGTATTCTCTCAACTCAACCAACATGTTGCGGTAATCATCAGTTATCTCCAGTTCTTCATCAATATGCCTGCCACCCAGTGCAAACTCGTACACCAAGTGTACGTCTTTTTCCTACACCTTGATCTCCCTCCCTCGGCGGAGCATGAGGAATCTGCAACTTGCCGTAAACTTCGAGACAAGATCAGCCGCAAAACTCGCGTCATTTTTTCCAAAGTCCAGCTGAAACAGTGATCCGAAACCCATAGCGATGACCGCCTCCCTCTTCTCTAGCATATTACTAATTGCTTCCAATACAGCCTGCAATGAAAGTACACTATGCCTTGGTTTTAGTTGGATCCGTGCATCAACTGGTAAAACTTCCACTACTTCATCATCCTGGTTTGTTGTTGTCGGTACCTTCTTCTTCCTTTGACTAGCTTGGGAACTAGTATGGGAAAGAATAATGAATCAAATAATTTTATAATACAAATTATCATAATAATAATGTACATATTAGTTAATTTAACTGTACATTTGTTGATGTAAATTATACAATAATATGTACTTCCTCCGTTTCTTTTTAATTGCAACAAACTTAAGTGGGTGGACTCCTAGACAAAATTTTGGTGTGAGTATGAAAGGGATGGAGAGAGAAAGTGGGGCATGTGATAAAGAGAGAGTTAGAGAGAAATGACTTGTAAAAAAGGAAAGAAAACATTTGTTGCAATAAATTTGATATTTCCATTTTTGGCAAATGTTGCAATTAAAAAGAAACGGAGGAAGTAATTTATATTGATGTTCAGCTTAAAATGAACATTATTACTTGAAAAATGTTTCAAAAATGTCTTTTTACCTTCCTTCAACTTTCACTACAGATGCCTTCTGTGAACCCTCAACTTTCATTCGTGGCCTTTTTTTGGACTTCTCTACCGGCGCAGCACCCGGTCGTTGGGTTGTTGCATGGGTGTGTTGAGACTCCCTGTTTACATTAGTAATCATTCAATAACAAACACTAACTCAAAATATACATTCATTTGAATCAATTGTGCATGAACGGTTTATATAGGCATGAGGACATAAGGTTTACATACATTATATATGAATATACATGCTTTCTTGGATGGAAGACATAAGGAATGAAGGTTTACATAGGCAGTTTATAGTGAACATGATTACAAGATTGGTGAACATGCATTGAAGACCATTGATATCAAAATTCTATGAACAATATAAGAACATGTAACTAATATAAATGAACATACATTATATATAAATGTACATGCTTTCTTGAACATATTTACAAGAGAGGTGAACATGCATTGTAGACCAATGAACCCAACCATGAAAAATCTATGTATACCAATGAAAATTCAATGAACACTGTAAACACAATGTACGAACACATTTTTACACCATGAATTATAAGTTAGATGAACATACTTCATCTAGAATTGAACATATATTATATATAAATGTACATGCTTTCTTGAACATATTTACAAGAATGGTGAACATGCATTGTAGACCAACGAACCCAACCATGAAAAACCTATGTACACAAATGAAAATTCAATGAACATTGTAAACACAATGTATGAACACATTTTTACACCATGAATTATAAGTTAGATGAACATACTTCATCTAGGATTGAACATACATTATATATAAAAGTACATGCTTTCTTGAACATATTTACAAGAATGGTGATCATGCATTGTAGACCAATGAACCCAACCATGAAAAATCTATGTACACAAATGAAAATTCAATGAACATTGTAAACACAATGTATGAACACATTTTTACACCATGAATATAAGTTAGATGAACATACTTCATCCAGAATTGAACATATATTATATATAAATGTACATTCTTTCTTGGATGAAAAACAAGAAGTCAGAAACTTTACAAAAGGTAGTTTATAGTGAACATATTTACAAGAATGGTGAATATGCATTGTAGACCAATGAAACCAACCATGAAAAATCTATGTACACAAATGAAAATTCTATGAACACTGTAAACACAATTTATGAGCACATTTTTACACCATGAAATATAATTTTGATGAACATACTTCATTTAGAATTGAATATACATTATATATAAATGTACATGCTTTCTTACATGGAAGACAAGAAGCCATAAGCTTTATAAAGGTAGTTGTAGTGAACATATTTAGAAGAATGGTGAACATGCATGGAAGTTTGTGGTCATACTTTATAAAACAAGAAAACCAATTTTTGGCAACGACAAAAGTCGTCACTAAAAACTGTATGTCGTTGCAATACATATCTTTTGCAACGACAATTGTCGTTGCAAGGTTGTTGCGGGTGTGCCCGTCACTAAAAATTGGAGCAACGACATTAAGTCGTTGCAAAAAAACATATAAGGCAACGATGACCGCCGTTGCAATAGATGTGTCGGTACTATACATTGTCGCATTTGGTCTTAAGAAAAAGGTATATGGCAACAACTTTTCTCGTTGCCAAAAAACGTCAAGTTATTTGCAACGACTTCTGTCGTTGCAGAAGATATAGGACTAAATATAAGATATATTTTTTTGCAACGACTTTTGTTGTTGCTAAACACTAATTGACCTATTACAAATAATACCTAATGAGTTAGTAACTAAGCTCTTAACCTGTGAAAACAATAATGGAATCCACAAAAGGATAAATTTTTGGTAATATAATTTTTCATCAATATAAACATGTTCGTTACATTCAAAATCTCACATCTAACTTATACATTAATCATCCTACCAAAAAAATTACATTCATCATCGCTCCATACACTACTACAAAAAGGGGCAAACATAACGTTCGAATAAGGTTTAACATAACACCTCTTAGGTGTTGTTAAGGTCACTGTTATGTAAAGTAAAGATAACACCTTATAGAGGGTGTTATTATTGGTATATCAAAGATAACACCTATCTTACATAGTAGTTAACAATATGTAGAAGTAAAGATAACACCTTTATGAAATGAATGTTATCTTTAGTATAGTAAAGATAACACCTTTCTATAAGAGGGGTTAGCTTTGGTTACAATTTTACATAACACCTCAGTCACTCTAACGTTATCTATGTTGCAATTATTTTAAAATATCTGCATACAATTACGGCTTCCAACCTATATTATTCTTTCCCAAATAATCTGTAATATAAGGAAACATGCCCAAATTTAGATAGCAACTCATATAAAAAAATTGGTAATATATATATTCCAAATAATCAACCTATATTCATCAATAACTCATCGTATTCTCAAGCATCGAAGACAGCAAATAACCAAAATATCAAACGCTATACATCAAAAATGACAAGCTTAAAAGTGCGAAGAACGAAGTTACAACTCTATCATCATCTCTTCTTCATCATGTTGTTCCTCGACATATAAAATCCATAAGTCCCTAACTTCATTAATTTTGTCTCGAGTGTAGGTACGAGGAGCGCCAGGATAATACTGCAAGATTTAAAAAAAATTAAGTCATCATAAAAACTAAAAAGCAGAACACTATGTTCATTATAGTAACAAAAGAGATTAATTAAGCACAAGGGACATGGAGCATATGATCTCAGGCGTAGAATATGCTCTTCCATGTTCGTCTATGTGCAATATTTAGGTCTAGAAGATCGCATGTCTTTTAAGTTTTCCTTATCAAGGTAATTCCAATAATCACCAATACCATACTTTTTTGCCACAAGTACAATCCCCATGCAAGAACAACCCCCCTACACGACCCCCTGCCAGCCCCCATGTTTTCCCAGCACATATAAGAGCCCCCCTACACAGACTCCTTGTACAACCTTCACAGAACAGACTCCCCCTTCCCCCGAGCTAGCCTAAATAGAACAGAGTAACAGTCCCCCTTCTCCTGAACTAGTCTGCACAGCACATAACAGACCTCCGGCCAGACCCCCGTACCTTCACAGAACAGAACAGACCCCTCCTGCCAGCCCCCGTACCTAAGTACCTGCACATAACAGAACAATCCCCTCTATTCAGCAATACTGCATTCAGTTGAAGTCCAAAATAATGAAGAGAATTCGGGCTAGGGAACAACTAAAAGAAAGCGAAATATGAGCAAATTAATATCCTTGTCTCGTTCCCCTGATAAAGAACTAATTTGTCGAGAAACTCTGGGTAAGGCAAAATGCTCAAATTAAACCCGCGTTTTTCGAATAGTTGAGATCACCCTTAGGTTTCGAATAGTTGAGATCACTCTCTTGTCATAAAAAACTGTTTGTCATTTCTAATGATGGCATGCTAAAATGATGGTCCTGATCTACTTTCAGAATTCAATTCAGTTACTAAACATGTAGAGTTGTCTTCAACCACAAATAAGATCACGTACTAAACATCAGAGTCAAAAAACCAAGATCTTTGGTATTTTCAATGTATGCTAGACAACCGTCGAGACACATTAATATATAGTTGCAAGAGTGAAGGAGTGCAGTAAGTATAGAATCTCATATGTAAAGAAACAACAGATAGATTTAGATGGGCTCAAATAACTTACAATTTTCTCCTCATAATGTTGATACCCAAGCCATCCTCCAAGATAGCTCGGATTCCTAATATTTAACTTTTATCGATTCTTTTCACTCATTTCCTGTGCATGTTAGATGATTCATTCAATTGAAGTACCACAACAATTCCAGTGATAATTAAGATATATATAAAATTAAAACGTTAAACTTAGGACCAATAGAAGTTTTTATAGATTTATCCCACCCGCACTGAGTTATTCATGGGTATATATGTGGTGTCTCCTTTATCATTTTCCGTCGGGTGTGTACCTTCTTTTCGCAATCTAGCTTTAAATGATTGGCAACTCATGGAAGCTCTTTTTAAGATGTAAAGTATAAGATCTCCTGGAATTATAAACCCCTTCTATACAATTAAATGTTCAACTCATTAGTGGCAAGCATTTTACAAGCTTTGTATGTATAAGTATATGAAGCTTATCGTGATTAACTCGTAAATTTCAGTCAATAGTTCTTTAGGAACGCCACTCCACTCTTTGTAGTCGATGTTTACTCGTTCCCGAACAACCACACCAATGTAAGTGGAGAAATTCGTTCGGTGCTTCCCACATGGAGCTTGTCTCACATTTCATTCCAATTCAATCTTCCTGCCCTGTTGAATTGGCTTCCCTACCAATGCACATATCGTATGACCCATTCGACACTCACTTTCAATCGCATTGTTATCTTACTCATTGCTACCTTCCTCATGCTCAAAACAGAAAGAGGGACAAAGGTGTAAAGATTCAAAACATAAAAAGCTGAAAGTATTAATTAACTTTGAATCAACAGTAATGCTGGACACCTCGAAAACAGAGTTACGTGGGTTGACAAGGCCCTGTTATTCATGTACTACCTTCCTCCAGGTTCAAGTGATTTAAAATGTGTCATTTCCAAACTGAAGCCATATAACATAACATTGTAGTTAAACCACATTATTCGAAGTAATCTATTGTGTGAATCTTCACTTGGCATGACAATAGAAAATAGTTGAATTCTTAAATGGAATATTGGTAATATAGAAATGTTGCCAATTGACCTTGAGTTCAAGTGATCTGCTTATTTATAGCAACTTCTAAAAAGTTAAGCGTAGAAAAGGCTAGATATATTTAGTAATATATATATATATATATATATATATATATATAGTCATTGCGCATCAGCTTCATGAAGTAATATATTTAGTCAATGCTGAAGAACATTTCCAAAGACATCAACTCAACTAAAGTAATATATTTAAGTCATTGTGCAGCAGCTTTAGGCCATTTAGCCGTAACTAATTATTAGCTCTAACAACAAATTCAAAAGCCATCTTCCTAGTTAAAACAGAATGATAACTTGCATGCTCCTCCAAAATTGCTTTGTTTGTAGCTTGCCAAACAAAGTAAACACTAGCAGCTAGGAAACTTAAAGCACACTTCTTCTGTACTTTGCCTTTGGAAATCTTTTTGTCCACTTTTTCAACAGCTATGGATGAAATCGACAACATTAGATGATTAGACTGTTACACATACAAGCACATAGAAATAGAGGTTCTGGTAGCATTTTGATCTAAACATACATCTAAAAAGGAGGTAGTTTCTGATCTTTAGCTTCATACATAAACTACATTCTGCATTTGATCCAACTTTTATTAAAGCAAGCCGAATTCTGATTTACACAATTAAAGATGTGCAAGGTAGTTCTTGCAAGTAGACGACACATTTATCGCTCTGAGAACTAATTACCATTATAAAAACTGAGTTAACTATCCAATGTACTACTTGATAAAAAGAATGCCACTTTGACTGACCTATGATCAAACACCTAGAAGGGGTAATCAATATCTCTATTATATGAGGGAGGGGGAGGATTTGGTGTTCACATAAAATTACAATCCTATCCCATTCTTTTGCTAAATTTGGTCTGGGTTTGAAATGCTAAAGATGTATCCTAAGCTCATCTACCAGGTCGACTTAGGTGTTTTCTCTCATCTTCTAGTTCTTATAAGTTTACATTATGTTGTCTTATCTTAGATTGGGAGTTGGAACTCAAAACTACATTTCTTTGAAGCATTCCATCAAATACCTTATATGTCCAACTAAAATCACAATTATACTACTTACAAGATGAAATTAAATGAGTATATGGTGACCTAAAAGAAGCCATTGGCAGTCGGTTTGCTCTTTCAGACCTCAAACCCATGAAATTCATAAGATATTCAATTCGACCATGTACAATCTCACCCGAACATGAACCAAGCTAGAATTTTAGTGTGCCAGATTGAAAATTAATTCTTTTAAGCAGACAGATGAACAATTGAAATCCGATCAATCAAGCAAACGTCAATTTAAACAATGAAATTGCACCAAAAAATAAATTAAACAACAAAGTAAACAAACAGAAGAACAATTATAGTCAGTTCAAACAACAACTTAAGTAATATAAAAGAGCAAGTAACCTGTTGATAACCTGCTAACTTCTCATAAAATAAAATTTTAAAAAATAAAATTAAAATAGCAACAAAACCCACCTACACCTTAGCCGAGATCACACGATTCACAAACCCCTCCCCCCAACCACCACCACCATCTCCAAACCGCCAATCTGCAACCATACCCACGCCACCGATAAATCAAGAACACCATCATCATCTCCTAAATTCCACCCTAACTTCAGGAATATATCTCAACGGAAGTACATTTTCAACTACAAGATTAGCTTTTTTACCACAATAAACGAACTGACTAGAGTACACACCCTCCAGCAACGAAGACCAAATCCTAAGCTTTCCAAGAAAGCCTTCTAAAGCAGATGATGGCGGTGGCGGCAAAACCCACCAACTTGGACCCAGCATATGGTGTCTTCATTGTGTGATTACCAATCCTAGCCACATCACCAGATTTCTCCAAGCATCGCTAAAAAAGATATAATCACAAATTGATATCCTTTCTCACAAAGGAGCAAGAGGTGGATTACACAAATCATCTTCAAAGGTCCTGAGCAAAAGAAGAGGAAATGAACCCCCCCCCGCGCTCACTTAGCTTGCACCCAAGCAGGATATGGTCGGTGCGTCTGTTTTGAGAGTGACCACCTCCAGAACCAGTAGATAAAGGAGAGAGTAGATGGTAGTGCCATGGATGGTAAAGAATGGGATCTTATTTCCTTAATAACAAAGGAAATTTGTCGGACATGAATACGAGACTGAATTCCCTTTTGGAAATATAAAATCAGACATGGATGTTTGAAATCCTGTGGTAACAAGGGAAGGAAGCATTGAAGATGCTATGGAATTTGCTGGGGAGGGCGGTGGTAACAAGGATGGGCTCTTATTGTCATCTGTTGTTTGTTGAGAAGAGGAATTTTGTGTGCCGGAAATGGAGATGGAAATGGGGAAGTTTTGTTTGGTGGTCTGGATGGGGAGGAGAGAGAATAGGAGGAGAGAGAAAGTAAAACAAAACAAAATAAAAATACAAATCAATAGCATCGTGACACGTTAGCATGTTACCTGCTATTACCTACTATTGTAGGTAGTAATTTTATCCGAGTCAATAAAAGTTAATGCATATACAAGATTGACTTAATCAAGAATAATCCAAAGCTTAACTTATTTTTGGAAGATGGGGCAAAGGTTTGCTTATTTAAAACAATTTTTCCCAATATAAAAGAGCAATTAAATCAGGGAATAATAGCAAGGGAAGAAGCCGAAGAACCTTGTTGTTACTATTGTCGAAGAGAAGGTTGCCGCCGGTTGAATTCTATTGAAGTGCCTGAGGACGATGAAGATTAATGGAGGAATTTTTAGGCGTGCAAGAGTGAAACTCTACAATATTGATGAGAAGGTTCGCTATTGCTGATGTTTTTGTTTGCCGGTTACTGCTAATCCCTAGAATCTCTTGGGAGATTGTTTAGAATTTGTTGGGAGTTATCAAAGTAAAATAGGGAAAAATAAAATTAGGGAGAAAAACATAACAGTGGTGTATTTAGGTGTTATCTTAAATATTTTGTATTTTCTAAATTAATTTTTTTCTCTCCTTATTTTCAACCTAAGATAACACTCATCTTAAATAAGAGTTATATAAAATATAAAAAAACACCTATTGTATTTACGTGTTATGTTTAAGGTGTTATGTTTTCCTTATTTTGTAGTAGTGACAGTCCCAAAATTAGCATCCATCAATGTTCCAAAATCATTCTATGATCAACATTCTCTTAATCACCATAACAACATCAATTGCTCATTCATCCATGATCATTCAAAAAAATCATACCCAATGTCTAAAAGGTCATTGCACAAAAACTTTTACACTTCACGTATATATTTCTTCAACGCTTACCTGCAAAATGAAGATTACCTCTTAGTGTGTGTGTTTACGAATTTTTTTTTATAAGCATACAGAAAAACAATACACAAGCAGAAGTAGTATTTAAATTAAAGTCAAACTCCGAAACAACATAAAACCAAGCAGCAGAAGTATGGTAAACAAGGTTAAGACACGATCACCATTTATGCTCATATCCTAATAATAAATGAATATTAGCGTAAATAAGTTGCATAAAATAAATCTCAGTTAATAAATATACCTTTAAATATTTTAATGCCTTAGCTTGTAACTCTAGTCGCAAGTTGTCGAAATAATTCTTCCTTCATGGCATCAATTGCACGTTGTGTCTCCTCCTTTGTTGAAGTAATAGTCTTGTTGTTGTCTTTTGAGACTCTTCAAGTTGTTTTGTTGTCCTTTCTTGATTTTGTTGCAACTCTTTAATTAATTGTTGTTGCTCCTGGATTGTTTTTTGTTGGTCATGAATTAAGTTTTGGTGTTCAAGTAGTTGTCTTCCTTTACTATAACCTGGTCAAGCGGTTCCCTTGCCACGAAAATAACCTGATCTAGGTTTTAAAACCTCTAGAAGTATCTCCTCTTGGGTCATTGAGTCACCGTGTGCAGCAACAACCTCTTTCAATTGTCCCTAATCAGAAAAAATCATAATTATACTAACACAACTACAATAAAGCATATCACATAACCTCTTTAAATTGTCAACATACATGAACTTCCTTTGAACGTTCATCAGCCCACTCTAAATTACCCCTTTCATTTTCTGTTGTGTGCTCAATAATCCAAATCACATCAGCCGGTGGTTTCACTCTATTATTTTCTTGAGTCTAATCAACAGAAAAGTGCATAAAAAGTTAACAGGTATTTTTTCATGTTATAAATGTTAGTAAAAGTCAAAATATTTTACCAGAATATGTTCAACTTCCGCAAATGACAAGTTTCCAGTGGTCTGTATTGTTCTGTTCTTCGACAAACGGTTTCTCGAATTTCATTCACTCATTATCTACATAATTAAGAAAATAAAATAAATTGGAAATCCTAGATAAGATATGTACATGCTTTCAATTTAAAAACAGAGCAAGTGAAACCTTGAAATAATCAGACCCAAATCGCTTAACACAATATTCCCATTGTTCTTTCGGTAAGTCTGGAGGTGGATTGTCAAGCCTCTCTTTATCATCATTACCACAAATCTTATAATAATAGTGCAATCGACTCTTCCATAACCTGTAAAGGCGTTGCATAGTATCGATGAAAAAGGCTTGCATCTTCATGTAAGAACTACCCTCCTTGATTTCAAATTTGTTCTAACAAAAAAAAAGTCCAAGAATAACATTAAGGATCATTTTACAGAATAAAATTGCTAAAACAAAAAACAATGTAGCATGTAAAAACCTGAATTTCTCGCCACATTGAGTCACCAGACTTTGCAAATGCTTCTTTCCATGTGTCTACATTCAAAGGAGATTTTGTTCTTACAACACGACCACATTCATTCACCAAATGACGAGCATTCTCACCAATTGCACGATCAATGTCATCAGGAATGTAGATTTTCAATTTAGATTTCTGTCCTTTTAGTTTCATATCAACTACGTAACTTTTGTATTTTCCCCTGTCTCCACGTCGTTTCACGTTGCTTGTAGCTTAAAATAGCAAAAAAAGAAAAGTAGGAATTTTAGGGGGGGTACGAAAAGGAACTGGTTTATTGACATTGTAAACCTTTTCAAAAACATTGTCATTAACGGCCATTTGCTTAACCAAAAACATTGTAAAGCATTTCAAAAACTTATCTCTTATATTTACCTTCACTGTTCCGAGGAGTATCGTCATTAATTGCCGAATGTGCCGAACCATCGATTCCTCCTAGTCCTTGGTTATCCCGCAGTCGATTAGTATTACGAACAATCTGGGCATTCAACTCC
Source organism: Patellifolia procumbens (assembly GCA_947645195.1). Lineage (NCBI taxonomy): Eukaryota > Viridiplantae > Streptophyta > Magnoliopsida > Caryophyllales > Amaranthaceae > Patellifolia > Patellifolia procumbens. The sequence goes on along the minus strand of CANSGD010001540.1, from coordinate 458,912 downwards.
TCCCTTCTATGGATGGGTTGATCTTCTACTGCAACATCTGCTTGTAAAGCCTTTGAGATCCTTGGGTTTAACTTGTTTGCTCTTTTCCTCTTTCCAAGTTGTGCAGGTACATCTTACACATGCACATACAAATTAAAAAATCAATAAAGTGTCTTACATAAAGTAGATAAAGTATTTCTAATCCATAGCTACAAAGCATTACTATATTTCTAATCCATAGCTACAAAGTAGATAATTATCTATAAATCTATGTACATAAATGGAAATGATTTGAACACTATGAACATACTTTGAACCATGAATTATAATATAGATGAACATACTTTATCTATAAATGTACATGCATGGAAGACGAAAAGACAGCACAATTTACCTAGATAATATGTAGTGAACAAACATATACGGAGGATGGACAACTCTTCAACATAAATGAACATGCATTTAAGAGTGGATAAATTTACATCCTTTGCAAGAGTTAATCAGACAACAAATTATACTTACAGTTCAGTTTGTGGTCCTTGTTCTTGGTGTAGTTCTTCCAAGATTTTTGGGTCCACAATTGTTTCCGAAGTTTCTCCCTTGTTTTTCAGCCTTTTATACTTTATGAAATTGGACAGTAGGGCTTGTTCATCATCAATCCTACTACACAACAAAAAAGCAAATATTCTAGATCAGTTAATATACACACATGTCTATTAAACAACAAATATTCGTTTTTCAATGAATGAGCTTTAATTTTTTTTGGTTTCCAAGAATACCTTATTGTTTTTTTGTTTTTCTGGGGGCTTGATTCTGGTTGCTTAGACATCTCTTCTTCTTCGTCTTCTTTTAGGGTTTAGGGGGAAAAAGTCTTTTTTTGTTTTCACTTAATGTTGAAGCAGATGGAACCTCTAACAACTTGTACAAATATAGAGATTTTTGAAGGAAATTCTGCTAATAAATGGAGGAAAAGATGAAGAAGTTGAAGAAGATGAAGGGAGTTTACAGGAAGAAGAGATCAATTTGAACTTGTACACCTCCAAACTCTATAAATAGGAAATCTTTCAATCAAATTCTTATGAAATCAGTTTAGTAATCCTTGAAGAAACCCAAGTATTGTTCTTCTTCTTCAATTCCTCTATTTTCATGATTCACCATTAAAGAAGTAAAATTCACCTCCAAGGTTCCTAGACAACGCCAGCACCACTATGTTTGACCACCCCCATCTACCCACCAATCGCTGACCACCCGAACCACCTAGAACAGAGGCCTAACACTGGTCATCCCTTCCTCTCTTCCTCACGCTACCCCTGCGGCCCTGCCTAGCGCCGCTGCACCGCACCCCCCTGTTTCAATCTCTCCTTCATAGACCACCATAGAGCCACCGCAAGCCAGCTACCTAATACTTAGTGCTCCATCTCCGACTTCCTCAACCACCGCAGTAATGACCACCGCCCTGTATTTCCGTCCTCAAAGCAACATCGATCTCAGCGCTCTGCTTTCCCTCTTGAATTTAAGAAAAGCATAACACTTTGAGTTCCTGACTTTGTAGTACAAACTAAAGTCAACATCTCCTCTCTTTTTGTTGACTCTTACTTAGGTAAGTGGAGCACCACCTTACAAGTAATTTATTTGACCTATGGTTTCAATACTATTTATTCAATGTTTTTATGTTCCAATTATTCTTATCAAAAAATTATTCTTCTTCTTCTTCTTCTTATTATTATTATTATTATTATTATTATTATTATTATTATTATTATTCTTATTATTATTATTATTACTATTATTATTATTATAAAAAATAAAATTCATACAACCTACAAGAAATTAGTGGGCAATCTTGATACAATCTGGGCACCCCACTCCTCTAGCTATAGAAAAACCCATCCTAGTGAAAATATGGGCAGCAGCACGTGCCCCTATATCCTGTGTCTTTGAGAATTGCTGAACCCGTTTCAGCAACTCAACAGCCACCTTATCCAATTTCCCAAGAGAAGAAAAGGAAAAGGGAACGAAGCCATACCCAATTGCTCAACAACGAGTTGCATACTTGACCCGCTTCTGATGAGCCGCATCAGCAACTACACGTCCAGGAACAAAGTCAGACTGGGTCAAGGGAGAAGACCCTGTCAAGTCGATACACACATCACGACCACGATCCCAAGAATAAAGAAGCACATCTGTTGGCCTCAGGGCCCCGTTGTTCCCCCCAGACAATCCAATGTCGACCTCCTTTCTTGCCGAAATCCCAGACCGATAGCAAATATCAACAAGAGTATCCGAAACGATATTATGCCGATGTTTAATACCCACAATACCAGCACACGACACCTCATGATCACCGAAAACATTCCCAACAAAAATCCTAAAGCAAGCTGAGCACGACATCGAAGTAGAGAACAAAGGAACACCTAACCGGTAACACAACACACTCTGATAAGTCTTAGGGTTCACCCTCTGACCCAACCCCGAAATAGGAACTGCCCGAAGCCAATCAGAGGTGTGATCCCCTTGCTGTGACTTCCACAAATCTAACTGCCGCGAAGATGAAGAAAAAGTAGATCCTACAGATGCAGTAACCTTTGTAAAGTATATATCTGCCAATTTCTTCATAAGTTTAGGGGCAGCGACAATACTAGGGTTACTTAAAATGTCGGACTCTACAGTTCTATTAAAAAGACTCAACGCATCCTCAGAGGCACGTCCACAACCAACAATACCTACAGGATGTAAAAGCTTATTTGTAAACCAGCAGACTGCAAACAAGACGCGAGAAAAGCATAATGCCGAACATCACTCGCGCAATAAACACCAAGTCCTGCAAAGGCAAAAGGTAGGGTAGCAAGAAGCCACTGCCAATCGCCAAAACCAGGCCCCGAAGCAGTAATAAGACGATCCAAAGAAGACCGAAGAGCCCTATCTAAAGAACGAGGACAAGTACGCAAGGCAAAATAGAGTTTTGAAATGCCCGTGCACGCCCTAAGAAGTAGCAACTCACATTGCGGATGATCAAGCTTAGCAACCTTATCCATAAGTGTAATGGTCTTGGACACTCTCTGCGTCACAATCTCCCCACTGAAAACATAGTCGGAACTGGCACGACCACCATACAAAGGTCGTGCAATGTCAGGGGGAAAACCACCAAGAAGCCTACTACGAGGGTCTTCGACAGGCCAGAAAACTACAATTTTCCCACATTGAGGTGTAGCCTAGAACTAGGCCCATCCTCCATAATCAACTCCAAAACCTTTCCCACCACCAAGGTATCACCAATAATAATGCCATCATCCAAATACCACGCCTTAAAACTGACATAAAAAGAGTCTCTGATTTTACACACCAAGGGATGTAAAACCAAAGCAAAAAGCAAAGGACCAAGGGGATCACACTGTTGCACCCGTTGAGAGGATCATAGAGTATGCTCTCCATAATACAATTTGGCTGGATGAGAGTAGCAGAATTCAACCCAACGCGAAATTTTCGGACACCGAAGACGAACTTTACGTAATAGAATCTCACGATCAACTAAGTTGAAAGAATTTTGAAAATCGACCAATAACATAGAAAGACCGACATCATTTCCACGAGCCTCAATCAACCTATTAACAGCATGAAGTACTTCCTCACCACCTGCAGGAACCCCGACACTATACTAAAGACCATCAAAGTAACCTCCCAAAGATGGCCCCACTAAAACAGGCCCAACCTTCCAACCAGCCGCCGCTAAATAGTACCTACGGCTATCGGACGAATACCACCACCTTGCTTGACAAGAGGAGTGAGAGGAGCACTGGAAATGTACTCACCCAAAATCGTAAGACATTTCCCAGCTAGAAAGAGATTAACCACCTGAGAAATAGAGTCAACTGAATCATCCGAAATAGCCACCGCAGCCCCACTCAAACAATCCATTAGGTGTTGAGATAGAAGACCGTCTCTACCACAAGACGTACCACGCGAAAAACTTAAAATCCGATCCAAAACAACAGCAGAGGAAGCAATGAGATGCTGGTGGTCAATAGGTATATCCAGCAAGGAAGGAGCTGGAGAAAAAGGGTGTTCGGACTGTAAATCTGCAAGAGTGGCCTAAGAATAAGGAGCTATGCCGAAAGAAGAAAGAACCCAGACCGCGGCTGTATAATGACCATCACAAATCTTCTTCTTACACTGCTTGATATTCCACTCATCCAAATCAAGGTCCTCCTCATCAGCCTCAGATAAAGTAGGAGAATCCTCAGCCAAAGTTTCTCTGACAAGGTGCAAACTACCACCCTGCGTACCCCAAGAGCAAATAGCACGGGAAATGCTCTCCTCCGGACGCTGACGCTTAATAGCAGACTTACACTCAAGACTACTCCGCGAGCGAAAAGTTTTAAGAGTGCAAAGAGGTAACACTAGCAAAGAGACCCAACAAGAATTGTCATCAGGTTAATAAATAACCTTATCAAGAGCATCTTTCAGAGCCCGAGAGAACCCCAAATGACACTTGGGAGGGATAGACTTCACATTACAAAACCCCTTGGAGAAAAAAAAGAAAAAGAAGAGCCACATCATGTCCAAGCTGCACAGGTGAAGAAGCAACTTGTGGCTTGGGGATGTCATAAAGCAGAAACCTAACATACCATTACCCTCATCAGGAGGTGACACAAAATCTGCACCTCGGCCATGACGACACCTAGTACGAAGAGTATGGGTTTTGAAACAAACCCCACATAACCAAATCCCCATACGAGCAAAAGTAACCTCTGCTGCGGTAAAAACAGACAAATTAGTAGAAAGAGCAAGGCGTGTAGAATCACGTGCACCAGAACAACAATGACGATCATGAAGGTATGTGATCAACGAAGTCTTAGTGAGTCCATTTCCACCACCATCTTCACACCCACTAAAACCCACAAAAGGACAATGAAACCGCACAACTGTCATGGAAACCACTCTCCAAACAAACCACACAAAATAAAATCCCAAAACAAATCACCACCTAAAACACCCAAATCAAAGTGGTAGGTCACGCTGCTATGAAGAAGAAGAAAGAAAGTGAAGTCTTTCTTATGTTATATTGTAAAGGGTACAGCATTAAATAAATATTTGATAAATAAAAAAAGCCACAGCCAAGGATGATTATGATAATGAATGAAGAATAAAAGTACACTCCTCCATAGAAGATTAAGATTGAAGAAAAAACTCACGCTAAAATCTCACGCTACTGTCACGCTGGAAGATCACACCTGAAACAAAGCCAAAACCAATGTTGAACGCAAGCCTTGATTTATCAAACCCACTGATGAAGCCCGGCGCCTGAACTGATGATCAGCGTCGTCTTGTACATTTTTGGGGCCCAGAGCGAAAACTAAAAAAGAGGCCCCTAAACAACGAAATTTATTTTTTAAAAAACTCATTGACTAAATATCACATGAATTTTTGAATTCAACCAAAAATAATCCACAAAACTGGCAACAAATAATGGAGCATTGAGCATTTCATATTAGGCTCTAAGTTCCCATTAATATGCAACACCGAAGCTGGTCAAATTAAAAACAAAGCAAAAACTGCCATAATTACTTTGCAGGAACTTCCAATATGATTTTAGTATCATGTGAACAGGTTCTGCAAAATATATTGTTTTCCAAAACATCTCCTGATCAATCGATCAAGGCTCAGCCGCTATATATCAAAATAAAATGAATTTGATCTTCAAACATTCAAATACCAAGCACCTAAAAAATTATAGAGGATTCAAATTTGATATAATTAAGGACAATAATAGGAGTGATGAACCTGATTTTGTGAATGAGTTTGCAAATCAATGACAGTGAATTTTATCGGTGTGGGAGATTTGTGCCGAAACCCAATAATTTACAAGAGCTTAAGACTTGAGATGAGGGGAGATAAAAATTATTGGCATTGTTGTGGGTTGAACTAGGAAGAATAAATTGGAAAAAATCATAAATGTTACTCAGAACTTTAGAAGAATTTTAAGTGTCATATACTAGTATTGGGAGATGAGAAGATGAAATTTAAATAAAGAGAGAAAAAATTGGTTGGGAAAAAAAATCAGAAGAGAAGATGTGCAGCCATGGGAGTAATCACGAAGAAAATAAAAATATTATTTTTTTTTATATTAGAGGTGGCCCCCCAAAACAGGAGGCCCTGAGCAAGAGCTCAGACTGCTCCTGCTAATAGCCGGCACTGCCGATGATTGATCAAACCCACAAAGAAGCACCTTTGATGACGCCTGAAGTTGAACGTTGATGACGTCTGAAGTTGAACGGTGATGATGAGGATGGAAAAAAAACAAATCCACGTTGTTGAGCAAATTGTTGTTGCTGCGTGTTTGAAACTGGTGGAAATAGAGTCCACGGTGATGACGATGCGGATGACACACAACAACAACCCAGAGACTTGCTCTCAGACGTGCCGGAGGTGTGCCGTCGAAGAAACCCGAACTATTATTATTATTATTATTATTATTATTAAATAAAGGAAAAAAATCATACAACCTACAAGAAATTAGTGGGCAACCGAGATACAATCTGGGCACCCACTCCTCTAGCTATAGCAAACCCTATCCTAGTGAAAATATGGGCAGCAGCACGTGCCTCTATATCCTTTGTCTTCGAGAAGGTCTGAACCCGCTTCAGCAAAGCAGTAGCCACCTTATTATTATTATTATTATTATTATTCTTAAAGTATTTTATAACTTAATAAGAACTATAAACGAAAAATAATTTAATAAAGTTTACTCTCTTAGTATTTTAACACCTTATCATATAAGTTCAAATATTGAAACGTCTTTAAATTAATTATATAATTTGTTGTTACTAAAGAGAAAACTGTCCTTGGAGCTCAGGAAGAACAGATATCAGCAAGTAAGGAAGAAAACTATTGTTCTGCAAGCTGAGGTAACAACTACTACTAGTACCCGCAATTCCCTTAAAAATATAAGAAAGGGGTTACAATGAAGTAATGAATGATTTACGAGTTTTTCTTGAATTGCGAGGTTAATAAAGCATGATATATCTTTCATGAGAATCATATGTAAAATATTGGAATAATGTGAAGTATAATTGAATGACTAAGATTTGAGATATTATACCTAATGAGGTACAACTCAATGCCTTAGAATACTGTATACTTCCTATATAAATTAAAAGAGGTAAAACTTGATAAATTCAAGTGAAAGAACTGGTTTGTCGGCTGTATATATCCTAACTGATGGTCGTGCATGTATCGAGTTGTTTCCTATTTCCTGGGGCACTAGCCTGCTACTATTATTCCTGATGAGCATTGGATCTTTTCCTGGGGCACTGACCCATTATGGGAGATGTCCTACCCCTGAAATACTGCCCAACAACCAGAATGAATCTGATAAAAGGAAATGATGGAATGAATGGGTTATACTGTAATCATGATTGTTTTAATTATTATCTCTCTCCTTGTTTTGTAAATAAAATGAATCGAAATGAATTTTACGTTGCTAGAGTAGTCTGTTACTGAGTCTCTCGACTCATCCGTTTTTGTATTTATGTTATATGTACAACCAGGGAAGACGGGAAACGAATAGAGGTGAGAATCTCAGTTTAGCTTTAGTAGTTATCACTTATGCCACTACAATAATCTTTCGTTTTACCTACCTCTCAAAACGGCCGGTAATAGCTCTAAAATAGTCGGTAAAGAGAAATACCGATCGAATCAGATCGTTTTTGGTCAGTCTGAAAAACGCTGGTCGGTAATTTTAATTTACCGACCGATTAACGGTACGTAAATTTACCTACCGAACATCGGTAGGTAATTGATACATTACCGATCGAAAAACGGTAGTGAATTTCAGCATTTGAAAAAAAACAAAAAAAAAACAAAATTGACTTTACAATTTCCAATTTCATATTAACTCTATACTCAAATTTCAAATAAGATACATGAGAAATCACCTGTATCTAACTTGAAATTGATATAATATGTTAATATGAAACTAGAACTGAAAAGTCAGTTTCTTTTCAAACAAACATAAAAAAGGAGATAGAGAAAGACGCAAGAGGAAAAAACGATGAGAAACGAAGAAAGTAAGCACCAAAAGGCTGCAGGGGTGGAGTAATAATTCGTAGGCGCCGATTGGTGGCCTGCGGGCTACCTGAAGAGAGAATATGATGGCACTTGAACACCCGTGGGCGTAGGGTCTTTTGCTCGCCAAAACCCACGGCACTTTAGACGGGTAGTCGTTCGTTTCATCGTTAATACGTTTTGGTTTAGGTTTTATCTTTTCTCCCTTATAAATATATGTATAGCCCGTTTATATTATTATGCATTAGAGAAGAGAGTTAATCTAATCTATAGGAATGATAGGCTAAAGTCGTATCACCTATTCAAAGATAAATCCTACAGTCCTCTAACAATAGTAGTTAAGGGAAGCAGGGTCGAAATCACATAGAGACGGACTTTCTAAGTTAATAATCAGCTAAAAAGCTACTTCAGACAAGATCAGATACAAATAGCTGAACTATTGATTAAGCTAAGGAAGACGAATTAAACCGAGGATTTAACTATGGAATAAAAACATAGGGTATTAGGTCGGTCCACCATGCTTATACCAATCAAATTAGGTCAATTACTATACAAACCTAAGTCATGAGTCAAGTGATCAGAGCATGTGTTGAGCTATGGTTAAGACTCAACGCTCATAGTTCAACATACGCCGCATGTTCACTAACGTAATCAGAACTACTGATGTGTCCTATGCCTCTAATCATAAGACGGATCTGCGCAAACAACTATTAGCCACAAGCAATCAATGAAATTGGCCACTAACATTAATCACTAATTAAGAACAAACCACACCACAATCACTCTAATCAAGCCCTAGAAATCGAGGAATCTAAATAACAATCATGATATAAACATGACTTCCCTATCTAACACCCTAGAAAGAGAACTACTCACTCATAATTGAATTGACAATAACAAAACTAATTTGAAACCCTAATAATTGCATCATGAATGAATAAATAATTAACCTAAGCAATTAAGAATAATAAAAGAGATTAGAGTAAAGAAGAATACCAATTGACAGAAATCAAGAACTTTTATTGAAATCGAATCCGAGGTGCAGTCACCTTTAATCTAATCTGAAGTGTTTAAACTAAATAAAACTAAGCTAAGAACTATGGAATATCAAACTAGAGAAAAAGATGTCTCTAAAAATATGAGGATAGGTATTTATAATACCCCTCCAAGTCTAATTAAAAACGGAATTAAAAAAGTAGAAAATCCGCGTTTACGGGCATGGGACCCGATCGGGCAATGGGCCACCCGATCGGGCCCATAGTGAACTTTTCCTCAACTTCTCTTTGGATCATGGTAGCAGAAGCATGGTCTACTCGATCACCTGCCCGATCGGGTGGCTGATCGGGTCTTGCCCACATTCACCCAACATGGTCTCTCTTGGCGTAACAACAGCAACAGCCCAATAAGCATCCCACCCGATCGGGTCGGGCAGCAGGTGCCCGATCGGGCCTGGGGACTTCAACGCAAGGAACTTTCATTTGTTCTCTCGCCCGATCGGGTCGGGCAAACTTTTCCACCTGATCACAATATCTTCGCCCGATCGGGCCGTTTCTTGCCCGATCAGAGTACGGAAAACTCTTTTTTGACTCTTTGGCTCTCAATTATTCACGTTTAGAGGTCTTGAGACCTCCTAAACTACCCATAAAGCTCGTAAGTCATCCTATGTGCCTCGTAACATTTCGTAAAGCCGTGTTTGCTTCCAAATAGCTCAAGAATAAGGAGAAAACTCCCTAAAACCTGCAATTCAGCACTAAAGCACAAAACCACAACTATATATGATAGTTAGCACAAAATAGCTCCGAAGAGCTCCAATGACGCACAAATTAGCTTGTAAATAAGGGAGAAAACTCTATATAAATACGTGATATCAAACTCCTCCAAGCTAAACCTTTGCTTGTCCTCAAGCAAACATATTATGAACATGGAATAGATTGCCTCACCCCATAGATAAAAATCAATCAAAGCTCAAAACGTTTCCAAGACTAAGAATCGTTCAAGCAGGCAAAATTCAAGTTAGGCTAATCAAATCCATCCAACCACCAATCATCCAAGCAATTTATCAAATTCAAGCATCCACAAGGCATACATATCCTGAAAAGGCCCTTACAAGGATGTCACTCCTCTCAATTTTGTGGCGGGCAAAGAATATGCCCGAACACTCACCAACCCGACCATAAATGTCCCTCCCACTCACACTCTCATGTGTTTAAGAAGGTTAAATGACGCTCATCCTAGTCAAGTGGACTCAATTAGCAGACATACTCTTTAACTTTGACAAACTGACTCGAAATCAATCCAATAAACAATGCAGACACAAGCTCAAGAGGACTTTATAGGGTTGTAATGGGGCTTAGGTAAGAGGTAAGGGATACTTTTTGGTAATGTGGTGGAAAAACCGAGAAAAGGGGAGCATGAATCATTCAAACAAGGCCTAAGATGGCCTACACAACTCCCAACAACACCATATAACCATGAAAAATAACCCAACTCTCATAAAACAATGAAAAACGCATAACAAACCCAATCTTCAAGCAAGCGAATATTTCTTTGTGAACGTACGTGAATGAAAGAACTTTGAATCCTTTTGAACTTTTATTTCATTTTTCTTTCATTTTTCTGAACTTCATTCACGCAACTCTAAATTTGCTTTTTCTTTTTCTCACCCTCAAATCACAACAAATACACTTTTAATTCCTCAACAACCAAACCAAACCAAGAAACCAATCTCAAACTCAACCCATACAAAAGCTCCCCCAAGCTAGGCTTGGAAATAATATGAAATGAAGGCCATGGGCTCATAATAGGGGTTTAAGTAATATGAAACAAGTTATTAGGTTCAGCGAGGCTAAGGAGGATAAAAATCTATCAAAAATTCACTCTGAGGCACAAGAACCAGACAAAAGAACGCCTCTGTCACAGCAAATGCTACAAGTCATCGAAAATCAGACAAGTACGAAGTCAAAGTCAAGATCAAACCACTAAAGAGGAACTATCACACAAAAATAGACTGGATAATGATATGAATCCAATAGGCTACAAAGAGGCCTCACAGTCTAACCAATTCAGGTATGCAGCACAAAGTAGTGCAATATAATCAATTTTTGGTTGAAGTCATAGCAATCAAACATCAAATCATAGCCTCAAGATCACAAATGCCCAGCTATCCAGAAAACAGAGTCAAATCATTTTCAATAAGAGCACAACAAGGGGCACAGGGAGGCAACTGATATCACGTATTTATATAGAGTTTTCTCCCTTATTTACAAGCTAATTTGTGCGTCATTGGAGCTCTTGGGAGGTATTTTGTGCTAACTATCGTATATAGTTGTGGTTTGTATTTTAGTGTTGAATTGCAGGTTTTAGGGAGTTTTCTCCTTATTCCCGAGCCATTTGGAAGCAACCACGACTTTACGAGATGTTACGAGGCACGTAGGATGGCTCACGAGCTTTATGGGTAGTTTAGGAGGTCCCAAGACCCCTAAACGTGAAGATTAGGAAGCCAAAGAGTCAAAAAGGAGGTTTCCGTGCACCGATCGGGCAGAAATGGCCCGATCGAGCGAAGATTTATTGATCGGGTATGAAAGTTGCGGACCCGATCGGGCGAGGGTTGCCCGATCCGATCGGGCGAGGAAGCATGTCCCCAGACCCGTTCGGGTGCCCACTGCCCGATCCGATCGGGTCCTTTGCATTTTATGGTTGCTGCTGCTGCTATTCCACAAGACGCCAAACGACAAGCTTGCTGGGCACCCGATCCACGACCCAATCGGGTGGGTGATCGGGTGGAGGCCCAGTTGGCCTGTCGCTGCTGCGCTGCTGTTATATCAAAGCCCAAACAAAGTTTGCTGAAATGGGTGTGGACCCGATCGGGTACTGTGCTCGGGCCCGATCGGGTCTGGTGCATTTGTTGCGAATTTCGTCTTTTGCTTCCTATTTTTAATTAGACTTGAGGGGTATTATAAATACCGTTTTCCTCATTATTAGAGACATCTTTTATTCATCTTTCATTATCTTTTTCTCTAGTTTTATTTTCCATAGTTCTTAACTTTATTTTAGATGAAACACTTTAGATTAGATTAAAGGTGACTGAACCTCGGATTCGATTTCAATAAAAGTTCTTGCTTTCTGTCAATTGGTATTTTTCTCTACTCTAATCTCTTTTATTATTCTTAATTGCTTAGCTTAATTATTTATTCATTCATGATGCGATTATTAGGGTTTTATATTAGATTTATTATTGTTGATTTAATTATGAGTGAGTAGTTTAATTTCTAGGGATTTAGAGAGGGAAGCCATGTTTATACCATGATTATTTGAATTGCTATTAGTTTCTAGGGTTTGATGAGATAGGTTATGGTGTGATTTGTTCTTATTGAGTAATTAACGTTATTGCGCAGTTTCTTTGATTACTTGAGGTTAATAATTGTTTGCACAGATCCGTCTTACTTTTAGAGGCCTAGTACACACCAGTAATTCTGATTATGTTTGTGAACGTGCTGCATATGTTGAATTATGGGCGTTGAGACTTAACCATAGCTTGACATTGCTCTAATCTATCGATTCTCGACCTAGGTTCTGATAGTTGTTTGCTCCTTTGATTGGTATAAGCATGGTGGACCGAACTAATTCCATAGACCTTTATTTTATAGATTAAAAATCCTTTTTATATTGTTTTCTAGTAGTTAATTATTAGTTCAGCTGATTTCTATCTGATCTTGTCTGAAGTAGCTATTTGGCTGGATATTAACTTAGAACTCCGTCTCTCTGTGGATTCGACCTTGCTTCCCTTGACTACTATTGTTAGAGGACTGTAGGAATTATCTTTGATTAGGTGATACGACTTTAGCCTGTCAAATTTTGGCGCCGTTGCCGGGGAGACGGCTAGTTCTCTAAGTTTTTATTTAATTATTTGGTCTACTTCTCTGTACCTCATTGGAACTTCATTGTTTCAATCGAGGTACGTTTTACTGCTGCTTTTTGTTTCTTTTGTATGCCCAGGTCCCAAAGAAACGGTTCCCCAATTCCAGCGGACCCCGATCTTACTAGGACAATTAGGCGGATCCGAAAGATAAAGCAGAAAGAAAAGCAGTCTGTTCAGCTGAACACCTCTGGAACAAACACCCTGAGTTCAGTCATGTCAAAGTCACTGAAATCATATGGGGTGCCCAACCCAGATGGTCTCTCCAATGGACCTACTATGGCCACCATCGCCGCGGCTAATTTTGAGATCAAGCCTGGACTCATCAGCATGGTCCAGCAAAATCAGTTTGGTGGGCATCCTACTGAAGACCCGGCCAATCATCTGCAGCGGTTTCAACAGCTTTGTCGAACCGTCAAACATGCCTGGGTCACTCCAGATCAACTAAAAGTCATGTTGTTCGAGTTTTCATTGAGAGATAGAGCCCAGAAATGGTTGAACGACGTGAAAGAAACAGAATGGAGTGAGATTTCTGCTGCGTTTCTGAGAGAGTATTACCCACCTACTAAAACAGCAAAAATCGGAAATAAACTAGCCACGTTTTCCCAAGAGCCTGATGAAACATTAAGGGAAGCGTGGGCCAGGTTTAGAGATCTACAGAGAGAGTGTCCACACCACAATATGGACAAATGGTTCTTGATGCAGACATTCTACAATGGTCTGCAGCCTCAGACGAAGTGTATTGTTGATTCGTCTGCAGGAGGAGTGTTTTTAGACAAGGCAATTGATGAGGGTTATGAATTCATATCAAATCTTGCAGCCAATGACCATTCATCATCTAGGAGTTTGACTAAGAATGTACTTGAAGTTGACGCTATTTCATTGCTTACATCTCAGATGGCGCAACTGACTCAGCAACTAATGAAGTCTTCTAGTTCGACACCTCCGCCTATTAGCATCAATGCTATGTCTGCCGTAGCACCCATTACCTCATCTTACTGCGAGGTATGTGGTGTTCAGGGTCACTTTGGGCATGACTGTCAGTTCAGTCAACTTCAGATGGAGCAAGCAAATGCCTTCCAACAGAGACCACAAAATTTCCAACCTCCACATAGCTACCAAAACCCACAAAACTACCATCCTCCACCTCCACAAAACCATCCCAAACCCTCTTACTACCAAGCCCCACAAAACTTTCAAAGACCCTCTTCACAAAACTTCCACAACCACAATAATTTCCAAACCCCACAAAATTTTCCCACGCCACCTCCACAAAACAGCAACCCACAAGAGCCCCCCATATCTGAAGTGATGAAACTGATGTTAAGCATGCAAAAGGCAAATGAGGAGGCACAAAGAGCCCAAGAGTGACAGATGCTAGCCATGCAAATATCTAATGAGGAGGCACAAATAGCCCAAGAGAAAATCATCAAACTTCTCGAGGCTCAAGTTGCACAATTAGCAAGCTCTAATGCTCAGAGGCGGCAGGGGGAATTGCCAGGGCAACCCGTTCAGAGAGAACATGTGAATGCCATCACTCTTCGTAGTGGCATTGCATATGATGCCCCTCCAGTGCCCGTTGATGAGGTTACCCCAACTGCAGGGAAGAAGAGGGTGGTAGAGGAAGGAAAAAGGAAGAATTCGACGTCTGAAGTCGAATTGTCTGCAGAAGCTGAACAGACAGGGAAGAAAAAGGAGCAGGTTTCTGAAACGCCTTTTACACCAAGGCTACCTTTTCCTCACAGGATGCAACAATCCAAGGTCGATCAGCAGTTTGGTAAGTTCTTGGCTATGGTCAAGAACCTTGAGGTAACAATTCCATTCACAGATTTAATTACCCAAGTGCCTGTTTATGCCAAATTTCTGAAAGACATGATCACTAAGAAAAGAGACTTTGGTGGGGTAGAACGTGTCGCTCTTACTGAAGAGTGTAGTGCTTTTATTCAAAATAAAACCCCACCAAAGTTAAAAGATCCTGGTAGTTTTTCTATACCCTGCCATCTTGGACCTATTTTTATTGATAAGGCTTTGTGTGATTTAGGTGCTTCTGTTTATGTTATGCCATTGTCTGTTTAAAAGAAACTGAACATGGGAGCCCTTAAATCCACACAAATCACTTTACAGATGGCGGATCGTTCTATAAAATACCCTCTTGGTGTTTTAGAGGACGTTCCTGTTAGGGTAGGGAAATTCTATATTCCTGTTGATTTTGTGGTGTTAGATATGGAGGAGGATGCCCAGATCCCTATTATCTTGGTAGGCCGTTTTTGTGTACTGCTGGTGCTGTCATTAATGTCAAGTCTGGGTCTTTAACTCTTAGTGTTGGTGATGACAAAGTGATGTTTAAACTAACCAATACTGTTAAGGCACCTATGCTTGAACAATCTTTTTGCAGGGATAAGGTTTTAGATGAAGTAGGGGTGGAGAAGGCTCCAATTCCACCTAAGGTTGCCTCACCGTCTGGAGGCATAGTCAAGAACATTTGGAGAAGAAAGATTTTTGATGAGGGTGGCACTCACTGCCACGCCCCTCCTATTTGAGAGAGGGCGGATCATGGTCGTGCGGGACCTTTGTAAACCAGCGCTGTACGAGAGGCAACTCGTATTTCTTTTCTTTCCCTTTTCCTTTTCTTTTTATTTTTTTCTTTTTGTAAGCGAGATTGAGGGTACTAACATTGTTTTTCCTCTTAGCATAGTCCTTATCACCTTTTGGCATTGAGGACACTGCCAAGTTCAGCTTGGGGGAGGAGTTCTGTTTGTATTCCCTATCTCTTTTACTGCTTTCTAGAATAGTTTTACTGCTTTTGAAAAATACTGAAAAAATCAAAAAATATGGTTCCCATGACTGGTTTAGTTGCCTCCCTGTGCCCCTTGTTGTGCTCTATTTGAAATTGATTTGACTCTGTTTTCTGGATAGCTGGGCATTTGTGATCTTGAGGCTATGATTTGATGTTTGATTGCTATGATTTCGAGCATTTTTGGATTATATTAGACCACTTTGTGCTGCATACCTGAATTGGTTAGACTGTGAGGCCTCTTTGTAGCCTATTGGATTCATATTATTATCCAGTCTATTCTTGTGTGTTAGTTCCTCTTTAGTGGATTGATCTTGACTTTGACTTCGTATTTGTCTGATTTTAGATGACTTGTAGCATGTGCTATGATAGAGGCGTTCTTTTGTCTTATTCTTGAGCTTCAGAGTGAGTTTTTGATATACTTTTATCCTCCTTAGCCCCGCTGAGCCTAATGAATTGTTTCGTGTTACTTAAACCCCTATTATGAGCCAAAAGCCTTCACTTGATATTATTCCAAGCCTAGCTTGAGGGAGCTTTTGTATGGGTTGAGTTTGATATTGGTTTATTGGTTTAGTTTGGTTCTTGAGGAATTTAAAAGTGTATTTGCTGTGGTTTGAGAGTGAGAAAGAGAAAAGAAAAAGCAAGTTTAGAGTTGCGTGAATGAAGTTCAGAAAAATGAAAGAAAAATGAAATGAAAATTCAAAAGAATTCTAGTTCTTTCATTCACGTACGTTCATAAAGGAATATTCGCTCCATTGCTAGAAAATTGGGTTTGTTATGAGCTTTTCATTGATTTATGAGAGTTGGGTTACTTTACATGGTTTTATGGTGATTGTTGGGAGTTGTGTAGGCCATCTTAGGCCTTGTTTGAATGATTTATGCTCCCCCTTTCTTGGTTTTTCCACCACATTACCCAAAGTATCCCCTACCTCTCGCCTAAGCCCCATTACAACCCTATAAAGTCCTCTTGAGCTTATGTCTGCATTGTTCATTTGGTTGATTTCGAGTCAGTTTGTCAAAGCTAGGGAGTATTTCTGCTAATTGAGTCGATTTAACTAGGTTGAGCGTCATTGAACCTTCTTAAACACATGAGAGTGTGAGTGGGAAGGGTACTTATGGTCGGGTTGGTGAGTGTTCGGGCATATTCTTTGCCTGCCACAAAATAGAGAGGAGTGACACCCTTGTGAGAGCCTTTTCAGGATTTGTATGCCTTGTGGATGCTTGAGTTTGATATATTGCTTGAATGATTGGTGGTTGGATGGATTTGATTAGCCAAACTTGAATTATGCCTGCTTGAACGATTCTTAGTCTTGAAAATGTTTTGAGCTTTGATTTGTTTTTATCTATGGGGTGAGGCAATCTATTCCATGTTCATGTGCTATTTGCTTGAGGACAAGCAAAGGTTTAGCTTGGGGGAGTTTGATATCACGTATTTATATAGAGTTTTCTCCCTAATTTACAAGCTAATTTGTGCGTTATTGGAGCTCTTGGGAGCTATTTTGTGCTAACTATCGTATATAGTTTTGGTTTTGTATTTTAGTGTTGAATTGCAGGTTTTATGGAGTTTTCTCCTTATTCCCGAGCCATTTGGAAGCAACAACGACTTTACGAGATGTTACGAGGCACGTAGGATGACTCACGAGCTTTATGGGTAGTTTAGGAGGTCCCAAGACCCCTAAACGTGAAGATTAGGAAGCCAAAGAGTCAAAAAGGAGGTTTCCGTGCACCGATCGGGCAGAAATGGCCCGATCGGGCGAAGATTTATTGATCGGGTATGAAAGTTGCGGACCCGATCGGGCGAGGGTTGCCCGATCAGATCTGGCGAGGAAGCATGTCCCCAGACCCGATCGGGTGCCCACCGCCCGATCCGATCGGGTCCTTTGCATTTTATGGTTGCTGCTGCTGCTACGCCACAAGACGCCAAACGACAAGCTTGCTGGGCACCCGATCCACGACCCGATCGGGTGGGTGATCGGGTGGAGGCCCAGTTGGCCTGTCGCTGCTGCGCTGCTGTTATATCAAAGCCCAAACAAAGTTTGCTGAAGTGGGTGTGAACCCGATCGGGTACTGTGCTCGGGCCCGATCGGGTCTGGTGCATTTGTCGCGAATTTCGTCTTTTGCTTCCTATTTTTAATTAGACTTGAGGGGTATTATAAATACCGTTTTCCTCATTATTAGAGACATCTTTTATTCATCATTCATTATCTTTTTCTCTAGTTTTATTTTCCATAGTTCTTAGCTTTATTTTAGATGAAACACTTTAGATTAGATTAAAGGTGACTGAACCTCGGATTCGATTTCAATAAAAGTTCTTGCTTTCTATCAATTGGTATTTTTCTCTACTCTAATCTCTTTTATTATTCTTAATTGCTTAGCTTAATTATTTATTCATTCATGATGCAATTATTAGGGTTTCATATTAGATTTATTATTGTTGATTTAATTATGAGTGAGTAGTTTAATTTCTAGGGATTTAGAGAGGGAAGCCATGTTTATACCATGATTATTTGAATTGCTATTAGTTTCTAGGGTTTGATGAGATAGGTTATGGTGTGATTTGTTCTTATTGAGTAATTAACGTTATTGCGCAGTTTCTTTGATTACTTGAGGTTAATAATTGTTTGCACAGATCCGTCTTACTTTTAGAGGCCTAGTACACACCAGTAATTCTGATTATGTTTGTGAACGTGCTGCATATGTTGAATTATGGGCGTTGAGACTTAACCATAGCTTGACATTGCTCTAATCTATCGATTCTCGACCTAGGTTCTGATAGTTGTTTGCTCCTTTGATTGGTATAAGCATGGTGGACCGAACTAATTCCCTAGACCTTTATTTTATAGAGTAAAAATCCTTTTTATATTGTTTTCTAGTAGTTAATTATTAGTTCAGCTGATTTCTATCTGATCTTGTCTGAAGTAGCTATTTGGCTGGATATTAACTTAGAACTCCGTCTCTCTGTGGATTCGACCTTGCTTCCCTTGACTACTATTGTTAGAGGACTGTAGGAATTATCTTTGATTAGGTGATAAGACTTTAGCCTATCAGCAACTAAACCAGTCATAGGAACCATATTTTTTTTGATTTTTTTCAGAATTATTCGAAAGCAGTAAATCTATCCTAGAAAGCAGTAAAAGAGATAGAGAATACAAACAGAAACCCTCCCCCAAGCTGAACTTGGCAGTATCCTCAATGCCAAAAGGTAACAAAGGACGATGCTAAGAGGAAAAACAATGTTAGTACCCTCACTCTCGCTCACAAAAAAGAAGAAAAAAAAGAAAAGGAAAAAAAGATAAAATACGAGTTGCCTCTCGCACAACGCTGGTTTATAAAGGTCCCGCACGACCATAATACCTCCATCTCTTAAATAGGAGGGGCTAAGAAGTGAGAGCCACCTTCATCAAACATATTTCTCCTCCACATGTTCTTGATAATACCTCCAGACGGTGAGGCAACCTTAGGTGCACTTTTCACCTTCTCTGAACCTATCTCATCCAAAACCTCAGCCCTGCAACAAGATTGTTCAAGCATAGGTGCCTTAACAGCATTGGTTAGTTTAAAAATCACTTTATCATCACCAACACCCAGACTTGACATCAAGGACAGCACCAGCAGTACACAAAAACGGCCTACCCAAAATAATAGGAATCTGGGCATCCTCATCCATATCTAGCACCACAAAATCAACAGGAATTTAGAATTTCCCGACCCTAACGTCCTCTAAAACACCTAGAGGGTATTTTATAGAACGATCAGCCATCTGTAAAGTGATTTGTGTGCAATTAAGTGCTCCCATATTCAGTTTCTTATAAATAGATAATGGCATAACAGAAACAGAATCACCTAAATCACACAAAGCTTTATCAATAAAAATAGGTCCAAGATGGCAGGGTATAGAAAAACTAACAGGATCTTATAACTTAGGTGGGGTTTTATTCAGAATAAAAGCACTGCACTCTTCAGTAAGTGCGACACGTTCTACCCTACCAAAGTCTCTTTTCTTTGTTATCATGTCTTTCAGAAATTTGGCATAAACTGGAACTTGGGTAATTAAATCTGTGAATGGAATCGTTACCTCAAGGTTCTTGACCATAGCCAAGAACTTACCAAACTGCTGATCGACCTTTGATTGTTGCATCCTGTGAGGAAAAGGTAGCCTTGGTGTAAAAGGCGTTTCAGAAACCTTCTTCTTCTTCTTCCCTCTCTGTTCAGCTTCTGCAGATAAGTCTACTTCGGACGTCGAACTCTTCCTTTTCCCTTCCTCTACCACCCTCTTCTTCCCCGCAGTTGGGGGTAACCTCATCAACGAGCAATGGAGGAGCATCATAAGAAATGCCACTACGAAGAGTGATGGCATTCACATGTTCTCTCTGAATGGGTTGCCCTGACAATTCCCCTTGACGCCTCTGAGCATTAGTGCTTGCTAATTGTGCAATTTGAGTCTCGAGAAGTTTGATGTGCTTCTCTTGGGCTCTTTGTGCTTCCTCATTAGCTCTTTGCATAGCTAGCATTTGTCTCTCTTGAACTCTTTGCGCCTCCTCATTAGTATTTTGCTTGTTCAACATCAGCTTCATCACTTCAGACATGGAAGACTCTTTTGGGTTATTGTTTTGTGGAGGTGGGGTGTGGAAATTTTGTGAAGTTTGGAATTTATTGGGGTTATGGAAGTTTTGTGGTGGTGGTATCTGGAAATTTTGTGGGGTTTGATAGTATGAGGGTTTAGGATGGTTTTGTGGAGGTGGAGGTTAATGGTTTTGTGGATTTTGGTAGTTATGTGGAGGGGGGAAATTTGGTTGTCTCTATTAAAAGGCGTTTGCCTGCTCCATCTGAAGTTGACTGAACTGACAGTCATGCCCAAAATGACCTTGAACACCACATACCTCGCAGTAAGATGAGGTAATGGGTGCTACAGCAGACATAGCATTAATACTCAAAGGAGGTGCTGCTGAGGAAGAGGAACTGAAGGTGTTAATCTGCTGACTCAGCTTCGCTATCTGCGAAGTCAATAATGCAATGACATCTACCTCCAGTACTTTCCTCGTGAGGCTGCGGGAAGTGGAATGATCATTGGCTGCGAGGTTTTATAGAAACTCATAGCCTACATCCACTTCCTTATCAAGAAAAACTCCTCCTGCAGACGAATCAACAATACTCTTCGTCTGAGGCTGCAGACCATTGTAGAATGTCTGCGTCAAGAACCATTTGTCCATGTTGTGGTGTTGAAACTCTCTTTGTAAATCTCTAAACCTAGCCCATGCTTCCCGTAATGTTTCATCAGGCCCTTGGGAAAACGTGGCTAGTTTGTTTCTGATTTCTGCTGTCTTTGTAGGTGGATAGTACTCTGTCAGAAACGCAGCGGAAATCTCACTCCATTCTATTTCTTTCACGCCGTTCAACCATTTATGGGCTCTATCTCTCAGTGAAAACTCGAACAACATGACCTTTAGTTGATCTGGAATGACGCCGGCATGTTTGACGGTTCGACAAGCTGTTGAAACCGCTGTAGATGATTTGCCGAGTCTTCAGTAGGATGCCCACCAAACTGATTTTGGCTGAACCATGTTGATAAGTCCAGGCTTAATTTCGAAATTTGTTGCGGCAATGGTGGGCATAGTAGGTCCAGTGGAGAGACCGTCTGGGTTGGGCACCCCATATGACTTCAGTGATTTAGACATAACTGAACTCAAGGTGTCTGATCCAGAGGTGTTCAGCTAAACAGACTGCTTTTCTCTCTGAATTTTCTTTCATATCCGCCTGATTGTCCTAGTAAGATCGGGATCCGCTGGGATGGGGGTACCGTTTCTTTGAGACCTGGGCATACAAAAGAAACAAAAAGAAGCAGTAAAATGTACCTCAATTGGAACAATGAAGTTCTAATCAGGTACAGAGAAGTAGACCAAATAACCAAATAAAAACTTAAAAAACTAGCCGTCTCCCCGGCAACGGCGCCAAAATTTGATAGGCTAAAGTCGTATCACCTATTCAAAGATAAATCCTACAGTCCTCTAACAATAGTAGTTAAGGGAAGCAGGGTCGAAATCACATAGAGACGGACTTTCTAAGTTAATAATCAGCTAAAAAGCTACTTCAGACAAGATCAGATACAAATAGCTGAACTATTGATTAAGCTAAGGAAGACGAATTAAACCGAGGATTTAACTATGGAATAAAAACATAGGGTATTAGGTCGGTCCACCATGCTTATACCAATCAAATTAGGTCAATTACTATACAAACCTAAGTCATGAGTCAAGTGATCAGAGCATGTGTTGAGCTATGGTTAAGACTCAACGCTCATAGTTCAACATACGCCGCATGTTCACTAACGTAATCAGAACTACTGATGTGTCCTAGGCCTCTAATCATAAGACGGATCTGTGCAAACAACTATTAACCACAAGCAATCAATGAAATTGGCCACTAACATTAATCACTAATTAAGAACAAACCACACCACAATCACTCTAATCAAGCCCTAGAAATCGAGGAATCTAAATAACAATCATGGTATAAACATGGCTTCCCTATCTAACACCCTAGAAAGAGAACTAATCACTCATAATTGAATTGACAATAACAAAACTAATTTGAAACCCTAATAATTGCATCATGAATGAATAAATAATTAACCTAAGCAATTAAGAATAATAAAAGAGATTAGAGTAAAGAAGAATATCAATTGACAGAAAGCAAGAACTTTTATTGCAATCGAATCCGAGGTTCAATCACCTTTAATCTAATCTAAAGTGTTAAAACTAAATAAAACTAAGCTAAGAACTATGGAATATCAAACTAGAGAAAAAGACATCTATAAAAATATGAGGAAATGTATTTATAATACCCCTCCAAGTCTAATTAAAAACGGAATTAAAAAAGTAGAAAATTCGCGTTTACGGGCATGGGACCCGATCGGGCAATGGGCCACCCGGCGGGCCCATAGTGAACTTTTCCTCAACTTCTCTTTGGATCATCGCAGCAGCAGCACAAGCCCAAAAACATGAAAATATGGCCCACCCGATCACCTGGCTGATCGGGTCTAGCCCACATTCACCCAGCATGGTCTCTCTTGGCGTAACAACAGCAACAGCCCAATAAGCATCCCACCCGATCGGGTCGGGCAGCAGGTGCCCGGTCGGGCCTAGGGACTTTAATGCAAGCAACTTTCATTTGTTCTCTCGCCCGATCGGGTCGGGCAAAGCTTGCCCGATTGGGTCCGCAACTTTTCCACCCGATCACAATATCTTCGCCCGATCGGGCCGTTTCTTGCCGATCAGAGTACGAAAAACTCCTTTTTGACTCTTTGGCTCTCAATTCTTCACGTTTAGAGGTCTTGGGACCTCCTAAACTACCCATAAAGCTCGTGAGCCATCCTATGTGCCTCGTAACATTTCGTAAAGTCGTGGTTGCTTCTAAATAGCTAAAGAATAAGGAGAAAACTCCCTAAAACCTGCAATTCAGCACTAAAGCACAAAACCACAACTATATACGATAGTTAGCACAAAATAGCTCCGAAGAGCTCCAATGACGCACAAATTAGCTTGTAAATAAGGGATAAAACTCTATATAAATACGTGATATCAAGGAAATCACTCTTAATAATTTTACTTCATGTTTGAGGAAATCACGCTTGTTTTCCACCCATAATAAAGATTCTGAATGATCTATCTTTAGTGTTGCATCTTTCCTTATTTATTCAATCTTTCATCTTTAATTACTCTCTCCAACCCTAATGGATTTCCAACATCTTTTGGATATAAAGTTTCAGGAGGGAAGTTAGTGTTGGACCTAAATCTTCATTTCATTATTGAAAAGTAAGGTAGTGGTTATTATTTAGAATTGTTTATTAAGAGAGAGAGAGTGTGGGGTCAAATGTTTTTTGAAGGAAAATAATATTATACTTGGTGGATCATATCCAAATAACGAAATGAAAAATGTAATTGGGAAAAACAAAAAGAAAAATCATTTGG
This sequence comes from Patellifolia procumbens, assembly GCA_947645195.1. Lineage (NCBI taxonomy): Eukaryota > Viridiplantae > Streptophyta > Magnoliopsida > Caryophyllales > Amaranthaceae > Patellifolia > Patellifolia procumbens. Next base: position 435,193 of record CANSGD010001540.1, on the reverse strand, counting down.
GAGACGGAGGGAGTATTTTATAAATTTAGAGGTCCAATTTTCTCATTAGAATTTGGACTTTAAAATCTTTATGACGGCCCCGGCTCTATCATTGTTTCTTCTTAAGTTTCTTGTAACAATATCATTGGGAAAGTCTCCTTTGATAGTGCACATAGTCGTATGATCCTAGATTGGGTTGGCTTACCCTACAAAATCAAATATAGCTCATCAAGTGCACCATCTATTTCGGCCAAAATATTGGAGTGGTAAGGTGGGTGGTAGGGCTTGACTCAACCAAAGTTTCTCAATAGGTTGGGCCTGTGTTGGGCCCATGTTAAATGTAGCGGGCTAGGTGGGTTTTGGGATATTGGATTAACAGGTTTGGTAAGGTTGCATTTTGTTTCGGCTGGTCTGACTCTGACTTATTGATATACTTCCTCCGTAACGAAAAGAATGTACCATTTAGTTTGGGCACGCATGCCAAGATAAAACTTTAAAGATTAATATCTGTAATTATGCATTTGTAAAAATTATAAACATTAGATCATAAAAAACTGCAAGTTGAGACGAATCCAACAAGACCCCACATGACTATCTTTTCCCTTATGTATAAGTCACAAATTGCGATTAAATTTAAAACTGTAAATAGTGTCAAAAGTGAAAGGTGCGTTTATTTGTTACGGAGGAAGTAGAAAAATTACATGAAAACTAGTTTTAATTTCAAATATGCCATTGTCTTATTTGTTTGGGTAAGGTGGGGGGTAGGGTTTGACTCAACCAGAGCTGCTCAATAGGTTGGGCCTGTATTGGGTCAATGTTAAATAATGTAGCGGGTTAGGTGGGGTTAGGGATATTGGATTAACAGGTTTGGTTAGGTTGCATTTTGTTACGTCTGGTTTGCCCCTGACTTTTTGATATAGAAAAATCACATGAAAACTAGTTTTAATTTCAAATATTCCCTTGGAATTTTGATATATATTTGGAAATTTAGTATAAAACCTAGCCCTGTCGTAATTATTTTGCTTACATTTTCTTTTTTAGGATCAAATTTCATAAACTTTGATCACCATTTTTACATAAGTAAAAGAACGAAAAAATTATAACGTGGGATCTTGATAAATTTGTGTTAATATGTAATTTGATAATGTCCATTTTTTCGTAGTTTTTAATAGCAATAGATTTATGTATATATTAGTAGTCAAAGATTAGGGTTGGAGGTCGTGCAAAAGCAAATGCAACAAGTTAAATAAAGGTGGGGTTAGTATATGTAACTACATGTAACTTGTTGGGAACTCAACCCTGGCAAATCAAGATTTAAGGCGTAATTACTTACATATTGAAATGAATCTTTGTGTGAAACTATCACTAGACTATTTAAGGCACGGTACAAGTGTATTTGTTAGCATTCCTAAGTGGTAGGTGCAATGTTCGAACCTTGCCCTCAACATTTTAATGCTGTACTAGAGATTCTAGCCATTTGTTTTTTTTTTACGACTCCTACGCTTAGCAGTTGGCACTTTTAATGCCCTATAGAAGCCTATATACTAGACTCTAGCAATTTATTTTTATTATTAATAGTCTATTTGACTGTGGCAAGAATTTTATTCTATTTTATTACTTTTGATTTTTGACACAGATCTCGTTACCACATTTCTCAAGTTTACTTTGTTTTTGTTTTTTAACTTTTATATTCTTATGAAGGATATATTTTGTTTAGAAAAATCATACATTTTTATATAGTACATTGATATATGAATTATGTAGAATATATTAATGATACTATTCCATTTATATGAATACCAACTTTCTTTAAAAAGAAAAATCTATTGGACCCCATAATTAGGTAGATTTAGCTTTAACGAGAAAAATTAATGACTTTTTAATAAAAGTCATTGTTCAAATTTGTTATTATTCTACTGTTCTAATTTATTAATATTCTATCACTCTAATTTTATAGGGCCTAATATTCAATTTCGCACAGGGCCCCTAATTTCTACGAGACGGCCCTGGTGGTATCTCTAATAAATACCTGCATGGGGATCCACTCAGAAGACATCTCAACCTATTGACTTGAAAGACTTATGGTTCTCACATACCTAGTGCGAGGCAAGGTTGTAAGGAAACGCGAAAACTTGAACATGAGGAAACGTTGAACCCAAAAGTAGGAAATATTGAAGAAATGTTAGGAAACGCTATTTTTGCGGCGCTTTCGATATATATAAAGATATAAAAATAAATTTAACATAGAAATAAAGGTCGAAATAGCGATAGTCAATGTATAAAGATATTTCCAAATAACGATATTATAATGCACGTGCATAAATAATTCAAACTAAGAAAAACTAAGTAAATAAACACTAACTCTATTTAATGGCGTTATTAATGAATAACTTCGATTCAAGATTTCGTTCATCAAGAGAAAGATCGACCAACTTGAGAAAGCTTACTTCCGTACCCCGTCTTGCATTGAATTAAATTGATCACCACCTACATTCCTCATGATTCTTGTTTTCTCGTGATTATCTTCTTATTTGTTCCTTGGTAGAATACGTAGGTTGTTGTGAACATAAACCAAAATCTCACCTCATTTTGGAGTCAACCTATTTCTTCTAAGTGAGTGAATAAAAACTATATACTCCAATTGCGTTCGCAACAAAAGATGATGAAGGCTACTAAGATATCTTAAAGTAAAAGCTTGGAGTAAAGGATTGGATGAACCAAAGCTAACCACCACTTCATAGGTTCCATGCTACCCCTACAATATAAACTCTCTCCACTTGCGTACCCATAATAAAAGAGAACTTGGCATTCAATCACAACATTACTAATAATATCATTATCACGAAGTAGTCTTTTGAAAGACCTTATCTTCCTTCAAGCATTTTAGGATCTCTGTGAGGAGGTACTCTAGCTGAATTTTCTTCAAGGCATGCATCACTATAAAACCTTCAAGCAGAATAAATTTAAAACAATTGTTATGTATATGAAGGTTTTAAAAGTTACTAACATAATTTAGAAACTTCATGAATAAGATACTTGGGGGCTAATGAGTGTACTAAACAATGAGAGGTGTGTTACTTTTTGCCCAATGAGTTACAAGAATGTCATAAACGACTTCATAGAAGTTCGAGTTTTCATCATCTTGCAAGTTTTCTTCATTATAGATTACAAGTTTCATCTTCTCAATAATAAAATTCCAGATCTCATATACTAGATGAAGTGTTAGCCTATCAGTATCATAAACCCTTATCATATCATAAATTGGTCTAGTAAAAGCAAGAATGTACCTTTATCCCACCAATCCTCATCTATCACCTTATCTCTTCCAAAACTTGCTTTCCTCTCTATAACTCCTCCATTATACTTCACCTATCCCCATGGTATAAAGTGATTGCTTAAGAAGTTTAGACCTCTTAAGCATAACAACCACTGAGGCAAACACAAGTGTCAGCAACGACAAGAACAGAAATGTTTTCACAATGAAGATAACTAATATCATAGTTAGATTCACATGGAAGTTTTCCACTTGCGCTCCATCATCATGAACTTAAGTAACCCAAAGACAATCAACATAGGTATCCTGGTTACTCTTTACCTTTTTTGTAACATAGATGTTATTCAAAGCAAGGTTTGAAGTGTGAACAACACAAGGGGTCTAATAAAATCCATGGATATATGCCTTCAATAAGTGCTCCAACACCTTTGCAATTGATAACATTATCGGTTATCACTTAAATTACATTCAGGATTTTTTTGTTGAAAACTACTTATATTTGGAGTCCTTTTGTGAATAACTACCCTGTTTCAAAAAAACGGAAAACAACTACCTACTTTCTTGAAAAACTTTTGGTATCACTACCTTGTGGTCTTTTCCATAAAAAATTAACGAAAACATCAAAAAGTTAATAGATTTACGCAAAAAAAATTGAAAATAACTAACTACTTTCTTGAAAAACTTTTGGTATCACTACCTTGTTAAACGTTTTCTATTAACTTTTTGACGAGAACTACAAGAAGGTAGTGATACCAAAAGTTTTTTAAGAAAGTAGGTAGTTATTTTCTATTTTGGAAACAGGGTAGTTATTCAAAAAAATGGCTCCAAATGTAGGTAGTTTTCAACAAGTTTTCCTTACATTAATCTCACTAACTTCATCGATATATAAGTTCTTTCAAAAGATTAGCAATGAAATGTTTATCCTTAACTTCACCTGAGCAATTAACACTTTTAATAAACATAACGCCACTCCCAGTAGTGGCCATGAAATTGATCAAAGACCTTTGTGGATCACTCCAACTATCAGACACAATAGTCACTACTTTCTCCTTCTATATGTACCTTTCAAGGGTTGTAGGAATGTATCAACGTGACCTTTTTCTTGCTCGAGTGACGCGGTTCTCAACTTATTGTAACTTAAAGAAATATACCCACTGAACTTGTTATTTGCAACAAATTGAAAGGTCTTTATAAAATATGGATTTCTTGCCAAATTAAAAGGCAAATTAGTAGTGAAAAATATTCGTGCAATCAATGCATCAAGATGTTCCCTATTTCTTACATTGTATAATTCAGAAATGGGGTTTTCATTTCTTTTTTTACAGTTTAGAAAGTCACTAGATTGGACATGCCTGTTTTCCTTAACATCTTTTGTTGGCAAAGGAACATAATGTGGTATTAGTGCCCTCTTTTTTTTCCTTTCGACCTCATCCTCCAACGTGTAACGTTTTCATCTCAAGTATGTATCCTTTGGAAGTCTTAGTACAAACTACCAAGCAAATGGGCCCTCGTTCTAGTGTATGTTGCGTGAAAGTGCCAACCACAAGTATTACACAAACCTAACACATTACCCAGGCCCAGTTTGGTCCCCTCTTTTGCCTTTAATTTACCACATTTCATGACGTATCTCCAAAGAGGTTTATCTATATCCACCTTTTCCATCTTTATATTCTTAACTTTTTACTAAACGTTTTAATTTAGTCACTTTTTTAACTTATTCACTTGTTGTTAAGTTTGGTGGATGAAGTTATTTATGCCATAAAAAGCAAAAAAATTTAAAATTTTCTTCTTTAATTTGTAAAGAACAACGCAAAACAGAAACAATGAAGGTGAAGTTCATTGAACTATGATATGAGCAACATCAGCACACTTGAACAAAAGCAAGTCGAGCAACAAAATCACTGATTCACTTATTCTTTTTTACATCCAAATAGAATAAGAGTTCAATTAAACTTCAACAAAATACATGCTAGATTTATATACTAAGTTACTTTTGTTCAAGAACTCAAATACTCACAAAAAAGTCCAATAAAAGAAAAACCCACGGGAAAATTTTGTTGGAACATTTGTAAGGGTAATGGGTTTGGTTAGTTCACATATGGGGGAATTAAATAGACATGTAGGATTTAATTCCGGAAAATAAGAGAAGAGGGGGGCAGGGCCAGCTCGCGGGCCGCGACCCATGGTCGCGATTCGCAACTTGTTTCGCGAGTCGCGACTGAGCACTGCCCTGTGACGCTTCAGTTTGCCATGTGTCCGTTTATGTCCGTTGAAGCGTTTTTGATCAGTTTTTCATGGTTATTGCATGGTTAATGACTGATTTATTCTCTGATTTAAGGGCCATATTAAGGAGCCTATTAAAGGTCCTTAATGAAGGTCCTTGTATACGTGACTATAAAAGGAGGAGGTGAACTCTATCCTTGACACACCCAAGATTGCTTGCTTAAGAATTTCTGATTAACTTTCTTAAGTGTTCTTCATAAACACATCAAACACAAGTTCTTAAGGATTCACTTCTAAGATCATAGAAGTGAATTGTTACTCCATTGTATCTCATTAATTATTTCATGTAAACCCGGTGATCCTAGAGGGGCGAAATAAAACCAATAGGAAAGCGTAGTTTCCGTGCCATGGAGTGGTGAATATCCGGTTCCCTCTTGTTTCATTGTCTACTTCTAACAATCTATTAGTTTTATTTCCTTTACGAATATGGCTTCATCACTCAAGGACCTTACTTTGAACTTCCAAAAATTGGACAAGTTTGAAGGTGTGGGTTTTCGTCGTTGGCAAAAGAAGATTCATTTCCTCTTAACGACTCTCAATGTGGTGTATGTGCTTACAACACCAATTTCGGCTTTTCCGGAGGAAGGGGTTGAGGAACCTTTGGAGACTACGAGGAGGCGAACAAAGTGGGAGAATGATGACTACATTTGTCGTGGTCATATTCTCAATGCACTTTCGGATGCCTTGTTTGATCTTTACCATAATGTGGAGAGTGCAAAGGAGCTTTGGGATTCTCTAGAGGCTAAATACATCTCGGAAGATGCTTCAAGTAAAAAGTTTCTTGTTATTAATTTTAATATGTTTAAAATGACTAATGAAAGACCTATAATGGAGCAATTTCATGAAGTTCATCATATTTTAAATCAAATAAGGTCACATGGTATGGTAATGGATGACGCAATTGCCGTTGCTTCCATTATTGATAAACTACCAACTTCTTGGAAAGACATTATACATACTTTGAAACATAAGAAGGAGGATCTTACCATGGAGCAATTAGGAACTGATCTTCGTATTGAAGAAGGGATCCGGGCTCAACATGGGGTTAAGGACACAAATTCTAGTGCTCCTAAGTCTACCGTTAATATGGTAGAGGTTGGTGGGTCTAATGGGACCAAGAAATCCAATGCTCAATCTTAAACCAATGTTGCAAACAAGAAGAGGAAAACTCTTACTTGTTGGGTGTGCAATGGTCCTCATTTGAAGAGGGATTTTTCGTCTTGGAAGAAAAAGAAGACGACAAAGAAAGATCAACCTAGTGTTGGTCAAAACCAAGGTATGGTTGCACATGAAAACATAATTGAAGAAATGAATTTTGTTGCTATGATTTCTGAAATTAATGTTGTGCAGGTTGATGATTCTTGGTGGATTGATTTGGGAGCTTCTCGACATGTGTGCAATAATAGGCACCATTTCAAGTCTTTGAAGGAATTGGATGATGGTCCAATTTTGTATATGGGGAATGATTCTACGGTAAAGGGTAAGGGAATTGGCCAAGTAGAATTGTTGTTAACCTCGGGAAAGACTCTAACTCTCCGGGATGTTGTTTATGTTCCGAAAGTTAGGAAAAACCTTGTGTCGGGAGGACTTTTGAATAAGTTTGGTTTTAAGGTTGTTTTTGAATCCGATAAATTTATAGTGTCTAAGAGTGGTATTTATGTTGGTCAAGGTTATTTTTGTAATGGAATGCTTAAGTTTAGCATTGATAATAAAATTGCTAGTTCTATTTACATGCTTGTTGTTTCTTCTCTATGGCACAATCGGTTATGCATGTGAATTATCGTAGATTATATGACATGTCTAAGTTAGGTATAATACCTTCCTTTGATTTGAATTTAGAGAAGTTCAAGACATGTATGTTAAACAAAATTACAAAGAATCCTTTTCCTAGTGTGACAAGACAATCGGTATTGCTAGAATTGGTGCATAGTGACTTGTGTGACTTTCATAGTTCACCATCTTTGGGAAATAAAAAATATGTTGTAACTTTTATTGATGATTTTTCAAGGTATTGTTACATTTATTTATTATTCTCAAAAGATGAAGCACTTGAAAAGTTTAAGATCTATAAGACCGAAGTGGAACTTCAACATAGTGAAAAAGTTAAAAGACTTCAAATGGATAGGGGTGGTGAATACTATAATCCTAGTTTTTTTAATTCCATTGGAATAATCCATGAAACTACCGCACCATACTCACCTCAAAGTAATGGTGTGGCGGAAAGGAAAAATAGGACTTTAAAAGAAATGGTTAATACCATGCTTTCTAATTCGGGTCTAAGTGACGGTTTTTGGGGTGATGCTATTTTAACGGCATGCTATATTTTAAATAGGGTTGCTAATAAAAGGAACAAGACTACCCCATATGAACTTTGGTCAATGAAAAAGCCTAATCTAAATTACCTTAAGGTATGGGGATGTAGGGCTATTGTCAAATTGATGGAACCTAAACGTTAAACTTTAGGTGAAAGAGGAATTGATTGCATTTTTATAGGCTATGCGGAAAATAGCAAAGCCTATAGGTTTTATGTCATTGAACATAATGATTTTGTCTCTATTCATACCGTGATAGAGTCAAGGGATGCAATATTTGACGAGACTTATTTCTCTTCGATTCCTAGACCAAAGGACATGGTACCCAGTACTAGTTCCAAGGTTGTGGGTGACATCAATGATGATCATGAAACCACAACACCGGAAATTATGAAAAGTAAAAGAATTAGAAAAGAGAAATCTTTTGGGCCGGATTTTCAACTTTATTTAGTTGAAGGGTCAAGGGAGTCAATTGTGACTCAATTCTCATATTGTTACAATATGGAGGAGGATCCTAGGACCTTTGATGAGGCTATAAAGTCTCATGATTCCACCTTTTGGAAAGAGGTCGCGAATGATGAAATGGATTCGATAATTAAGAATAGGAAATTTTGTCAGAAAGGACCTTTTAAAAGAGTTGTTTTGTGAGAAAGGACCTTTTAAATTTTTTTTGGCTTTTAACAACCTTAAACAATAAATTTTTTGCGAGAAGAGACCTTGAGCTTGTTTTCCGACATTGACCACCGGAAATCGGCGTTGACTAATATTTTCTTCCTATTTGCAATCCTAATCTGGTCTTTTGTTTCTTTTCGCTTCCCCTCTCATCCTCGTGGTTGCGCCACCACGGACCTACACCACCACGAATTCACACCACCACCTGCCGCTGACTGACCACCTTCCTCGTCCTCCCCTGCTCACCTTTCACTCACTCAAACCAGCTTCCTCAGCTACGGCAGATTCATCAACTTCTGTCTCTTGAGCTCTTCCTTAAGTTCCGGCGACGTCCTATATATGGTGGTGGTGTACCGTGTGGTGGCAGCAGCAAACAGAGGGGGGATTGAGAGGAGAGAGAGACAACAATGGATGGAGGATGCGACAGGGTTGTGGGTACCGTGTGGTGGGTAGCCTCGCCGGCAAACTCCGGCAAAGATGGTGTGGGGGTGAGGTTGGTGGTGGTTGGTTACGGGAGGAGGTGGGATGTGGGTGGGGGGAGGAGAGAGAGGTGGGGGGTGTTAATGAAAGGACCTTTCAAAAGAGTTTTTTTGTGAAAAAATATTAGTCAACGCCGGTTTCCGGTGGTCAACGTCGAAAAACAAGCTCAAGGTCTTTTCTCGCAAAAAAAAATTTATTTAAGGTTGTTAAAAGCCAAAAAAAATTTAAAAGGTCCTTTCTCACAAAAAAACTCTTTGAAAAGGTCCTTTCTGACAAATTTTCCTTAGGAATAATACATGGGTTTTAGCTAATTTACCTCCCGGTTGCAAACCCTTAGGTTGTGAATGGATTTTCGTAAGAAAACTGAAAATCGATGGAACCATATTAAAACACAAGGCCCGGTTAATGGTCCAAGGTTTTAGGCAAAAATATGGTATCGATTACTTTGACACTTATGCTCCGGTAGCTAGAATTGCTACCATTAGACTATTGATAGCTTTATCGGCAATTCTTGGTCTTGTAATCACCAAATGAATGTTAAAACGGCATTCCTTAATGGTTAATTGGAGGAGGAAGTATACATGAATCAACCCGAAGGATTTGTGGTCAAAGGTCAAGAGTCTAAGGTTTGTAAGTTAATTAGATTTTTGTATGGACTTAAGCAAGCAACAAAGCAATGGCATCAAGAATTTGATGATGTAGTCTTGGCTAATGGGTTTAAAATAAATCAGTCCGATAAATGTGTATATAGCAAATTTGATAATGACAGTAAAGGAGTTATAATTTGCTTATATGTAGATGATATGCTCATCTTTGGGACTGATTTGGAACAAGTGAAAAACACTAAAGCTTTTCTCTCAAGTAGCTTCTCAATGAAAGATTTGGGTCAAGCGGATGTTATTCTTGGTATTAGAATAATGAGAGGTAAAGAAACTATTTCTTTATCACAAGCTCATTACATTGATAAAGTGGTAAAGAGGTACAATGAGTAAAATTCGTGTCATTTTGCTACTCCATTGGATCCTAGTATTCACTTGGTTCCGAGTAGTGGTACTCCTATTGCTCAATTGGAGTATGCAAGCTTGGTTGGAAGCTTGATGTATGCTATGACTAGCACCCTACCGGATATAGCATTTGCTATTGGCAAGCTTAGCCGGTATACTAGTAAACCTATTATGATGCATTGGCAAGGTTTGAGAAGAGTACTAAGGTATTTGAACAAAACCAAAGATTATTGTTTGTTTGGGCCCCTTCCAGTCATGGCCCACCTAACCGGTGAAATGACTAAAATACCCTTAGGGGTCAAATTACCATTTTACCCCTAAGGATCCTTCAGGCCAGAAAGTACAGGCCTTCAGTCAGGCCCATTGACAAAAAGGCTTTCATAACGTCACCATCTTCACCGGATGACGTCATTTCAGTACTACCTATAAATAGTACTCTCATCTGATCATTCAGGTACATTTTTCTCCATATTGCAGAGCATTTACTTGTACTTTTCTCGGACTTCTGAGATCAGATCTGACTTAAGCATCGGAGAGCCGATCCCGGGAACATCCCCGGGGTAGTTCACGGTGCTCGGTTTTGCAGGTACCTGAAATTCGAAGACCTTGGACTTGTTACTGGTTACTACCCTAGCTGGATTTGGGCTCCCCCGAACTACAAATTTACTGTGTTTCTTGTACCCGAAACATGGTTTAACGTATACGGCAGAACCTTCAATCATTAAAGGGTACTCAGATGCTAGTTGGATATCCAATAAGGAAGATTATTCTTCCACAAGTGGATGGGTGTTTCTTCTTGGAGGAGGTGCCGTCTCATGGGCATCTAAGAAGCAAACATGTATTACTGATTCAACTTTGGGATCGGAATTCATCGCATTAGCTTCTTGTTGTCAAGAAGAGGAATGGCTAAGGAATGTGTTGAGTGAGGTTGACTTATGGGTCAAACCAATGTCTCCTCTAGCTATCCATTGTGATAGTGCATCCACAATAGCCAAAGCGTATAGTGAAGTCTACAATGGCAAGTCAAGGCACATTGGGGTTAGACATAGCTATGTACGTGAAATGATAAGGAATGGTTGTATAACCAATGATTTTGTTCGGTCTAGTGTAAACTTGGCGGATACTTATACAAAACCATTGTCAAGGGAACTAGTGAACAAAATGAACAAAGGGATGGGTGGAAGCACTTGTGTGATATACATCCCAAGGTTATTGCTTGGTACTGCTATGTAAAGGAGGTTCAATTTAAATAGTACTATCATCTGATCATTCAGGTACGTTTTTCCATATATTACAGAGCATTTACTTGTACTTCTCTTTGACTTCTGAGATCAGATCTGACTTAAGCATCGGAGAGCCGATCCCGAGAACATCCCCGGGGTAGTTCACGGTGCTCGATTTTGTAGGTACCGGGAATTCGAAGACCTTGGACTTTTTACTGGTTACTACCCTAGCTGGATTTAGGCTCCCCCGAACTACAAATTTACTGTTTTTTTTGTACCCGAAATAGTTGGCGCCGTCTGTGGGGAACTAACATAACAGCTGCATTTTCGAACACCATGACACGAGGACAAGGTAACCGTGGTACTACTGCTCAAAGGACTACTTCTGAGAATGCTCAGACTACTCTGCTGAATCAAGGAGGTGTTATCGTGGACGACGAAACTGACGTTCCCATCACTGGAAGCCAGGCTGACACAACTATCGAAGCACCACCACCAAAAGTGACTTACTCGCACCTTCGACAACTCAAACTCCGAATGGAAAGGCATATGAAGACTCAACAAACTACTCCCCCTGACCGAGGGACAGTCCTAGATCAGCCGTAGGCTCATCGAAGGGCAACTCAGCCAAAACGTGCCCTAACCGAGCATGCTGCTGGCGGCCCCTCGAAGAGGATACCTGCCGCTTCGAAAGGGAAATCTATCGTGTCTCCAAGCCAAGATGATGCTCGACATATCATACAACAGAAACAGATGAGGGGTAAGAACTTCGACTCCCGGGAGATCATCGAAAAGATAAGAGAACAATCCCAGGGAGGGAATTCGAAGTACACAATAGCCACAAGAACCACAAGACAATCTCACCCCGTGACTAGCCGTCACACTCTGAGAATTGGGAACCCACAACACATCGAGGATCCCGAAGAGGTAGCTGAATCAGGCTTTCGAGCGGGTTCAGCAGTGGCACATAAATCACCTTTCAGCCAACACATCATGGAGACCCCTAACCCGGGCAAAGTCAAGATTCTTTCGATAGAGCATTACTCAGGTATTACTGATCCTGCTGATCATCTAGCAGCATACAAAGCTCAAATGAGCGTGCAGACGTTTTGTGAGGCAACGTGGTGCAAGTACTTCCCGACCACCCTCAAAGGCTTGGCACTCAGTTGGTTCACTAGTCTGCCTACTGGCATCATCACCAGCTTCTCGGCTCTCGAAGCTCTCTTCTCTCAGCACTTCATAGCGGCAAAACGCCACAAAAAGACTAGTGTACACTTGATGTCAGTTTCCCAGCAGAAAGGGGAAAGTCTGAGCTGCTACATCAAGCGATTCAACGAAGAGTCCCTCAAGGTCTCCGACCTCCAAGATTGAGTTGCAGTTACGGCCTTGATGAATGGCCTCCATCCTGGACGGTTCAAGTTCGAGCTCGCCATGAGGGAAACTATTACTTTGAGGGATGCCATGAGGCAGGCGTAGAAGTATATCAAGGCATCGGACATCTGCAAAAATGTTCATGAAGAGGGAAGTATCAAAAGAAGAAGCGAGCCGTCGAATCAGAAAGACATGGCAGATAGGCTAAAGAGACATCGACCCTCTGATGGAGGTCATGATCCTCGTTTAAATGTCAATCAGAGGGAAATATACTTAGACATAAAAGAGAAATCTGTATTACCTCGACCTAATCCCATCAAAACGTCGAGTTATCACAGAGACAAGTAGCTATGGTGCGAATACCATAAGGACTGTGGTCACACGACCAAGGACTGCAGAGAGTTGAAGAAAGCACTCGACAAGTTGGCTGACGAAGGAAAGTTGAACAGATACCTCAAAGAACCCCAGGGTGATCGAAGAAGAGACAAGGGAAAAGAGAAACAAGCAAAGAGCGATGAAACCGAAGGCTATGTTGGGGTCATAGCTGGGGGCTTCACTTCTGAAGGCCTAACCGGCAACTCAAGGAAGAGTCACCTATACCATTTGAAAAATGGTGAGAGAATGAAAAAGCCGGACACTCCTACCATAGTGTTCGGAGAGAGCTCGAAGGAAATACAGACCCCCCATGATGATCCCCTGGTCATCGAACTTAAAGTGGCCAATCACAGGGTTGGTCGAGTTTTAATTGACAGCGGGAGTTCGGCGGACATCATCACTTGGGAATGTCTGCAGAAGCTCAAATACGAGAGGAAGGACATCAAAGCCATCGACCAACCTTTGGTTGGATTCGGAGGCCAATCTGTTCACCCCCTTGGAGTCATCAATTTACCTAGCCGGTTTGGTGACAAGGGAAAAGGACGATGCCTTCCCATCAACTTCCTTGTTGTTGACATTGACCTCCCCTATAACATCATCATAGGGAGGCCCACGCTGAACAAGATAAAAGCGGCAATTTCGACCTACCAGCTCTTACTGCAGTTCGAAGCAGATGATGGGACGGTTGGTAGGCTACATGGGGATCAAAGTCTGCCCGAGAGTGTTATGTCAATAGCTTGAGAAAGAGCAAGCCAGTCGAGCCAAGCTCAGGGAAGAGGAAATGAGAAGAAAAAGAAAATTACAAAGATTCACCCCCACCATTGGGTTTGTTCTACAATGAGAACCCAACCAACACAATCGACCTCATCCGGTCGACGAAGATGAAGAAATACAACTCGGACCTGATCCTAACTGGACAGTTCGAATTGGAAAGGATCTTAACCATGTCGTTCGAAAAGAAATAGTAGAACTCCTTCAAGAATATCAGGAGGTGTTCGCATTTTCAGCAGATGAGATACCAGGGATAGACCCCTCGGTCACCAAACATCAGTTGAATATCAAGTCGGAATTCAGGCCCATAAAACAAAAGTTAAGGCACCAGGGCGCTGAAAGAAACAAGGCAGCAGCTGAAGAGGTGAAGAAACTGCTAAGTGCTGGAATGATAAGGGAGTGCCAATACACAGAATGGCTGTCGAACGTAGTACTGGTTCGAAAGCCCAACGGATCATGGCGCATGTGCGTCGATTTTACTGATCTTAATAAGGCATGTCCCAAAGATGACTTCCCCCTCCCCAAAATCGACAAGTTGGTCGACTCCACAGCGGGACATGCACTTTTTAGCTTCATGGATGCAAATGCTGGGTACCACCAAATTCCCCTGGCCGAGCAAGATCAGGTGCATACCGCTTTCATCACAAGTTCAGGGATTTATTGTTTTATAGTCATGTCGTTCGGACTTAAGAAAGCAGGGGCTACGTACCAAAGACTGGTCAATAAAATGTTCGAAAGGCAGTTGGGGCGAAACGTTGAAGTCTATGTTGATGATATGATAGTTAAGAGCAAGTTGGTCGAAGATCATGTCCAAGATCTGCGAGAAACCTTGTCCACCCTCCTCTTTTATAACATGAAGCTGAATCCTAAGAAATGTGTCTTTGGCGTACGAGGAGGAAAATGTTTAGGGTTCTTGGTGGAAGAGAGGGGTATTGAAGCCAACCCTGATAAAATACAAACCATCATCAACATGAAGTCTCCTCGAACTGTCAAGGAGGTTCAAAGACTCATGGGGTGTATGGCTGCCTTGGGAAGATTTCTATCAAGATCAGCTGACAAGAGCTTACACTTCTTCAATACCTTGAAGAAACCATGCTGCGAATAGGATTGTGAAGCAAAAAATGCCTTCCAACAGTTGAAAACACACTTAGCTTCACTACGAAAGCTTGTTTCACCCTTGTCGGGAGAAACATTGTTCGTGTACCTCGCGGTGTCTGAAACCGCGCTAAGTGCAGTCCTCGTCGCTGAAATGGACAAACAACAACACCCAGTATATTTTGTTAGCCATGTCTTCCAAGGGGCTGAAAGTATATACCCCCCATCAGAGAAAATGATATATGCTTTGGTAATGGCCAGTCGAAAATTGAAGCCTTATTTTCAAGCTCATCCAATCAAAGTACTCACTAGTCAGCCACTCAGAAAGCTCATCGAAAATAGAAATAACTCTAGTTGAGTTATCGAATGGGATAATCAATTGTCAGACTTCGGTCTAGAGTTCAAACCCAGGAGAGCAATAAAAGCACAGGCCTTAGCCGATTTCATTGTTGAATGCCCGACAGAGGTCGAAACTGCCACCCTAACCGGGACATGGCAACATTTTGTAGATGGCTCTTCTTCGAAGGCAGGGTGCGGAGCAGGTCTACTGATAATAGACCCTCTCGAAAATAAAACGGAATATGCAATAAAGTTTGACTTTGCTGCTTCAAACAACGAAGCTGAGTATGAAGCTCTTCTGCTAGGATTAAAACTATGCCTCTCGAATGGGGCTAATGACATAACCGTTAAGACAGATTCACAGCTGGTCGTGGGTCATGTCAAAGGAGAATTCGAAGCAAAAGAGGACAGTATGAGAATGTACCTAGGCAAGGTAAAGGAACAGCAGCAAAAGTTCACTAAGTTCTCAATACAACACATCCCACGGTCCGAAAACCAGCAGGCGGATGTTTTATCTCGAATGACAAGCTCAGAGTCTGGACTGGAACCTCGAATCACCTCTTGGGAGGTGTTGTACAAGCCAAGTATCAACAGCCAACTCCTCATTTGCAGTATAGACCGTTCGAACAATTGGATGAAAAGCATCCGTCTATACTTCGAAGAGGGAAAATTACCATAAGATGAAAAAGAGGCGGAGAGAGTACAACGCCGTGAAATTTGGTTCCTGTTGCATGATCATCTGCTATACAAGAAGTCCTTCACACATCCCCTTCTAAGATGTATGACACTCGAAGAAGGCCAACAAATACTTCGAGAAATTCACGAGGGCACTTGTGGTAGTCATCAAGGAGCTCGAACCATAGCTGGAAAAGCCCTTCGAGCAGGGTATTATTGGCGAACAGTGATGAAGGATGCCAAGGACATGGTCAAGAAATGCCACAACTGCCAAGTGTATGCCCATGTACATCGACAATCAGCCACTCCTCTCACCACAATGCAGGTTGTACTACCATTCGACCGGTGGGGGATGAACATCCTCGGGCCTTTCCCAACCGCATCCGGTGGAAGAAAATTCTTATTGGTAGCAGTCGACTACTTCACCAAATGGGTCGAGGCAGAGCCCCTAGCCACAATCACATATAACAGTGCAAGATTTCATCTGGAAAAACATCATCACTCGTTTTGGAATACCTCGAGCACTCATATCAGACAACGGTTGACAGTTCAATAGTGGACCTACCAAAGCCTATTGCGCTCGATTCGACATAGAAACAAGATTCTCTGCTGTCAATCGACCGCAAACCAACGGCCAGGCCGAGGCAGCCAATAAATTTATCCTCAACGGGCTGAAGAAAATGTTAGATGGAGCAAAGGGGTCGTGGGTCGAAGACCTTCTAGGCATACTATGGTCAGCTCAAACTACGTTAAAGGAGGCAACTGGTCACACGCCTTTTAACTTGGTCTATGGAAGTGAAGTCGTGCTGCCAGTTGAAGTGGATATCCCCTCACCGAGGATAGCCTTCTATGATTATGGGCAAAACGAAGAAGAAACAAGCGTCAAACTCGACCTCTTGGCAGAGACCAGAGGGAATGCACTGCTCAAATCAATTGCATAGAAAGCAAGAATGACCAGACTATACAATCGAGGAGTCAAGGAAAGAAAGTTCGAAGTAGGAGACCTAGTCCTTCAAAAAATTGAAGCCACAGGAAAAAAGCAAGACCTTGGCAAACTAAGTCCAAATTGGGAAGGACCATATCGAGTAACTGAAGTTATTCGTCCTGGAACATACAGACTCGAGAACATGGATGGTGATCCTTTGTTTCGTCCATGGAATATCGACAACTTGAGGAAATTTTATGGTTGAATATTTGAAGCAAACCACAGCAAGTTAAGGGGCTAATATAGAGCAAGTTAATGTTCCTTATACTACTTCGACCTAGCCGGTCTAGATAAAGATTAAATTGCTGTGATATGCATCGAAGTATTTGTAATATTCTTAAACTTGTAGACCTTGCCGGTCCAAACAAACTTATTGAGAATTATTAATAAAATACAACCTCACCGGTCTTTCGAATTTTGTCATGCATTTTATTTATATGTATCGTATTCGAATTTTCTTTACACCTAACAGGTTCAAAGAATTTATGACCTCACCGGTCTCTGGAAATTACTTTCATCACTTCATGAATCCATGATAAGAATGATGCTCGAATGATTATTAAACTCCTTCAAAGATAGGCCTTCGAATTTTTCATGGACCCTTCTTTAGGGGGTGCTCGAATTTTATCATCTCATACAAAAGGAACAACATTCGAGTTCCGTCATTCAGAAACAAGAGACCTAGCATGTCGAAAATAAATTCAAATCATGAAACACGATGAGCAAAAAGTTCTTTTCATTTCATTTCAATTAAAGATTACAAAGCTTTGAATACATAGAAAAAAAGAAAAACTTGCTTACAAAATGCTAAGTTACAAATGTCAAGGAGCCTCTATGTCAATATCCTCCTCTTCAGACGAGGACTCGGATGAGGAGCTTACATTATCAGCTTCACCAGCCTCAGTCTCACCTTAAGCAGCCTCAATTACAGCCTCGGCAGTCTCAACCTCGCTTTCCTTAACGGGTGAAAGGTTGGCAGGGGCTTGATTCTCCTTAGCATCTTCGACCACCTCAAGAGCAGAAGTCGAAGCATCACCAGCCCCCTGCGGACCCTTCTCCTTTTACATGTATTCGTTGAGGGCCTTCTGCTCATACTCATTGTACTTGCCCAAGACTTGCTGAAATACGAAGTCAGGAGCCAAGTCCTTCAAAGTCTTCTCGAAAAAACTCTGAACCTCACCTCGAGCAGACTGAAAACCCTCGACCATCTTTTGATCAGCGAAGTTGCGGCCCTCCTGCGACCTCTTCCAGCGACGGATGTACTTGTTCCTCTTCTGTTTCAAGTCCTTGACAGACTTTTCATATTTCTGCTGCAAGTCATCCCGCTGAGCCAGGGCAGGATCGTGCAGCTCCTTTTGGCCCTTCAGCTGGTCTTCGAGATCAGCAACCTCCTTACGTGAGGCCTCGAGTTTCTTCTCAGCAGCCTTAAGTTGGTTGGATAGCTCCTCCTTATTGGTGATCAGACTCGTCCTCTCGCTGTTAAAAGCTTCGAGGTTGTCAGTATTTAACCTCTTGGCCTTCTCGAGCTCAACCTCGAGAGAACGGATCCTTCGAGAAGCCTCCAGCAGTTCATGCTTGCACTTGTCAAGCTCCTCGGCCAGCTTACCCGAATCACGACCTTCTTTTTCAGTAAGGCAGGCCATTCGAATAGACATCTGCGACAACAAAAGTAACAAGAAATATGTTAAGTTACAAAATTAAGATATGGACAAAAGAAATGAATGAAGAGACTCACTTGTAACCAGCTCACGACGAATGACTCACCATCGACGTCGTCCAACCAAGAAACCGGGGGCTCCTGGACATCACCCTCTCCCAAAGGACTGGAACCCGCACCCAGATGAAAGCTAAGATCTGGTATTAAGGAATCGAGTGAAGGGGAGGTGCGGGTTTTCCTTTTAGATCCCGCACTTTCGGGGACCTCGACCTCTGATAGAGGAGGGTCGGGCAGAGTAGCAAGAGGGGTAGGCGAAGGTTTCACCGTAGCCGATTTTGCCTTTGGTTTATGTTTTGGATTCTACACAAATAAGAAAAAGACAAGTTAGAAGAAACATAGAAAGCTAAAGCCAAGCCAAAGATGGTGATCGAACTTATAGTAGGAGGTTTGGGAACTTTGAGTTCCCCCGTTTGCAGTGATAGCCTAGCCATGGCAGTCATGCCACTCTTCGCAGTGTTTTTCTTCATCTCCTCGTCGAGGTTGTTGTAAGCAAGCACTATAAAAGCAGAAAATGAGTAAGACACAATTTTATACTATAAACAAGAAAAACAGATAAGTAATAGACCCCTACATTGGTCATAAGCTGGGGACACACCGAAAGTCGACAGGAAGTGCTCGTTGGCTAGGTCCTTGTCATTCGGCAGCCAATAATCAGTCTTGTATTTCTGCTTCCTATCAATATAGAACGATGTGGCGTGGCAATGAATGGCCACAATAGCCTCCTCGGCGTCCATTTCAGGCACATTAAGATTCATGCCAAAGTTAGGAGGGCGATTAGACAAAGTAACGAGCACATCCCACGGCTGCTCCCCTCGAAATACGAAGAGGAAATCCCCTCGAAAAAGAGCATGGTTGGTTGGCATCTCGGTCTTCACCTTATATGACTTCTCGTCTCTTCGACCATCCTTAACCATGATGAGGTGTCTGGCTTGAAAAGAATACCAACCAGGCCCATGGCGAACCTCAGACACCTCGTTTATTCTGAACATGTTGCGCCAAAAACGCAATGAGGGTCGCACTCCAAGCATGCGTTGACATAAGGCAATGTTATACGCCTCTAAAATTTCCTTAAAGAGTGGGTGCAATGAAAAACGCAACCCCAGCTCGAAATACGACTTATATACATTAATACACCCCGGGGGTGGTGATACTACCAAGTCAGTGACTTGGGGAGGGTACATAAAATAAGGCAACTTTATGGCGTACAGGGTCGAAAAGAACGACAACCCTCCTTGTAGATCCTTTCGCCACTTCCCCGTTGACCAATGGCCACTTATTCTCAATCTCATGTTGGGGAAAGGGCAGGGCTCGCAATAATCGGATGTCGAAGTCCCTTCATCCGTCGCCTCCATTATTTGCACTACACCAAGGGAAAGGAAAGAATCTAAGTAACTCCTCTTAGAAGGAGGGAAGGCTATCGTTACTTTATTCGGGTGATCTAAAAACTCTTCGGGTCCTTCAAAGTTTTCCTCACACTCCTTTTGCTCAATAGGAACGGCGTCGAATAAAAAATCAGAGTTCGGGGCCCAATAAGCTATTGATACAACATAAGTCTCATCTACCCATGTTTCAACCCAGGGCATATAAGGAAGGGGCAAAGCATATGAGGCGCTCAGTTCGAAAACAGGGTGCATTATTTATATTACAGTAACCCCTATCGAATTTATTGGAAGAAAGGAAAAGAGTCAAGAATGAGAAACCATACCTTGGTCGAATTACACGAAGAATATTTCTCGCACTCTGAGCAGCACACAAAGGAAGCAAAGGGCTTCTTTGAAAAAGAGAAAATTAGAGAGAGAAAGTAGAGAGAGAAGTTGAAAAGTGAGTAAATGAGGAAATGAGTGAAATATTTATATCTCACCTACCCTGAGCAGTAACCTCTCTAATATGAACAGTCACCCAACATGGGAGTTCGTGCCAAGGAGTAGAAGGAGGTTTGTTGCGATACGTCATGTATACGGTTGAAATGTATAAATACCGGCCAAAATACGGTTGACCACCCCAAAAGTTGACTTTAAAAGTATTGACTTTAAAGCACTGACTTTAAAGCGTTAACCCTCACCGGGCCTACTTCGAAGAAATTCAGCTGTACAAATCTTCCTTCACCGAGGCTACCTCGAACTCTTCAAAAGAAACAACCCTTTGACTGAGCTACCTCGAGTAAATTCAAGGATGTTCTTTGAATCCATACATAGAAAATTTTCTAAGTATGCTAAGCCCTTCAGAAGGCACCCCCTTTCGATCAAACGAGTGTTGAACTCAAAATTAGCCCTAACCAGGCTACCTCGAGTTTTCAAATTGAGTATTGGACTCAATTAGCCCTTACCAGGCCATCTCAAATTTTCAAATTGAGTATTGGACTCAATTAGCCCTAACTAGGCACCTCGAAGAAATTAAACCACCCAATGGTTGGTGACAAATTAAATATCGAACCCCCTATATACGAGGGCGTTCAATTTTTGTATTGAACCTCTCTAGTGGGGGCGTTCGAATTTTGTCCTTCATAGAAACCCTCCTAGGAGGGCGTTCGAGTTTTGTTATAAACCACCCAATGGTGGGTGTTTAAAAATGTTATATATCGAACACCCTAAAGAGGGCGTTCGAGTTTTGTATTGAACCTCTCTAGTGAGGGTGTTCGAATTTTGTCCTTCATAGAACCCCTCCAAGGAGGGCGTTCGAGTTTTGTTATAAACCACCCAATGGTGGGTGTTTATAATTTATATCGAACCCCCTATAGAGGGCGTTTGAATTTTGCATTGAGCCTCTCCAATGATGGCGTTCGAATTTTTGTCAAAACCCCTATGGAGGGCGTTCGAATTTTATTAACCCCCTAATAGGAGGGTGTTCGAATTTTAAACCCCTCCTAGGAGGGCGTTCGACTTTTTAAAACACTTAGTTACTGTGTCTAAGTCTTCTACAACCTCTCCTAGGAGCGCGTTCGAATTTTAGGAACGTCTCTCCTAAGAGGGCGTTCGAATTTTATGAACCCCTTTCATAGGAGGGCGTTCGAATTTTATGAACTCCTCTAAAAAGAGGGCGTTCGAATTTTTAAGCCACCTAATGGTAGATGTGCAAGTTTTTTAAAATCACTCCTAGGAGGACGTTCGAATTTTATGAACCAATCTCCTAGGAGGGCGTTCGAATTTTATAAACTATTCTTCTAGGAGGGCGTTCGAATTCTATGAGCTATTCTCCTAGGAGGGCGTTCGAATTCTCATTGAACCCCTGTGTTGAGGGCGTTCGAATTCTCATTTTGACCTCTCTAGGGAGGGTGTACGAATTGTTTTAAACCCTTCTACGGAGGGCGTTCGAATTCCCACTGAACCCCTCCATGGAGGGCGTTCAAATTCTCACAGAACCCCTCTGGATGAGGACGTTCGAATTCACACTCAACCCCTCTAGTTGAGGGTGTTCGAATTCTCACTCACCCTCCCTAGATGAGGGCGTTCGAATTTTACAAGGTCAACCCCACTTTGGGGCACGACGAGTTTTTTCAACAACCAAGGTAGACTATTCCGCTCCACATCGCAGTCTCATCATGATCTGACACTACGACATAGAGCGTGGGGATAATGTTTGGGCCCCTTCCAGTCATGGCCCACCTAACCGGTAAAATGACTAAAATACCCTTAGGGGTCAAATTACCATTTTACCATAAGGATCCTTCAGGCCAGAAAGTCTCAGTCAGGCCCACTGACAAAAAGGCTTTCATAACGTCACCATCTTCACCAGATGACGTCACTTCAGTACTACCTATAAATAGTACTCTCATCTGATCATTCAGGTACGTTTTTCTCCATATTGCAGAGCATTTACTTGTACTTCTCTCTGACTTCTGAGATCAGATCTGACTTAAGCATCAGAGAGCCGACCCCGGGAACATCCCTAGGGTAGTTCACGGTGCTCGATTTTGCAGGTACCGAAAATTCGAAGACATTGGACTTGTTACTGGTTACTACCCTAGCTGGATTTGGGCTCCCCCGAACTACAAATTTGTTGTGTTTCTTGTACCCGAAACATGGTTTAACGTATACGGCAGAACCTTCAATCATTAAAGGGTACTCGGATGCTAGTTGGATATCCAATAAGTAATATTATTCTCCCACAAGTGGATGGGTGTTTCTTCTTAGAGGAGGTGCCGTCTCATGGGCATCTAAGAAGCAAACATGTATTACCAATTCAACTATGGCATCGGAATTCATCGCATTAGCTTCTTGTTGTCAAGAAGCGGAATGGCTAAGGAATGTGTTGAGTGAGGTTGACTTATGGGTCAAACCAATGTCTCCTCTAGCTATCCATTGTGATAGTGCATCCACAATAGCCAAAGCATATAGTGAAGTCTACAATGGCAAGTCAAGGCACATTGGGGTTAGACATAGCTATGTACGTGAAATGATAAGGAATGGTTGTATAACCATTGATTTTGTTCGGTCTAGTGTAAACTTGGCGGATACGTATACAAAACCATTGTCAAGGGAACTAGTGAATAAAATGAACAAAGGGATGGGTCTTAAGCCTATTGATCAACCTTTAACTAAGGAAAACTCAATTTGATGTCTAATACAACTTTAGATCTCAAATTCAATGAGGATAATACTTTTCTTTAAAGGTTGGAAGCACTTGTGTGATATACATCCCAAGGTTAGTGCTTGGTACTGCAATGTAAAGGAGGTTGAATTTAAATATTCTTAATAAGTCTTTGATAAAGTGCTCAATTGCAGGAGCATGTGCGAAAATATTTACCTATATGAGCTAGGGGTTTGGCCGCTTCAACAAGTCTAGGCTTGACTTGGAACGCTCATGAATGGATATGGACACCATGGCTACTAAGGTGTTGGAGGTTTTAAATAACATTAGTTTTGTGCTTGTGTGTATTTTGTAACTTCAATAATTTGTAGTGATTGAATGATTCAAAGCTTAGTCTATCATTTCAATCGTAATTATTGTTAAGTTTACTTATACTAGTGGAAATTCAATCGTTAGATTTTTCTATGATGCATAAGCATGTTTGTTTATGAATTTTGCATGAGGAAAACCGTTCAACATTACCCTACAAATGGGAGGAGGATTGTTGGAACATTTGTAAGGGTAATGGGTTTCGTTGGTTCACATATGGGGGAATTTTATAGAGATGTAGGATTTAATTCCAGAAAACAAGAGAAGAGGGGGGCAGGGCCAGCTCGCGGGCCGCGATCCGTGGTCGCGAGTCGCGACTTGTTTTGCGACTCGCGACTGAGCACTGCCCTGTGACGCTTCAGTTTGCGATGTGTCCGTTTGTGTCCGTTGAAACGTTTTTGATCAGTTTTTCATGGTCATTACATGGTTAATAACTGATTTATTGTTTGATTTAAGGGCCTTATTAAGGAGCCTATTAAAGGTCCTTAATGAGGGTCCTTGCATATGTGACTATAAAAGGAGGAGGTGAACTCTATCCTTGACACACCCAAGATTTCTTGCTTAAGAATTTCTGATTAAGTTTCTTAAGTGTTCTTCATAAACACATCAAACACAAGTTCTTAAGGATTCACTTCTAAGATCATAGAAGTGAATTGTTACTCCATTGTATCTCATTAGTTATTTCGTGTAAACCCGGTGATCCTAGAGGGGCGAAATAAAACTAATAGGAAAGCGTAGTTTCCGTGTCTTAGAGTGGTGAATATCCGGTTCCCTCTTGTTTCATTGTCTGCTTCTAACAAAATTTCTGCCAAAGTGCCAACTACCAATTTCTTTTACATGAAAAAACAAGGTCTTTCATCTTTATGCCATAAAAAAACAAATCTTTGTACTTCACAATTTGTATAAAGGAAAAAATTTAATAAAAAATAGCAAAATAGAAAACAAAACGAAGCCATGGATGCCTTTGAGAAATAGCGCAACTTACAGTGAGTTTGATGAAGAAGGAAGAAGAAAGAAAAACAGCCTGTATCGATTAGGGTCTTCAAGAACACAAAAAAAGGATTAAGAATGAGGGTCTTCAATAGCATAACATCAATAGGAAATGTAAAATAAGTTTTTGAAAGTATGGTTTTAATTTGGAAAAAATAGAGTCAATCAAGAATCGTTGCTCTCGGTGCCAAAATCATACTTCCATTGTTATTTATCGTGGATGCAAACAGCTTATTATGAAGGGTTTACAGAAATGTTTCATACGCATTTCAATAGCGTTTCTAAACATTTCATGTTTCAAAAGTTCATACACTGAAACACTGAGGCCAAATAGTGTTTTCGTGCTTCGGAGGTTGTAGTTAAAGGAGTTGGTAATCAAGGGGGCGAATTCTGTGGAGATTTACATGATAAATTGGGTTATTTTCCTCATTTAAGACCATATACCAGCATACTTAGGGATGTCAGTGGGGCGGGTTTTATAGAGATCCGCCCCGCACCCTCCCCAGTTAAGTGGG
This sequence comes from Patellifolia procumbens, assembly GCA_947645195.1. Classification (NCBI taxonomy): domain Eukaryota; kingdom Viridiplantae; phylum Streptophyta; class Magnoliopsida; order Caryophyllales; family Amaranthaceae; genus Patellifolia; species Patellifolia procumbens. Next base: position 410,237 of record CANSGD010001540.1, on the reverse strand, counting down.
GATGGGGGAATGTTTCGCAGGGGATGGGGCGGGGATGGGGATGAAAACCATCCCAGCCATGGGTAATGGGACGGGGGTGGATGTTAGTCCATACCCGCCCCATCCCCGCCCGCCCTTCCCCATCCCCGACCGCCCCGCCCCATCCCCACCAGCCCCGCCCCATTCCCGTGTACCCCGTCTGAGCCCCGCCATATGTATTCTCCAAAGGCCTAAAATCCTAAATGTTATTAGTCGTTTACTGCTTTCATTTGATACTTTTATTTTGCAAAGGCCCAAATGCTAAAATCCAAAATTACTTTTAAACTTTTGTTTTCCCTCTCCTTTAACCCTAATAGATTGGGGCGGAGATAGGGCGGGTGCGGAGATTCGCGCGGGGATGGGGCAGGGATAGATTTTATCTTGTCCCCGTTGGGGCGGGGATGAGTTCCCCCGCCATGGGTGATGGGCGGGGATGGGGATCAGTTTTTTAGGTGGGGATGGGGATAGGAATGCCAACATCCGCCCCGCCCCGCCCCATTGACATCCCTAACCATACTGTTTCTCTCTTATTTTTCATACATTTAAATAATATAATAACAAATATACATATGAGCATGCAATTTTTAATACTAAATAATAAATTTCGAATATTGTTAATTTCCTTTAATATTGTTAATTAATTTTGTTTATGAATAATTACTTTTTTTTTGAAAAAACTAATTTCGAATTTGTTGACTTCAATTAATATTGAAATTGAGTGAAAATATCTTACTACCTCTGTAACATAAAAAATGCAAAGATTTGACATAAATTGTGAGTAGAAAATGTCTAATCGTTGCATTTTTTATGTTACGGATATACTCCGTCCTTTCCATATTAGTGGATACACTTCCCATATTCGTCCGTCTCATATTACTTGATGAACTTCTAAAAATAGCATGGTTATTTTTTTTTATTATGGGATGGGTCTACATTTGTCTTATTGCATTCTCTCTCTTTAGCTTTTTATTTTACTTTTGCAATACACTCATGGCCCACATTTGTCCCACATTGTACTTTATGGAGTTAAATAATATCAACAACCAACTATTCACAATAAAATAAACAAGTCAAATAATACTCCTAAAACTTTGTGCCGGTCAAACTGTACCAAGTAATATGGGACGGATGGAGTAGTATTTGTAGTGTATCAAAATTAGAAAATTTGATGTCTATTTATAGATCTGGCAAAAATAATGATTGTTTTGTTAGTTTACTCAATTCTTTTACTTTGGAGATTTTGAGATATCAAGTTATAACTTTTAATTTTGATTTGGTTCATATTCGGACCCACGCCAAGTGTTGCGCTCTAATTGGGCGGCGCTCTGACGCGCTAACAATGCATTTGATGCATATTTGCTTTTGCAACTTTATTTGGGGTTTGTTGTTTTTCTAATTTTTGCTCATGGTCGGTTTGCAAATGGATTATGAGATGGTTCATTTCCTTTTGCAACCATCATATGGTTCATATTCATCACGAATATTTTAACTATGAGTGAGGGTTTTTGTTTTTATTTTTACAATTTCTCATAACTCATTCTATTGGTTATTATAACCATGAGCGATGATGCCCTTAGTGCATTATAACTCGTTATATGAAAAGTTTGTCATCCATCTCTCTTTCAACGGCGGAGCTAGAAATCTTCTGATGAGGGGGCTGGAATTAACAATTTGAAAATAAAATTGTATGAAACGGAAAAAATATTGGTATGGAGATTTGAACCCAGGTTTCGTTAGTTGTTTAGTCTATTTGTAATTAAAAACCAACTAAGCTAAGTTTATATAGTTATATTATCTTACATTAAATGCTATATATACATTAAAAAATTTTGACCTTGTGGGGGACGGTCGCCCCCTCCTTCCGCCACAGCTCTTTTTATCACTCTTTCGCTCATATTCATAAAAAGTTATGTTTGAAGACAATTAACACTACTAGAAAAACACCCAAAGAAACCATAAATAGGAGATGTGTTTGGTAATTTAATCGGTTTCTTAGCTTGTGAAACCATTTACAGCCCAAAACCGATTTCTTATTCTGGGGACGGAAAATTGCAAAATTTCATCCTAAAACATGATAAATAGGATTAATTTTTTTATTAACTGTTATATAATATGAGCACTATAAGAGGGGGGTGAATTATAGTGAGGGAGTATGCTATACTTTTTGCGGAATCAAAAGTTAGCTGGGGAACACAAAGAGGGAACACAAGATATTCTAGCTAGGAAAAACTTCCTAGGCCCAATAGGAAGAAACAACCTCGACCACAAGGGTTTTGACTCAATACTTTCCACTATAATAGGCCAAACGACTCTGTTTACAAACCTATTACTTTTCTCAGGCCACAACTTGAGTTCCTAAACTCAAGTTACCAACAACAGTTCCCACAACTGTTGTTCCTCTCAAACTTCCCTCGAAGTTCCTTTCTCTTTCTCTTTCTCACGCTTCACTCAAATCTTCTTACACTTACAAGAGTTCACTCAAACCCTAACCCAAAATTACAATATGTAAAACAATGGAAGAGTATAAACTCGAATATAGTAAGTATGAATTCTCTTGGGAACGGCACTGACTCTTTAAGACACTAAGAATATTTGGCTAAGTCAGACACACTAATCTCAATGTATTAGGCGCCTATTTATATTAAGCTAAGGTAAGACCATGATGTCCACTAATTAAACCATTATCTCAATTAATTTAATATTTATTTAAATTTACTTGAGAATTAAATAACCATTAACCCACTACTTAGCTTAATAGGAGAAGCAATAACTTATAACGTGGTTTATAAAAACTTGAAGTATAATTAAACTAATTAAATAAATTAAGGCTTTTAAGAAAATAATTAAGCCCATTGCTCCACACTCAGTAAACGAGTAGCAGTAAGTCTTAAACGTGGTTTTAGTTTTCTTGGGGAGTAATCAAGTTATTTTCTTTTAAATAGATTTTAGGAAAATATCTTTTATAAATAATTTAATCATAAACGAAAATCATAATTAAGTTTTAAAAGAAAAACCTTTTAAAACCGAAAATCAGTTTAAGTTTAATAAAATATAAAAGATAATATTTAAAAAAGATTTTGGCCTTATCCTAATTAAATCAGAAAATCATTTTTAAATAAATTACTAACAAACTAACAACTTACTCCTAAACTCATGGACTTAGTCAAAACTAACTAAATACTCTCTAACAATCTTACTTGGGCGCACAACAATATTAGGCGCACAACATGGGATACGTTGGCTGTTCCTAAAGTATTTTCTAGGTGTGTTCCCTAACCTTGTTCCTAAGAGTGCCAGTGTCTGTTCCTATCATGGGAACAGAACTAAGTTCCGTTTTGAGAATTCAATACAGACCAACTCAAGTATTTACTCAACCTTAACAAGAAGATATTAAATACATCCTAATGTATTCTAATCTTCACTCCATGCTTGATACTCCATCTTTCGAATATCTTTACTTTGATCTTTGATTAATTCTCCGACTTAATCTTTGATCAAGTATTCTCTTTGCTCGAGAATGAATTACCTAGCAATATCACAAGTGAAACACAATATGTCTTTTGGTGGTTAAGGGTGTGTTCAGCAAGTAGCGGTAGAGGTAGAAGTAGTGGTTAAAGTAGGGGTCAAGTTTTTAATTCATTAATTTAAGTGTTTGGCAAGGTACTGGTAGAGGTAGCTGTTAGAGATAGAGGTAGAGTTTAGGTAGTGGTTGTGATTAGCTAAAAAAAGTTGTGGTTGAAGGTAGAGGTAGAGGTTGAAAAATATATAATAAGTTTTAATAAATAATAAAGAAAATATTTATTAACAACTACTTCAACCGCTATTTTTACCGAACACTAATATTTTACGTAGTGACTTTGACAGCTAACAACTCATAGCTACTACTACAGCTGACAGCTACCCAAACAGCTCACAGCTACCTCCACAACTATTGTTGCTGAACAGACCCTAAATCATATTCAAAACTCGAGGGTCAACGTTAACCACTAAGCCCATGTTTCCAACACATACAACCAAAACTTCCCGCAAGCGCCCCAACATTATTCTCCTTCACGAACCCTATTCACCACCGTCGAGCGATTCATCCTGATGAGAAATCTTCAGCACTTCGGCGGTTATCAGAAACTCGAATTAGCTATCAATAGTTCAACTTCTACAGCACTTTGACAACAATTTAGCAGCATTTTTGCCTGAATTTCATGTGAATGGCGTGGATGATGGCATAAAGGTCAGTTCTTTGTTGATTTAGAACCCTATTTTCATAACTTCGTAATTTTTAAATTTAATTTCATCTATATTTCATTTGGTTATTTTCGTGTTTAGTTTGTAATTTGTATGGATTTCTTATCATTGAAGTTCTTTTTTGGTAATGTTCCCAGAATCAATTATTCACCACCCATTTCATTGCACAAATTTGTTGTTTTCTTCTTCCTCCTTAGTTATGGTTCTCCTCTGCTTTAAATATAATGTTTTATTGTTTCTAAGCAAAAAATGGATGAACTTTGATTGGATTTTGTGTATTGAGCGCAAAATTGTTTAATTGCTCATACAATTTGCTCCTCTTTATTTGTACCAAGCTTTTCAGTTTGGTATACTATAGGGAATATCTATTGGATTTCCATTTGCTTTGATTTGTCTTGTAAAATAATAAACTTTGCCGTGGCGTGATATTATCGCTGCCTTAAAGTTGAAATTGCCCCGCTACAAACACACGGACTCGTGGCAAACCAACCTCGAGGGTTAACACGACACTGACTCGCCGGTATAGTACAGAGAGACAGTTTGAGAGCGTTTTTAATATTGCCCAGAAAGAGATAATGTATAAGAGAGAAAGAGAATTTCTCTCAATCTCAAAACAATACCAGAACCCATGTATATATAGGGACTGGGAAGAAGTGGAAATAAATCATGGCTATTTTTGGGGAAGTGGAACTACAGTAGTGGGAAAGTGGAAATAGCCCACTAACAAGAAGTGTAAACAAAATACTTCTCAAGTAACCAACTCAATAGGTAGTAGGAAGAATAATAATATTAATAAACCCATTACATACCTTTTACTCTTCCTACGTGGAACTACTAACCTTTCACATTCTTTTGAAGCAACTAAGAGTTTTACTCATATAATAAAAACTCCAACAATCCCCCACATGATTCAAAAGAAGGAACAAGGATGAAAAAAAGAAGATATGGGCAATAAATACTCAGTTTTGTAAGCATCAATGTCTTAGAGACTTGAATTGATACCCAGTGCATACAAGTATGTCATACTGTCGTATTAGGTAGATTCATAATCAATACTTGCGCACTAAACCTTTTTCAAAATAAGAAACGTTCTCGCGATATATATATAAATGCCCCACAATGCCTGGATTTTCATGAATGCTCTAGGGATCCTAAGCCTTAGGGATCTCATAGGGGATTGGGCGTAACCCCCACATTCACATAGGTAAGTTCATCAAGTTTGTACAGTTTCAAACCACCTTATCAAGGCTATGAACTTATTAAGAGCATTTTACTCATCCTTACACATTTTACAGTAAAAACAAATACTACATCACTTTTATTAATATAGGAATGGTAGTAGTATCTACTACTTGAGCTCTTTTATGACTTAGTTTGACCCTTGAACTTAGAAAATTTCTAAGAAGGGTATCCATCATAATTCACTCCACAGTAGGCTTTAAACCCATTCCTTGTGATAACGCTAGCACCATTTTTCTACAAAAGCCTTTGATGAGGGGATCTACAATTTCCCTCTCAGATTTTACATACTCATGTGATTATTATGTATAAACACAATGTATCTATGAGCTCTCGTAGGACTATCCATCTCAATGGAGTATAGACACATTAAGGACACTCATTGCCCGTCTCATACAAGTGATGAATCCATCAAGTTCAATTAAAGAACCACCACATAGGCTATAGATTCATCATGGACAAACAACTTAACCTCTTAAGACATGGTGAGTGTCTCACAAAACATACCTGCAAAGAGTTATAACTGTAACAAACATAACATAGGACTGTATAGAGGTGACCATGCCATCACATTACCCTATATCACAAGTAACAAATTCCATACTTTGCCATTATACTCTTGTTTATATGCTGCTAACATTGCACCCACAAAAGTCACAATCCATGGACATTGTTGGAGCTCACTACCACTACACAATGGAATACTTGCTATTAAACCAATACACATTCATATTCCACCAAAGTAATAATGCATAATCCATTGCAAATTTGGCAAATATACAACTAAAATTGCCTTATTTATACTTCACAACCCCCACATGCACTACCCAACATACATAAGAAAATTAAATTCTATGCAAATGCGGGTATATAACACAAAATAAGCAAAGTTAAAATTATATCTAAATTGAAGGTAAAATATTTCTCTTTTACCTTTTACCTTCACAGCCTTGGATCACAAATGATGTCTACTTTGGTACGACCCTCCGTAATACTCATATATCTCAAATTAACAGTAAAGTCCTCTTTGTTGTGTTCCTTCACAACAATCATATACTACAAGTCTTTTATCTCCAAAAAAAACTTGTACTAGTATGTTAAATTAAACCCGTAACTGAACATAAGACATATTATACTACTCACAGACGCTTTCTTGGAATGTTTTCCAAATCAATTTTTGCAGAGAAGTGTGAAACAACTTCCCTAACAAAAATTTAGATATAAGCGTGTGATTAATCAGACACGATCAATCAAATATGCCATCTTTGAGTGATGGCAAGTTGCCAACAAAATTAAATGGAACATTTTTCCATGATTTACCACAAATGAATATCAGTTTCAAGATCAAAGATATAACTGCCAAACTAAATTGGTCACTCCCACTTACCGCACTTAATCTGTTCGATCAAAAGAAACATAAATTCCAAACGGACGGCAACCATCAATTCACACAACTGTAACAACCCAATAGAATGCACTAAGTTATGGAAACAATAATACAATTAGAAGTCCAAAAGAACTTCATGTCATAGTAATAGACACAACAGTAGCAATGTAAGCATTACAAACTTACAATAATTCGACAGATAAATGAAAAAATATTAAATTTTAACTTTAGATTGTTTGAAAATAACTGGTAAAATAATAAACTTATCTGAAGAATTGCCGTGGCGTAATATTGTCACTGCATTAAAGCTGAAATTGCCCTGCTACAAACACACGGACTCGTGGCAAACTGACCTCCAAGGTTAACACGACACTGACTCGCCGGTGTATTACAGAGAGACAGTTTGAGAGCGTTCTTAATATTGCCCAGAAAGAGATAATGTATAAGAGAGAGGAGAATTTCTCTCTGTCTCAAAACAATACCAGAACATGTATATATAGGGACTGGGAAGAAGTGAAAACAAATCATGGCTATTTTTGGGGAAGTGGAACGACAGTAGTGGGAAAGTGGAAATAGCCCACTAACAAGAAGTGGAAACAAAATATTTCTCAAGTAACCAACTCAATAGGTTTTAGGAAGAATAATAATATTAATAAACCCATTACATACCTTTTACTCTTCCTACGTGGAACTACTAGCCTTTCACCTTCTTTTGAAGTAACTAAGAGTTTTACTCACATACTTAATAAAAACTCCAACATTGTGTTGTTTACAACAATTATGGATAAGAATTGGCATTACTCATAAATGACTTCAATATATATACTCTTTGATGCTGAATTTATTTAGCGTTTGGATAGGGGTCTTTAGGAAAGGGAAAGGTAATGAAACTTTGAGTTTCCCTTTGTTGTTGTTTGTTTGATGTTTTTTTCTATTCCCTTTACCCAATTTCAGTTTTACTTTACTCCCAAATCCCTCTACATTGATTCCCACCCCTACCCAATGTTTTGGATTCTCCCAAATCCCTCTACAAAAATAAATCATTGACCAAACTTGACCACCATCTCACCACCACCATCCAACCACAACCACCACCTAACCACCCACACCCAACCACAACAACCACTAGACCCCCCTCACCGCCCTCCCCCCACCACCGCACTTTACCATTAACTTACGAGGCTGCCTTCATCCCCACCACTTTTCCTCCACCCGTCAATCCCTCGCCACCATCGAAACTACTCGGTCCCGGAAACCACCTCACCTCACCCTACCTTAAACCACCCCCCGAAACCGCGAATCTACCACCACCTTTCCCGAAACCACCCCCAAAACCTACCAGAAAACTTCCCCATCTAGCAATCACCCTCATAAACCATTCCACCCCACCGGAAACCCAACCCACCATACGCACAACCCACCGCAGCCACTCAAATCCCGCCCTAAAACCACCATACTTACCAGATCTGTGTGTCGGAGATAGGAGAAGAGAAAAGGAGGCGCGCCGGAGAGAGTACGAGAGGGCGCCAGAGAGAGAGAGGGAGAGGAAAGGGCCGCGGAGGGAGAGGGAAGAATTCTGGCTACATGAGCCTTGTGTCTGCCGGAAAAGAGAGAGAGGGAAGAAGACAATATTTTGAAACCCTCTCCCCTTATTTTACGAAACAAGTTTTTGAAAATAAGGGTTTGGGTTTCCTTTCCTTAGTTAACCCTTTCTTGATTCCTTTCCCTTTCCCTTTCCCCTCTCTCAACCAAACGCCCCCTTAGGGTGAATACGATAATTGAATGATGGCTTTGGATAAATAATTAAAGCACTCCCAAGGAATATTTAAATAGGACATTGATTGATTGTTTTTGAATTGATTCGTACATATGGGCGAATTAGATATAAGTCTTATATAGCTTAAAGTATTAGAATTAAAATGCATGGCTATAATGTTTAAGGAATATGTATTTACTTATATTTGAGAAATCAGATGGGTTATTGTACTTTCTACACTTCATCAATGATTCTTCCACTTTTTTTTTGGAGGGAATCTCATGGGCTACCTACTAACTATACAACCATTGAAACCACTCTTAAATTCCTTGCGAAATCAAAGTGGAACCACTTTTAAAAAATAGGAGGAACATATCTTAAGAGCTAAGAAGCTGTAGTATAAAGTTTGCTTAGTTGAGTTATGGAGTGTGGAAGTTTTGCTATTTGCATTTTAGAAGAATATTTAAGAACATTGCACTAGTTTGATTTTTTTATTACATTTTCATGACAAGTTATGGTGTCTGAAACCATTTCACTCTTTTTTAGCACGAGAGATAGTTTGATGTGTTATTTTATTTGGTATGCGATGCATAATTGTGCTTATCACCTTAGGTTGCACGAGGAAAAATTTAATGTGTCTTTGAGACACTATCCCTTGTACTTGACAATGATAGCCGATTGTTGAGACGAAAGATGATCTGCCCCATGTAAGGCAAGAGTGTAGCAGCTTAAACTGTGTGTCACACAAGTACATAGTGTCTCTAGAGATGTCGTGTAAACTCTTTTCTCATCTTTCACAAGTAACATGGTTTTGTGATGTGGCCTGGTGTTATGGAGCCTGTTTATCTGTTTATGCTATTGGAATTTTTCCTCATTGTAGTCTATCTACTATTGTTTCTGTTTGTTGTTTTTAGTTGCACGTATTGGGTTCTTATATTTACATATGATATCTATTTTGGCTATACTGCAGCGGAGAAGTCTGTTTGAGAGCTGTAGCAGCCCCTTACATGGATACTTTTTTCTTTGAAAATGTTCAATATCTAGTGTTTACGCTTTGGCTTACGAGAACAGGACATGTATGCTTGTTGCAAAAGCCCAGAAAATAACCAGTCCTTCAACAATCAGAAGCTGCCATGAATATTGGTGATGTAATACTATTATCGGAAGCACAGAAGAGGTTGTTCATGAGCTAAGATTAGTTTTCTTAAGCTCTATGCAGTTGGTAAGGCAACATTGTGTATTTCATCTTCAAGAAAAGACTATGAAATTTCATTTTGACCCAACTTACTTTTTTGCTGTTGTGACATCATGAAAAGGATACACACTCAATTTGCAGAGGTAAGTGCTTATGCATTTAACTTTCTCATCGCTCATAGACAAGTGCTAATACACACAAATCCCGCTAAGCAATTATGCATCTACCTTCTAAACACACCAAAACTAGATAACTTTTTTTTGTGCTCGCTTACATGCTTTTGGATGACAGGCTTCTGATTTATTTTACCATTGTAATTTTACAGAAAAGTTGAAGGAAAAAGTAGAGGAAGTGTTTCATTGTGAGTATGAGCTGATTATGTTGTTCACTGCTTTGATCAAGTCAGATTTCCTTTTCTTTCGTATTCAATTTTTTTTACTTCTTTATGTAGTCTAGTAGCATTCAAATCATTTCAATTTCTAAAATGGTTTATTAATATAATGATAATTGGAGAATTGTATAAATTTTTGAAATGGTTTATATATAAATATGCAGGGCATTAAGCGGGAGCATGGGATGTTCGGGTTTTATTGTAGCAAATGCTTGCTGGTCAGGTTAGGCTTATTGCTAGTTTGCATTGAATGAATTAATGGTTAAAAAGCTTCAACGTGCTTACAATTTTTACATAATAATGCTATTAAATGTGAATTAAGCATTTAAGGGTCATGAAACTTCTCCAAAATGAGTGTTGAGTATCATCTCATTACCTGTACAATTTAATGGGACCTCAAGACACCCTATTTTGATGTGACGAGGTAAGTTTATTTTGATGGGATAAATACTAATATTAGATATAAGTATATAGCCTAAAGTATATGGATTAAATGGCTAATGTCTAATAATGTATAGGTAACTCATTTAAGTGGGTGGAGTATTGTGCTTATCTTTATTTTCTTATATATCAGCCGGTTTACTAGTCGAAAAATTTGTTGTCAGTGGTCGAAAAAACCTTAAATGTTACTGAACAATCGCTTTGGTGGCCGGTGGATTATATAAATCCAGCTCCACTTTCATGCGTTGCTGAACAACAACAAGCATTGCTTGCGATAAGCAATGAGGCAGTGACTAATTATAAGTCTGGTAAATTGTTTTATGTGCAGGTTTAATCTTAATTTTGTTTCAGTTTTGTTAAATGATGTACTTGGAACTGTAATTATCAAGCCTTTGGGGATCTCACTACTATTAATGAAGTACCTAGAAAATTAACTAGTTGTTAAAGATGAAAACTTATGGAATTGTGTTATGTTAGGGTATATGAAAAACAATAGGATGATGGAAAAGACCACTTAGAGTATAGGCTCATGTTTAAAAGAAGTTCCTATCCTTGTTCATTTAAACATGGTTTTGCATCTCGCTTGAGACTCACTTCCAAAGTGCAGGGGATCCCTTCTTTTTAAATGTTCTATTGTGATTCATATCCTGGTCTTTTGGCATTTTCATCTCTAAAATCTGTAAATTAGATTAAAATATTTTTTACTTAAACACAGGACTTGGAAGCTTATTTTTTATATGCGTTTAGTATGAGATCATGCATCCTACACCCGGGTGTACCATGCTCATGGTACACCCGGTGGCATTTTCGTAATAAAGCAGAACTTCAGGGGTACGCTGGTAATTTACAGGCATGAAAACAAAAATCTCCTATCAGCTCCAACGTTCTATTTCTCTTGATTTTTTAAGCAGCAACTAAATTTGACACAAAATATTCAAAATCCACGTACAATTGTAGCTAAATTTGTTGCGGAATTTATAGAGCTACGATAACCAATTGGTGAATTCGACATTCTTTCCAAGAAATATCTGATTTTTTTGGTACTCATCAACTTGAAAATTGAAGTTTCGAAATTTAACAATGGTGGACCTAATACCTCGAGAAATTATCATAGAATCAATCGAAAATCAGACTTCGGGTGAATTAATTTGTATTGTGAATCGAATTCATAGAATCAAATTTATTTGACCTTATAAAAATATATTGCTCATTTGCGCAAATGAGCAAAAGGAAAATGAGTGAATTTCATGAGGGAAAATAAAATGTCCATCTGTGAAAATAAGCAAAAACATATAATTTTGAAAAAGTAAAATACGCTCATTTGAAGAAATGAGCAGAATTTTTCCTCCTGAGCAAATTAATTATGTTCATTTGAGGAAATGAGCAGAATTTTTCCTCTTCCAGCAAATTAATTATGTTCATCTGAGGATATGAGCAGAAGTTTTCCTCCTGAGCAAATTAATTATGTTCATTCAAAATGTTCATCTGAGGAAATGAGCAAAATTTTACTCAAAAGAAATTCCATTCTGCTAAGTTGCTCAAATGAGCAAATCTCTTAGTATTAGCAAATAAACACCAGCTCATTTGCGCAAATGAGCAGAATTAATATGTACTCTCGAAAAAATAAAAACGTTAGATGGAAAAAATTCACTAACCAAAATAATTGTTTTCACTTGCTTAAATGAGCAAATCTATCAATTTTAAACTAATAATTTCCAAAATAAGGATGAAAAGATGAACAAAAGGAGAGAAAATGAGAGAGAATCGAGAAATTGTGAAATGTAAAAATGGTGAATACCTCTTTCAACAATGAGAAACTGCAGGAGAAACTTGATTTTTCAGTTGCTTTACTCATTTCACTATAACTCATGCGAAATATCTAGAGTATGAAGTTGTTAATGAAGGTTAAAGATGAAAAGATGTGAAAAATCAAAGAAATTTACCATCAACAAGAGCTTAAATCATGTAACAATGGAGGTTTGGTTAGAGAGTCAGAAAGAGAGAAGGGAGGAGATAGAAATGTAAAGGTTGAAATGGCAACGTGTAATTTGGCTACAAATTGAATTTATTTACTAAAGTACTCCTTGGTGTACCATGAGCATCATACACCCAGGTGTATGATAATAGTTGTAGTTTAGTATAGCTTTACGATATCTTTAATTATTATTTTTGACTTTGTTTTGTAGTGTATTCTTACGCACAAGATGATTGATGTGATAAGGGATATGCGGATTACATATTCAAGCAAACACAATATGACGAGGAAATAGAAGATTCGGGAAGGTGTTCATAAGAAAGTAATTATGGTAGACATTTTGACTTTCCATCGTTTTCTTTGGAAGTAGTATTACGGGCTTTGTACATTGTTAATTCGGAATGCTTTTAATAACAATACTTTTAATTGATATTATGCTCAATGAATTCGAACTTAATTACAAGTTTGAGGCTTTATTGTATATATCTCATCATCTTTTTAATTTGATTTGCATATATATAAGCAGGAGGTACATGTATATATATCAGAATACACAGATCTGTACAGCAGCACACGTATTTATAGATCAGAGTATACGAGTATATGTACAACAGTTATAACTGCATATAGAAGGCTGCAGTTTTTTCTTAAAAAATAATAATAGCAAGGAAACTGGACTGATCTCTTAGATTCTAGTCAGAGAAACGTGTTGGTAACCAAAACCGGTTTCTTAGGGTAGTTTTATTTTGAAATTAAAACTGATCAAAGACACGTGTTATGGTTGATAATAGGTTTCCCAAATTAATCTAGGGAACCAGTTTAGAGCTCCGGTTGCTTAATCAACGAGATTTATGAGATGTAAATCTGTCATAGTCCGGTTTCTTAGACTATTTTAGACCGGTTCATAGGCCTTTTTTTGTAGTAGTGTAATAGTACAAATGCTTCTCACATAGGACACATAAAAATTGTATATCCCTTGCTTTGTTACTTTTTATCATACTCCATTGTACTTTCTTTTTCTTATCTTCCATAAATTTATACATATCAGATTGAATTCATATTTGACCATGCAATTTTAAATCATTGATTTTGGATATTGTCAATTTCATAAATTAAATATTGATTGCTTAATTTCTTTTACGACCACTTAATTATTTTTGCTATTATAATTCACAAAAAACAATTTGGATTTTGATATTTCGATCTATTATTGATTACTAATTGTTTACGCATATTTAATTATTTAAAGAATTTTACGTATAATAATAAAAGAAATTTCATTTATTATTGATTATCAATTATATCATGAAGTATTAGAATTTTTGTATAAAAACACCAAATTTCCCCATTGTCTTGATCTGGAGGGAGAAAATTAAATTTTGCAAGTCTGTTAAAATACGTCAAAATAGATATCATTTTATAGATCATGAAAATATATGACCACTAGTATATTATTTATTTTTCATTTTTCTAGAATATCAATTGCACAATACAAATTACATAAAGGTTATGCACGAATTCATGTGTAGACGCGTGAGTGTTCTAAGGATTGATGTGTAATAAGCTTAGAGCATCTATCGTGATGCATTTGCTCATGAGAAATGTTCATGAGACATGAACACAAAACATTGCCCTACACACATGTATAAAAGTAGATGACATTATGATCAATTACATTAAACAACTCATCAACTCTAATCAATTGTGCAATTATGAAGTCTAATTTTCTTTCTCTCTACAGGTGTAAAACTTAAGATCAAACCTACGTAGTTTAAACTCGGGACCTGATGCGCATAAGAGACGCCAAGCGTGCTTGACCAAGCGTAACATGCCATGTGTCATGCGTCAGATTGGTAAAGTTATTTAAACTTAAAACGACAATAACACAAAATCTACGAAGAAAAAAATAAAATTAAAATACCAACGATCATATTTTGTTGAGATGTATGATCAGACATCCATTCTGATACATTATGACACACTTTCAATATTTTTATTTTCTGACTAAATCAATATATATAGATTTTGGAGCTAATCGGGGAGGCTTCTTACTACAAAAGAAATCTCATATCCCATTTCCCAACTAAAATTGAGGTAAATAAAAATATAAATTATGATTTATTTTAATATCTTAAATTAATTTATTATTTATTTTTTCAATATACTTCTTCTGTAACGAAGTAAATGCAACAATTTGCTTGGGCACGCATGCTAAGACAAAACTTTAAAAATTAATATATCTAATTATGTATTTGTAAAAACTAAAGACATTTGATCATAAAAACCTACAACTTGAGACGAATCGAAGGAGACCCCATATGACTATATTTGTCCTTATGTATAAGCCACAAATTACGGTCAAAGTTAAAACTGTGAATGGTGTCAAAAGTACAATTGTTGCGTTTATTTCGTTATAGAGGAAGTATCATTATTTGCTACAATGTAAATGTAGTAATTTATGAAAGTATTCAAATAGGAGAGAGAAAACAAAGTAGCAAATAGAGAAAAGTAAGAGAGAGAGGGTTGATGTACTTTTTTTCATAAGTGTGATTCATTTGAACAATTCGGTCATAAAACATGATCAATTTTTGTAGGATGAGTGAGAAAAGGTAGAGAGAAAGAAATTATAGTTTTTTTTGTTTGTGAGTGATGATGCTCTTAGACCACTCTCACCCATGACATATAAATACTTGTCACCCCTCTCTTTCTCTATAGCTTCTTCTCTTTTATTATGTCATGTTTCATAACAAATGTTACAAATGTTATTAACTCATGACACAAAAAAAATTATACATTCCTATCTCTCTTATTTTTAACATACTCCACCAAACTTTCTCTCTCTTATGTTCCATTCATTTAATGAACTCTATAATAATAAATTATATAAAAATAAATATAGGCCCTGTTTGGCAGATAGAGTTTAGTGGATAGAGTTTAGAGTTTTACCTTTTTATTCAGTAGATTTGACTACATGTTTGACTAAGTTTTCACATAAATGTGTTTGGTAAAGTTTAGCTGATTACTAAAAGCTATTGCCCTTTGTTTGTGTATAATGATATTTATGGACATGTTAATTAATATATCAGTATCATAGTTATGGGTAAAAAAATTCATACATTCTCTTACATAATCCTTCAAAGAAAAAGCTCCAAATAGTAGCTTTTTCATTTTGAGAGTTTTCACCCAAAAACTCACTCTTGAATCTCTCTTTACCAAACATCCCTAGTAGAGTTTTGACTAGTCAAAATCTCTTAAAGTTGGTCCAAAACTCTCTTTTTGCCCCAAAACTCTAATTGCCATACAATATGATGTCATTTATAAATCATGAAAAATATGACCATCGCTAATATATACTTCCTACGTTTCACAATACTTGCAACGTTTCTTGTTTGCACACTATCCAATGTAATAGTTTGAACCTTAATATCTCGAATTATTGATAAGTAAAAAATATAAAAAGTTGATATTATAACAGTATGCATTAAGACGAATCAAATAAGACCCCACTTGACTATATTTTTTCTTATACACTTGTGAAAAAATATAACATAAGATTGATAGATGAATAGTGGTTACTATGCTAATGTTGCGAGTATTGCGAAACGGAAGAAGTATTTTTATAAATAATATTTTCTAACTTACTTCAACTTATATGATAAAAAATATTTGTATAAATGCACCCAAATACCATTTACCAATTCTCAGGCCCAAAGTACATGAGTAGGAGTATTCCTATGGCAGTACTCCATGCATTAATTCATGGGATGGATTATCTCTTATGAAATATTGGTCATGGGATGACATTACATGGGTGGAATGCATTTTTCTTTTTTCATGAATCATTTCTGATGACCAATAATTACTCATGTGTGGTAATACTCGTAATAACTATTCGAATTTTAGTAAGAATAGAAAGCGTGGGCCTATTATCAGAGAAACTATCTTATAATTTGTGAACTTGTCTAAACAAGGATAGGGAAAGTAACTGTGGACATATATAGAGAAAGAGGAAAGATATTTGAGAGATGGAGGAACAAATGGTGAAAATTAACTTGTATCTCTATCATATAGGTGAAGAGGTGGGGGTGGACACCAAAAAGAAAGAAAGAAAAATAAATCAATGAATTTATTAAGTAATTAAGTTTTATTTCCAAATTTAGTCATTAGATTTTTAATAAAAGATGTTTAAAACTTCTAACCAAAATATCTAAAAACCTACAAAGTAAAAACAATTTAAAAAATATCAACGATTATATTTTCTTGAGATCTATAGATAGACACCCATTTTGCTATACTTTTATATACTTTTGAAATTTTTTATTTTAAAATACATGAGTAATTGATTGTTCATGAGTGAAGGCACATTTGATCAAATTGATCCTGATAAAGTATTTTAGCATGAGTGAGAAATATGATAAAGTATTTTCAAGTACTTTTGAATTTTTTCTCATTTGGACAATGAGCAAAAAATACATTATCGGGTACTATATAACAAAAGTTGCAGTTGATGGTAGGGAGTAAGGGATGTTTTCAAAGAAAAATGAGCTAAAATGAATTTACCTTGAAAATAAAATATGTTGTGTACCTTCATATTTTATCATGTTACAGTAGCCAAAACACACATCGTATGCAAATAAAAATAGGATTTTTTCGTTCAAAACCACCTAAAATTTTCACGTTTTTAGAAACTCCCACCTTAATGAAATTTTCTTGTAAATTTCACCTATCATTCCCAATTTTATTAGAAACTCCCACCACTTAATGATTTTTGTTAAATTCCATTAACAAGACCGTAAAGTGGGTCCTACATATGCATTTTACGCTGAAATTGAATTCAATTTCATTAATTTATTTAGAGCAAATTGGGAACGAATTACAACTATTTGGAAAGAATTGCAACTATTCAAGTTTCATTTTGTTAACAAAATGTATATGTGGGACCCACTAACGGTTTTTTGTTAATGAAATTTGAAAAAAACCGTTAAGTGGTGGGAGTTTTTAATAAAATTGTAAATGGTAGGTGAAATCTAAAAAAAAAATCTTTAAGGTGGGGTTTCTAAAAACATGAAAAGTTTAAGTGGTAAGATGCTACTATCAATGAAATTATCTACTGTAGATTATAAAGTTTCATAATAAAATTGTTGTCGCACGCATCGCGTGACACTTAGGGTGCGTTAGGTATCACTTTGGTTTAGAGCTTTTTTATTTTTTGTTTTCGAAAGTTATATGATATATGTCCTATAATGAATTAAAAATAGTCAATCTTATTGGAAACATGATGATTTCGAAAACCAACAACTAAAAATGAAACCCACTTTTTCTAGTTTCCTATTTTTTGTTTTAAAAAAAAACTGAAGTCTGAAAACAAAATCGATAACCAACGGCTTGGCTATTTCATTTTTGGATAAATTAATGATAGACGACAATCCATACAAAGATGTAAATTTGCACTATGGACGTGAAGGAATCATCGTTCACACTCGTACCTAACCAAAAATCTCATTCCTATCCACACCTCATCACCTATCCTAACCTACCCCCTCCCTAACGGGTATGCATTAAAAACTATCTTCCTCCCATCACTCGAATGAGTTCATGCACCCGTTTTATACCCATCATACCACCCCAACATTCGTCCATATTTATTAAGGTATGTGTTAATTTTTTTGGAAAAGTGTATGTGTTAAAAAAACTAGTTTATTCAATGTATTCATTTATTACATAGTAATACTTAGGAGAGGGAAGAAGTGGGGTGGGTGGAGATG
Organism: Patellifolia procumbens; assembly: GCA_947645195.1. NCBI lineage: Eukaryota > Viridiplantae > Streptophyta > Magnoliopsida > Caryophyllales > Amaranthaceae > Patellifolia > Patellifolia procumbens. The sequence continues at coordinate 391,828 of CANSGD010001540.1, read as the reverse complement.
GGGTTGTGTACATTATAGAATTCACCTTCGCTCCATCACCTAAGGCGGGGGTGATTTTAATCCTCATCTCCGCCCCATCAATACGTGAAAGCTCTCCCATCCCCACCAAGTTGATGTGAGACGGGTCCACCGAAACTCGCTCCACAGACATCCCTACTTACGATCCTACATGCACTTGATTCACGCAAATCCGAATGCAACAATATAATCTAGTCGCAACTTTGCAAGTTAAACTAGTTCCAATTTCCAATACACAACATTTGCATGCTACTATCTTGGATTTGCGTTCAATAACTCCTGCAAAGAAAGAATTCTAACGACATTTTCCAACTCTTGGCAACTCACAAAATCTTGAACTCAGCATCCAATCTTGAGGAATTGGCATCCAATCATCAATCATGGCTTCAATCTGTTTTCAACTTTATGGAAAATTCATAAAAAGATAGCATATTAAACAACCCAACAATTTGATCAAGCGAAGGCAAACGTAACAGAATAAATATGTGGAGGGCGAGATTTGCAACATCTTAATCTTTGCGAAATTACAAATAACCTACCGTAAGACCAAAGCAAAAGGTGACTCATTAATATTCTTAGACATAATTTTTAATGTCTTACAATAAGTTTATGTAAGTTGGCATCGGCTAAAAACTTGTTGGTAAAGATAAAATTACCTCTTCATCACCATAAAAGTATTGTGTTCGTAGTGAAAGGGAACAAGAAAGACTGTATGATACAATTTCATATCTAAAAGAATGCATCAAAATATTCCATGCATGCTCAAAGATCTTGGCCAAATCTGAATTCAACAAGGGAGAAGTTGTTGAGATGGATCCTGTAGAATTTGACTATATCTCTTATTAGCATATACTATACTAAAACATAATCCCTGAGATAGGGAGACTTGAGTTTTATATTTCTCTGAATAGAATACTATACTATAACATAATTTCATTTTATAACCTCCTTAAAACCTTACCTTACCTAGTCATTTTGTGAAGCAGCTGTTTGGTTAACGTATAATACAAGAGGTTAAAGTTTCTTCAAAATAGATTTAAGTTTTTATTTTGTCTGACTAACAACAACACATGCATGAAGAACTTTCAGGTTGAATAGTTAACTAGCTCCAATTTTGCCTGTAAATCTTTATTCTATTCCAGCAAACTCTCATCTTCCTAGTTAAGTGAAATCTTTAACATGAAGCTTAAAATCTTATGTGCAACCAAACAATTTTTAGCACTATATTGATAAACGAAAACTCTGGGATATTCTAATTTAATGGCAGGTGACATTTTGTGCGTCTAACCAAACAACCATATCTTGTTAGTAAGTAAATAAAGATACCTAAATACATTTACATATAGTCACCAAATAATTCTTATTAGCTATTATGAGTATTAGCACATATAAAGATAGAACATTTTAATACTCTCAGACATTTACACATATACTCATATGTGTAAATGTCTGAGTATTAAAATAATTCTGCACCAACAACACATCAAGTATGAGTGTATTAACAAACGTTAAAACCAGAATTAGTGTAAGATTCAATCATAGACTATATTAACGTTCACAATAAGTAGGATTATGAACACAACATTTTCCTATTATGAGTTACACAAAAATTACCTTGATATATGGCTGCTGATTATTTCCTCTGCAGAAAGAACATCATGTATACATGCAGGGGAAATGGCAGGGCAAGTCTCCCTTGGCAAAATAGAAAACTTCAGATGCAGTTAACACATATGAATCTTTTCTGCCAAAGGAGACTCTCCCTGCAATTCCTCAACCCCGCATCACTCCTCAGCTCGTCCGAGTTTCGGTTTTCAGGATTAAACCATGCATGTTTGAGTTTTACTTTTGGTTTTCGAGATTGATCGATGCATCGAGTTTCGATTTTAATCAATTTTCGAGACCCATCCATAATGCATGTTCGAGTTGCCACATAAACTGAAGATAAGTAATCATATTTATAACACACCGAGTAATGCCCATGCTTTTGGATATGCTGTAAAAGAGCCATGGGACAGGATATGCTGAGGAACAATCCCAGGGTAATACGGATAACTGGTTCATTGTTGATGGAACTAAGTCACTATCTTTCTAACTTATTGTGGTTGATCTTACAACTTTTTCTCAATTTTTTTATATTTTGCACTAATTACATATTCTTGTTTATTTTGGTCAAGCAAATCTGATATGGTACTTTTTGTGTATTGGATACTCCAAAATCTCTCAAAATTTATGACTTTAGCATCAATCACGTTTTATTATACCCTATGTTTAGCTTGTTAAGGAAATAGGAAATTATAGAAAATCCTTTTGACCCCTAGTTTCTTGAATGGTCGAAAAAGATTAGTTGGCCAATCCAAAATTTATGTTGTCCTTTTAGTGTAAGTTAATCGCACCGGGGTATCCATGTCAGAAACGAGTGAGTATCTAAGTATTCGATTCGTCCATTAGCACAAAATGATTTGTTCAAGTATTCATATCTGTTAAAAAACTGGCAGTTTGCAATGGCAACATAGAGTCAAGGCTGCGCCGTGGTAGGAAACCACTGACTTGAAAGCAATTACGGCCGACAACGGTGGTAATCGACACTGGCCGGAAAGCTCCCCAAGGTTATTAACACAGAAGCCTTACTAAGTTACCACTAACAAAGAAAGGATTTGAAGATAAAGCACGTACCCAGGAGAAGTAAAGAAAAGAAGAGAAGGGAATAAGTTTTTCGGATGAAAAAATACAACAGGCGAGGTCTGATTTTATAGCAAAACATTTAGATCCAAAACGGAATGTGAGCAATTGTCAGAGAGAATCAAGGGACGCAATAAATAACAATTAGGACTGCAATGGTAAAACCGTTTCATTTCATCAAGTACCGTGACACACACTTGGGCCCAGGTCCAAAAAGATAAGCTCCAACTCTTCCCGGATCCCAGCCTGGGTATAGGCGACGCGTGTGTGTGGTAACAAACCCAAGCCCAAGCATGTTCTCCAACCACAAAAACCAACCATGTAACCAACTCAAACAATAACGAGAGGAAGGGAGTGAATAACCAAGGGAAAGCTCCCTTCCATAGGTGATATATGACATTTGGGAAAAAAAACACAAAGAGGCTTTTCAAGTTAATTGCAAAAATATCCATCTACAACTCTATCCCCGACTGTTCGGGATTGGACACGAGTACTTAAAATAATATAAAAAGTCATAATAACACAGTCTTTAGAATTAAAGGAAAAGTCTTTCTTATATATGTTGTTCAAATCGTAGATGGAATATTTCTAGCTATCCTCTCTCTGGAAAGTGAAAACTTTTCATTTCTATGCGGAACAAAGAATGGACACAGAACATTTTGCATACCAGGTTAATACGACTAGATGACACGCAAACAACACTCCAGTCACATTAGGAGTTGGGACAGTATCGAATATGTTCTCCAACATTTTGCTGATAGCTGGATTAGCTCTACAAAGGACAGTCCTAAAAACTAAGAAGTATTTACTAAGAAAACTAAATGATCCGTTCCTAATTTTGATTTGAATCACAGTATAATCATAGTTTTCTATGAGTACTTGGATCAAGATAACGGAACTTTAATCAATTCTTTAACATCTAGTATAACACAATGACATGCATAGATCAGTGAGAACGTTAAAGCTGGACTATAACCTTTGATGTGTGATTTCCTTTTACGCGATAGTAGTTGAAGATCCGAGACTCAGATGTTGCTTCTCTAAATAGTCTATGAACCCCGTCTTGACTCTCGTATCAGATCATACTAACTACTAATAGAAAATCCAAATGTTACATGGCTTCATGGCCTTATTTCATGGGCCACATGTCACATTGGAAATTCAATAGCTGCCAAATGTAGTTATACTATTATATCTTCCCTTCTATAAATTAATTATCTCCCCCCATCACAAAATCCTATCATACACACGCTAGTATACAATGAGCAATGAGCAATGACCAATGGGCCCAAATTATTTTCTCTTTCCTCCATTATTGAACATTTTGAATTTATTTTCCAAAAAAATTTCCTCTTCTTTTCTCAATCATCTATTTCCCCTGAAAAGTTGCTTATTTAAAATGTTCTTCATGTTCATTTATTCATATCAAATGTTCATTGTAAAATCAACTTAACTTCAAATAAAAAATTACTTATAATTATGTTTGACACACGTTATTTAATAGAATAAGTATGTTTATTTTGTTTGTTCTAGATGTTCAATTAGTGATACAGAATGTTCATTATAAAATCAACTTAATTTCGAATAAGTGTTAGTTTCAATTAATCTGAACATTTTTTTTACATAATCCTAATGTTCATTATGGGTTTTCAAGATATTCATTTGTTGATAACCAATGTTCAATTTAAATCAACTTAAAAAAAATCCGTTTCATTTTATTTGAACATGTCTTTTTACGTAATCTTAATGCTTATTATGGGTATTGAAGATGTTCATTTATCAATAACTAAACCCTACGTTAAAAAAATTACTCCCAATTAAAGTAGACATAAATTTGTTAACATAATACTAAATCATGATTCTTCAAATTGTTCATTTATTTACATCAAATGTTCAATCTATTTTTTTTTTGCTAAGTAAGAAATATATATCACAACCAAAATAATTTACAACCTAAACATTTTCTTAGGCGGGCAAACCAACTAGGTTGGGCTCCCCAAGAACTCTGGAAACGAGAACATTATATGTAACATCCCATCTTTTAACAAAAATAAAAATAAAGATAAAATAAAATAAAATAAAATAAACTATTCGTTAATGACATCAGTGGTAGCGGAAATACCACTAAGACGGTAATGTTAATCTAACCACATCAAAAAGAATGATCCCACAAGATAATATCCTCAAATATAAATAAGGGAACGGGGTCTCATACCCTCATCCTAAAAATAGCACTACAACTCCAAAGAAATATCCAAAATAAAAACATTATTCAACGAAAAGAGAATCCAAAAAGGGCACCATCCTTAATAAAACACTACTTAATTCCCCTATCATAATGTTCATCAACCACTACTAGGACCATGTCTTTGCTCACGACCGGAGTCCAGACTGTAATAACCCTAAACTTCCACATCTGCACTATATACAACAAAAATCCACAGTAGGGAGTAACTAACAGCTCTCCCAGTCCAATCAAAATTCAATTAACAATTTAATATACGAAGAATAATACCAATCACCAAGGAAAATAATCATGCATAGACATAACAAAAGATAAAGAAAGGAACGATAATAATACTTCAACTAATTAAAAGTGAATAAACAATCGATAAGCATTTAAAGTAAAAGAACGAAATAAGTTCCATAAATAGATTATTAAATAAAATAAAAGGCTTCAAAATTAAATAAATAATAAAACTATCGAGTGAGTTGAACTCTAGTGACCCGCAGCCCACTTCCTAAGACTATGTCAGATCGCGATCTATAGAACGGCCTATGATTTATGTTGCCTACCGGCTGTGTCTAAGAATGGCCAAACTCTTGATGTGGGATAATAAGGTTGATCATGTTGCTAACAAGTTTAACACTCAATCAGGCATTAAAGGTTCTCTCAGCTTCTCCAGCGGCTTATTCTTCGTTCCATTCTGTCAAAACTTCTCATTCTGACTTCCACCCCTCTGTTTTCAGTCATCCAGGTTATATTGTACGCCCTTCTCTCCTGGTGGCTGTCCATGTTTCGATTGCACCTAAAAAGTAGTATGCAAGAGTATACATTATTTTCTCATGTAACTTATTCGACTCTGAGCATTTTTATCGTACAAGTAAATTAATGTCGAATAGGCTAAACAATGGTATAGATACAAATTTATAATAAACTCTACATAATGTAAGACTTGAGCATCATGACCCTGTGTTTACCAGGTAGCCCAACGACTCTAAATAGTGTCACTTAGAAAGATCTGTGTTGGACTATGCTCTAGGCTCATTATAGGGAAAACTTGGTGAGGTAAAATCTTTTAGAAAAAGTCCTGCACGAGAATGATTTATGAGTTTATTTGTATTAGTTTAGTGCTGGATGATCAGTTGTATTCAGACCTTGGACAATCATTTACTCTGTTTTCCGAACTTCTTGTTATTGTTGGCTTTTCTTCATCCTGCTCAATTCAACCTTCTTGCAATTGTGTTCGTTTTGACATCCTCTGCGACAACCAAAACAGAAAGAAAAATGAAATTAATATAACATGAAGAAGGGCTCAAGGAGATGATGCAGTAGAGCGTAAAATAATGCATATCATAGAAAACCAATTGCTTTAGATAGAAACATGATATTAAGATAACTGAATGTGCGGTTCATTTAATATTAGCTATCTATGTTACTTAGCGTAGGAGCTTGATCCATTGCATCTGATATGAAAATTGTAAGCATCAGCATGACATCGATACTTTTCTATGAGTTTCCAAGAATACCAATCCCAGACAATATAGTCCTCTGGTTCAATGTGTGTGGCCAGGTATCAGGGTGTTTTAATATATGGTTCAGCTTTTAGAATAAAGGAACGAAATGCAGGGCTCTCTTCCTTACCTGAAATGTTTCTGTTAGTTATGCCTTGAATATCTGTTGGTTCGAATAACCAAGCACGGGTGTTATAAAGTTTGACTAAACTTTATATTCTATAATGGGTTTTAGGCTCATGTTTGTTTAGGTTAACTCTAAGGGTGCTTATATAAAACCTTAGGTTAAACCTATAGCCGTATGAATTGAATGTCTATTCACTCATCTGATTATTAGTGTTGCCTAACACTATTCTGTATTTTGTATTCTCTCGTAAATAAACTATTCTCCCTCTGGTCTGATGGACGTAGCTAGCACATTGCTAGTGAACTACATTAAAATCTGTGTGTGTTTTTTTCTTTCATGTTCTTATTTATTCTTTATCGCCTCCTCTATTACAACAAATTTGTATCAGAGCCTCGTTTGGTTCATCTGGGTTTTGAAGTTTTCCGCAATCTATGCTTAACCTCACTGTGAAGTCTTCTGTTGAAGGGAATGTTGATAAACAGGTGGAGTTGGAAGTTCCTCTTGATGAGAGTGACTTACAACACCATGGTGGATAATCAACATGATCAGTTAGAGTCTGGAAATGCAGATTCTGAGAGACTCGGAACTCACCAGCCATAATCTAGTGGGTCATAATCTCGTCAGCCAGAGTCTCCGAGGTCAGAATCTCGGAGAAGATCAGAGTCTCAGAGGGAGTCTCGTCAGTCATAGTCTCAACCAAGTCTAGTCCCTGACAGGTCTTGAAGAGTTGGAGCTGGACCTCCAAAGAAGTTGGGTTGGGACACACCTCCAAAGAGGTACAATTTTGAGAATATGGCCGCATATGCTCTTCAGATTGCTGAGGAAATGGATCTTCATGAGCCATCTACTTACAAAGAAGCAGTTTCTGGCAGTGAGTCTGCATAATGGCTCGCTGCAATGGGGAAGAGATAGAGTCTCTGGACAAGAATCAAACTTGGGAGCTTGTAAAGAAGCCTAAGAAGAGGAAGATTGTCACTTGCAAATGGGTCTTCAAGAAGAAGCAAGGGATTTCACCATCTGAGGGAATCAAGTATAAAGCTCGTGTTATTGCAAGAGGGTTCACACAGAGAGGGGGAGTTGACTATAATGAGATATTCTCACTAGTGGTCAGACACACTTCCATCAGGGTGTTACTAGATGTGAAGACAACTTTCCTACATGGAGAGTTGGAGGAATAGATTTATATGACTCAGCCAGAGGGGTTTAAAGTTCCTGACAGAGAAGACTATGTATGCTAATTGAATAAGTCCTTATATGGGCTCAAGCAGTCTCCTAGGCATTGGTACAAGAGGTTTGACAGCTATATGGTGGAGTTACGCTACATTAGGAGTCCGTATGATTGTTGTGTGTATCACAACAAGTCTGCTGATGGTTCGATGATTTATCTGGTCCTATATTTAGATGATATGCTGATAGCTGCAAAGTCCAAGTCTGATATACAGAGGTTAAAGGTACTTCTCAGTTCAGAGTTTTAGATGAAGGATCTTGGTGCTTCACAGAAAATTCTGTGTATGGAGATTTACAGGGATAGGAATCTGGATAAGCTCTTTGTCTCACAAAAGGGCTACATTGAGAAGATATTGTCAAGGTTTGGCATGTCATCAGCTGAACATATAGATACTCCTAGCGTTGTGAATGTGTGTTTGTCTACTGTGTTTGCACCTCAGTTTGAAGCTGAGAAGGAGTTCATATATCGAGTCCCGTATACTAGTGCAATAGGAAGCTTAATGTATGCTATGGTCTGCACTGGGCCTGATCTTACACATGCTATGAGTGTTGTTAGCAGGTTTATGGGTCAACCTGGAAAGGAACACTGGCAGGCTGTGAAGAGGATATTTAGGTACCTTAGAGTTACATCTTATGCCGGTCTTGTTTATGGGAATGATGCATAGTGTTTAGTCACTAGCTATTCTGATTCTGATTATGTTGGAGATGTGGACATCAAGAGGTCTATGACTGGCTATATGTTCACTCTTGGAGGTTCAGTGGTGAGTTGGAATGCAACTCTATAGGCTACAGTGACTCTGTCTATTACTGAGGCAGAGTACATGGCATTGACTGAAGCTGCTAAGGAGGGAATCTAGTTGAAGGGGCTAGTTGGTGATATAGTTTTACATCATGATCAGGCTATGGTTTATTGTGATAGTCTCAGTGCAATGTGTTTAGCCAAGGATCAAGTCCATCATGAGAGGACTAAGCACATTGATGTGAGATATCATTTCCTGAGAAACAAGAAGAGGATCAAGGTGAAGAAGGTTGGTACTGCTGATAATCCAACAGACATGTTCACCAAGTCTGTTCCACATGATAAATTCCAACATGGCTTGGATTTGCTAAATGTTCTAAGTCATTAGACTTTGTTTCCCTTAAGTGAGAGTCTGAGTTCCTTATGGAACAATTTGGGCCCTTTTGGGGCAATCTCGGAGTCTGGGGTTTCAAATGAAGCTTATTTGAGAACCTGGGCCTCTTATGGGGCAATCTGGGAATCTGAGCTCTTAAGTAGCATTATGGTACAAAACGAGAGTCTAGTACATCTGGCAACTTGGCTGTTGCATCTGGTACATCTGTGGTCTGATGGTTTGGGAGAATTCAAGTCAAGGTGGAGATTTGTTAGATATGCCTTGAAAATCTGTTGGTTTGAATAACCAAGCACGGGGGTCTTGCTAAACTTTATATTTTTTTATGGCACTACAACAATTATAGGCTTTGGTGGCAATTTTTTAGCATCAATTAACAATTTGCTACTATAAGTTAGAAAAAGGCCTAAAAGACTAAGTCTACCGTCACTATTAAAAATTAACACAAAAGCCTATTAAAAAATCGATAGGAAAACTCAATAATGTCAAATCCCAAATTCTATTAGAATTTAGGCGGCATAAACTACAAAAATTAGGCTCTCAAATATTTCATCCACCGCCACCCCCAAAATTCCACTTCCAAAGCACTTCGATTCTTCACCCCAAAATTCAGTTTCAATTCATAGAAACTGAATCAGGTAACAATCTGGTATTGCGTTTTATCTCCGAAATTCGGGTTTGGTGAGGCGATTTTTTTGCTGCTCTCAGTCTCCCAGTTTGGTATTCAGTTTCAACGACGAAATCAGTGAGTTCCTTCTTGGCGAAATCAGGTGTTGGTCTTCTTGCCGAATTAAATCAGGCTTTCGTATTCAATTAGGCTTTCGTATTCAATTAGGCTTTGGTCTCAATTAGGCTTTGGTCTTCAATTAGGCTTTGGTCTTCTTGCCGAAAACAGTGAGTTCCTTCCTTAATCAGTCTCCTCTTGCCTTTTCCCTGAATTCATCTTCCTCATCAATTTATTTTCTTGATTACAAAAGTTTTTCTTAATTGCTGTTATTTTCTGGTTTTGATAATTTGACAGGTTGTAGGGTATAATCCTAATCTAGGTTGAATTGAAGAACTCTACAAGAGCTTTCTTATCTAGCTTCACTGTGTTTGCCGCCTCGCAGAGCCGTGCTTCCGCTTGCTTAGTTAACGTAGTTGAATCAAGCTCAGGTAATTGCAGCTCTTAAACCCTCTAATTTCCTTAAATCCTCGTACAAATTCAATTGCCAGAAATAATATTCGTAAGAGTATTAATGTATTGAATTTCCACTTGATAGAATTAATCAAAGGTTACAGCTTAGAATTCAAAGATTACCCCTCTGGTTTGAATCTTAGAAAAGTGGTTTTGTTTGATGAATTTGTAATTTTAGCGCTATATGATCCCAGAAAATTGGGGTATTTGAGATTTGGGGATAATAATTGGACTGATTTGGGTAATGGGACTGATATGGGTAAAGAAGGAACTTATGATGATCATGTTCTCTGTTTATTAGTTTATCACTGTAGACAACTTTCTGCCCTTCTTTAACGATTTGCAATGAAATTTGTAATCTGCAATTTCTGAAGATTGGAAGAGGACAGAATAGTAAAGAATATAACCGTTACGAAAGCTAAGGACCATATTCGTCAGAAAGGATACAATTGCATATAAATGTTTTATATGGAGCAAATGAGTGAATAAAGAACAACGATTTTCTTAACTAAATTTGCAGAAACAACTAGAGTTAACCATGGGTGTAGGCTAGTTGATTTCAAATAGTCAAGAAATGTGAAGCGGTAAAAAAATTTCAAGAGACATTACCATAAGCTCTCATAAAAGTCAAGAAAATAAAAGTAGGCAATTAAAAGTAGTCTTCTTTTTGGAGTTTCAATTGGTTAGTGGTTGCTTGGGTTCCTTGTTAGGGACATCTTGTAACTATCATCATCTACTTCTACTTGATTATATGAAGTTATGAACACACAATTTTAGATGTGCACCTGGCTATTGTTCCACTTGTAACTGTAATCACAATCACAACTGCATCTTATCAAGTGTACAGGAGTAGAAATTTTTTTTTACATGGTAGTCTTCAGTTCTTGGTCACTGATCTACAATCTTTGTAGTCTCAAATCTCAACCATTGTAGCTTCTTTGAAGCAGGCTACCTTCTAAATAGTTAGGATTTAAGCTCTCAAGGGCTATTCACCCAGTTCTTTGCCCTTTTCTCATCCAACCTCCGACATTCATTCATCTTCTCCTTTGCTGCCTTTTTAATAGAATATCACCTGATAATACCACTGAATGTAGAACCTATCTTGATAGAAATTTGTTGAATTTTTTTATTCTGGCATTGTAAGCACAGGAAGACTAGAAATTTGTTGAATTTTTTTATTATGGCAGTTATGCAGCAGCGTACTGGTGAAGTTTATGGGTAGCGCCTCTTACCTGGACTATTGTTCTGTCATTAGGAAATGCTCTTATCCCTATTGATTTGGGAATCTAGATATTTATGTAGGAATTTTGTATTGAACCCTTCTCTTCACCTGATTTTTGACTATCACACAAATTTCAACACCCATTTCTCCAAATCACATACTTCTAACGAACCCACATCATGTTCCAAATTTACATATACCTGCAGCTCTACTGACCATATGTGAATCTCTGCTTCATGGACCATTAGTGTATAACAATTGAAATTAATCATATATGATATCTTGCTTCTTCCTCAATACATCTATTGTTGATTGCCTTTCTTATGTTGCCAGAGGCGTGCAAATAAAAATAGGAATAACCAAAGGAAATTGAAAATGCCACATTGTGCTGGAAGGAAGAGTTTTGCTCAATATAGAGCAGAACAGGTGCAATCCTTTATTATAATTAGTTTTATTTGAATCTTATATCAATCTTCATTTTTCCTTTCGATGTCTTAACAACGTATTTTATTGCAGACTGTTAATGGTGTAGAGCCATCTCGTGCAAAAGTTTTTATCGACACTCACAAGGATAGAAAGACAAAGGATAAGAAGAAAATCGATGAAGAATCAGCTCAAGCTGTTGTAAGTTAGGATATCTTATTTAATATGTAATGTGGTTTTTTTCTTAGTCCTTTTTAACAACAAACTTCACTTTTTTTGCATGTAGGAGCTGATGAAGAAAAAAATGGATGAACTTCCGAGTGGAGTTTAGCAGAATGATGGACAAATTGCATGGAAAGGAGATATTTTTGACCAAGTTATTAAGAAGCCGGAAAGATATGGTAAAGTACGAGGAGTGGGATTAGGTGTTTGTCCTTCTACATTATGGGGTCAAATTTCGAGCAACCAATCAACAACTGATATGCTAAATGATGATGTGTCCAACGATCAAGTTGAAAAGTTAATTGAGCAACGCATGAAGGTGATACAAGAAAAACATCAACAAGAAATAAGAGTGATACAACAGAAGAATGATATGCAATTAAAGGAAGTTCTAGCTAGACAGAGCCGTTTAGAGGGAAATGTGACACAACTAATTGCACTTCTAACGGAAAGAGCAGAAAATGAAATTGAAAATGAATCGGTAAGTTCTATACCATATCTATAATTTTTAATATGTAGTCGATTTGTACACTAATGTTGAAATATCCCTCTATCAAATGCGTGGCCTTGTTTGTTGTTGTGCTTCTCAATGCACCGTCTGATTCAGTTGTGTTTAAGTTGTTGTGGGTGAATAGCAATCTGACAAGGGAGGAATGACAGCTTTTCTTGGCACTTTGTTGGGCTGCGTGGAGATGTCGGAATGTGGTGGTTTTTGATTATATAGCGCCCAATGCTCTGTGTATGTCTGCTGGGTTTGGGAGGCTTGTCAACAATTACTAGGCATATGCTGTGCAGGTGTTTGGACAGCAGGCTGCTACTGGTTGTGTGAGTCCAAATAGGAGCCCTCTGCTGGCGTGATGGATGAGCTACTTGTGCTGGGAGGCAGAGCTACAATATTGAAATAGAGCTTGATGTATGATGATATTAAAACAATATATGCATTATCATTGTTTATAAAGCTTGATTATGTGAATGTTATTGTTTCCTTGAATAATTTATATTAAATTTTATATATTTATTGCCTACTATTAATAAGTTACGGATGTAATGTATAGGATAATGATCCTTTGACTCAAGGATGGGGAAGCTATAATTGAGTCTTACCATGGACTTTGCTGGCGTCTAGGTAAAGTATGGTTTTGTAAAGTAAATTAAATGCTCTTTTAATAATATTATTTAGCTTTTTTTCTTTATTTTTTGCAGGTATACTATAGAGTTGGAAGTAGCAGAGTAGCGGCTTTTTGGTGAACATATGCAACAATTAGGGAGATTTTTTTTCTATTCATAAGTAACATTTGGTTTGTACGTAAATGATTATGGAGATATTAGACTCCTTTTTGATATGAGGATGTTAATGTACATTTTGCTAACTTTGAAATTATTATATTATATATAGTGTGACATATATTAGACTATCTCTTTAATGTCTTTGAAATTATTAGCCAGACACTTGTGCACATTTTTATATCGGCAATATGATTGGGAATATTTAGCTATAATTCATATCACTAGTGGCAATTATAATTGATATAAGAATAGTAGTCATTTGTTAGTAGTTTCTTTAGAGGCGATTGTAATTGATACAATAGAACCAAAAGAAATGACAATTGTGTCTTTTGTGGCAATTTCAATTGACACAATAGTAATTACCAAAGATAAATCATTGTCTTTAGTAGCAATTACCAAAGATAAATCATTGTCTTTAGTAGCAATTACAATCGCTGCATATTGAAAATAGTGGTGATTACAATTGATGCTAAAACGAAATGGGGTAGAGTAAAAATAGGGAACTAGTGACGATTGTAATCACTACAATAATCACTGGTATAGTTTCAACCCTTTCGCGGCAATTATTTTGGCCTACCCCAGCGATTGTGACTGTATGCTATAGAGACAATGGATCTCGTGACGAATAGTCAATTGATCCTAAAGGTTTTCGCGGCAAATATATTCGCCACGAAAGGCCAAAAACTTTGCCACGAAAGCTCCTTTTTGTTGTAGTGTGGGTTTTAGGCCCATTTCTGTTTAGGTTAACTCTAAGTGTGCTTATGTAAACCCTTAGGTTAAACCTATAGCCGTATTAATTGAATGCCTATTCATTCATCTGATTATTAGTGTTTCCTAACACTATTCTGTATTCAGTATTCTCTCCTAAATAAACTATTCTCCTCTGATCTGATGGATGTAGCTAGCACATTACTAGTGAATCACGTTAAAATCTGTGTGTTTTTTTATCTTTCACGTTCTTATTTATTCTTTATCGCCTCCTCTGTTACAACAAACTGGTATCAGAGTCTTTCTTTCCTTATTGAGTAGGACTTCGTCCCTAACGCATAAAACTTCATTCTTTCAGAAAATTTACTACATAAGAAAAGGTCCAAGTAGATCTATAAATGATGAATGCTCTCTACACCAATTATGAACAATTAACACTTCAAGCAACAAACTACCATCCCAGTTTAAATTTGATTGTTCTTTAAATGACATAAAAGACATGATAAAATGAAAATATATAATAGATAATATAGTCGTACTGAAAGGAGGCACCACATAGCTTCACGTCATTATATATAATTAATTAAGAATTTAATTTTCAATAAACAATAATTAAAAAGAATGATTATTTCATAAAAAAAAGTACATTCCTTGTCTAAAACAACAACTTATATAAAATTATAAAATAAGTCATAACTTTCATTTCAAATTTCAGAAATAAGTCATAACTTTTATTTCAAATTTAAAAAAAAAACACCACTTATGATATGTTTTTTAGAATTAAAAGGTACTATATTTTTCCTATTTAGGACATATTCTATTCAGCAAAAATGAGTTGAACTTATTTAATTGAATTGAATTGAATTGAACTGATTCAAATTGAACAGTTGATCGAAATGTACTGAATGGAACTTAACTCAAAAGAACAGTGAAATATGAGTGTAAAAGTATTGTCAAAAGCTGAACTGAACTGAACCGAATAAGATGTGGAGAATAGGCCCATTATATGGTTCAAAATTACATTAGTAATTGTAGTCTACTTAATTCAGGGATCTAAAAAACAAATACCTCATTTTCCTTATATAAAATTGTTGCTAATACACAAATCTAAAATTGATCATAACTTCCATCTCAAACATTAGGCTATTATATATAATTTTTATAATGTTAGATTAGCTTGAAAAATAATTTAAATTAAGATCCATTGATCACATGTTATGAAAAAGAATTTTATATTTTACCTTATTATTATATCATAAAATAATTACTCATTTCAATTAATAAAACTGAAGTCCCGCTCGAGTTGGACATGTAAAAATAATCCTCTAATTTAATTTAGATCCAATGAGACTTTAAAAAAAATCTAATACTAACATGCAAGGCCAATTTTTTTTTATATCTTTTTTAAGTTAATCGAGTTTATTAAAAGGAACAATCTTACTCAAACTACAGTCTCACTCAAGTTGGACATGTAAAAAAATAGACATCTAATTCGATGCTAAAGTAAATCTAATACTCCAGGAGTACTAATTAAAATGCGAGGCCGTTTGAGTTTTGTCACTTTTATTTTGATTGAGTTAACTAAGAAAATAATGTTAATTACTATACTAAGCTAAACAAGATGTTTCTTTCTTCCTTTCCAGGCGATCCTGCCCAAATGAGCCCAACCCGAACCCGATTGACCAATTTGCCAATAGACACTTAATAAAGATTAAATACTACCTCCGTTTTTTTAAAATGTACATTTGCTTTTGCGCGTGGACCAAGGAAAAAGTGCAAAAGTAATAGTGAAGGATAGTAAAAGTAAGGAAAAAGTGAAAAAGGTAGAGAGAATCAAGGAAAGAAAAAGTAGGAGAGAAGTGTAATTATTAGTTGGACCAACCTTCCATTTATGGAAAAGGTAAAAAAGTACCAATTAAAAAAAACACCCCAAAATGGTTATTTATATTGAAGTTGTAGTCAGCTGAGATGCTTATTTATTTGAATTTCTTATTTAAGTAAATTATTCGATTATAAGTTAGGAATACAAAATAATTATTTTCTTGGAAATAACGTCGATTTGAGATAAATATGATAAATTATTATTCAATTCAAATAAATTTAGAAAAAATAAACATAACTTAATGTACTTGGATTTACGTTCAAGTTATACCTCACTAATCCAGTCACTTTAGAGTCAATATGGTTAAACGAAAATATCAAATATTATACATAATAAACTAATTGAATAACCTTTTTTTGATGGAAAATCCAGAATGGTAGTTTTTCGACACTTACAAAACTGATGCAATCTTCTAGCATTCTCTTAAAATTATATTGCACATATTTTTTTCACTTAACTTTCTCACATGACATCACAACCGAAAGAAATTGAAGATAAACCTAAATTTTTTAACAACCACACAAATCAGCAAAATAACAAAATATTTTTCTAAAGTTATAAAATAGTTCATATTTCATCTATTAATTATATAGCCAAAAAGTATCAGATAGAAATATATTGAAGTTGGCTCGAGTTAATAAGATACAAAAAATCATCAAATCTAATTGAAATTCAATCAAGTTTAGGTATAATAAATGTACTAGCATGCTCGAATTCACAATAAATTCAATTGAATTTGATACCTTTTAAGTAAATACGGTTCATTGAAAATATTGTATTAAAAAAATAAGACATCTCTCGGTCGTTGCCCGAGTTAGAAACTAGTCTAATTAATAAGAACGATACAACATCTGTAAGCATAAGGATTTATTGTAACAAATATTCGACGTGCCTGTCCCAAAATGCCATTTTATAACGTGTTTACAATTGGCCAACGACATCATATGCAGTAATTACACTAGCAAACCTGCTTTGATATTTTTATTTGTGAGCATAGATTTTCTGTTTCCAGTAATATATGTAGCAAATTTAGTTCTTGGCATGCCACTAACCAAAACCAACATAGATAGGTCAACTTTTCGTGTACGTCATAATGACACTAGGTGGGAACAAGAACATATTCCTGGCACCTGGGATACTTGTTCAAAACGTTGCGAAGAAATGAAAGCTACATTATTTTCGAGTGTAGATGCAAAACCCCTTTCTTCGTCCACTTTATGTGAAACAATATCTTCCCCTAGAGTCACCAACCATGTACATGTTACTTAATTCCTTACCTTCAAATTTTGCAAGCAAAATGAACCAGCGATTTTGTTATACGTCGCTAGTTTTAGCAACAGATGTTTCATTACGGTCACTAAATTTAAGGAGCGAGGGATTACACAATTTCCGTAGCAACTTTAGGAACGGAATCAATTCCCTTGCTAATGATCCTTCGCTATATAAGATATTTTTTGTAGTATTAGAAAGAGAAATAGGAGATCGGTTGCAAATCCAAAGTGCAAGAAAGTGGGAAATTTTGAAGTAGGTAAGAAATTATAGCTGAATTTTTATAACACTGGTCCAAATAGAGACAACCATAAGGAAATGACAAGGCACACTGGCAAATTTGTTCGAGATACGGTATCAACTAAGGGTTCGATACATTAATTTGTCAGAGTTTTCCTTTCCATCATGTAACAGCCCGAATTCCCCGATTTGCTTAACTAAGATTAGGCCCGTATAGAAGAAAAACGTCACGTGAGTTTATCCAAATCAATACCATCACACTCACAAAGATAAATCGAAGAGTGTAGAACTCAAAAACAAACTCTGACAAGATTAAATAACTATTATTATAGATAGAAATAAGTTTATAACACGAGTGTTAAATAAATTTTTATTGTAACAAACATGTTGGCCTCGACTCACACAATACTATCTTAAGATATCCTCTAGTTGTATATAACTTTCAAACCTCAACTAAGGACCTTCCCGGCTTTAACCTTTAACATGTCATCAAGACTCTGCCACCCACTAAGTGACAGGTCATAAAAATAACAAAATAAAATATTTGACGCATACATCAGCAATGCGCTGAGTACTAAACCCGTTAAACAAGTAAAACATGCTTTGGTGTCTTTTGGTTAAAAACAACTCATCACATATAATCTTGTCCATTCATATACTCATTATATACTCCAAACCCTACACTCAAAAAATATCGAAAAATGTATATTCAATTCCTTATTGGAATGATAGTTCATAATACAATGACAATTTTATAAACACAATATGCTCATTGGAAAATTTAATTCAAACTCGATTAATTTAGTTTCATATTTTTATTTTGTGTGAACATGAGTTGAGAGGAGTACCCACTACCAGTTGTCTCCAAGCTATTGAGGATCGTCACTCTACCTTTTATTGTTCCACTTGCAATACTTAAACTAAACATGCCTAGGTCACTCTAGGTTTTACCCATCCTGATTGGGAACACTTTAGGGATTACCTAGCTGGATGGAAACACTACAGGGATTACAAACCCTGATTGGGAACACTCCAAGGATTACCCATCCTGGATGGGTAACACTCTAGGATTGCACCACGCACTTGTCCTACCTCGAATTGCATGTTCACACCTCATTTCATAATATACTAGGTAGGTGATTCGTTCACCACATTTCATAAATCACATTTCACTTTCGATAAGACACTTTTTCATAAATATAAATCACACTTAATCATTTTTAATCAAGCATTATATGAAGTAATCAATTTGAAAATCATTTCACACAAATATGAAAGATATTTTTAGTGTAAATGGATACTCCAACAAATATCTTTACCTTGATCTTTAACTCACAAGACCTTGATAACCAATATCCTTTCCAATCAACATAATTACTTAATTACTCTAACAACCTCAACATAGTTACTTGACATTGAATTGCAAGCTTAATCAGCATTAAGAACCCTAATTAGACCTTCGTTTATGATATCATATTAAATACTCGTGTAAGTAACTTATCTATGAATCTACTTCTAACTACTTTATAAACAACTAACTGACTACTACTGGAATCCGTCTCCCTATTAGTGTCTACATAAATTCATTTTTGGAAACCACTGAAAAGACTCCATGAATCGTATCCTCACTCAATATTAAAGGCTTATCATATTACTCTTTAAACTTGGCAACTTGACACAATTATAGCCACGATTTAATTCAATATAACATAATTCTTTTCACCTTAGTTTCTAGAATCAAATGTACTAAACCATGATATCCAATTTAAATATTTAAATTCAATATTATAAGTCTAGCCACCATACTCATAGCTCAAACCTCATAGCTCATAACGTATAGTTCATAACTCATAGCTCATAGCTTAGTTCATAACTCATAGGCTCATAGCACATAGTTCATAGCTCATAGCACAATACATAGTATGTACCTCAAACCTCAACCTCATACTTGATACTTCATACCTCATATCTTATACCTTATATATCATACATCTCGTATAGCTTTCACACCTGATACACCTTATTCCTATTACTTAATACCATGTATATCTCTCTTACTCCATAACTCATACCTCATAACTCATAATTGAAAAACTAATAAGTCCTAGCTTGGGAACCTTATAACTTATAGTAAATAAACTCATAACTTGTGCAAAATATCTATTCCCAAAATTAGTCACAACCTCACACAGAGTTTCCTTACAACACGGAAATAACTTACCTTAATTGATATACTCAACTTAGAGAAATTAACTCATGTTATATATAGAAGATATCTACTTAACGTAGATACTTATAAAACATATAAAAGGATACTTATCCCAAAAACACTCTTGAAATTAGTCTTGCGTGTTTTGCAGGGGTGAGAAGGTCACTAACTTTTAAAGGGTGATCAGTTGATCTTGGTGTCTAAGTAGCATGTTCAATCCTCAACCTAACTAAAAGAGTTTTTTTTTTATTACCACCACCTTATATTTTCACCTTTTTTTCAAATTACCACCTTCATTATTAATGTTTATTTTTTCAAAATTATCACCTAAACGATATTATTTTCTTCATCTCTTAATGAAAAATCCCAATTATCTTCATTGCGGGCCCTATTTAGAAACTGAATCAGCTCCTTCCCTCTTTACGTCATTTGATCAAAAAATTCTTCTTCAATTAAAAAACAAATTATAAGCAATTTTGGATCAACTTACTTTCATTTCAACATCAATCATCATACTCACGTAAGTAGGCAAGTATAAGTTAGGAATTAGATTTTTTTGTCGATTATATATTATAGGGTTTGCGTGTAATTATTAGGAGAAATTAGAAAGATTAATTACACAATTGATGCCCAACCTTGCAATTGGACAATTCTAATTAATAAGGTATTACTGATTGAAGTTTAATTTGGTAGAGTAAGGTTGAAGATGAAAGGGTTGTGACTACCCATTCCGAACTCATCTAAGTTAGTCTTGTCAATAATAAGACCACCAAAACCCCACCCAACAAACCCATTTTTTCATTTATGTTAATCTTCTTGCCAAGTGTTACTGATTTAGGAGCATGAGGAGGCGGGTTGTTGATTTAGGCTCCGTTTATTTCAATCGAAAATAATTTTCATGCAAAATCACTTTTCAAGCAAAATTATGTTCATTGGAAAACATGATTTTAGAAAAAGTTTGGAAAAATTGCCAAAAATAAGCCAATCTTTGGCCGGTCTTCCGAAAATAAGCCTAGCTTTTGAAAATCCAGATATAAGCCAACCTTTGGATCATTTTTGCCAAAACTAAGTCAAGTGAGTTGGTAACCGGTTGGTAACCTGTTGTTTCAAGTAATTTTATTTTTAATTATGATTAAGGTTGATTGGGATTATGATTATTAGTATTATTATTAATAATATTTTTATCAACATTACTTGGTTTATATATTAATGGAATTTAATACAATATTATTTCACTTAATAAATTAATCTTCACCTTAATTAGTTTTTACTTTCCCTCTTAATTTTTCACCTTAATACATAATTATAAGATAATTTCAATTTATAACTTTTTAATTAAAAAAAATATTGTGGTTGGGTTTTGAACCCATGACCACCCGACCCCATTTCATTTTCTTCCCAACTCCACAACAAACAGCAGCAGCATGACGCAACAACAACAACAACGGGAAACCGACCCTCCAGCCACCATCAATTCCAGCTACTGAGCACCGCCACACACTGCATCCCAGCCATTCCCACCACCACACAACGACGGCATCAAGCGCCAACTATCACCGCAATGTTGGCCCCAATTCACCAAAAACCACCGCCTCAATTAGCCACCACTTTACAACCATTCGCCACCTTACCTAACCCATCCCCACACACAAACTCCCCACACAACCTAGTCACCTAAAATCACCCAAGCTAACCCCATTCCACGCAACTCTCACCACCCTATTAACCATCATAAAGACGTCGCAACATCCCAGTAACACCACTCTAAATTACCCACCAAACCACACTAATTAAGCTCCAATTTCATCCCCAAAAACGCAACACCACCACCCATCTACTCAGGCAGCCCAACCAAGCCAATTAAGCCCCAAAATCAGCCAATCCAAAGACAAGCAATCATCAGCAAATCCCCTACCCTATGACCCCCACCCCCATCGAACCCCCTCCCCTTCCACCACCACCTTCAAACCCTCTAATTTACCCACGAGGTGAGAGATGGTGGTAGGCGGGTTCATGGTGGTGATGTGTTTGAAGGAAGTGGGAATGTGGAAAGAGAAAGAGAGGAGATTAGATGAAAGAGGGAGAATCAATATTTAGAAGAGATTAGAGGTATTTAGGAGAGAGAAAATAAAAAAGATCAAAGGTTGTCTTATATCTGGATTTTGAAAAGCTTGGCTTATTTTCGGAAGATCGGCTAAAGGTTGGCTTATTTTTGGCAATTTTTCCATAAAGTTTTCCTTTGTTTGTTTGATTAGAGAAAAAGTTAGGAAGAAAAGGTAAATAAAGTAAAAGTGAAGGAAAGATGGGAGGAGAGAATAAAGAGAAGTAAGGAGTGAAGAGGAAAATGTGACATACCTTCTAGGGATGTCAATGGGGCGGGGCGGGGCGGATGTTGGCATTCCTATCCCCATCCCCGCCTAAAAAACTCATCCCCATCCCTGCCCCATCACCCATGGCGGGGAAAAATCTTGTCCCCATCCCCGCCCCATCCCCCCGCGAATCCCCGCAACCGCCCCATCCCCGCGCGAATCCCCGCACCCACCTCATCCCCACCTCAACCTATTAGGTTTAAGGGAGAGTGAAAACAAAAGTTTAAAAATAATTTTGGATTTTAGCCTTTGGAAAATAAAAATATCGAATGAAAGCAATAAACAACTAATAACATTTAGGATTTTAGGCATTTGGATAATACCTATGGCGGGGCTCAGACTGGGCGGGCGTGGATGGGGCGGGGATGGGGCGGGTATGGACTAACATCCACCCCCACCCCATTACCCATGGCGGGGATGGTTTTCATCCCCATCCCCACCCCATCCCCCGTGAAACCTTCCCCCATCCCCACCTAACTGGGGCGGGTGCGGGGCGGGTCTCCACAAAACCCGCCCCACTGACATCCCTAATACCTTCTTTACAAAATGAAATTGGTTTTCCTCTTCTATGAGCATTTTCCCACACCTTTAAGAAAAACATTTTCTACCCCTTACCAAAACAAACAAAGGAAAATGAAAGGAGGATGAAATTAATTTTCCAAGAAAATGATTTTCCACCAAGACAAACAGAGCCTTAGTGAATGTTGAGTAAAGGCTTGAGAGAAATAACGAAAGGGTTACGAGGAAAAGAAATGATAAAGTTAATATGTAAGGCCAATCAACGGACAAATTTAGGATTTTCCTTTAAGAGGTGGAAAATTTTGGGAAAATAGTACTCCCTCCGTAACATATTACTTGCAACGATTTGACATAAAGTGAGTAGAAAATGTCGAATCGTTGCAAGTAATCCGTTATGAAGGGAGTAATCTGTTGGTGGTTATTTTTTAAAGAAAAAAACATTAAAGTAGTAATTTTGAAAAAGATGATAATTTAAGGTAGTAATTTACAAAAAAAAATCCAAAATAAAACCTCACTAATGTTTATTATTGGACCCGAATGGAAATGGTTTATGCTATGAATCATTCTTGGCTATTAGATTCTACTTTTATTACTAAATGGTCTCTTTTTTGCTTATGGTTCCTCCTGAGTTACCTTTCTCCATGAGTGCATCGTTGCAAAAGATCATCTTAGTATGTGGGAGAAGCACAAGTCAGGAATTTGAAGAGCATACAACAGATAATAGATATATCTTTTTGTTTTATATGTTCTGGTATCACTTTGACCTTTGAACTCCTACTTCATCACCTTTCCACCATAAAGTTTCACTTATTTATATTTTACAAGGAGACAGTAGAGGCATACCAAATATTTATGATAATTTTGTTATAATAAAAATTCTAATTAAATGACACAATTCTTTCTTTATAATTAACTGTTTTTTCGGTTTAAATCTTGAAAAATGTACATAACGCCCCAAACAAACTATTGGTTTTTCCCGTCCATACTTTTCTTTTTATTTCCCATTTCAATAACTGTTATATTTTTGTACAAAATTTTAAAGAATTTTGCACGCATCCCGTGCATACAGGAGTATTCGAATTGGATTGAAGGTCCTCCAAGTAAACCCGACTTCTAACTCAGACATGTTCTTGGTATACAAAGTTTGGTTGTTATTCAGGAGTCAAAAACCATTTCCAAGAAAAATTGTTAAGCTTTGACCCCATACAACATCACATGTAAGAGTCTCACATTAATTAATTTGGAGAGTGATGTTCCCTTAATAAAGCTAAGTGTTACTCTCCTTATCGTCATATGGTTTTAAGGTGGAATATCATTGGGCCTTGAGAAGTGGATTGTCTCTAAATTGTAATGTCAACGTTTGGTGAATTCTTACGTGGAAAAAAAAATCGTAAAAGGTGTCTATATGTATTTAAATACTTAGACTATAAAACGGTAAGTGCATCCATAAATCTCGAGTCATTTGGTTAAATTCATGAGTGGTTAACTTCCATCATGAGTAAACACTAAGGGTCCGTTTGATAGGATGTAAAACGTTTTTCTTGAAAATTGTTTTCACATTTTACATTGTTTGGTTTGGAGTAAAACATTAAAATGTAAAACTTGGGGTAGAAAACCATTTTCCACCTTATTGAAATATTCACCCCCAAAATTGGGAGGAAAACATTTTCCAGCACAAGTGGAAGGAAAACATTTTCCCTCACAATTGAAGTAATTGATTTTCATTCAACCAAACAATGAAAAATGTTTAAAATGGAAAATCATTTTACATGCAACCAAACAATGGAAAACCTTAATAAAAATAAATTTTCCAATGTAAAAGCTTTTCCATGGAAAATCATTTTTCACTGAAAACGTTTTACATCCTACCAAATGGAGCCTAAATAGAAGAGAATTGTTAATTAAGGTCAGTAACCCTGCCACCAAATACGTAGGAGCTAGTTTGTCATTTCAATAGAGAGTTTGCATTTGTTATGTACAATAAGATGGTGTGGGTGAAGTCATAACACTACTTTACGGGAAATATTCCGCCTACCGAACACCAAATAAAGCCCTCGTTATCAGATTGCAAGGAACTAAGTTCATCACTTTGACATGTTGTGCTATGGAGGGAAAGTTCTTCCGGAAACATCCTATTTCTGGATAATGAAGTAACACAACAATGTCGTAATGGTATTTGTAATGCTTCATTTACCAATTTATTCAGCTTTCTAGTTTACCAAATTGGCTCAGACTAAATCCTCACAAAATTCACGTACTTGGTATGATAAAATTTTAGCAATTTCTCACAACTGTGTAGCCAACATAAACAAATGCTATCATCAAGATTCAAGATATTTCTTGCAATTGTTTTGCTGCTTAGTAATATAAACAACTGACTTCAGGAATTTCGTCGTCTTTATGGACACAATTTTGCATCACAAGTAGCAAAATTGTACAAACGAACTTTGAAGTTACACTAAGGATCACTATTAAATCACTAATCTTTGTACTAGGCTACCATGAAAAGCGGTTGTTTTCGACATAAAACATTCAGTCTTTCCGTTAAGGAATCAATTCAACCAAAAGTTTAACCTAAAGGTTGAAATCTCTCGATATGTTTTATACTCTATCACGCCCCCTCACATAAGAGTCCATTGAGCTTGAAGTATAGATGCAGCCCAAGCCTCCGCATGCCTGCCGCTAAATATTCCACTTCGAAATGAGGCGTGGATGAGATTTGAACCCGTGACCCTCTAGTTCGTGATATCGTGTGAAGGAACCCACTCAACCAAAAGTTTAACCTTATGGTTGAAGGGTCAGGATAGGTTTTATACTCTATCACTTTCTGTTCCTGGGAAATCGTCTTTTCACTGTTCATCTTGTGCACAAACAGACAGGTTATCCAAATTAATCGACCTATCGAAAATTTTCAACAGGAAGAAAAGAAAGATGAAGAAAAAACTACAACTATTATCATGCACCCGGATGCACCGTGCACACCGTGCACCCAGTGGCATTATTGTAATTAACGCGAAATACTGGGTAATAGTATAAGTATTAAACGCGTGCCACTATACCATATAGGTAGCTTAGCTCAGTTGGTCTTGAGGTTTATGCGCTTGGCAGTTGGTAATGGGTTCGACTCCCATACCAACTATTTATGATTTTTTTTTAACGTTTGCCTTTTCCTCCTCTTTTGGCTTTTAATCTCATTGTTTAATTTTTTTTGGTTTTTCATGTTTCTTCCATAGTCTTAGTTCTTATTTTAGCTTTTTTTTCATTTTATCTTTTTCAATTATTTTGCATATTGTTGTACTATAATTATTTTTTTGAATGTTGTACTATAATTGTTATTTTTAAATTTCTAAAAAATTTATTTTACGGGTAGAATATATAATTATTATAACACGCCTTTTTTCTTTCTAATAATTTCCATATTCTATTACAATATTTTTTTAAAAAAAATTAAAAAAAATCTTATTATATTCTTCTTTTGTTCAACATTCACTAACTTTTTCCATTTCTTACAATATATTTCACTCATTGGATCAAATGAGCAGTCGTTTTTGTGCAGCAAGATCATTAAACATTCTGATCACAATTGAGCGATTTTATTTTACTCATTTGATTAAATGAGCAATCATTTTTGTGCAGCAAGATCAACAAACATTCTGATCATAATTGAGCGGTTTATTTTATGCATTTGATCAAATGAACAATCTATTTGTAGAGGAAGATCAGTAAAGATTTTGATCTTGAGTGGAGTAAATAAATCTACTCATTTTGTAACAATTAAAAACAAACAGAGAGAGTAAAAAACTAGGAAATGAGCAACATGATTTTCAAAGAAAAACACGGAAAAATATGTTTGATATAGTTCACATTTTGATTTGATATTGAGTGAGTTAAATTAACTCTGCTCATTTACAAAATGAACAGTTTTATTTTACTCATTTGATCAAATGAGCAGTTTATTTTGTCTTGGAGAGAAATCAATATGCTCATTTTGACAAATGAGCATGTTTGTTTAGATAAGTAAACAGTCTGATATCAAGTGAGGTAAAATAAATCTGCTCATTCACAAAATGAGCTGTTTTATTTTACTCATTTGATCAAGTGAGCAGTTTTATTTTACTCATTTGATCAAATGAACAGTTTTATTTTACTCATTTGATCAAATGAGCAATCTTTTTTATACAGGAAGATCAGTAAACATTTTGATCTTGAGTGAGGTAATAAATTTGCTCATTCACAAAATGATCTGTTACTATGACTTAATTTTTTCTTATTATATTCTTCTTTTCTTTTCCACTTTCTAACTTTTTGCAATTCTTTTTTGAATGTGGAGAAATAAAAATTAAACAAATAATAAGATACCCATTGAAAAATTAATGAAATAAGCAATATAGCATTGAAATGAGTAAATATGTTACTTAGTGCAAACAAGTCCTTAAATGAGCAAAAAACTCTTAGAATATTGCTCATTTAATGAAATTATTAACAATACCACTGAATATTTATGGAGCAAAAAATAATTTAAATGAGATAAACATCCTTATAATGAGCAAACATTATCTTATTTAACGGTGTAGAATATATAATTATTTTAAATTCACTTTAATTTTTAAGCTTCCAATATATCACTAGAGTGAACAATACATAGTTCGAATGAGCGATGTATCTTAAATGAGCAAATTAAATATCTATTTCTAAGGTCTTAAAATAAAAATTAAATAGTCATAAAAAAGAAGAAAATTAACAACATTATTTTCTAATTTGTAGTAGCTTAACACTGGTATGTGGAAAATAAATAAATGAGTAATTTATCTTTTAAATGAGCAATTATATAATTCTTTATTGATTAGTAAACATGTATATACTATTTCACATTGACGAATATATTAATAAAATGAGCATTATATATTTCAAATGAGAAATATATCTTAAAATGAGAAAATATATTTTCTAATATGTTAAAATAAATACCAAATAGAGTAATCAGTTATAATATAAGTAAATGAGCAATATTGGTTTTTAATGAGCAAATAGATTATACTTGAACTTGAAAATTGACTAAATGAGCATCGTAACTTTCAAATGAGCAATAATATATTTCTTTTTAAAAAATAGGAATAAAAAGAGGATTAATAAAAAATGAGTTGAATGAGGAAAAAAAACAACAAAGAGTGGTAGAGGGGGATACGAACCCACGACCCTCTAACACGGAGATAATAGTAGAGGCCCAACCACTGAGGTAGCTTCCATTTTGTGACGTAAAATAGAAGAAAAGAGTATAAGATTCAAAGCTACTGGACCGGGTGTACCGTACGCACGATACACCCGGGTGCATGATGAACGGTCACGAAAAAAACTACCTTGGCTAGTGGTGTTTTCAGAAATATAAGTGTGGTAGTGAATTACAGGGCAATTCTCCTTTGGCACAATAGAAAGTATGCATGGGCATGGACAGTGTGCCAAAGGAGAATTGCACTGTCATTCACCATCACCTACCACAAAAAATATACGTTTGGAATTGCTCACTTTGCTTAGCTCAGGACTCAGCAAATTTCATGCCTTATTTATACATGATCTACCTGTACCCAAAACTTGGATATTCTACATGGTTAAAAAGCATATGCTAGGAGCCTAGGACCAGTACAGTGGGTCTTCTCCCGTATTGATAGTATTATGGTCCCTCATCAGCTCATGCCACCCATCCTCCCTTAAAACTATGGAATCTCCACCATCTGCGTGTGTATGTACTACTACAGCTTTTATTATAAATGCGGATGTATCATGACCATGAGTATGGTACGGCATGTTATTTTCTTGGTCATGGCCCACATAAAAATTGTTTAACCAAAAGTTCCTAATGAGCAAATAAATGAACAAAAATTGTGTTCGATGTATCATGTTTACTATTGTACTTCCAAGTGTATAAAAAATAATACACTCATCACGTCCTTGTTATACTTATTGTTACTTACGGACGTGATGTTATTTGATAAATCACTCGTATTAATACCTGGATGATGTTCGAAGATAGCTAATAATACTTATCATTCAGTGCAAAAAAGTATTATATATCAAAAGAGAATAAGTCATCTCATATACTACAATATTGATTTTGAAAGTTACAACTTTGTTTTTCATTGATACATAATCATTAATTTAGATTAAAGATTCAACAAAAATATGATGGAGTGATGGTTGGTGGTGTTTATATTCATTCGTGAGGTTAGGGGTACGAATATCATTCTTAGGACTCTATATCATTCTTTCTTGCTCTGGTCATTCATTGTGCTTTTGCATATATTTCATTATTTTACCTTTTTATATTAAATGATTTTAGCTTTTTACGATATTAATTGTTTTTGGCTTTTTTCAATTACTCTATATCTTTTTCATTATTTCATCTTTTTTAAGTTTTTAAATGATTACATCTTTTATTGTTCATTATTTATACTTAGATGAGTTAATGGCAAGTTCTGTACAAGAAAAATGATCTTAGGCGACGAAAATTTTTGTTGCCCAGTCTCTATTCTTCGTCGCCCAAAGATTAGGCCACGAAAAAAATCGACATGAGCACGGCGCCCTATTGATGTCGACCAATGTTGGGGCGTCAAAATTTGGGATTTCATCTCAAATAGGTAGACAGATGGGCCACAAATTTCATTTTGTCGCCTATAGGGCCAAAATTCGTACATATTCGACACCCGATTGTCCCATATAGAGCCTCCAGATTGGTAATTTCTGAACGCCCTTTCAATTTTCTTTGTGCCAAAAAATTTGTGATTATATGACTCATAAACTAAAATTTTCATGGTCACCTTTCATTTTACTCACAGTACGGTTGTACTGATGTTCGGCCTGGAAGGGTCACGTTACATTGCGTGATTCCGGTCCAAAGAGTGATGAATTATTTATGTTCGACTTCATAGGGTTATCTTTTACCGTAAAAATATAGGTTTGTGGTATAAAAAGAACAAACCTGCACATGCAAAAGAATCATAATACAAGAGTGGTAGAATAAATAAAGAAGGCAAAAAGGTTTCACTCTTCCTATGTAGGACTTGACTTCTTTTGAAGCATCAAGATTATGAAGTGTCTCATATACTCTCATATAAATTCCGACAGCAAGTAGCTGGTGGACATTGGCAATGACTATCTCGTTCCATCCCCCAATCGACGGCCATACCCTCCCCCATCGTTGCCCATATTCCACCCGCCCATCATTCTGAAATTTACTCATGTGGTACACGCCACCTCACACTACTCAATATTAATATTGAAAACTATTTTTTTTGAATTACCTTAAACATTGCTGCTGCCAAAAGTATGTTAATTCGAAAAGAAAAAAAATCCTAAAAGCAGGCGGGTCGGCCGCCCTAAGCTCATGGAGAAGATCCACTTAAGAATTCTCGATAAAAACAAATAGTAAATAAAATTGCAATACGCATTTAATATCAATTAAACTTACAGTAGCCCAATGGTTAGATGGTTGGAACATTTTTTGCACGTGATTTCATATACTTCATAGGTTGCCTGATCTTTTGGAATACATATTAATTAATTCCTTTACTTTAGTCAACGAACTTTTATGATTATGCTTGTAGCATGATCATGTATCAACCATATATAAACTATATATGGAACTTGGCCCTTCGTACTGATAGGCATCATGAAAAGCATATATATTTAGCAGCACAAGTATCTTGACCAAGAAAAAATGCCTCCCCTGCAGGGAAGGATATCCATGAGACATATCTGCCTGCTTATGTTTTCAATTTCTCTGTCGTATCATATAGCCTCGAAACCTAGATGCATCAAATCTTTGGAGCATTTTATATCCGAAAAGTACACAAAAAGCAATTGGAAGTATTAGAGTATATATGTATTTATGTTAATTAATATTTATTGCCTTCTATAGTTTAGACTTATTCCCTTTCTTGTATGACTATATATTGCTAATGATAACCCTAACCCTAATTAGGGGATTCACTATCTTTCATGGTTATCAGAGCAAGGTGAATTTTTTTTCTCCTTTCTCCTCTTCCTGGACCTCACGGCTGCTACGGCACCCTCCTCCACCACCTTCAAACACTGCCGCCTCCCCACCATTAGCCACGTGCAATGGCCGGCACTTCGGAATCTGACCAAACACACGGCAAGGCCCTTCATCCCGTGTATACGGTCGCCAACATCCAACATAAGGTGCGCGTTCTTGACGGCACTAAAGTTTCATACTCGTCTTGGGTCAAACTCTTCAAGCTACACCTACGTGGTTACAAGGTTCTTCACCACGTCAATGGCACGGCACCTCCGGCCAAAACGGAAGCCGCCTATGCTACTTGGCAAGAAATTGACTCACACGTTCTTCAATGGATTTATCAATCCATTTCGGATGATCTTTGCTTGAGAATTTTGGAACCCTAAACCACGGCCTATGAGGCGTGGTTGAAATTGAAGGATTTGTTCCATAACAATAAGGGCTCTCGTGCGGCTACTCTTGAGCATGAATTTAACAATCTCAAGCTTGAATCCATGCCCTCTCTTGATGACTATTGCCACCGTCTCAAAGAGTTAGCCGATCAATTGTCGGACGTCGATTGCCCGGTCTCTTCTCAACGTCTTGTTCTTCAACTTGTCCGTGGATTACCGCCGGAATTTGACACGGTGGCTTCTTTTATTAATCAACAGATTCCGTCGTTTGAAACGGCACGTAGCATGCTTCAATTAGTCAAGTTTGTCATGGGACCACTAGCTGCATGAGAATATGCTGCTTAAACTTCCATTTTTGTGCAACATTGCAACGGACAGTGGATGAAAAGGAACAAGATAGTCAAGTGTTGTTTGTCCCTCTTGAAAGGCCAACTAGAAGGTCGCAAAGAAAATCAAGTAAAATCTAATATAACACGGTGTTTGGCAATTGGCTGGTGGCTACTAAAAAAGGGTTTTTAGTATCAGAAAATTTAGTATCGAAAACATAACCGATACTAAAGGTACACTTTAGTATCGGATATTAATTTCCGACACTATTCTATTTACTATTTATTAAACATCATCATATGACATCACTTTAGTATCGGAAAATTTTCAATCCGATACTAATGATATAATAGTATCCGACATTATCTGATACCAAAGAGTATTATAGTATCAGAATTTATTACCGATACTAAAATATTTCATTAGTCACAGAACTTTCCGATACTAAATTCTTAATAAATTCGTCCCCCCCCATTTTTTTGCAAACGCGCCTCTTTATTTCCCAAAATATTTGAAAACCGCGCCCCCTCTTTAATAAATCTCAGCCACTTGTTCTCCTAAATCAGTTTTTATTTTTTTTTGTCTCAGTTTGTTACTCTTTCTCTTTCCTAGGGTTCTCTCTCCTCTCTATTTTCTCTTCACTCTCCAACCAGCCCTTCTAATCTCTCTATTTTCTCATCACTCTCTCACCGTCCTTCATTCATAATATCAGGTAATGTTCTATTTTTTTGTTTTTCATTTCTTGTTTTCGGTTAAATGCTTTCTTTTTAAATTTTTGGGGGTTTTTGTTTTGAGTATTTGGGGTTTTTTTTGGGTTGAATTTTTGGGGATTTTTTTGGGTTCATTTTTTTGGTGGATTTTGGTTCAATTTTTGTTAAGATCTGGGATTTTTTGTTTTTTGGGTTCAATTTCTGTTAAACTTTTGGGGGTTTTTGTTCCAGTTGCAGATTTTGTGGTATTTTTTCTTGAGTTTACGAATTGCTTATTATTATCTTTAGATCTGGGTTCGTTGGTTGGGATTCCAATTTGGGGTTGAATGTGGTTGGATTTCTGGGATATATTTCGGAAATTGGGGTTTCAATTTCGAAGTTTGGGGGGTTTTAATTTCGAAGGTTTGACTCGATTTATAATTCGGAAATTGGAGTTTTAATTTCGAACTTTCGATTCGTAATTTGGAAATCGGATTTCAATTTTCTTTCTGATTATGCTTTTTTTTTTGATTTATAATTTGTTCAAGATCTGTTTTTTTTGAATTGTGTTGTAATTTTTCTGATTATTTTGTTGTTGTTCTAAATTTTGTGATTTTTTAATGTTTTTTGTGGTTGTTATGCAATTGCGACGGTGGCAGCGTTGGTCTGCTGCTGGTGGTGGTAAGGTGGTGCCGCTTGTTTTGAAGATTGCGCCTGAGATGCATTGGTGAGGGGGTGGTGGTTACGGTGGTTGTTGGTGGTGTGGGGTTGGGTGTAATTTTGGTTTAATGATTATATTTATGTAAAGTTAATCTTGTAACAATTAGTGTGGGAATTTTATTTTCAATTTTTTTTTAATTTTTTTCATGTACTGTAATTGATATGAAATTGTGTAAATAATTAAACATTTATCAATATATATTTTATTGTATTGTATTTTTTATAGTTTTTTTGAACACTAAGTTATAATAATAATAATAACAATAATAATATTGTTATTATTATTGTTTTTATATTGTTTTCAACACTTTAGTATCGGAAATTATCGATACTAATGTTATCTTTAGTATCAGAAGTTACATCCGATGCTAATAACTTTTATTTTTTGTATCACATGTTCCGATACAATTTTCCGATACTAATGAGTTTTCCGATACTAAAGCTACACCCCTTTAGTATCGGAAAATATAACCGATACCGACCCTTTAGCCACAGGAGTACTAGTATCAGTTGAGTATCGGAAATTATTTCCGATACTAAAGACCTTTAGTATCGGAAACAAAGCCTTTAGTATCGGAAATTTTCCGATACTAAAGACTATTTTTTTAGTAGTGTATAATTATATGTTGACGGTTGGTTTTTGTTGTGGCTGGATTGACCGGCTATGTTTAATGGCTTGTTTGACTGACTGTGTAATTATTGGTTGTATATAGAAGTGTTTGGTAAAAACGGTTGTCAGTTTTGACTGTTAAGTACAGAATTAAAGCAAACGCCAAAAGGTAGTAACAAAAGCTGCTATATAAGTAGCTTTGGCTTTTGGTTTAAAAGCCGGCTTTTCAATCACTCCAAAACCCGTTTACCAAACACTTCTTTTAGCTGTTTGACTAGATATAGCCAAAAGCCAATGAAAAAGTCACTCAAATCCATTTATCAAACACCCAATGTAAAATTCATTTTGCATTCGTGGAATCTTTTATTTATGCTCCTTGTCTTCTTGTTTTTTTTTATTTGGCCTAAACTAATGTTTTCATTGGATCTAGTTGGATTTAAGGATACATTATCTGAGTTATGTTATATACTCCCTCCGTAACATAATAGTTGCAACAATTGAACTAGGGGGAATTCCTAGGTAGAATATGTTAATTATGGTTCAGGGAGGTTGATTAATAAAAGTAAGAGAGAGAAATCACATGGGTTAAAAAAAAAGAGGGAAAGAAAGAAAACAACAAAAAAGGGTACAAAGTGGGTGGGGACCAAAAAACACATCATCATTTCATGTGTTAAAATTTACCAAAATAAGAAAGATGAAAAATAGTTGCAAGTAATATATTACACCTATTTTAGGAATTTGTTGCAACTATTATGTTACGGAGGGAGTATGTCACTAGTTCAATTTTTAGACCCGTACATTAGTTGTATTTAATCAATATATTGATAATCATAATTTAATATACAATGGTTGCATCACAATTGTAAAAATATGAGATTATGGTAAAATTTGATATTCTCATTAATTACCATCATCATTAATATATAATACAAGTATGTCAAATATAACTAAAATAGAGATCCTTTATTTAGGGATATAATTGATAAAATATTCACAATATTATCTCAACACCCTCCCTGATGTTGGAGCATGGGAATAATCAAGAATGCCTAACTTGTACAAAAGTAGATTAAACTGGGATCGCCAAGAGCTTTCGTAAATATGTGGTGGGCACACGTTTATCAAAGATACTATTTATAATCCAGCTTTCCAACACAAATAATGTAGGAGGCAAGTAGGGTCGAACCACAGAGACTTAGGTACCAAATTATGTGTATAAGAGATTGAAAGGGGTTTTGTTCAGATTTAAAGAGAATCTAACAATCTAAGAAAACATTATTAAAATAGGGAAAGATCAATAGAGAATAGTCTTGAGTTCGGTTAATTTTCACTTCGATTCGAATTATCGATCATCGGTTTCTATAAATAAACAACTACTCTTAATCACTCATAGATTGAGAATTAAATCCCACTTCCCTCTAAAGAATAGTTAAAGTACCCGAATCTGCAGATAGAATAACTGAACTATAGAACAACCTAATTGAATCTGCAATTATGATTCTATTCTAAAGCACATCAAACCTTATGAATTCTATTAGACAAACAATAATTGCTAGCACAAATATTCAATTTGGAAACAATGATTTCTTCACTAGAGAATAACAAGAACAATCGAATTCTAAATTAAACCCTAGTTTGCCACTCATGAAAGAAGAACAAAAGAATAAGCAATCGTTCTAAGTTCTAGCAATACATCAATTGAAAAGAAAGGCTAGTTGTACTTCCTAGCAATCAAACAGTTAATCATATAATCAAATAGAAATCAAAACTATAATTAAGAGAGTGAATATAACAGAAATCCCACAATAATGAAACGAAGATCAAACAACTGTTCTCAAGAATTGATTTACGCTACGATCGGCAGACGATTCATCAACAAATCTTCAATAATAATCAATACCATAAGAGGATTAGAGAGGGCGAAAGTAAGTTTATCTCTCTTATTAGGGTTCTAACTAATGGTGATTAATGAAAAGTTACCAAAGAAATTAATAAAAACTAAGTAAATAAGCTAAGGACATCGACAAATTGCAAACGCGTGCACAACCCTCGTGATGCCCGAGTCGCGCAGCTTAGGTGTGCAGGTGCGCGCTATTCCTGATCTCTGCGTGCTAGGAGAATGTCAGGTGCGCGAGGCGCGCATGTAGGGCGCGTGGGTCGTGCACGAAAACTGCCTAGGAGTGCTTGTTGTGCGGGATATGCACGAGCTGTGTGTAGGGGGGTGCGTGGGGTGCGCATATATATGCTGTGCTGCTAGCTGTCGTGCTTGTGTGGCTTGACTGCGGTGATGAGGCTTTGGGCGATGCTCGCTTTGCTTGCTTGGCTTAAGAGTCTTGGTGAGTGCTTATGAATGATGCTTGCTTGCTATCTGATGTCTTGGCTTCACACAAGTTCCATACTCTAACAACCGAACTGACATGCTAGCCAACTAACGCTCGGATACGAATCATCATCGAACCATAATCACCTCTAAAGTACCAAAATCATTCAATCTTCCATGTATAACACTTAGGCTAATAATTACGCAACTCTGCGTCTCAAGGCCTAAACCTTTACGAAACGAACTATGAATCTCTTTTAAAACACGCCCAATGTGGTCTCATCAAATACCCCCGCACTTGAACTTAACTCGACCTTTAGTAAACTCAATCATTAAGAACATGGGGTACATCTCTCCGAAACAGCACACACACGAACTACTCCCCTTATCTCTCCATAATAGTGTACAAAAACAAAGATACTCTTCTCTGAATCGCTTAAGGTCAAACGCAAGGGTGAAAGACACCTCCACACTTGAACCAAAAGCTCACATGAAATCACGTTAGCAGCAAACTCAATAACGCTCAACACCAAGAGTCATGAAATCAAGAAAGTGAATTCGAGCACCGAAAAACCTCAAAGGACTCAATCACACCAACTCCATACAAATCACGTCAACCACTCCTTATTTCTCCAAAGATAGATGTGTTCTAACCTACTCGCCTCTACTTCAAACACCAAGAGGAAGTCCTACCAGAAACACTCCTTATATCACCATCTTCTTATGACACCAACTCCGGCAAATGATTCAAAATATATCTCTTTTATCTCTCATTTTGCCTAGGAGCTCTTTCGAGTTTTCATCCTAGCTTCACACATTTTTAATTTTCAAATTATGAACTCACCATCTCACCCGCTCTAGATAGACACTTTTTTGCATAGGTTGCTTTTTCGAGTTTTCAACCTATCTGGCCCCCATTATTGCCCGAGTTTCTAACTTAGCGGGTTTTCCCATATTTTTGGATTTTTTTCATTATTTAGATTTTTTTTTTTCAAAAGAAAAACAAAAATAAATGTGTAAGTCACACAAAACACACCCAAAACCATGAGTATCTCCCCCCTACTTAGTCAAGACATTGTCCTCAATGTGAGAACATGTATAAGAAGGAAAAAGAAGGGGAAAGGGGATAAACACAACACCAACTCTCACGACATCTTCACTCCCTCAACACCACCACTCATTATGCATCAAAAACTCAACCCCCAACAACAAATATACAAGGCCAAAGACTCTCTCAAGTCAAAACCCAACTCCCTCAACCAATCAACAATGATAAGTTCGAACCCAACCCCTATGGAGGGAAAGGCTTAAAATTCGCACCCAATAGATTAATCTAGGATGCAAATGCTCAATGTGTTTAAAATTTTGTGAAAAGGGGAATGGAAAAGGAATAGGAAAAGGGTATGGCTATTTGATGTGGTGGAAAAGAAAAGATGGTGGAATTCCGGAAATGGAAGAGGAAGGAGAAGATGGTGGGTGAAAGGAAAGAAAGAAAGAAAAGAAAATGAAAGAAGAAGAAGCTCGGGTTGCCTCCCGAGTAGCGCTTAGTTTAGAGTCGTTAGCTCGACTACTTACCTCCCGAAATTAATCGGGAGATGACTCACTTCCTTGATTAAACTCTTGTACCTGCAAATTAGAGGAAACCACACCTTGCCCAGCAAATGTTAGTGAAAATAATTTATAATCATGGGGCACATCAGGGGGTTTGTTAGGACTCTTCACCTTTTTAGCCTTTTTATTCTTAGTAGCGCGATAAGGAGTATGTGACACCGATTCTATGGTGCCAACAAAGCATGAGGGTTCAGACACCAAAGACTTCTTAGAACCAAACATCTCAAAAGACTCAACCCGACTCCCAAACTCGACACTTAACGACCCTGCACCTACATCAATCATAGTATTGGAGGTTTTCAAAAACGGCCTCCTTAAGAGCACGAGAGAAGCATTAGAATCCATCTCCAATACATAGAAATCAGTAGGAAATTGCAGTTTACCAAATTTGACTAACACATCCACTACTTTACCTTTCGGGTTGATAGTGGATCCGTTAGCCAATTGCACAACGACACTAGTAGCAATAAGAGGACCAAGCTGTGAAGACTCATAAAGGGAGAGGGGAATCACATTAATTGACGCTCCTAAGTCTAACATAGGTTGGGGAATAGGGATGTTATGGATTGTGCAAGGGATAGTAAACATGCCAGGATCATCATGTTTATGGGGAAGTAAATTATGGGAGACAACACCAACAAACTCATTTACTCTCTCTAAGACATAGGGTGTAGGAATACTTACCTTGGGCTCATGCACGGCCTCAGAAATACCCTTACTCTTTTCACACCTTTTGCCAGCCTATAATGATGAAGGAAAAGGTGGAGGAGGCTTGTAATTTGGAATCAAGAGAGTCCCCTTTTGTTGCAATGGAGCCTCGTCCACCACCATAATAGCACTAGCATTCTTTTTCGGATTTAACTCAGTTTGGGATGGCAATTTCCCACTATCACGAGCCTCCAACCTAGTCACCGCACTTGAGACTTGGCTCATCTGATTCTCCAGATTTCTAATGCTAGCCCGAGTCTCCTCCTAAACTTGTACCATATTGGCTTGCATAGAGGTCATGTTCTTGGTCAAGGAATGTATCATATCTTCACAAGACATAGAAGAGCATTGCCTTGGCCCCGAACCTTGCCCTTAATTTGGAGCTTGTTGGTACTACGATGGTTGTTGATTGTTGTTGTCATTCCCATATCTCAATCTCGGGTTATCCCTCCAACCCGGATTATAGGTGGTAGAATTAGGATCATACATCATTTGGTTGCTTTGTTGGCCTTGTAAACCCATGGCCTTGACCTCTTCACTCGGCCCCTCTTGCAATTGTGGGCAACAATCTATAGGATGGTTGGAAGCACAAATCCCACAAGCCTTCACATGTTGTACTTGTCCCTTCTCCATAAGATCTCTCACTAAGGAAGTGAGAGCTTGCACTTTCTCTTTCAATTGGGGGTCACTACTACTCGTGGCACTAACATTCTTCCTTTGCGCACCTCGTCTACCAAAGTGCCTGGATCCTTCATATAACTCCTCTATCAAAGCCCGAGAAACATCTGGAGTTTTTTTAATGATGGACCCAACACTAGCAGCATTGACCATACACACATCCTCATCAGTGAGACTATTATAGAAGTATAGGATGAGGTCCTGGTTATTGTACCCATGGTAGGGACAACTAGCACACAATCTCTTGAACCGCTCCCAATACACTTAAAGAGACTCATAATATTCCTGCTCAATGTTTATTATCTCCTTTTTCAAGGAGGAGGACTTTTCTGGCCATGTAGAGATGCAACCCGACGAAAGATAGTAAAGCCAATCCTTGGCGGCATCCTTTAAGGAAAAAGGAAACGCCTTTAGTTTTGCCTGTTCCTCAATAGGACTCCTCGGTTTCATGCTTGAGCAGACTACGTGAAACTCACTTAAAAACTTGTTCGGGTCCTCCCCACTAAGTACATGGAAGGATCGCAAGAGATGAATGAGGCCTGACTTGAGCTCGAAAGTGGTGGTGGTGGTGCCCTCTTTAGGTTTAGGGAACACTATGCACAAAGGTTGTTGATCCAGGTTGGGAGCAGTGAGCTACCTCAAAGTGGATGACTCCACTCGTGGTGGAATGGCTTCCTCAAAATCTCTCCGCAATTCTTTCCACAACCTGAAAAGATTCAATTCAAGTTCTGGATCGTACTGCAATAGATTCTGGTTAGTAGCACGAGTTTCAACCATATATAAATGAGAATGAGAAAATAAAAACAATCTACTAAAAACGCACTTTAGTTGTTTCCAAGTCCCTGGAAACGGCGCCAAAATTTGGTGGGACGCGGTCGCACGTGTTTACCAAAGATACTATTTATATCCAACTTTCCAACACAAATAATGTAGGAGGCAAATAGGATCGAACCACAGAGACTTAGGTATCAAAGTATGAGTATAAGAGATTGAAAGGGGGGTTTTCAAATTAAAAGAGTAATCTAACAATCTAAGAAAACAATATTCAAATAGGGAAAGATCAATAGAGAAGAGCCTTTAGTTCGGTTAATTTTCACTTCGATTCGGATTATCGATAATCGGTTTCTATAAATAATCAACTACTCTTAATCACTCATAGATTGAGAACTAAATCCCGCTTCCCTCCAAAGAATAGTTAAACTACCCAAATCTGCAGATAGAATAACTGAACTATAGAACAACTTAATTGAATATGCAATTATGGTTCAATTCTAAAGCACATCAAACCCTAGGAATTCTATAAGCCAAACAACAACTGCTAGCGCAAATATTCAAATTGGAAACAATGATTTTCACCAGAGAATAACAGGAACAATCGGATTCTAAATTAAACCCTAGTTTGTCACTCATCAACGAAGAACCAAAGAATCAGCAATCGTTCTAAGTTCTAGCAATAAATCAATTGAAAAGAAAGGCTAGTTGTAGTTTCTAGCAATCAAACAATTAATCATATAATCAAATAGAAATTAAAATATAATTAAGAGAGTGAATATAATAATACAAACCTCACTATAATGAAACGAAGATCAAACAATCGTTCACAAGAAATGATTTACGGTACGATCGGCATAGGATTTGTCAAAAAATCTTCAATAACAATCAATACCATGAAAGGATTAGAGGGGGGGAAGTAAGTTTCTTTCTCATATTAGGGTTATAACTAACGGTGATTAATGAAAAGTTACCAAAGAACTTAATGAAAACTAAGTAAATAAGCTAAGGAGATAGACAAATCGCAAACGCGTGCCAAGCCCTCGTGATGCGCGAGTCGTGCAGCTTAGGTGCGTGCTATTCCTGATCTGTGCGTGTTGGGAGAACGTCAGGTGCGCGAGGCACACATATAGGGCGCGTGGGTCGCACACGAAACCTGCCTGGGAGTGCTTGTTGTGCATGAGATGCTTGCGTTGTGCGTAGGGGTGCGTGGGGTGCGCATATGCTGTGTTGCTTGCTTGTGTGGCATGACTGCGGTGATGAGGCTTCGGGTGATGCTCGCTTTGCTTGCTTGGCTTACGAGTGTTGGTAAGTGCTTACGAATGATGCTTGCTTGCTATCCGAAGTCTTGGCTTGTGAGCTCAGCAACTTCCACACAAGTTCCATACTCTAACAACCGAACCGACATGCTAGCCAACTAACGCTTGAACACGAACCATCATCGAACCATAATAACCTCTAAATTACCAAAATCATCCAATCCTCCAAATATCACATTTAGGCTAATAATTACGCTACTCCGCTTCTCAAAGCCTAAACATTTGCAAAACGAACTCCGATTCACTCTAAAAACACGCCTAATGTGGTCTCATCAATATGTCGGCTAATTGAGCCTTTGAAGTCACATAGGAAGGAGGAATAAAATTGCTTAAGATGACGTCACAAAGAAAATGGCAAATTGCCAATCAACTTCAATGTGTTTCTTTGCAAGATGTAGAGTATATTGATTGTCACTGAACAAATGAAAGGAATAGATTGGGATGATGCACACCAAAAAACATCAATGAGCTCTTGAGCCACTTCAACTCACAAGTGATAGCAGCCATAGAGAGATATTGGGATTCAACATAAGATCGAGAAACAATATGTTGTTTATTGGTCTTCCAAGAGACAGAAGAATGACCTAAGAACACAATCCAACAGTCAATGAGCATCGAGTCAAAGGACAAGCAACCCAGTCAAAGTCACACCACCCCTTTAGAGACAATCACTATCGACATATAGCAAAATGCCCTAACTAGGTGTACCTTTCAAGTAATGAATAACTCGCAATGAAGCCTCTCAATGCTAAAGTTTTGGAGCATACATCAACTATGAAAAAATATGAACAGAATAAGCCAAGTCAAGGCTAGTGACAAATAGATAAATGAGGCGCCCCATAAGACAACAATAAGATGTTGCATTCTCCACAACAGGACCAGATATGTGCCCAAGCCTATCATTCTTCTCAATAGGAAAGGCAGTAGGCAAAGCACCTAGCAAACCAGCCTTCAGGATACTCGACAATTTTGTAGCAAGTGGAGACGTCATACCCAGGCATTTATAGGAAAAATGACTAGCCTTATGTCCCATTTTGTGGTAGAGGTTGGAGGCAAGCGTTCACGCTTGCCATGCCCAGGCGGGACTTAAACTGCAAACCCGAGGATGTTTGCAAATTTGTCCTGGATACCACCGGTCGCCAAACGCACGGACTCATCCTGCACAACCAATTTCTTAGCCTAATCAAGAGAGAGAAGTGGATCGATGAATAAAATAATGGTGCATAAGTGAGAGAATTATTCATAATGTAGAGCTCATGGAGTTGTTGCGTTTCTCGACGTTTAGCATGAAGACAGCTCACAACACACATGGAACAACAATAACAATCGATTAGTCTCTGGTCCCACAAACTAGTCAACTTGTCGTAATATTGAGATTTAATCATAGTCTTTGTTTGGGATTTCTTGATGGTCGTGCGTAAATTGAATATGAGGACCATTCACGAGTGCAAACCGGGTTTTAAGATGTTCCCAAAGCAAGGGTCACGAAATTCGGAAACTGTGGCCGCTTTCACCTCTAGATTGATGGTATTCGTGATCTAGGATACTAACATAACATGGAAAATTTTCCAGTTAGACATGGTGTATGGCGGTTTCGGCTCGGTGCTATCATTGTCAAGGAAGTCGAACTTACAATGTGCTTTAAGGACCATTGAGTATGATTTTATATAAATTTTTCCCTTTCTTTACTAGCTAAAATGTGTGTAATTGACGCTCATAAGAGCTATTTATGCAAATTATTTCCATATAGTTGAGATTTTGGTCGTTTTTAGTATTTTGCAGGTTTTACGGAATAACTCCCGGTTTTCTGCCGACGTTGACTACCATATTCTATTGGATTGCTAGAGGCCAGCATGACCGGAAGGACTCGAGGCTGTATTTCAAGGTTCCAAGATGAAAAAATATGAAAAACTTGGCGTCTAAGGTCAATAATGAAGCAATTTGACATGGCCTTGTCGGACTGGATTGGGCGATCCAGCCCGATCGACCGATATTATTTTGTGTCATTTCAGTTTTTCTCGGCCCCAATCGAGCGGCTTTGCCCGAACTGATGAAGGGAGTGCTCATATGCTACTGGTATTGTTTTTTCAAGAGGAAAAGAACTCCTATAGATGGTGATTTCGTTTCCATCGACTTATTTTATTCTCTTTCCTAGGTTATTATAAATACTTTTTAGGAATTGTCAGAAGTCTTTTTCATTATTTGATACATTGTTCAAACATTTTAGAGAGTTTTCTTAGTTTTCTACGGGAAAGGAGATCGAACCTTTGGATCGTTTTAATAAATTTATTCATTTCCATCAATGGGTATTCCTCTTTATTCTTGCTTTCTTATTAATCTCTAATTGCTTCAACTTAGTAATATTTCATTCATTATGCAAGGTTTTGATTTTTACATTAGATTTATTGTTGTTCCTTCGAATATGAGTGAGTAGTCTTATTTCTACGGATTTAGGGAAGGAAGACATATTTATGCCATGATTGTTATTTGAATTACTTTAAGTTTGTGGGTTTTGATTAGAGCGATTATAGTGTGATTTGTTCTTGAATTCGTGATTTATGTTAGTGGCCAGTAATTTCATGAATCACGTTTGGAAAATCTTAATTGTTTGTGCAGATTAGTCTTAATTTTAGAGGCCTAGAACACACTAGTAATTCTTATTATGTTTGTGATCATACGACATATGTTGAATTATGGGCGTTGAGACCTGACCATAGGATTCTAATCGCTCGACTCTAGACTTAGGTATTTTTTTAGTTGTGTGAACCCTTTGATTGGTATAAGCATGGTGAACCGAACTACTTCCCTAGACTTTTAAGTCATAGATAAAACCCCTGTTTTAATCGTGCTTTGATTAGTTTAATTAGTAGTTTAACTATTCTTCCCTAATTTCATCTAACGTAGCTGTTTAGTTGAATATTAACTCTAAAAACATGTCTCCTTGTGCATTCCACCAGTACTTGCAAGGTTCAGCCAACAATGGACACTGTGCACTTGCGGTATTACATTTAAAACCCATCAGCCATCTATATGTGTTCGCATCCTAGTCTTTATAGTTATCTCGACGCGTATGTGTGGGAACAATGAAGTCGTCCGGTCTATCACAGGTGCCGAATTAAAAAGGCGAGTGATGGTGGACGGTGGTGGATGGCAGCGACGAATCGCTGACCATGTTAAAAGTAATGAGAGAAAAAATTGAACATCACGGCCCGATACCATGTAAAATATGAGATTAGGTTAAAAGTTGCACTTTTTATTAATTGCCATCATTGTT
The DNA here is from genome assembly GCA_947645195.1 of Patellifolia procumbens. NCBI lineage: Eukaryota > Viridiplantae > Streptophyta > Magnoliopsida > Caryophyllales > Amaranthaceae > Patellifolia > Patellifolia procumbens. The sequence goes on along the minus strand of CANSGD010001540.1, from coordinate 347,931 downwards.
ATATCATACAAGTGTGTCAAACCTAACTAAAATAAAGATCCTATCTTTTAGGATACCATTTAAAAAGATTCACATTATTATCTCTAATAAAAATCAATAAAGTGTACATCTTATGATGTTTTTCTATAATCATGGTTTATATATTGGTAGATGAGTAATTAAATATAATCTAATTTGTTATTATCAAAGCAAAGTCGAGAGGAGCCTGTAATCACTCCATTCTCTTATTTCTCTCTTCATATTGCATCCCGCCAAAAATCAAATTCAAATATATAAATGCGTTCACTCTGAAATACAAGGTTTGACAAAAAAAACAAGAAATATATTATATAGGCAATTAATCTGTGAAGGATGAAATAGAGAAACTATTAACTTTCAATTATACTTTTACTATTTTATCTTCAGTTGGTAAATCATACACCTTGGTGTACATCGAACTAGGTGCACCAAGCCCAATAAGACAGTCCAATCATTAAAAATGAAAATCGCCCACTAATAACCCACAAGAAAACCGCCCAAAAATCGAAAAAGAAAAAAAAAGAAAAACAAAACTGATTCACTCTCGCGCTTTTCTCGAGATTCATTCTCTCTCTCTCTCCAGAAACTACCTTCCTCCCAAAATCTCTCACCATTGTCACTCCGATTCTATCTCATTCTTCTAAATTTCTGCAAAAATCAAACAAAGTTGCTACGAATTCGAAACAGAAAGAAGCAAATCAAACTTCGAAGAAAACAAAATCATGCAAACTCGACAGAAAGATCGTCAAGATGATGAAAATGCCGAAAATCCAAAACCTAAGTAAGTAAAAAAGCTTTAATTAGATTGTTAGATATCACGAAATTCAATTGCATACGTTTACTTTCGAATTAAAGTTAGAGTTTTTTGTCAGAAACAACCTTTTATAATCACTTTTTTGCGAAAAACAACCTTTAAATTTTTTTTTGCAACTTACAACCTAAAACCTAAATTTTTTTGCGAAATGAAACCTTATTCTAATTTCCGTCATTGACCGTTAGTTTCCACCCGACACCACCCGAAAACACCCCAAAAACACCACCCACCCTAACCCGAACGGTTGTGACTGTTGGGGCTGATTTTGGGCTGGTTTTGGGGGTGGTTTCGGGTTCTGGGGTGGTTTCGGGTGGGCTGGGCCGGTTTTGGGGGGGTTTCGGGTGGGCTAGGCCGGTTTTGGGGGTTGTTTCGGGTGGGCTAGGCGGATTTTGGGGGTGGTTTCGGGTGGGCTGGGCCGATTTTGGGGGTGGTTTCGGGTGGGGGGTGGTTTTAGGGTGGTCTCGGGTGGGGTAGTGGTGGTGTCGGGGTGGTGTTAGGGTGATTTGGGGTGGAAACTCACGGTCAACGATCTAAAACTAACGGTCAAGGACGAAAATTAGAAAAAGGTTTCATTTCGCAAAAAAAATTAGGTTTTAGGTTGTAAGTTGCAAAAAAAAATTTAAAAGGTTGTTTTTCGCAAAACAGTGATTATAAAAGGTTGTTTCTGACAAAAAACTCTTAAAGTTATGAAATCAGTTCAGAATGCAATCATTTTTCTCAATTTCTACCTAATAGTTGATTGAGTATGCTAAACATCAATGTATATACCTAATTGAGTAGGTAAACTGAATAATAAGTAAATAATCTGATGAAAACTGGTCAATTGAGTATCATAAACATCAATGTAAATGCGTTTTACACATACTCATTTGATACAGTCAAATGAGTACATATGAACAATATGAAAATAGTTAATCTGATTATCAAATGAGTATAATACAGTGAAAATGAGTATGTAGTTTCTCATATTTTTGTTAGCTAAACTTCGTGAAATGAGTATAATAATGCAAAAATGAGTATAATAATCTACTCATACTCATTTGATATTGTAAAATGAGTATGAATCAGTTAGATCTGTTCCAATTTATGAAAATGAGTATGCATCATAAATTGAATGAGTATGAAAACTGGTCAATTGAGTATCATAAACATCAATGTAAATGCGTTTTACACATACTCATTTGATACAGTCAAATGAGTACATAGGAATAATATGAAAATAGTTAATCTGATTATCAAATGAGTATAATACAGTAAAATGAGTATGTAGTTTCTCATGTTTTTGTTAGCTAAACTTCGTGAAATGAGTATAATAATGCAAAAATGAGTATAATAATCTATTCATACTCATTTGATACTGTAAAATGAGTATGAATCAGTTAGATTTGTTCCAATTTATGAAAATGAGTATGTAGACATCTAGTGAAATGAGTATATTAATAAATCTATTTGAGTATTCCTCATAATCATACTCATTTGATACAGTCAAATGAGTATGTCAAATGAGTATGCATATGAGATTACTCACTTGATACTGTAAAATGAGTATGAATTACATACACACTCATTTGATAATCTTTTGGAAAATGATTGAAATGTGTATGATAAACCTAAATGAGTATAACTTTCTAATTATGTTAGGGATCTTATTCACAGTTCTTATTCTTCTATGTATATAGGAAAAAGATAATAATAAAGCATCCAAAACAATCATCAACTGCATCAGCAATGGTTATCAAAAATGAACTAGTAAAGACGACTCCAAAGAGAAAAGGTAAAGAAGTCTCCATTCCAGAATATGAGATACCAACCAAAAAGAAAAAAAGGATGCTAAGAAAGAAAAGGAGATAATAGAGGATGAAGAAATGATAGATGAAAAACCATCATGAGATTTCCCGACTGTACATAGTAGGATGTCTCCTCAAAGCCTGTGTAAAATCTTGAAATTAAAAGGGAAGACACATAGGAAAGCAATAACAGATATAGAATTTGAGCATCTGTTACAGCTTAACATAACTAGGATTCCATCAACCATTACTTATTGGTTGTTAGATATCTTTGATCCTGAAACCTCTATCCTCAAGACAGAAAAAGGATCAATTGAAATTAGTGAGATTGATGTCCACTACACATTGTGGTTCCCTATAGGAGGTCAGACAATCGACTTCACAAAAGCTGACAATGTGAATGAAATGTTGACCTTAACACAGTGGCGCAAGCAGTTTAAAGGTCATCTTGATAGGGGAACAAATGTACCTGAGAGTATATTGGTGAAGAAACTAACAGAATCTAAGGTTGGTGACGCTTCTTTCAAGCGAAATCTAATTGTCCTCATTGTCTCTAAGCTTATAGAAGGGAACAAAAATGTTTTTGCTAATCAAAGAATTGTAAGATTTATGACACATGCTGACCAAATAAGGAACTTGAATTGGAGCAAGTTTCTTTATGATTCATTAATTGAATCTGTCATAATTTGGAAGAAAGATCCATCAAAGTCTTACAACGGTCCTCTTCTTTTCTTAGTTGTAAGTAATCCTTCTCTTTACCTAGCTTTGTTAATAGATTGTTAAATTACTTACATAATAACCAAAATAATTTCATCTCGTATTACAGATTTTCTACATTGACCGTGTTGTTCACAAGAACTCGGAAAAGCCTAGTAGACAGTTCCCAACATTGGTTGGATGGACAACAAACATGCTTGTGATTAGAGTGACTAATGAGCTCTCAACTGGAAGATTCGGTTCAGGAAACATCATAAAACCATCATTCAAAGTACTACAAAAGGAGAATGCACTGCCACATAAAGCTGAAGTGAATAACACTGTTGCAAGTGAAGAAAATGAAGAAAATGAAGAAAACAAAGATGTTCATGAAGAAACTAAAGATTTCAACAAAGAAGTTGAGATTGATGTTGAAAAAAATGACAACAAAACTGAAATGGTAAGATTTCATAATTCAAATTGCTTATATTGTTTAGATATGATCTTGATTTTATTATTCACACATTGGTAATGAATCTTATATATGTACAATTGGTTATGCATGTATTCCATACTCATTTGACTGTGTAAAATGAGTATGGATGAATTTGTACAAATGAGTATGAATCTGATTCATACTCATTTGACTGTATGCTAAAATGAGTATGAATCTGATTCATACTCATTTGACTGTATGCTAAAATGAGTATGAATCTGATTCATACTCATTTGAATGTATGCTAAAATGAGTATGAATCTGATTCATACTCATTTGGTTGTATGCTAAAATGAGTATGAATTTGATTCATACTCATTTGGCTGTATGCTAAAATGAGTATGAATCTGATTCATACTCATTTGGCTGTATCTTAAGCATAGAGCTAAATGAGTTTGAATCTAATCTATACTCATTTGACTTTAACCCTAAAACATATAGTCAAATGAGTATGAATAATTTAAATAACTATATATCTTAGTATATAAATTTCAACATTAAGAAAATGAAAAATTGATGGTCATGAAATGAGTATGAAACTTTATAAATGATTATGGAAGTTCATAAATAAGTATTCAAAATGAGTATGAAAGTTTATAAATGAGTATGCTAACTAGAAATATATATCTACATTGAAATAGGATGAAATCAGAGAGTTTGCTTTGGTAACATCAAAATTGGGGGATGTTATAAGTAATTTCTTAGACAAATGTCAAGTAATGTCAAAGAAACCAAGAATGAACTGTCGAGAAATTGAAAGACTTAGCATTATCAGTGATTGGTATGTGTTTAAACCAAGAAGTAGAAGAAACTGAGAACACAAGTACACCTTCAAGCCAAGACGCTTTCTTTAATCATCCTGCTGTCATTGAAGAAATTAATGCCGCTATTCTAAATTTTGAACGAGCTCAAGAAGCAAAGAAAAAATATCCTGAAAATAGGAAGGATAAGGTTGATCAAGATATTCCCAGCTTTGACTTAGGATTGTCACAAAAGTCGGATGAGCTGAATGCTACCTGTAGCCTTGTCGTTGATATAACCAAAAGCTATGTGGATCTTGATGTTGATAAAACAGCAGAAGAGCAGTTTGAGGAAGCCACAGAAAAGGTTTTGGGAGAAACATCAGAACAAATGCCAAACACAAATGCTGAAGAAGAAGAAACTGTCGAAAAGGGAAAAGAAATCACAATTGAAAGTGATAATAATGATGAGAATGATGACAATGAATCAAATCATGAGGAGAATGATGGCAGTGAATAAAATCTGGAGAAGAAAGATGAAAACAAAAGTGAGAATGATAAAGAAGAGAAAAACATTGAAGAGCAAGGAGAAAAAGAACACAATTCTGAAATTTTAGAAGAGCCATCAGTTGAAGATAACGAGAAACAACATGATGAAGGACAACAACCTGATGAAGGTGAACAACCTGATGAAGGAGAACAACCTAATGAAGGAGAAATTGAACAAAATTCTAAAAATTTAGAACATGCATCACTTGAAGACAATGAGAAACAACCTGATGAAGAAGAGAAAATGCAAAAAATGTCAGAAGAACAAGCGATTTGGGCAGAGGCGGCTGAGATTTCAGCAGAGGCAGCAAAGCAATGAAATAGTGATGGAAGGTAATGAAGAACAGAACATTGACAGTGAGCAACACGAAGTTCAACACAGTGAGGAGCATGAACTTCAGGACATTGAGCATAAAGATCAGGAGGAGGAAGCATCAAAATCAAATGTTGATGAACAAATTCGGGTAATGGTAAGATTTCATGATTCAAACTGCTTATATGGTTTAGTCTTGATTTTATTATTCACACATTGCTTATTGTGGATGAATCCGTACAAATGAGTATGAATCTGATTCATACTCATTTGACTGTATCCTAAGCATACAGACAAAATAAGTATGAATCTGATGCATACTCATTTGGCTGTATGCTAAAATGAGTACTCATTTGACTGTATAAGTATGAAATCTGATTCATACTCATTTAACTCTATGCTTAACCCTAAAACATATAGTAAAATGAGTATGAATTATTTAAATAAGTATATATCTTAGTATATAAATTTCAACATTAAGAAAATGAAAAATTGATGGTCATGAAATGAGTATGAAACTTTATAAATGAGTATGACAGTTCATAAATAAGTATTCAAAATGAGTATGACAATTTATAAATGAGTATGCTAACTAGAAATATACCAATTTCAGGATGATGGATTTAAAACTAACACTGAGGAAGAGGCCAACATTGATGATAAAAAAGGTATGGAAGGACAAGAAGAGAAAGATAACAGTAATGAGAAACAGAAATAAGTTGATCAAGCAGAAGAACAACAAGTTGAGGATAGAAGAAACGAAAATGAGGACAGTAATAACAAAGAGACCGATGCAAGAAATGAAGATGAGGATGTAAAAAATAAGGAAGATAGGGGTAAAACGATAGTTTTAGAAGAGAATGTTAACATTGAGCAGGAAGCATACAATGTTGACAAGAGGGAAGGAAAACGGCCTTTACAACCTTCAGCTCATCTTCGATCACCATTTATAGAACGAGTACAAGATGCAAATACGCCGCCAAATGAGAAAGAATTATGCATGGCAAAATTTGCATTTGATGAAAAAAGAAAAAGATGGTAAATTCCTTAACTTATACCATAACTTGTTAATTAATTTTACAAATAATATTCACTAACATGATATGTTTAAATCATGGATTTTTAAATGTTCTTTGCAGGGCAACCTTATTTGATTACAAACGATTCAAAGGAATTAGGGATTTTTTCCTAACTCTTCAAGAAAAATCATGGATATCATCAAACATGATAGATATCTATTCATTGATATTGAACTATAGGGAAGTAACGAAGAGTGATGATTCACCAGTGAGATTCTTCTTTACAACTGAACTTGCTGTAAGTATTAATTTTTCATAAAATTTTTTGTTCATAATTATGCATTTCTTGAAGTGAGTATGTATGTATGGAAATGAGTATGCTATTTGATGCATACTCATTTGACTGTATCAAAATGAGTATGACTTAAATACATACTCATTTGAATATATGGAAATGTATATGCTCTTGCTACATACTCATTTATGTATGTATGGAAATGAGTATGCTATTTGATGCATACTCATTTGACAGTATCAAAATGAGTATGACTTAAATACATACTCATTTCCATATATGGAAATGAGTATGCTCTTTGATACATACTCATTTTCATATATGAAATGAGTATGCTCTTTGATACATACTCATTTATGTATGTATGGAAATGAGTATGTTATTTGATGTATACTCATTTGACAGTATCAAAATGATTATGACTTAAATACATACTCATTTTCATATATGGAAATGAGTATGCTCTTTGATACATACTCATTTATGTATGTATGGAAATGAGTATGCTCTTTGATGCATACTCATTTACTCAACAGTTTATCATACTTATATATTTTTATTATAATTATCTACATACTCATTTGATACAGTCAAATGAGTATGAATAATTTGATATTCATTTGCAAAATACTGTAATTTTTTTTAACTCTTCAAATGCAGAACAAAGTGAATTGGTTCGAGAATAAAACAACAAAGCAAAGGAATGATATATTTGCAGCTGAAGCAAGCATTGAATTTGACAAGTGGTCTTCATTCCCAATGAAGAAAGTGGATATGTTGGTTCTTCCAGTGCATGCTCATGATCATTTCTATGTGATGACTGTCAACCTCAAGCATAAAAGATTTGATATAATCGACAACAGAGATACCTTTGGAAAATCACTTCTTAAATATGGGAAACTACCCTAAAATCTGGTATGCATACAAAACTTTTACATCTCAAATTTTCATTATAAAAAATAGCCTAACTTTATCTTCTTTTCAAACAATTTCTATGTTATAGAAAGCTGCAGTAGCATATTGGTTACTTCTCAGAGATCATCCAAAGGCAATCACAGTTAGCCTTTTAAAACCAGTGAGTTTACAAATGAGCTAGATAGATACTGAGAATACTGTTGATTGTGGAATCTATGTAATGCGGCACATGCAAACATACAAAGGAGAATGGGCAAAAGGCTGGAGAACAGGACTGGTTAAGGATGATGTAAGTAAACAATAATTTTCTTCATATAAATGTACTTTAAACATATTTAATGTGGTATGAGTATACTTGTGACACATACTCATTTCACTGTGAAAAATGAGTATGAATATATGAAAATGAGTATGCTTGTGACACATACTCATTTCACTGGGTGTAAAATGAGTATGAATGTATCAAAATGAGTATGTATACTCATTTCAGTGTATCAAAAGAAAAATGAGTTTGTATTACTGAAATGAGTATGCCTTTTCTTTTAATATTTTTATAACTTTTCACTTCATTACTTTGCAGTTCACACCATTAGCAAATCTAAGGATCAAGTACTGTTATGACATCTTGACATTTGAAGAAAATCTGCACAGAAAGAAGAACATTGAAGCAGCAAAAGAATATTCAGTTTGACTTTACTTCATGCAAACTTAAGTAAGGATCATGTAGTGTTTTGGGGATGTTTTAGTAGGATGAAATACTTCAGTAGTGTTTTAAGGATTATATTTGCAAACTTTACTTGATGCAAAGTATATAATATAATATGCTGACATTTTGGTGTATACAAATTAGTTACACTCATTAATCATTCTCAAAAATGAGTACGAAACATTAATATATGGCATGCATGTGATATAAAAATGATCTACTTATATAAGTATTTAAACTCATTTATGTGTATATGAAAATAAGTATGCATTTTGATACATACTCATTTATGTATATATGCAAATGAGTATGTTCTTTGATACATACTCATTTGACTGTATAAAATGAGTATGTACATAACTATAATAAAAATAAATATGTATGGTAAACTATTGACTACCAAAATTTGGCTCTGACCCAACCTTGAAACCATCCAAGTCGGTTCAAGGCTCAGGATTATGTTTTTCTAAACCTGAACCGATACGAGCACAGTTCGAGAACAATTCAATGTCAATTTAAGGTCAATTCAGTACCAGGTTCAGGGTTGGGTTAATGATAGATTTAGTGTCAATTGCAGAGTTGGTTTAGTGTCGGTTCAAGGTTATTTCACCAATCCCAACCATCAATAACAAAAGCTCATAATCACAAAGGTTACGATTTAAAATTTGAATTTACGGTATAGGGTTTTAATGACGGTTTAGAGGCGATTCAAGCACTAATTCAAGAATGGGCCGATTCAAGGATTGGTTCAAGAAGAGGTTGGTTTACAGGTCGGGTCAGGGTGAGGGTCGGTTCAGGGTCAGAACCAGTTTAGGTCTGGTTCTAAAATTTGAAAACATGAAACTTAAGCGAACTAGTTCCTTGATCAACCAGGTCAATTCCAGGTTGATTTTTTCCGGTATAAGGTTGGACTGGTTTTTCACCGGGCCGGTTCAGGGTTGGGTCATGGCTAGCCCGACCAATGGCCACCTCTATTATTGAGTATGCCTCTAATTCATACTCATTTAATACAGTCAAATGAGTATGAATAATTTGATACTCAATGAGTATGCTCTTTGATACATACTCATTTCACTGTGTCAAAATGAGTATGATTTAAATACATACTCATTTGCATCTATGAAAATGAGTATGTATGTATGAAAATGAGTATGCTCTTTGATACATACTCATTTGACTTTATCAAAATGAGTATGATAAACTGTACATAATCCATAGTCATTTATTGTACATAATGAGTACACAACTAATGCATCATCATCTTACTGCAATTTAATAGTCATTTCATAAATATCAAAACCTTGATAAATTAAAAATAATAATTCAATAACAATCCTAAGAAAACATAAAACTAATGAGAATTAAAAGTACATTTGACACTAATAATCTATTCAACTCGGAGAACAATCTAGTAACGTAGGAACTTGTACTATCTCTTCTCTTTGAGTTTTATTTGCTCGAGTCTCAGCAGCTCTTTGTCTTCCTCTAGCCACATTTCTCTTCACCTCTTGTATGCCCTTTTTCCTTTTAAATCTTTCACCCTTCGTTGTCTTTCCTCTTGGATTTTGAACACCATCATCAAAGTCTTCTTCACCATCAGAGAAGTATATACTACCAACAACTGTTTCAACTTCGTGTCTCGCCACCTCAAACATATTTTCAACAGCCTTTCTTGCTAAGTCATTTGAGTCACTAGCACACAACAACTTGGTAATCTTTCTTTGAAGTTGAAGTCTCCATGTAGTAGAACTAGTAACAACTCCATCCATTGGCTCACAAGCAACTAAAGTTTCATCATCATCTTTATCTCTAGCTTGTCTTGTCCAACGCTTTAAAATATATATATCAGGAACTTTAGCAACACAATTTGCATGGTAAATCCTAAGAATGTGCCGGCAAAGAAATCCAGTTTCAGTAAAATGTTTGCAACTACAAGAAGAATAATGCGATAATGTGTCAAATGTCACATAATGACCAAAATCTTCATTTTGGGGTCTTTCTACAAAGAAAATAAGAGTCTCTCCAACCTCAAAACCATTTGATACACATTTGAAATTATATGACATTCCCTTCAAAAACTCCAACTCAAAACGTTTGTAAGCCTCAATTGTATAAACTTCTGAGCCTTGCTCAAGTATCTTCACATATGGGACGGCTAATTCTGGTAACCCTTTCCAACAAAGCTCATTGTCCATTCTTTCAACACTATTCCATTCACTAGCCACCTGGCAATAATTATCATAAAACTCACATAAACTAGTTGTTTTAGAAACTTTTCTTGACAACGCATGATTGGTAAACTCACTCCTTTGTGATGACAAAATACCATCAGAAAAGTAATCCTTGCTATAAGCAAGACACCAAAACTCTCTCAATCCCCACAATCTATCCAACCAACCATTAGATGCACAATTGTATGTTCTCAACATTCTACAAGAAAAAAAAAACAAGACATTGAAATAAGTATAAATAAGAATGCATACTCATTTACCATGATAAGCAAAATGAGTACACATCAATGCAATTATAAAACACATATTCATTTTACTGTACAAAATGAGTACACATTACTGTCTCATTTAACACATGCTCATTTTACTGTAAAAAATGAGTACATCAAATATATACTCATTTTACTGTACTAAATGAATACACATTACTGCAAGCCTCATTTAAGACATACTCATTTTCCTGCAAAAAATGAATATGTCAAATGCGTACTCATTTTACTGTACTAAATGAGTACACATTACCGCAAGTCTCATTTAAGACATACTCATTTGCATATACAAAATGAGTATCCATCTTATGCATACTCATTTGACTATGTCATATAAGAAAAATACAAAATGAGTATGAAACAATCAAATGAATATGAATATTGGTATGATATCAGAGTTATGTAACAAGAGAAACAAAATACCTTTGCCAAAAAAACTTCAATTCTGCTTCACTGTGACATTTCTTCATAATTCTACTGAACAACTTATTGAAGTTCGGCTCATCACGCAAGGACCGAATATGATTTAGGGAATTCTTAATGATGTGCCATATACAAAGTTTATGATTCACTAATGGAAAAACTCTCACAATTGCGGCTGCCATAGAGAATGCTTGATCAGTCATAATGGTTTTAGGATGAACCCATTCCATTGACTTCAAGAATGTTTCAAAAAGCCACACAAAAGAATCTATACGCTCATTAAGAAGAAATCCACATCCAAACATACAAGTACGTATATGTTGATTAATACCAACAAAAGGAGCACAAATCATAGAATATTTATTAGTAGTTTAGGTTGTATCAAAGACAATTAAGTCACCAAATGCTAAATAGTCAGCCTTCATCTTCTTATCTCTAAAGAAGAAACCAATCAATGATGAATCAAAAGGATCAATCTCAAAATCATTTAAAAAAAATCATCCTCAGATTCTTTTCTTCTCTTAAAAATCTTAACCAAAGTTCTTGGATCATTTCCATCCCAATTTTTTTTCAACTATACAGCAACCGCATTATATGCATCCCTTTTCTCAAAACCAACTGCCGGAGAATAACCAACTTCTCGACGTAAACAACGAAAAGCATCAGCTACACCGATGCCACTTTTTTTCATGTGTGTAAATACTTCAATTGGCCACTACTCACTTTCCTATGTCACCTTATATGTTGAACTTCAGCATGAGGACAAAAAGAGTGGTTGTGAACCATAAGATGCCGCACACAAACCCACTTATCCTGATCATTCTTTCGAAAATAAATCATAGCTTGACAACCAGTCCTACGATTAAGTTTCACAAACTTCCTTCCTTGTTTTCCATGTTGTAGCTTCTTCCCTTGTTTACTACAACAAAATTCTCTCCCTGGAAGCTCTTGATTAGCAGAATATCTGAGTTTAGACATCCTAACACCAAATCCTATCCTATAAGCATAATCATTTTAAGCATTATATGCTTCTTTTTCTGAATCAAACTCTTTCATTTCCAATTCTGAAGATTCAGATTCATTGACCAAGTACACACCAGAAGCAACAACTGAAAAAATAAGAAATAAAATAAAATGAGTATGAAAGTAACGCATACTCATTTGACTGTACAAAATAAGTATACCACACTGCAAATATGAATACACAAAATGCATACTCATTTGACTGTAGAAAATAAGTATACCACACTGCAAATATGAATACACAAAATGCTTATTCATTTGACTGTACAAAATGTACCACACTGCAAATATGAATACACAAAATGCATACTCATTTCACTGTACAAAATGAGTACGCAGAAAATGCAATTATAAAATCCATCAAAAAATGCATACTCATTTTATTGTACTAAATGAGTATAGACATATGCAATTGAAAAAATACATCAAATAAGTACTCATTTCAATGTAGAAAATGAGTACGTATAAATGCAATTCTAAAATCCATCAAAAAATGCATACTCATTTTACTGTACTAAATGAGTACAAAAATGATGCAAATGCAAATCCAAATCCATCAAGATATACATACTCATTTCACTGTAAAAAATGAGTACATAATCATTCAATTGAGAAACTTACATCAAAATCAAAAATGAAAATAAATGTACTAATCAAAAAAAAAATCAGGTTAAAAAGAGCGTTAATTAGGTTAAATGAGTACAAAATTACGAGAGAACAAAGATGAAATTAGGTTAAAACTTAAAAAACATTCAACAAAATTCAAGAAAAAAAATGGAAAACAATGAATTAAACACATACAAAGATACATTAATTACCTGGTTTGGGAGAAATCACGAGCTCCATGGCGCCAGATCCGAGAACACACAACCGCCAAATGAAGAAGCTCTCTTAAATGCGCTATTAACTCTCTCAGATGGCGAAATACCATTATTACCCCCCACAACTTAAACAAAATTTCAAAAATACCACCGGGAGTACACAGAGCTGTGTACTCCAAGGTGCACCTTATAATTTGCGTTTTATCTTGTATACTCCCTCCGTCTCTGATGAGTGATATTTATACCAATCTAAACCCCCTATTTCCCCCTTGTTTAGAGTCTTTTATCCTCCTCCTTTTGTATTTTCTAGCTTATTTTGGTTATTTTAGAATAATTGAGTAAATTATAACTCATTTGTAAATATTAGCTAATTTGATTATCTTTACAGGGTCTATATTGATTCTTGTGTATTTGATGTTTTAGGATCGACCTTGAAGGTTGGCATCCCACACACCGAGTATAAAGACTTAATCAAAGCAAAATAACACATTTGGAGGTGTTTGTGCACAAGAGTCAACTTCAAATGGACATATCTCCCAACTCACTCAACATTTTCAGGTGATTCTAATTGGAGATGAAATCTTGTCTCGAGATCTTTCCAATGACTGGTCATAAGCCTAATTCCGATAAAAGACGAGAGAGATATGGTCGTTCGAAGTTGGGCTGTCTGGCCAGTAGGAGCGGGCCCGCTTATGGTTGGAGCGGGCGCTCCGAGTCCGCTGGAGTTCCTGTTTTGCGGTTTTTAGGCCCGTTTAATGAATGATTTTTGTATCCCCTTAAAAGGGACGAACCCCAAAACTTTTGAGGGGGAGCTTTCGAGAGGATTAGCCTCCATTGAGTGGGGGATAACTTAGTTAGGGTTTCAAAAAGAGGATTAGCCTCCATAGATTAGTTTAGAGAGAAAGTGAGAAAAACTCAATATAGAGCTTGGATATGAAGATTCTAACAAGGAAACTTGAAGATTTTGAGCATCCTTGCAATATTAATGAGCATTTCTTATTCTTTCTTATATTTTATTGTTTTGTTTACTTATTTACATCTATTTTCTCTGTAATTTACTTGTCTACCTTAGATTAGTGATTGTTTTCATGATATTTAGTTGTTAATGTCTTTATTTTATAATTTTTCATAATGTGTGAGTAGTTCTTTCTTGGGAAAAGGTTGAAGCCATTGATGAGTTCATAAACCTTGGAATTGAACATTGGGCTTTGACTTGGGTTAATTTTGGTTGATTGATTTGGGATTTTTATGTATGTTTGTATGATTGGCCATCATAAAAACATAATTTGGGCACCCTTAATGAAGGATCGAAAGATGAAATTAAGGGGTTGCCTCAAATCAATTTTTAGCCTTGAAGGACCATGAAAATAGGGACTACCTAGCCTAGGGGTTTTGTTTGCTTGTTTTTGTTCATCATGTTTATGGATATGCTTGGTTGAATGCCTTAGCCATGAAAATAGGTCTTTGGTAGGAGATTAAGCCAATCTAACTAGCTCGAAAGAGTGGTTAGAATACCGTTGGATGAACTATTCCCCTCATTTGATCCCCATTGTTGATCCCTCATTTTGATTGCTCGATTTATGAATGAATCATTTGGTGGATACCCCTTCCCAAGACCCTTTTAATATCGTTTCTTTTTCTTATTTTCACCCATAAATCTTACTCCCTAAAATGAGACTCGACCTAGCTTATCATAAGTCATTACTTTTCGGTGCTCGCCTTAGTCCTTGTGGGATCGACCCTTACTTGCCCTTTCTACCTAGTTAGAGAGACCGAGTTAGGTTTTTATTTTTGGTAGGCTCGACGACGGCTTATCAGTCTCCAAATAGATTTCTCATTTGCTTTCTACACGGTCTCCAATGTACAATTTTGACCATTAGTATATTTATATATGTGTTAATTAAAATTATAAAAAGTTGATATTTTGAATCCACACATTAATACGAATCCAATAAGATCCTACATGACAATTATTAATATTATATATTGATGAGAATTTATAGTCAAAATTTATAAAGTTTGACTTAGAGTAAAACAAATGGAAAATCTATTGGGGGACAAAGGTAATATTTAGTAGAGTAACTAAGTAACTTTATGGATTTATATGGATTGCATACTCCGCATTTAAAAAGATAAGTGCTTCTCTTCAATTACTATGACACATTATACACATGAATTGTTATGCCACATAAAGTGGCAAGATATTTACCAAGCTTTGCTTGGCTTAGTGGTTTAGGGTTTAGCCTCATGACTTTAAGGTCATGGGATCAAATCTCACTAGGGTATTTGTGGGTGGGGATTCCCTTAACATTCCCCCGTATTCTTAAATGTCGGGCCCCTCAAATACCAGATCAAGATACTGTGCTAGTTGAAATCTGGTCAGGGGTCCACCACATTACCTTCCTAAAAAAAGTGGCAAGATATTTGATCTGGACCACACTAAAAATATTGTAGACCATCTAACTTTTTATTGCAAAACCTTAACTTTTGCAACAAACCTTAACTTTTTATTCATAACACGTAACTTTTGATTACAAAACCTTAACTTTTAATTACAAAATCTTAATTTTTAGGCTTTGTACTGGGTCTATAATAAATTTAAGGTAGACCCAGTCTATATTAGACTTAGCATATTTATACCCCCACATGACCAAAGAAGGACAGGGCATGTTTTGTTTAGGTTTTAGGAATTTTTTTTAATCAAATTCTTACAAACTACTATATTCAATTTCGAAATCTTATCATATAAGCAGGAGTTTCCTTTTTATAATGAAAAAATAAACATTTATGATAAATAATCGTCAGTAAAATAAATTGTTATAATCAATGATGATATCTCATTTGGGTCCCCGGAAAAATTTATAATTTTTTATCTCCAATATGATATCGAGATTGTTTGTACTTTCAATATAATTCAAACTTATAGATTCAATTACAATTTTGCTATAAGAATAACTAGTCATCTTTCAAATATCATAATTTTTATATAACCCACAATTTTATTACTTTGACCCTGTTCTCATCATCTTATTCTAATAAGTTTCAGTAAAAATAAGTTCAGTTTAGTAAAAATAAGTTTAGTTCAGTACTAATAAGTTTAGTTCAATAAAAATAAGTTCAGTTTAATACTAATAAGTTCAGTTCAGTAAAAATAAGTTTAGTTCAGTACTTCAGTTCAGTAGTAATAAGTTCACTTCAGTAAAAATAAGTTTAGTTGAGAACAATAAATTCAGTTTAGTAAAAATAAGTATTCTAAAATTAATATTTTAAATTATTAGTTCTACCAAATGAAAAATTTATATTAGTTAGTGATCATCCTATCAACATTAACTCTTCACAGTTTTATAATACTACACAGGTTACGAATGCCAATTTCACAAACCATCACATATGTTGAGCCAAGAGCAGATGTTACCATGTTTGAGGAAAATAGAAAAAATCAGATGGGTATTCTTTAGGGATGTCAATGGGGTAGGGCGGGGCGGATGTTGGCATTCCTATCCCCATCCCCGCCTAAAAAACTCATCCCCATCCCCGCCCCATCACCCATGGCGGGGAAAAATCTTGTCCACATCCCCGCCCCAACGGGGACAAGATAAAATCCATCCCCGCCCCATCCCCCCCGCAAATCCCCGCACCCGCCCTACCCCGCGCGAATCCCCGCACCCACCTCATCCCCACTTCAACCTATTAGGTTTAAGGGAGAGTGAAAACAAAAGTTTAAAAATAATTTTGGATTTTAGCCTTTGAAAAATAAAAATATCGAATGAAAGCAATAAACAACTAATAACATTTAGGATTTTAGGCCTTTGGAGAATACCTATGGCGGGGCTCAGACGGGGCGGGCGGGGATGGGGCGGGGATGGGGCGGGTATGGACTAACATCCACCCCCACCCTATTACCCATGGCTGGGATAGTTTTCATCCCCATCCCCACCCCATCCCCCGCGAAACCTTCCCCCATCCCCACCTAACTGGGGCGGGTACGGGGCGGGTCTCCACAAAACCCGCCCCACTAACATCCCTAGTATTCTTGAAAGCAATATAGTAAAAGAAATTTGGCAGTCTGTCACATGCGATGCGAAGGACAAAGAAGATCCTATGAACGTCGGCGACGAAGAAACTTAGGTTATATAGAAGTGTGGGTTGTTTGTTTTTGCTCATTGGAATAAAATAACATTAGTTATTTAGTTTTTTTTTTTATTGGTCATTGGAATAAAACAAGAAATAAGAAATGATTATTTGTAGTTGTACATACTAGTCTAGCATCTTTCTTATCTTTAACATTACTAGTTTTGCCAAAATTGTCATAATAAGTACGTACTATGCATATGAAACTATAAAATAGCAACATTAATAAAACAAACAAACATTAATTTTGAAAAGTAAAAATAATTCTGATCCACAAATATAAGGAATGCGTCCATATATATACATGTATATAGACAGGTTACTAAAAATAAGTTCAGTTCAGTAGTAATAAGTTTAGTTCAGTAAAAATATGTTCGGTTTAGTAAAAAAAAGTTTAGTCCAGTAGTAATAAGTTCAGTTGATCTGAAATAAGTTCAGTTCAGTACCAATAAATTCATTTCAGTAAAAATAAGTTGTGTTCAGCAAAATTCAGTTCACAAGAATAGGGCCTTTGTTTAGAAAATCCAAATTGTTGTAATCCAACCAATGAAGGCCACATACCCCTAATACAACGCCACGTGGTAGAAGAAATGAAGGGAAAGGGGAATAGCGCTTTCTTTGAGGAGGAATGTTCTTCGATTAAACTAAAAAAGCCCACTTTTGAATAATACAAGAATAATCAAGCTCATATCCCTATGAAAGGTTGCAGATGATTGGCTATGCTCACTTACCTAATCATCTCACACCACATGGCACTTATGATTGTATAGCCAATCAAAAGCCCCCATTTTAGGGTGTAGCATTTGGCAACATTCTAAAATCGTCAGACACTATAAATAGTCCCCCAAAATCAGGTAAAAGATAGATTCACCAAATCCCAACAACTTGCTATGCTAAATCTTTCCTCAGAATTTTCTCTCTTACCTCACCTGATTTGTGAGATAAGTTTCAGAGGGGGAACCACCCCCCAAAGCTCTGGGTTGGTTTCCTTACTTGCAGGTTCGAAACGGAGCAAAGGCACATCTCTGCACAAATCTCCAACTAGAACTCATCAACAACAAGGGAGATCAACTTAAACATTTTCAGCAATCAGCACAAATCTCCAACTAGAACTCATCAACAACAAGGGAGATCAACTTAAACATTTTCAGCAATCAGCACAAATTTTCTATGAAGATTTGTAAAATATTTATATGATATGCGTGCTGTATAGTTCATTGTGAATACAACTGCTCCATAAAATTGAGATTAATATTGTGACTACAAAGTCGAAAACTATCACATTAATAGAAAACACGGTTTATTTTTGTTAAATTAAATACATTCATTTATTACATTTAATAAACAATTTATAAGATGCGAAGAAAAACGTCATCATTGTATGAACTTTTTTCAATAAATTATTAGGAGGACTCGGCATTTTTCATTTCATTTTTATTTCTCATTTGCATTTGCTCTTCTTTTTTGTAACTTTTGTAAGAAAGAAATTTATTGAAAATATTTACACCCACGTACAAATACCAAATATCGCTTCTAAAGGGACGAATAAGTCTACCCCTCACCCTTTTCTATATCTTCTATTTTCCAATTTTTGTAGGTTAGATTACAAAAATTTATAAGATCGGAAGAAAATAATCATCCTCATTTATGTCCTTCACACATGACGAATACAAAATGCAAAGTTACCCTCCACCACACATCTTACTCGACAAATAGAGTCATCAAACGGATCGGATCGTGCATGTCAATTTGTGTCGCGTTAAGAATTGGAGAACAATATGAAACTGAATAATAAATTTGTATTGACTTGTTATCTAAAAAATAGGGTAAAACCCTATATATATAGTACAAGGATTTAAAAAATCATCTAACCCTAAAATATTAAAAGATATACTTTCCTAATAACATAAGATAATTTATTACTCTAAAACTCTATCTTGATATACTTTTCCATCTATATCTTTATCTCTAATACTCCCCCTCAATCGTAGGGTAGTAACACGAACGTTACGATTGAAAGAAAAATGGAAAGAAAACAATGACGACTAGAACAATATGACATAAATCAATTAACGTCAACAATAACCACCCTTTAGGATTAGGGACAACAAATACACACCCTTTTGGAGAAGGGACAACCAATGTACCATGGAGAACTAATTAACTCCATCCACCAATAATCAACGATACTAACTGTACCAATAACCCCAACTAGGGACCCAACTAGGGTTTTGTAGAAACGATGCACAACCGCATCAAAACAAGCGTGGATGGGCAACCATAACCCATGATAATAACGATGCATAACCACACCAACATGATACTCAATAGCACCAACACAATAACTTGGATGGGCCACCATAACCCATCACAATACCGGTACATAACCGTACCAACCGCAAACAAGGATGCAATCATCCTGAGAGACAAAGGTCTTCTCGACAAAGAGTGAAAGAACTTAAATGCACAATTATTGATATCACGTATTTATATAGAGTTTTCTCCCTTATTTACAAGCTAATTTGTGCGTCATTGGAGCTCTTGTGAGCTATTTTGTGCTAACTATCGTATATAGTTGTGGTTTTGTGTTTTAGTGTTGAATTGCAGGTTTTAGGGAGTTTTCTCCCTATTCCCGAGTCTTTTGGAAGCAACCACGGCTTTACGAGATGTTACGAGGCACGTAAGATGGCTCACAAACTTTATGTGTAGTTTAGGAGGTCCCAAGACTCCTAAACGTGAAGAATTAAGAGCCAAAGAGTCAAAAAGGAGATCCCCGTACTCTGATCGGGCAACTATGGCCCGATCGGGCGAAGTATTTATGATCGGGTACAAGAGTCGCGGACCCGATCGGGCAAGCCGTGCCCGATCAGATCGGGCGAAGTGCTCATAGGTCTCATTTTGCTGCTGGCTTTGAGGGAAGCTTAGCTGGCCCATTTCGTCCCCAGGCCCGATCGGGTGGTGTCCTCGGACCCGATCGGGTGGGCCATATCTCACACACTTCTCACTGTGCTGCAACGCTAATCAAGAAACGAAGCCCAAGATTTTTCACTATAGGCCCCCCGATTGGGTGGCATGTGCCCCGATCGGGTCCTGTACCTGCCTACGCAATTTTCGTCTTTTGTTTCCTATTTTAATTAGACTTTGAGGGGTATTATAAATACCTTTTTCCTCATTATTTAGGGACATCTTTTATTATCTTTTTACTGCTTTAGACTCTAGTTTATTTCTCATTGTTCTTAGTTTAATTTAAACACTTTAGATTAGATTAAAGGTGATTGAACCTATTCGATTTCAATAAAAGTTCCCGCTTTCTGTCAATTGGTATTCTTTCTTACCCTAATCTCTTTTATTATTCTCAATTGCTTAGCTTAGTTATTTAATTATTCATGATGCAATTGTTAGGGTTTCATATTAGTTTTGTTGTTGTTAATTCGATTATGAGTGAGTAGTTCTCTTTCTAGGGTGTTAGATAGGAAAGACATGTTTATACCATGATTGTGATTTAGATTTCTATCAAATTCTAGGGCTTGATTAGGGTGATTGTGATGTGTTTTGTTCTTATTGAGTAATTAATGTCAGTGTACAATTTCATTGATTGCTTGTGGTTAATAGTTGTTTGCACAGATCCGTCTTACGACTAGAGGCCTAGGACACGTCAGTAGTTCTGATTACGTTAGTGAACATGCGGCGTATGTTGAACTATGAGCGTTGAGTCTTAACCGTAGCTCAACACATGCTCTAATCCCCCGACTCTTGACTTAGGTTTTGATAGTAGTTGACCCTATTTGATTGGTATAAGCATGGTGGACCGACCTAATACCCTAGGTTTTCAATCCATAGTTAATTCCTCGATTTAAATTGTCTTCTTTAGTTTAATCTTTAGTTCAGTTAATTCTTCCCTGATTTCATCTGGAGTAGCTGATTTGATTGAATATTGATTTAGAAACTCTGTCTCCCTGTGGAATCGACCCTGCTTCCATTGACTACCATAGTTAGGGGACTGTAGATTTATCTTTGATTAGGTGATACGACTAAATCCTATATATCAATTATGTAGCACTTTAATTACACAAAGTGGGCCAAATATGCAGCACACAAAACTTCCCAATGGATGAATTACACAGAAAAGTTGAATGAGAAAGCAACCAGCACACGCTCATAGATGTCGAGTGTATTGGCAGGTTCGACGAGACGGCATTGCACAAGCAGACAACCCGAATGAGATCAAGATTAGTTTTGATCCCAAAACAACATACGAACTCAATAAAAAAAATTGTATTTTTAGGAGTGATAAATCCGGCCGGTGGGTTCTTTACTAACACCCACAAGCCATGAAAGTCTTTATGCGGAAGCGTAGGATCAATCCAATAATTTGGATGGCTTCGATACCATGTTAAGAATTGGAGAACAATATGAAACTGAATAATAAATTTGTATTGACTTGTTATCTATGAATAGGGTAAAATCCTATATATATAGTACAAGGATTTAGAAAATCATCTAACCTTAAAATATTAAAAGATATACTTTCCTAATAACATAAGATAATTTATTATTCTAAAACTCTATCTTGATATATTTTTCCATCTATATCTTTATCTCTAATATGTCGAACCACCCATAATTAAATCCCCTCAATCCTAACCCGATTTGTTTATGAAGCAGGTCGAAAATTCTCAATGGTCATAACATAACCCGTTTATTAAGTAGGTTAACAACCCTCGATCTACTTATAAATAAGTTATCCAAAGTGTTTATTGATCCGCTGATTAAGCAGAATTAGCTATAAATGTTTAACAAATCAATCGTGTATACTTCTTTAGTCATTTCCTACGCATGGATATCTTGCCGAAATGCTTCAAGACAATGAAGGAAAAAAAACTCAAATAGTTATTCAAAATCGTTTTAACTTTTATCCCTTACGAATCACACAAATAAAATTGAGAACAAGTTAATAATTAAACAAGCTGTTGCGTTAGTTTTGGATTTTTAATCCCAATTCTCTCCCAACTCATTTAATAAACTGATAGTGTATGGTGAAACCGCAACCCAAATCCGCTTATTTCGTGCCATGTTCAATAGTTGGTAGGTCAGGACCTTTTTGCCACCTTTAACATTAAATGATCCATCTTATCTACGAGCCTCTAATTTAGACATTCAAGTATTTTAAAAACTAAATATATACATGTATCTAACCAGATTAAAGAAGCACATGTTGACATTTATATGAATAACTTAAAATCAGCAGCCATGATTGATATGTTATCTACATTTTTTTTTTGAAAAAGGTACAAGGATAACTAGAGGTTTTCCTATCTCAGAAATAAACCACTAGTGAGAAGAACAAGATTTAAAAAAATTAATAAAACTGAGAATAAAACTAACTAAAGCTAAAACACTAAACGCCCAATTGGTATCATTGTCGTATTCTGTTTTTTGGGTTTTTAATTTTCAAAGTCATATGATATACTTCCTCCGTTTCGCAATACTCGCAACGTTTCTTGTTTGCACACTATCCAATGCAATACTTTGAACCTTAATATCTCTAATTATTGATAAGTAAAAATTATAAAAAGTTGATATTATAATAGTATGCATCAAGACGAATCAAATAAGACCCCACTTGACTATATTTTTTCTTATATACGTGTGAAAAAATATAACATAAGAATAGTAAATGAATAGTGGTTACTATGCTTATGTTGCGAGTATTGCGAAACGGAGGAAGTATGTCCTATAATGAATTAAAAAATAGTCAACTTTATTGGGAACATGAGGATTTTGAAAAATGACAACTAAAAAGTGAAAACCACTTTATTTGGTTTTGTGTTTTTGATTTTTAGTATTCAAAAAAACTGAAAACTGAAAACAAAAAACGATAACAAACAGGCCCTTAAGAGACTAACTAAACAGATGCTTCTCAAGGAAGCTATGCAAGGCTTGAAACTTGAAAAATAGCAAGGGTAGACAGCAGTGCTGCCATGGCGGTGCAAGGGCGGCAGCATACCCAATTAGAGCTAGGCTTTCTTCGCAATTGTCCTCCATTGCGGTCGAGAGCAAATTACACCAGTACCTTCGTTCGGTTATCGGTGCAGTGGAGTAGAGGATTCTTACTTTGGTGGATTGGTTTCAGCGTTGCAAGGGTCGAATCCCCAAAACAACAAGTCAGACTCAGTCTAAAGGCCGGTGAGGCGATGAATCTCACCTGAGAGCCTTTCGATGGTTTCAGCGTCCTCCATAACTTATCGCTGTCGGAAACTTGCAGCTGTGAGAAAGGGACGTGCTGGTGGGCATAGGGATGTCGGGATTAGGGGTGGCTGAAGAGGGCGGTGTGGATCTAGGGAGAGTCGGTGGCTAGAGTCGATTGGGGTCTTTGGTTTTTCAAAGTAGTCATATTTGATACTTCATCCGTTCTAAGTGTATTGCAACCTTTACCTTATTTGGCAATTTCATATTAATTGCAACCTTTCTATTTTAATCACCAAAAAGATCACATGTGCAACCTTTCTCTCTCTTCATTACTTATTAATCACATGATGCAAGTGGGGAAGATGGCCCATTTTTTTGTTTTTCTTAATAAATGTGTCAACCCCCTATGTTGCAATAAACTTGGAACGGAGGTAGTATATTTTTATATTTTTGATGTTAACAAAAAATTTTAAACCTATCATGATTTCACATAGTATTTTTAGTTAGATTTTCAGAGTAATCATCTTTAGTACATTTTTATATTTTACACTTTTATAAAAATAATTTCAAACACATTTTGATATGTCTGTTACATTTTTGTACTATCTAATGTTGTTTACTTTAGTTTTTTATTGTGATGTTGTTTGTTAGAGATACTAAAGATATGATTAATATCTTTATGATATATTATTATCTTTGAGAATATTATCTTATGATTTATTTCCACGTATTAGATTAATATTAGGAATAACATATATTTAGAGATAGCTTCCTTTTGGGAGTCCCTTTTAACTCCTATATATATTGTTGTTATTGTTAATTATTGAACACACCTTACTAAAATCATATTATTTCTCTTACTCTCATAAACTTATCATGGTATCAGAGCAGGTTAGATCTTGAAATTGTCAACAAAAATTTAACTCCTGTCGGTGGGTCGGAAAGTTAAACCCGTCGGCGGGATTCATAAACCTTTACTCAAAATTACAGATTGAAAGAAAACAGTGGATGATGAAATATTATGGCTTCAATAATGGTAATTAGTGAGGTGAAAGTGTATTTCATTGGAATTTTGCTTCCTCCGCCGTAAAACAGGATTTAGGAGATGGAGGAAAAGAGATCAAGAAAGTCTTTTTGTACTTCTCTAAAACTAAGTTGGATTTGTGTCGTCCATTATGGGTAGATTGTGAAATTAAGTCGTCTTTGCTTAGTAATTTATTGGAGTTGTTATTTTAAAAAAAAACGGTTCTCCATGTGTCGTGAGACATGCATTTGTGGGTTCTCCTTGTACTTTGAGACAAGGTTTAACGATTCTCCTTGTATCGTGAGATAAGGTTTATATGATTTGAGCACGGTTTTGCTCTGGAAAACCAATGGATTTGATCAAGCTTAGTTTTGCTCCGAAAAACTATTATCGAATTGACAGGTTCAAGAAGAATGACGTTCCTGGTGATATTGATGGCTATGACAAAAATGTTGTTCCAGTTATAATGCAAAATGGGTTAGAAAAGAATAGTGTTCTCCGATTTTGATCAAGAAAAACAAAAATATTGAAGACAACAACACCGGATTTGTGTATCAACTTCAACGAGAAGAAGTTTCAATTCATCCGATTTATCTGCAACTATTCTTTATTTTTTTCTTCAATCGCAACGTTTGTGTTACTGTTGTTATGATTATGGAAGGGTGTTAGAGATACTAAAGATATGATTAATATCTTTAGGATATATTATTATCTTTGAGAATATTTTCTTATTATGATTTATTTCCACGTATTAGATTAATATTAGGAATAACATATATTTAGAGATAGCTTCCTTCTAGGAGTCCCTTTGTACTCCTATATATATTGTAGTTATTGTTATTTATTGAACACGCCTTAATAAAATCATATTATTTCTCTTACTCTCATAAACTTATCATTGTTAAAGTCGAGATTATATTTTAAGTTGCAAGGACGTATTAAAATGGACTCAAAATCTTGTCTTTAAACATGAAAAATAAAAAATATCATAGTTGAAGTTTAATAGTACTACTTGCTCAAATATTCTTTACTAAGAGGACTCACTTTTATATCAAAAAGAAGCTTGACATTATCGCTTTCTCTTTTATCCTCATGAAGTATGTCTTATTTAACAAATGATACAAATGATTCTTACTCATAACACAAAAAAGTTGTACATCCCTTTCTGTCTTACTCTTTACCATATGCAACAAAATATTATGTATGTCTTTTATCTTCCATACATTTAAAAAATATAATATTAATATATATGAGCATGCAGTTTATAAGGAAATACTTAAAGCATTAATTTCGGATATTGTTAATTTAACAAAAAATTGTTTCAATGCGCTTGAATACTCAATTTTGTAGATTTAAAGAGAATAAAGAGATTTTTAAAAATGCGTCAAAATAAATCATGATGGACGTGATTTTATAGATCATGAATAATCATGACTATGGGTCTTTTTCTTTACTTTATAAATTTCATGGTTAAATTTACATTATCATAACATAGCAGCAACATCCGCGCGTCAAAGCGCCATTCTTCCGTCCCCTGACGTGTCAAAGTTGCAAATAAATTTTATTTAGCAGAGGCCAGCTCAAAACGCTGCATTTTGATCAGCGTCTCTACCTACCACATACCAGATGATGGTGTTTTATTGTATCGCAGGCAAAAAAACAAATATTTGCAGCCCAGCAGTGAGACCACCTCTATGACCAACTTCATGACTTAATTTATGGGATAAATTAATATATCCCTTATGGCCACTTGTTCATGAAATGATATAAATACGTACATAAGTATGATGCATGTATTTTTTTTAAATTCTTTGTCATCAACCATTTTTCATAAACAAATTATATGAGTGTGAGGACTCTAAAAACCACAAAACAGAATGCTCAAATTCATGGTCTTATACGGTTTTGTCTTTAATTTGAATCAGATGGGAGTAATAACATATAATCGCCTGTTAGCCTGCCTCTTCATATGGATATTATGAATAAACTCATAGCATTTAGTATATGCTGTTGAATTCTTGCGGATCTATTTTGTCATGGATCACATCTACTGAAGTAATCTTTTTGCAAAGACTATCAATTTATCGAAGTACTTTGCACTTTTACGTAGCAATATCTTTTTTTTCTTATGGATCACAAACAGCCAGCCATAAATACGAAAATCATATGCAAAGGACCACATTTTGCCTCAAATATAGAGGATGTTCCAAGAATATCTTCCATGAGGAAAAAAAAAAAGAACAAATATTGTAACATACTTTAGTTTGTACTTCCGTCGAGAATCCAAGGTTGTGTTGATCCAATGGGTGAATTGATAGTTCTGGGAATATGTTTTTTTGATGATTAACAAATGGCTTGCTTGGGGAGCTAGTGCCACATATAAATATATATCTCTAGCTCCAAATCAAAGTATCAAGGTCTTACATAACTCAAGTGCATGTTTGCATTACTGGGCAAGGTCACCTTTGGCAGGCAGTCATTTAGTCGAAAGCTCAGCCTCATATAGCTGATATTGGCCAACTGAGCTCACTGCCAAAGGAGATTTGCCCCGCAATGCTTTTGTGCAATCATCGCTCTGTCGTCATTTCTAGACTATTTCTCTTAGTCCCTTCTATTTCAAACTAAATTTAACGCACTACCTTTTTTTGTTATTTCAATTTAGCTTCAACAACGGTGATTTTAGCATATATTTTAAATTTCATACTATCATTTTGGAACGGATTTTACTAATAAACACCCCAAAATTTTATACTATCATTAACATTTAATAAATTTCTCAAAATATTATAAATTTTGTAATATAAGCCAAAATCACGGATCAAGTAGGTGTAATTGTTGTTTATGTTAATTTAATATATCCACTTCTAATTTCCGTTTGGAAAACATATTAAAAATGTTAATGAACACTTATTAGCAAGATCATTTTCTATTTATTTTTAGCTCATTTGTATTCTTCGCCGATGCCACCATACAAAACAAAATTTATATCTTCTCTTTATTTCTATCTTTCTTCTACTCCTTAATATAACAGAGTAATTGTACTTGGTATGGACAGTCCATATATGTATTTAACCACGTTGAAGTTAAAAGATATATATAGTATATCCATATACTCATGGATAAACCGGTTGACACATGTTTTTGTATAATAAACATGTTCAAACCGAGTGTTAATTTCAAATGGATGGATTGTAATGGGGAATAACCAATCCATGAGAAAGGCCAAAGGTATAACCGATAGATATACTGTTCATTTAATAGTATATCTATCAGGGGCAAAGTGGTAAAATTTCATTTAATATGGGTGAGGTGCACCTTAAATTAGTATACTTATGAAGTTACAAGTACTATGATAGAAACCTAGCATATATATATAGTGTTACTCCGTATATGCAACAAATCAAGTAGTATCTAAAACGAATAAAGAAGCATAAGGCATTTTGTAGTAGTATATACGTAATTGAATTTTCAATAATAAAGTAGTTTATGTGTAGATTAAAGTAAGATATGTAATCAATAAAGTAGTATACTTACGAAGTTAGTATAATATTGCCATAACAAAGCAGTATATGTTCAAAGTAAAGTACTTATTATATGTAAGTAACAAATGAAGTAATAGTATGCAAAAGCAGGAGAATTACTTTAGTATAGTATATTAGTCCATGCCCGTGCATAATAAGAGGTTGTTTAAGTATTACAAAATTAAACAAAAATGTTGTATCTAATACACAACAGGTTTATTATCAAAATATTGAATTTGAAATAGAATTCATGCGAGGGATTGACCAATAGAGGTCAATTTTTTGAAGAAAAAATTTTGGCGTCGACTTTCTAATTTAAACTTTTAGTGCTTCTAATGGTGGCTAAAGTCTTTTACAGATATAATTGGTCTCTTACTTAACTATTTATTCCAATGTTAACCTAAAAAAAGATGAAACTATGAAAACCCAGTTCAAGATAGCATCATTAACGAATTTCTTAACTCTCATCAAATAATTGAATAAATTGGAAGTATATAAAAAGTAAAGTCTGTACCACATATTGTAGCAATAAATCAATTTAATTGTACTTTTAAGTGTAAAAACTTATAAAGATATCCAAGAATAGCATGTACCAAAGCAATATGACATTTAAATTTCAATATATAGTTAAATATCGGTAAACCTCTAAATTTAGCCCCATCCCTTTTAGTTATTTTCAATTATTAACATACCATTCCAGTAGTTCATCATTACAATAACAAATCCATTAGAGGCATTGAGGTTTTTTCAGAATGACTATTTGGTGAATATTTCTAATTCGTGTACGTTATTTTATAGTTCACACATTTAACTTAATTTAATTGGATATAGGCTATATTATACTCATTTAATTTCATTTCATTTCTAATGGGATAATATGATAAATGACTTACATCATTTCATATTCTATTTCAAATTTCAAGGCCAACTTAACAATGAAGCCCAAACTTGGTAAACAACGTCATCCTTAGTCTTCTCTTCTTCATTATCTTCCTTTTATGCTTCACTTACTCCATCTCCTTTAGCTGCCCATGTCTCTTAATACCAAGAGAAGATATTTGCCTTCTGTTGGATCACAAGGAGACACTCAAGAAAAGGGGGTTGAATTGAGTGTGGTATTTTCTAAATTTTATCGAACTTTCTTTCGAGATCTCAGAGACCTTCTCTGAGCTTTTGAGTTGCGTATATGAATATTGTTAATTCGATAAGAATTTCTAGAATAGTAAATAGAAAGGCAGTAATAAAGAGACGAGACAAGCAATTTTACCATGGTTCAATCTCACCTCTGAGATCTACGTCCACCCTACCTTTTCTTTTATTAATTGAATCACAAAATACCAAACTCTTGATACAACTTGATTCCCTCACTACTAACCCTAGTAGTGCCCCCCAACACTTAACCCTAAGTGTTGCTAATTGAATTAGATTTATACTCAAACCAACCCAACACTCTCTATAATAAGAAAATTGCAGAAAGATTTCTGGTCCTCTAAAATCGTGCTTCTTGATAAGCTAATAAGAAAAATTACGATCTAATCAAAACTGTTTCTAGCTATATGACAGCTCAGTGCCATGCTCAGTGCCGTGCTCAGTGCCTTGCTCAGTGCCACTGAAGACAAATATCTCTTCCGAAAAATCTGGGCCATAATCTTTGATCTTCTATCTTTTTCAAACTCGTCTTATATCTTTTCCAAAGCTGATCTTCATGTATCATTGGAGATTTCGCTAGAGGATAAAATCTTTTTAGAATAAATCATTTTATATTTGACATAAAAAAAGATAATATTTTCCAAAACTAATCACATAATCAATTTTAGAAAACTATCTTTATTTATATACAAAATCTTTATTTCAAGAAACATATTTTTATGAAAAATAATTTTTACATGATTACTTCATTTCTTAACTCTAAGAGAATAAGTAATTATGCTAAAATAATATTCATACTTTGTTTAAATATCCAACTGTCAAAAACTCCAATGACTTTGTTGCTCGATCATAATTATTTCACTGACACATACCCAAAATATGTTAATAACATACATGTGTTTGTCATCATCAAAATACACATGGACAAAGTGTCCCAACAAATTCCCCCTTTTGATGATGACAAACACATAATAGTTCCCCCTCAACATAAGCAAATATTACATTGGCAAACATGATACAATTTCATGAGAATGAACATCTAGCATTAACATAGTGCTATATACCAAATCTTCCCCTTTTTGGCATTATCAAAAAGGAGGCATAAAAATCCATAGTACATAAATAGTTCGAAGTCAATTGTCCATGCAAAATAGTAGCTCAAGCAAAAATCAATCTAGTGATGCTGGTGCTACGTCAAGATTCAATTCACAATCCAAAGTTTTGAAGCAAGAACTAATCCAACTCACAATCCGAAACTATGAAGCAAGAGTTAACCCAATTCACAATTCAAAGTTATGGATCATAAGGTAAAAGTGAAGAATTATGATAGGATAAAGAAATAAGGTAAGCAAGCTTGAATTATTCGGAATGAGGATATGCTCAACAAGTGATCAAACCTTATTCACCTTTTTGACATCATCACGCATAGATTTTGGAACTTTCTTCACTTCAGCACTGTATATGTTACTGTGCCACTGTACAATCTCTTTCCTTTAAAGATAGCTTTGCTTCGTATATTGAATAATCCAAAGACATGGTAATCACAACTCTTTTCATCATCTCATAATTAAACTCTAATATGAATTTTCTCATCTCTTTCCTTTTATATATATATATATATATATATATATTTGATAAGGAGATGTAGACTATATAGAAATCATAGAGTCAATTAATGAGAACCAGCAAAGAATATTAACTTGTGAAACGTGATCTTATCTTCTTTCTAATTAGGTCCATGGCACTGTGCCTTGTACTGTGCCTTGTACTATGCCCCACTGATTTCTTTCTTTCACTTATAGAATTTTATTGCCGACCTCTTCAAGTTCCCCTTCAACTCATGACATCTTCTTTCACCATTTTTACAGAATGTCTTTGCCCCGAACATAATCATGAATCAAGGTTAAAAGCACTTGTTGTTTGGAGCAATAGGGGATGAAAACGAGGATGTAATGGGGAAGTAAATGAAGAATAAGTAAAGAAGAAATAATAAGGCCAAACGTCAAACTCAAAATAAGCAAATCAAAATATCGGGCTAAAGATCAAGCTTGCCATAGAAAAGTGAATTAACATTTCATAGCTCAATAGTTCAGCAACTTAGGATCATTTAGCTTAATACTTTGGCAACTTAGAATCAAGACATCAGGACAACATCATTAGACCTTGCGAGTCCTAAATCACAATACTCTTTCACAAATTTTCACATGGATAAATATTATAGACTCCGATTCAACACCTCTATGAGAGAAGATAAGGCATATAACACAAATCAATTGCTAGAAATATATCTCAAAGTCAATAAATTCACCCTTTTTTTTGTTGCCAAATGTAACACACCCTCCATGGTAAGGCTAAAAGTGAAAGGAATTGAATTTTCACTAAACATAGATCTTAAGCAGCTAATGCGGAGGATAATAGGCTGCTTTCTCTCACTTTCACCTGCAAAAAGATTACTTGTTAGTTTTAGGAACCCAAACTTGCTTGGGTCCCTTCTTCTTTCGTTGAGCATCTAAGAGATCCTTTCTAACCCATATTTGATTTGCATACTTTGCATTCTTCTCAACATATTTTTTCGTTGCATTACAGTCATTCATGAGATGTCCATTCTTTCCACAGAAGTAGCAAATCAAATATTCGGGAAGATCAACATATTTTCGCTTTCGAAAGTCTCTTTCATAATTTTTAGCTCTGAGACCTATACTGAGCTTCTGGTCAGTATATCCTAAACCATGTCTGTTTCGATTATTTGTTTGAGAGATCATATGGTCTAGGATATTACAACCAGGTGTGGCAATTTTTGACTTCTGCAGTTGCACCTTCAAAGACTCAATTGTTGCTTTCAAGTTTTCATTTTTGTCATTTAGGGTGTTTAAGTCATGTTTGGCTTTTTCAAAATCTTCACAAAGTTTTGTACCTTGTCCTTAATTTATAGGGTCAACCCTAGGGTTTTCCTTTTCATTTTTCAGTTCCAGTAGTTCAAGGTTCAAAACGTTTATTTGTTTTTCAAAGTCAAGATTCTTTGCCTCAAGCTCAGTATAGGGCACAGTGTTGTTTACAATTTCTTTAGCAAGAGATTTTTCATATTTTAGCGCACTTATCTCAACGACTTGGTCATTTATTGTTTTGTGCATTTCTTTATTTCTTTTGACCAAGTCCTGTTATCATCCAGCAATTCCTTATATTCCAATTCCCACCCAATTTTTTGCTTAGTGATGTTTTTCAAATCTTTTTTCATGTTTATAAATTCATCACGCATTTCTTGACAATCGTCAATTACATTACTAAGAAAAGAAATTAGTTTATTTTTGGATAATAGAGGTATCTTAGATTTCAAAGAAGTGAGATTTACCTCTGCATTGTCCTCCTCATCTTGGGAGGTGGGTGTTTTCGCCATAAGACATAGATGCGAGTCATCTAGGTACTGAGACCTTCTCTGAGATCCTTCAGTTGCATTTAGGCAAAGTTTTGCCTCTTGGCTCAGTGCCTCTGACTGTTCCTCATCAGACTCGGATTCTCCCCATACGGCTGCTACCATAGTTTTCTTGAACTCCCTTTTTGATTGTTCTCTTTTATCTTTGGGTTTCTCATTTTCCCACAAGGGACATTCCTTGATCCTGTGGCTATATTCTCCACACTCATTCGTGCCTTCGTGGGCTAACTCGAAAGTATCACATATTTCCTTTGCCGTTGAGCAAGCAGAGATCCTTAAGTATTCATCAGGTCCAATTCCATATTGGAGAATATTCATAGCTTTAAAGTTCTTCTCGGCCTTTGCATAGTCGGTTGAATCGTAGTCGTCTTCGTCTTTGTCAACCAACTTTCCCTCATTATTTTTGGCTTGGATGAGGATGGGTCCTTTTCTTATGATTTTCCAGCATTCATATCCTACCCTTGGATGTAAATCCTCATCCTAGCCTTCCACCATCTATAATCTTCTCCATTGAAAACCGGGCACTTTGAGTGTCTTTTTGAGAGTGATCTTGCATGTTCATGACTTCTATTCTCTAGGGATGAGCCTTATGAGAATAGCCCGCTCTGATACCAATTGTTGGATCACAAGGAGACACTCAAGAAAAGGGGGGTTGAATTGAGTGTGGTATTTTCTAAATTTTATCGAACTTTCTTTCGAGATCTCAGAGACCTTCTCCGAGCTTTTGAGTTGCGTATATGAATATTGTTAATTCGATAATAATTTCTAGAATAGTAAATCGAAAGGCAGTAATAAAAAGACGAGACAAGCAATTTTACTGTGGTTCAATCTCACCTCTGAGATCTACGTCCACCCTACCTTTTCTTTTATTAATTGAATCACAAAATACCAAACTCTTGATACAACTCGAATCCCTCACTACTAACCCTAGTAGTGCCCCCAACACTTAACCCTAAGTGTTGCTAATTGAATTAAATTTATATTCAAACCAACCCAACACTCTCTATAATACGAAAATTACAGAAAGATATTTGGTCTTCTAAAATCGTGCTTCTTGACAAGCTAATAAGGAAAGTTACGATCTAATCAAAACTGTTTCCAGCTATATGACAGCTCAGTGCCATGCTCAGTGCCACTGAAGACAAATATCTCTTCCGAAAAATCCGGGCCATAATCTTTGATCTTCTATCTTTTTCAAACTCGTCTTATATCTTTTCCAAAGCTAATCCTCATGTATCATCGGAGATTTCGCTAGAGGATAAAATCTTTTTAGAATAAATCATTTTATCTTTGACATAAAAAAACGTAATATTTTCCAAAACTAATCACATAATCAGTTTTAGAAAACTATCTTTATTTATGTTCAAAATCTTTATTTCAAGAAACAGACTTTTATGACAAATAATTTTAACATGATTACTATAAGGATAAATTGTGAATAACCACCTGTCAGATACACCAATTTCAAAATAACCACCCCAAATTGTTTTGCATTTAAATAACCACCTCTATTTATGTTCACGTTTTGAAATACCCACCTCTTAACGGAAAATCTTAACACCGTTAGTTTTAGGGCTCAACTTTTTTAACTCCCTCCCAAATTTCATTAATTACCTTACTAATCTATAATTTGACTGGTCAACTATGATTAACATTTTAAAAAACTTTTTTATTTAATTTTACAATTTTTTAAACTATATATTTTTGATATATGACACGGTAATTGACACAAATTTCGAGACAATATTTAATGGTGTTTTTAATACTCAAGACGACGTTTTTTCGAAAAACGGACACCACCGTACGCCCTTTATGGGCACGAATTTTGAGATTCCCTACGAAACGAGTACCTACAAGCCGGCTTTTCGGACACGTACTTCGAGACACTTTTTTCGGACGGAATACAAAGTTTTTTCGAAAAACGGAATCATGATTAACATTTTAAAAATATTTTTTATTCAATTATACAATTTTTAAAACTATATATTTTTGATATATGATACGGTAATGGACACAAATCTCGAGTCAATATTTAATCGCGTTTTTAATACTCAGGACGACGTTTTTTCGAAAAACAGACACCACCGTACGTCCTTTATGGGAACGAATTTTGAGATTCCCTACGAAACGAGTACCCACAAGTCGGGTTTTCGGGCACGTACTCGAGACAATTTTTTTTGATGGAACACGTTTGTTCGAAAAACGGACACCGCCGTACCTACAAGCAGGTGTCCGTTTTTCGAAAAAACTGTATTCCGTAGGAAAAAGGCATCTCGAAGTACGTGTCCGAAAAGCCGGCTTGTAGGTACTCGTTTCGCAGGGAATCTCAAAATTCGTGCCCATAAAGGGTATACGGTTGTGTTTGTTTTTCGAAAAACGTCGTCTTGAGTATTAAAAACGCGATTAAATATTGTTTCGAAATTTGTGTCCATTACCGTGTCATATATCAAAAAAATACTATAGGTTAAAAAATTGTAAAATTGATTAAATTTTTTTTTTAAAATGTTAATCATGATTTGATCAGTCAAATTATAGATTAGTAAGGTAATTAGTGAAATTTTGGAGGGTGTTAGGATAATTTAGTAAGAATTTGGGCATCAAACTTAACGGCGTTAGAAAATTCCGTTAACAGGTGGGTATTTGAAAAAGTTAAGGAAATGAGAGGTGGTTATTTAAACACAAACAAAAATGGGGTGGTTATTTTGAAATATGTGTATCGTGCAGGTGGTTATTCACAATTTTTCCTTACTATAATGTTCCATATTTCATTTTTTTTTCCTAGAAGAGATATATAATTGAACAAAAAAACACCCGCACAATTGAAAAATTCAAAACTGAAACAAAACAACATAAATTTTGAAGTGGTTTAGTACATGAGAATGAAAGGTTTTCGCGTTACTATGTGAGTTGTGTTGATGAAACCTGGAAAACGTCTCCGAAGAATTAATCGTGAACTCAAATAATTTCGTTGGTGATGATTCAGAGTTCTTCTTGCGAAAGTTCGCTACTACTTTTTACCGATGGCGATGATAGGAAATCTGGAGTTGTTAAATGCCCCCTATTATATCCATGTTACACTCTACTTAGACATAAGTGTACTTCTTTAATTTACTCCCTTCTATCACCTACACTCTCTTACATTTTTAAGTGTTGCTCACTCTCCTCCCAAAAGCTGTTCAGCGGTACAACCGCTAATTATTCGGAGAATGGCGGGACAATTAATATATGTTTTTTTTTTTAAATATTGAAACCAACAAACTTGAGAAAAACACGTCTAGGCCATGCCTTAGATGTGTGAAAAACACGTCAGGTTCATGGCTCTAGCAGGTTTTTCACACATCCAGCCCCAGACATGTTTTTTCACGCGCCCAAAATATAGTGTGGACGTGTGAAAAACACGTCGAATCATGGCCAGAACGTGTGAAAAATATGCCAGAGCCATGGTCCTCGCTTGTTTTTCACACGTCCATCCCATAGCCTAGACATGTTTTTCATACGTCAGGCCTTGACCTAGCCATGTTTTTCATACGTGTCTTCGTTTTCGAAATTTTAAAAAAAAAACGTAAAATTACTAGTGGCATCATCACCGACCATTCTCCGAACAATGATCGACAATAAAGTGAGTGAGAATTTCAACTATCATGGAGTGAAAGAGAGTGAGAAGGTAGTGGGATTGAAGAGAGCTGGTAAAGAATGAATGGTAGACCCTAAAAAAGGAAGGGAAATTCCAACTGGTACCACTAAACATTTGGAAATTCCATTTGGTAACCAAAAAATAGAATTGTTCCAAAGGGTACCACTAAACAATATAATAAATTGCTACATTAATACATTTGTTAATCCAAAGTTAAGTAGGTTTAGTCTAACTATTTTCTTGCTTAAAAGAACGAAAAAAAAGAAATTTAAATAGAGGAATTTAATATTCCACTAACTACTGTTACTCTTAATTCATCCTTCACCAAAAAGACGATCAATCTTCTTCCTCTGCTCTCATCTGATGTTCATGATACTGTATCTGTTGCCCCAATTTGAATTCCTCTGCTAATTATCACAAATTCTTTCGAAATTAATTCATCTCTTCTACTGTATTGGTGTAATTTGTTCCTGGGTTGAGGTGAGTTTCTCTACCAATTCCGCTACTAATTACTCTGCCCCAATTATGAATTTAACAACAATTTTTTTTGGTTCCATCAACCTAATAAATCCTTGTAATTGCTACTTGTTATTGTGACAAAACAAGATATTGGGTTTCAATTTGTGTCGTTGCCTTCTTTCATTCACAAGGAGATGATGAAATACAAAGGAACTAGGGCTGTGAAAATTGGGTTTCCCTTTATTTTCTAAAGTTGGGTTTATGTGAAAATTGAAAAACGGGGTTTGTGGCTAAAATTATCTGTGAAGAGTTTCCGCGTTTTGTTTGAAGTTGCAAGATTTGGATAGTTGAAGTGGGTAGAAATGGGTGTGAAATGTGATAATGACGAAGGATAATTGTAAGTGGAGATGGGTGTGATGGGGAGTAAATGATTAGTGAGAGGAGGAAGTTGCCTGAAAATTTCCTCCACTTAAATTCCTTTTTCTTTTTTTCATTTTTCAAGTAAAAAAATTAGTTATACTAACATAATAAACTTTGGATTAACAATATGTCCCTGTAGAAATTTGTTATACTAGTATTGTTTAGTGGTAACCTTTGAAATAGTTATATTTTTTGGGTACCAAATGGAATATCCAAATGTTTAGTGGTACTAGTTGGAATTTCCCTTCGTTCTTTAGGCTCTACTATTTTTTCTTAACTCGCTTCAATCCCACTATCTTCTCACCCTCTTTCGCTCCATGATAGTTATGTGGATATTATCGAATAGTTCTTCACTTGGATAGGGAATCGGCCGCCGATTTCTTAATATTATGGGACACTATTATAAGATCATAAATCATTTTTTTGCATTAATATTTAGAATATATACTCAAATCCGGATTTTAATCTCTTCTTGGTATTTCTCTCAAGGGGCGATTTTTTCTAGCTATTTGATTCTCCTATTTTTCGTTTTTATTACACTCTACGGGTAGATCGAGTTAACTAACATCCCTTCTAGTACTTTAGTATTTAATTAATTATTTAATTATGTTAGAATCATGTTAGGATGTGTTTAGTTATTAGATATACGATTTTTAATGTTATAGTTATTAGAATTCATGCTAGGGTTAGTTTTATCGCTTTTAATATGTGTTAGAGTACATTAAATCATTATTTATGATGTTAGTATTGTTAGTATTTATTAGGATCATGTTAGGGTTGTTACTCTTTATTTATGTTAATGATTAGTATGTTTAATTCATGTTTTTATTTATTCTATCAATGTTGGAATTATTTAAGTTAAATTATCATTTTTAATGCATTGTTTGAACCTTGAGTATTGATGGAATTATTGTAGTATTGATGGAACCTTTAGTAATGATGGAACCTTGAATATGGTTTTAGCATGAATTTAGATGTTTTGTTGGCTATTTTATTATTTTAATATTGCTAGAATTATTTTTCATGAAGTTAATTAATTCTTTTAAATTATTTTTAACTCTTAAACATGCTCTAATTCTTATAGTATGATGAGTATGCTTTTGGGAATATTCTTTAATGTTTTTAAGTGTATTATCATGAGTAATTTAGTGTTGCAATTTTAGTTGGTTTAGTTGGAATTTAATGTTCATGTTTTAGATCGTTTAAAAGTATTAATTTTCTTGATTTTAAAGCACCTGTATATTTTGTTCCTTTAATTTCTTTGAATTAATAATTCAAGCATGTCTATTTGATGTTGTTGAAGCTATATTTAATTTTCCCATGAGTTTAGTTGAGCATAGTTTGATGTGAATTTAATTGGGTACGAAACGGGCGAAAGGGGAGGTTGTGGCTGCTTGCGACCCGCGAGCAGCGTCGCACCTCGCAACGGCCATTGCGTCCCACGACCCAGTGCTGCCCCATCCATTTTCCTTTTTGGCTTGTTTTTTCGTTTTGTGAAATGTGTAGCAACACTGTTTAAGTTATGTTAATAATTATATTTATGCAGTTTGGCCTTTGTTAATTATGAAAGTATGTTTGGTTGTTAAAATCTGAATTGTTGAGCTATTGTGATGATGCATGTTGCTGTGAAACCGTTTTTGAATACTTGATGAATTTTTGAGTTATCAACGTCGTAGTGCTCGGGGGAGAATAATACTGCCTTTAGCATCACTTCGCCAAGAGTTATATACGGGAAAAATTTATAATCTAAATTATAATTGACTTCGTACCCAAACTCAGATAACGACTTTGACAGATTAATGTTTAAATTACAATTTGAAGGTATTTTAATTTATATTTTTAACCTTGATTTTTGACGAGCATTTAATTTAGTTATCTTATTTGATTTATTTTGAAGAATTGATTTCTAAAGTATTTCTTTTGAAGAATTGCGATTTTCATAATTATTTTATGATTTGAAGTATATTTGATGATTTGAAGAATATTTGAAGGATATTTGATGATTTGATGATATTTGATGATTTGATGAATATTTGATTTTGAAGAACCTTATTTGTTTTATTTTGAGTTGGGTTGTCTAAGGGATTATTTAATCCCAAGGATACTTGAACATGCACTCTGAGAGGTCAGAGGGCACTGAGCAGGGTGCTACCCTACATCAGAGAATCTTTGGATATGTTATCGTCCGAGAGGTCGGGAAATACTGCGCGTATCATCCCGCATCGGGGGTTTGGCCATTCTTAGACACAGACGGTAAGGAACGTAACCCATAGGCCGTTCTGGAGGTTGCGATCTGACATAATCTTAGGAAGTGGGATGCGGGTCACTAGCGTTCATCTCACTCATCTAATTATTTATTTATAAATTTCACTTACTAAATTTTGACGTCTCTTTCCTCTTTGACGATCTATTTATGGAATTATTTTCCTTTCTTTATGTTGATTAGTGTTTGATGAATATTAATGTTGTTAACTTGTCTTATTAATTCTTACTTCGCATGTCGCATGATTTCTTTATGTCTTTGTATGATTATTGTGTATGCCTGACATTATTCTTCATACTTTATATTGTTAATTGAATCCTGATTGGACTGTGAGAGCTGTTAGTACCCACTGATTGTGGATTTTTGTTGTATATCTTTGCAGATGTAGAAGTTTAGGATCATGACTGTCTGGACTAGGGCTGTGAGACATGGTCCTGTAAGGAAGCATATGATCCTAGTAGTTGTAGATGAGCACTATGATAGAAAGATTAAGACCACCTTTCTAGTGGGTCTTCAGTAGTTTTATTATGGATGTTCCTATTTTATGGATTTCATTTTAGTTTGTTTATGGTTTGGATGTTTTATTTGGGAATTTAGTATGTTTATGGAATGAGTGATGGGATCTCATTCTGTTATTTATTTTGAGGAGGTTATTGACTTGGGATTTTTATTCTATTTAGTTGTTTTTAGAATAACATTTCCGTCCCAGTGGTATTTCCGCTGCCACTCATCTTTTATTTAATGGATTTATTTATTTTATTTTATTTATCTTTATTTTCATCACTGTTAAATGACGGCATGTTACACTATCACCCGAAAATGAAAATGAAAATGCTTCTTGCCAGTTATTAACATTCAATGGAGCTTTTGTTCTCACTCTACAACCACACTCGTTCACCAAATGTCTTGCATTTTCACCAATTGCTCAATCAATATCATCCGGTATCTCAATTGATAGTTTTGATCTTTTCCCTTTGATTTTCATATAAACCACATAACTCTTATACTTCCCTCTATTTCCTCTTCCGCAGGTCTTACTTGTGGCTTAATGATATGTAAAAAAATGAATAGAATATATTATTAAAATTAGCCCTAATTAAAAATTTACAGATATAGTTGGTTACCTTCATTGACACCTACATCTGTGTTTGCTTGCTCCTTCTCGTTATTGTGATTGTTATGCTTTTCTCTAGGTCGTGGGTCTGTAGCTTCATTCATTTGCATGGCTTGAGCAATTGTACCTTGTAGCTCACTCATCCTCTTTTGTCTTTCGTAGTTGAGCTGCAACCATATGTGTAAAGGTTAATCGTGAACTCATCGAAAGCATAAAAAAATGTAAATAAAGAAAAAAATTAGCATCGTACATTCATTCCTTTCGGTCACAAAACCTCCTGGTTCACGATCATTTAGTTCATCATCAACAACTTCGTGTGAACCATTTGCTTGATGCTCGAGATCGTTGTCATTTGAAGGTGGAAGGTCTGTTTCTTTGTCTAACATTATATGATGCACGTTGTCTGTTTAAATATGTATCTGCCAATTAAAAAACAAATTGTGAACAAGAATATATTTAAATTTAAAACACGTAAATGTATGGATCTCCTTACTGTTAGCAACTGATTCAATAACATCTTTGTCAAACTGATGAATGCCCTGTACACCACCACCACTACCACCACCAGCTACATTGAATTTTGTCTTCGTTCCTATAACAACAAATTAATGAGAAATAAGTATCCTAGTGTAACACCCCGTAATTTCACTAGGAATTTTGCGCATTAATTATTTATTTATTATGTTATATTCATTTATATCCTTTATTTATTATATATTCTTTATTTATATATATAATTATTTTGATTGTTGTTGTGTATAATTATATACGTTTATATTTGAAAACTAAATTTATATATATATATATATATATATAACTTATTATTATTTTCTTAAGTATTGAATGTTTATATTTTTTTATTGTGATTAAATGTTTATGATTAATGTATTGTGATTATCTGAATTTTTATATTTTTATAGAGGTAGTATTATTATTTATATTTTAGTAGTGTTGGTACTTAGTATTTATTTTTAGTTTGAGCCTTGTTATTTTATTGTTGGGCTAAACTAATTGAAGGTTCCATTTACCGCTTAAGTGGGCCGACCCACTTGGTTGTGTGGGTTAGGGTGGCCGGCCAAGGGATCTTAGAAGGGGGGAATTTTGTTTGAATTTTATAGCTTGCATATTTTATTTTTGGGTAGAATCTCTTCCACCAATGAGAACCCTTTTTCCCTTATTGTTCCTCCTTATTTTGGCCACTATTTATCCTTACTCTTATTCACTTATTTTGCTGTCCTAAACTTAATTTTACAGCAATTAAACACCCTCCCAAAACCCCCTATTCACACGCCTATTACAAGAAAAAAAGGGAAAAGGTTTTCCCACTTGTTCTTCACAATTTACTACTTCCTAGTGACCTAAAAGTTCTTATTCA
Organism: Patellifolia procumbens; assembly: GCA_947645195.1. NCBI lineage: Eukaryota > Viridiplantae > Streptophyta > Magnoliopsida > Caryophyllales > Amaranthaceae > Patellifolia > Patellifolia procumbens. The sequence continues at coordinate 306,107 of CANSGD010001540.1, read as the reverse complement.
AGCATTAATTCAAGACTCAAGTTCGGGTTTTATTTTCTCTTGGTATTTCTCTCAAGTGGCGATTTCTAGGCTATTTCTTTTACTCTTAATTTCGGTTTTCCTTACTCTTTGGGTAGATCGAGGTAACTAACATCCCTTCTAGTACGTTAGTATTTAATTAATTGTTTAAGTATGTTAGAATCATGTTAGGATGTGTTTTGAATGTTAGATCTACGATGTTAGTATTATTATTTTTTTAGAATTAATGTTAGGTTTGTTTTATTGTTTTATTTCATGTTTTAGAGTACTTAAAATTGTTGTTTATGATGTTAGAATGGTTTGTATTGAGTAGTATCATGTTAGGGTTGTTACTTTTTATTTATTTCATTAATTAGTATGCTTATTTCATGTTTTTATTGATTTTCTTAATGCTGTAATTATTTTAAATTATGGAATTATTGATTTTAGTGTTTTAGTTGAAGTGTAATTAATGATAGAATTGTTATGTTAACTTGGAATATCATTTAGCATGTTTTTAGATGTTCTTTAAGCCTTTTTATTAATTTTTATATTGCTGAAATTTAATTTCGTGAAGTGAATGAATTTAATTGAAAGGTTCTTGACTTCTAAGCATGCCCTAATCTTTATAGTATGATGTATATGCTTTTGGGATCGTTCTTTAATTTTTTTAAAGACTTATTTTGATAATTAAATTGCTGGAATTTTAGTTGGGTTAAATAAATTTATTATTTATGTTTTGAGCATGTTCATAATTGGAATTTCATGAGTTAAGCGACTTGTAATTATTTTGTTCTTTAATTATTTGAAGTATTATTTTCAAGCATGCCTAATTTGATGTTATAGTTATATTTAAATTTTCCATGAGTAATTGAGAGCATGTTTGATGTGAAATTAATTGATTTCGTAAATACCAAAAACGGAAGAAGAAGAGGGCAGTAGCCGCTCGCGCCTCGCGAGGCCCGATCGCGGCCCGCAACCCAGTGCTGCTGCTCCTTTTTCCTTTTTGGCCTACTGCTTTGTCTTGTTGGGTATTGGCAGCACTGTTGTCGTATTTTTATTATTTTAATTACTGCAGTTTTGTCGCATTAAATGTTGGAAGTATGGTTGAATGATTTAATTCTTGTTATGTGGTGATTTATGTTATTGTGAAACCGTCTTTAGTACTTTTATAAATTTGAGTTATCGACGTCGTAATGCTCGGGGGAGAATAAACTGTCCTTAGCATTATTTCGCCAAGAGTTATGTACGAAGAAGATTTATAATTAAATTTATAATCAACCTCGTACCCAAACTCAAATAACGACTTTGATGGATTTATATTTAAATTGTGATTTGAAGGAGTTTTAATATATATTTCTAAATCTTGTTTTTGAAGAGCATTTGATTTAATTACTTTATTTATTTTGAAGAATTGATTTTGAAGTATTTATTTGAAGAATTATGATTTTATTATTATTTGAAGTATTTAAAGTATTTGAAGTATATTTGAAGTATTTGATGAATTGAAGAATATTTGAAGAATGTTTGATGTTTGTTGAATATTTAAATTTTGAAGAACTTATTTGGTTTAATTGTTTTACTTTGAGTTGAGTAGTCTAAGGGATTATTTTATCCCAAGGATACTGAACATGCACTCCGAGAGGTGAGAGGGCACTGAGCAGGGTGCTACCCTACATTGGAGAAACTTAGGATATGTTGTCGTCCGAGAGGTCAGGAGGTAATGCGCGTATTATCCTGCATCGGGAGTTTGACCATTATTCTTAGACACAGACGGTAGGGAGCGTAACCCATAGGCCGTTCTGGATGTTGTGATCTGACATACTCTTAGGAAGTGGGCTGCGGGTCACTAGCATTCATCTCACTCATATTATTTTATTTAATAATTACTTTATTTATGTCACTTACTATTTTGAAGTCTCTTTCCTTTGATGATTTATTTATGGAAATATTTTATACTTATATTTCTTGATGATTATTAATGTTGCTCTTGTCTTATTTTCTCCTACTTTGCATATTGTATGTTTTCTTTATGCTTTGTATGATTATTGTGTATGCCTGACTTTATTCTTCGTACTTTAAATTGTTAATTTAATCCTGATTGGACTGGAAGAGCTGTTAGTTACTCCCCACTAATTGTGGATTTTTGTTGTATATCTTTGCACATGTGGAACTTTACGATCGTTACTGTCTGGACTGGGGCTGTGAGACATGGTCCTGTGAGGAAGGACATGGTCCTAGTAGTTGTAGATGAGCACTATGATAGGAAGATTAAGACCACCTTTCTAGTGGGTCTTAATTAGTTTTGTCATAGATGTTCCTATCTTTTGGATTATGTTCTAGTTTGGATTTATGGATTGATGCGTTATTTTGGGATTTTAGTATGTTTTGTGGAATGAGGGTATGGGACTTCATTTCCTTATTTATTCGAGCATTATATTTTGACTTGGGATTATTACTCTATTTCGTTGTTTTAGAATAACATTTCCGTCCCATTGTTATTTCCGCTGCCACTGACTCTTTATTTAATAGTTTATTTTATTTTATTTTAGTTTATCTTTATTTTTTATTTACCGTTAATGGACGGGATGTTACACCTAGCCTCCAAAAAGGTGGTTTAAAGATTACTTAACTATCACTCACCATCTTGTAAGTTATACAAGTTATTTCGCATTGGTTGATTCAAGCTTTGTAGCCTGCCAGGAGGAATACTTCGATTGCCAACATTCTTGCCACCGCCTCTTCAAACCATCTTCTACTTGTTCCAAAAACAACTATAATACAACTTTTCATGTCATATTTCATTTATGTAAATGCAAACTGATTACGTAATATATATTAAAGATAGGGGTGCATCTAAATATAATGAAAAACATTAAAAAGTGGCAAAAATGAGCCTAAAAATAGTCGCAATGTTCATATGTTCAGAGAAAGAAACATAAACAAAATAAAACACATTCATATCATAAAAAAGAAGCTTTTGAACTTATATATCATAATCAAATTCTTCTTCTTCGGTTGAAGATTCATATACTTCGATTTCCCCGTCATCAATGAACTCATCATATCCTTCAATCTCCTCTCTCAACTTATTAACCATTTCAACAACTTTAGCTTATCGATTATCCACAAATTCATTGGTGGCTAGTGATTCAATTGAATAATCATTTCTCAAAAAAAACTTCAACTTAGACATTTACTTCAATCTCCACTTGCTGATATGCATCCACATCAACATCTTCCTTGTCAGCATCATCACTTGGCATGTCATAGAAATCTCTTGGTTGGGCCTTTATCACAAATTCCCAATCCTTACTTCGTCGATCTTCTACGTATAACACTTTCTCGGGCTTGTGATTCAATGACAAACACTTCATCTGTTTTCAAAGATCTCAACTTACTTACACTAGTGATGATACCATATTCATCTACCTTATACCCTCTACCCAAATGTCCTACGTCTAACCAATTACACTTGAAAACAAAAACACGATTTTTTTCCCGGGATAATGTAACTCAAATATGTCACCCAAAACACCATAGGATTCCTTGTCAGATGTGTCATCACCTCGCTTCATTACTTTAGAATTTTGTGTTTTCTTATTTTCGAACGATCACGAGTTTGAAATCTATAGCCATTAACAATGTATCCAATATAACGCCTCACAACCCTAGAAGGACCACAAACCAAGTTATACAAATCTTAATCAACACGTCCTTCTTCATGCAATTTTCGAACCTATGAAAAAAAATAATTATAAAAGATAAATAAATTATAATGCAATTGGAAAAAAAAGTGAAATCCTATAAGAAAGTAGCATACACGACGACCAAGTATCCATTTCGAAAAATTGTGCTTTGTGCCTCTTTTCCAAATTTCTTTGGCATTCAGCCTGTAGCTCCAACTTATGCCCCTGTTGTAAACAATATTTTTAATATCTTCATTATATTTATATAGATAAATTAAAATAACTAGTATTAATGAAATTTTTGTACAGACTTACTTAGAGAACTGATCAAGTTCGTCACAATTTCGAAGAATATATGAATGGATTTGTTCGCAATCTTTGAAATCAAGATGCATAGGCACACCTCTTCCAATAGGACGCCCAAGTGGTCGGAATATCTCAATATTAGAATACGAAGTATCTTCACCTATCGCTTCATCTTCCTCGTTCATTGTTTTACGATTAAACTTAATGTCAATGTCACTCATGTATTTAGAACAAAAGGTTAAGCACTCATCTGCTAATAACCTTCGGCAATAGAACCTTCTGGACGTGCTCTATTACGAATATATGTCTTTAAAGTTCGAAGATACCTGAAAATTAAATTTATTACGTAAGCAAATACAAACTATTAATAATAAATGAAATATAATACAAAATCATAACAATATAAATGAAATATAATAAAAAATCATAACAAAATCATACCAAATCTCACACACTTCTCACTGTGCTGCAACGCTAATCAAGAAACGAAGCCCAAGATTTTTCACTATAGGCCCCCCGATTGGGTGGCATGTGCCCCGATCGGGTCCTGTACCTGCCTACGCAATTTTCGTCTTTTGTTTCCTATTTTAATTAGACTTTGAGGGGTATTATAAATACTTTTTCCTCATTATTTAGGGACATCTTTTATTATCTTTTTACTGCTTTAGACTCTAGTTTATTTCTCATTGTTCTTAGTTTAATTTAAACACTTTAGATTAGATTAAAGGTGATTGAACCTATTCGATTTCAATAAAAGTTCCCGCTTTCTGTCAATTGGTATTCTTTCTTACCCTAATCTCTTTTATTATTCTCAATTGCTTAGCTTAGTTATTTAATTATTCATGATGCAATTGTTAGGGTTTCATATTAGTTTTGTTGTTGTTAATTCGATTATGAGTGAGTAGTTCTCTTTCTAGGGTGTTAGATAGGAAAGACATGTTTATACCATGATTGTGATTTAGATTTCTATCAAATTCTAGGGCTTGATTAGGGTGATTGTGATGTGTTTTGTTCTTATTGAGTAATTAATGTCAGTGTACAATTTCATTGATTGCTTGTGGTTAATAGTTGTTTGCACAGATCCGTCTTACGACTAGAGGCCTAGGACACGTCAGTAGTTCTGATTACGTTAGTGAACATGCGGCGTATGTTGAACTATGAGCGTTGAGTCTTAACCGTAGCTCAACACATGCTCTAATCCCCCGACTCTTGACTTAGGTTTTGATAGTAGTTGACCCTATTTGATTGGTATAAGCATGGTGGACCGACCTAATACCCTAGGTTTTCAATCCATAGTTAATTCCTCGATTTAAATTGTCTTCTTTAGTTTAATCTTTAGTTCAGTTAATTCTTCCCTGATTTCATCTGGAGTAGCTGATTTGATTGAATATTGATTTAGAAACTCTGTCTCCCTGTGGAATCGACCCTGCTTCCATTGACTACCATAGTTAGGGGACTGTAGGTTTATCTTTGATTAGGTGATACGACTAAATCCTATATATCAATTATGTAGCACTTTAATTACACAAAGTGGGCCAAATATGCAGCACACAAAACTTCCCAATGGATGAATTACACAGAAAAGTTGAATGAGAAAGCAACCAGCACACGCTCATAGATGTCGAGTGTATTGGCAGGTTCGACGAGACGGCATTGCACAAGCAGACAACCCGAATGAGATCAAGATTAGTTTTGATCCCAAAACAACATACGAACTCAATAAAAAAAATTGTATTTTTAGGAGTGATAAATCCGGCCGGTGGGTTCTTTACTAACACCCACAAGCCATGAAAGTCTTTATGCGGAAGCGTAGGATCAATCCAATAATTTGGATGGCTTCGATACCATGTTAAGAATTGGAGAACAATATGAAACTGAATAATAAATTTGTATTGACTTGTTATCTATGAATAGGGTAAAATCCTATATATATAGTGCAAGGATTTAGAAAATCATCTAACCTTAAAATATTAAAAGATATACTTTCCTAATAACATAAGATAATTTATTATTCTAAAACTCTATCTTGATATATTTTTCCATCTATATCTTTATCTCTAATATGTCGAACCACCCATAATTAAATCCCCTCAATCCTAACCCGATTTGTTTATGAAGCAGGTCGAAAATTCTCAATGGTCATAACATAACCCGTTTATTAAGTAGGTTAACAACCCTCGATCTACTTATAAATAAGTTATCCAAAGTGTTTATTGATCCGCTGATTAAGCAGAATTAGCTATAAATGTTTAACAAATCAATCGTGTATACTTCTTTAGTCATTTCCTACGCATGGATATCTTGCCGAAATGCTTCAAGACAATGAAGGAAAAAAAACTCAAATAGTTATTCAAAATCGTTTTAACTTTTATCCCTTACGAATCACACAAATAAAATTGAGAACAAGTTAATAATTAAACAAGCTATTGCGTTAGTTTTGGATTTTCAATCCCAATTCTCTCCCAACTCATTTAATAAACTGATAGTGTATGGTGAAACCGCAACCCAAATCCGCTTATTTCGTGCCATGCTCAATAGTTGGTAGGTCAGGACCTTTTTGCCACCTTTAACATTAAATGATCCATCTTATCTACGAGCCTCTAATTTAGACATTCAAGTATTTTAAAAACTAAATATATACATGTATCTAACCAGATTAAAGAAGCACATGTTGACATTTATATGAATAACTTAAAATCAGCAGCCATGATTGATATGTTATCTACATTTTTTTTTTGAAAAAGGTACAAGGATAACTAGAGGTTTTCCTATCTCAGAAATAAACCACTAGTGAGAAGAACAAGATTTAAAAAAATTAATAAAACTGAGAATAAAACTAACTAAAGCTAAAACACTAAACGCCCAATTGGTATCATTGTCGTATTCTGTTTTTTGGGTTTTTAATTTTCAAAGTCATATGATATACTTCCTCCGTTTCGCAATACTCGCAACGTTTCTTGTTTGCACACTATCCAATGCAATACTTTGAACCTTAATATCTCTAATTATTGATAAGTAAAAATTATAAAAAGTTGATATTATAATAGTATGCATCAAGACGAATCAAATAAGACCCCACTTGACTATATTTTTTCTTATATACGTGTGAAAAAATATAACATAAGAATAGTAAATGAATAGTGGTTACTATGCTTATGTTGCGAGTATTGCGAAACGGAGGAAGTATGTCCTATAATGAATTAAAAAATAGTCAACTTTATTGGGAACATGAGGATTTTGAAAAATGACAACTAAAAAGTGAAAACCACTTTATTTGGTTTTGTGTTTTTGATTTTTAGTATTCAAAAAACTGAAAACTGAAAACAAAAAACGATAACAAACAGGCCCTTAAGAGACTAACTAAACAGATGCTTCTCAAGGAAGCTATGCAAGGCTTGAAACTTGAAAAATAGCAAGGGTAGACAGCAGTGCTGCCATGGCGGTGCAAGGGCGGCAGCATACCCAATTAGAGCTAGGCTTTCTTCGCAATTGTCCTCCATTGCGGTCGAGAGCAAATTACACCAGTACCTTCGTTCGGTTATCGGTGCAGTGGAGTAGAGGATTCTTACTTTGGTGGATTGGTTTCAGCGTTGCAAGGGTCGAATCCCCAAAACAACAAGTCAGACTCAGTCTAAAGGCCGGTGAGGCGATGAATCTCACCTGAGAGCCTTTCGATGGTTTCAGCGTCCTCCATAACTTATCGCTGTCGGAAACTTGCAGTTGTGAGAAAGGGACGTGCTGGTGGGCATAGGGATGTCGGGATTAGGGGTGGCTGAAGAGGGCGGTGTGGATCTAGGGAGAGTCGGTGGCTAGAGTCGATTGGGGTCTTTGGTTTTTCAAAGTAGTCATATTTGATACTTCATCCGTTCTAAGTGTATTGCAACCTTTACCTTATTTGACAATTTCATATTAATTGCAACCTTTCTATTTTAATCACCAAAAAGATCACATGTGCAACCTTTCTCTCTCTTCATTACTTATTAATCACATGATGCAAGTGGGGAAGATGGCCCATTTTTTGTTTTTCTTAATAAATGTGTCAACCCCCTATGTTGCAATAAACTTGGAACGGAGGTAGTATATTTTTATATTTTTGATGTTAACAAAAAATTTTAAACCTATCATGATTTCACATAGTATTTTTAGTTAGATTTTCAGAGTAATCATCTTTAGTACATTTTTATATTTTACACTTTTATAAAAAGAATTTCAAACACATTTTGATATGTCTGTTACATTTTTGTACTATCTAATGTTGTTTACTTTAGTTTTTTATTGTGATGTTGTTTGTTAGAGATACTAAAGATATGATTAATATCTTTATGATATATTATTATCTTTGAGAATATTATCTTATGATTTATTTCCACGTATTAGATTAATATTAGGAATAACATATATTTAGAGATAGCTTCCTTTTGGGAGTCCCTTTTAACTCCTATATATATTGTTGTTATTGTTAATTATTGAACACACCTTAATAAAATCATATTATTTCTCTTACTCTCATAAACTTATCATGGTATCAGAGCAGGTTAGATCTTGAAATTGTCAACAAAAATTTAACTCCTGTCGGTGGGTCGGAAAGTTAAACCCGTCGGCGGGATTCATAAACCTTTACTCAAAATTACAGATTGAAAGAAAACAGTGGATGATGAAATATTATGGCTTCAATAATGGTAATTAGTGAGGTGAAAGTGTATTTCATTGGAATTTTGCTTCCTCCGCCGTAAAACAGGATTTAGGAGATGGAGGAAAAGAGATCAAGAAAGTCTTTTTGTACTTCTCTAAAACTAAGTTGGATTTGTGTCGTCCATTATGGGTAGATTGTGAAATTAAGTCGTCTTTGCTTAGTAATTTATTGGAGTTGTTATTTTAAAAAAAAACGGTTCTCCATGTGTCGTGAGACATGCATTTGTGGGTTCTCCTTGTACTTTGAGACAAGGTTTAACGATTCTCCTTGTATCGTGAGATAAGGTTTATATGATTTGAGCACGGTTTTGCTCTGGAAAACCAATGGATTTGATCAAGCTTAGTTTTGCTCCGAAAAACTATTATCGAATTGACAGGTTCAAGAAGAATGACGTTCCTGGTGATATTGATGGCTATGACAAAAATGTTGTTCCAGTTATAATGCAAAATGGGTTAGAAAAGAATAGTGTTCTCCGATTTTGATCAAGAAAAACAAAAATATTGAAGACAACAACACCGGATTTGTGTATCAACTTCAACGAGAAGAAGTTTCAATTCATCCGATTTATCTGCAACTATTCTTTATTTTTTTCTTCAATCGCAACGTTTGTGTTACTGTTGTTATGATTATGGAAGGGTGTTAGAGATACTAAAGATATGATTAATATCTTTAGGATATATTATTATCTTTGAGAATATTTTCTTATTATGATTTATTTCCACGTATTAGATTAATATTAGGAATAACATATATTTAGAGATAGCTTCCTTCTAGGAGTCCCTTTGTACTCCTATATATATTGTAGTTATTGTTATTTATTGAACACGCCTTAATAAAATCATATTATTTCTCTTACTCTCATAAACTTATCATTGTTAAAGTCGAGATTATATTTTAAGTTGCAAGGACGTATTAAAATGGACTCAAAATCTTGTCTTTAAACATGAAAAATAAAAAATATCATAGTTGAAGTTTAATAGTACTACTTGCTCAAATATTCTTTACTAAGAGGACTCACTTTTATATCAAAAAGAAGCTTGACATTATCGCTTTCTCTTTTATCCTCATGAAGTATGTCTTATTTAACAAATGATACAAATGATTCTTACTCATAACACAAAAAAGTTGTACATCCCTTTCTGTCTTACTCTTTACCATATGCAACAAAATATTATGTATGTCTTTTATCTTCCATACATTTAAAAAATATAATATTAATATATATGAGCATGCAGTTTATAAGGAAATACTTAAAGCATTAATTTCGGATATTGTTAATTTAACAAAAAATTGTTTCAATGCGCTTGAATACTCAATTTTGTAGATTTAAAGAGAATAAAGAGATTTTTAAAAATGCGTCAAAATAAATCATGATGGACGTGATTTTATAGATCATGAATAATCATGACTATGGGTCTTTTTCTTTACTTTATAAATTTCATGGAAAATTGATTACAAAATACAAAACTATAGTAAATTTACATTATCATAACATAGCAGCAACATCCGCGCGTCAAAGCGCCATTCTTCCGTCCCCTGACGTGTCAAAGTTGCAAATAAATTTTATTTAGCAGAGGCCAGCTCAAAACGCTGCATTTTGATCAGCGTCTCTACCTACCACATACCAGATGATGGTGTTTTATTGTATCGCAGGCAAAAAAACAAATATTTGCAGCCCAGCAGTGAGACCACCTCTATGACCAACTTCATGACTTAATTTATGGGATAAATTAATATATCCCTTATGTCCACTTGTTCATGAAATGATATAAATACGTACATAAGTATGATGCATGTATTTTTTTTAAATTCTTTGTCATCAACCATTTTTCATAAACAAATTATATGAGTGTGAGGACTCTAAAAACCACAAAACAGAATGCTCAAATTCATGGTCTTATACGGTTTTGTCTTTAATTTGAATCAGATGGGAGTAATAACATATAATCGCCTGTTAGCCTGCCTCTTCATATGGATATTATGAATAAACTCATAGCATTTAGTATATGCTGTTGAATTCTTGCGGATCTATTTTGTCATGGATCACATCTACTGAAGTAATCTTTTTGCAAAGACTATCAATTTATCGAAGTACTTTGCACTTTTACGTAGCAATATCTTTTTTTCTTATGGATCACAAACAGCCAGCCATAAATACGAAAATCATATGCAAAGGACCACATTTTGCCTCAAATATAGAGGATGTTCCAAGAATATCTTCCATGAGGAAAAAAAAAGAACAAATATTGTAACATACTTTAGTTTGTACTTCCGTCGAGAATCCAAGGTTGTGTTGATCCAATGGGTGAATTGATAGTTCTGGGAATATGTTTTTTTGATGATTAACAAATGGCTTGCTTGGGGAGCTAGTGCCACATATAAATATATATCTCTAGCTCCAAATCAAAGTATCAAGGTCTTACATAACTCAAGTGCATGTTTGCATTACTGGGCAAGGTCACCTTTGGCAGGCAGTCATTTAGTCGAAAGCTCAGCCTCATATAGCTGATATTGGCCAACTGAGCTCACTGCCAAAGGAGATTTGCCCCGCAATGCTTTTGTGCAATCATCGCTCTGTCGTCATTTCTAGACTATTTCTGTTAGTCCCTTCTATTTCAAACTAAATTTAACGCACTACCTTTTTTTGTTATTTCAATTTAGCTTCAACAACGGTGATTTTAGCATATATTTTAAATTTCATACTATCATTTTGGAACGGATTTTACTAATAAACACCCCAAAATTTTATACTATCATTAACATTTAATAAATTTCTCAAAATATTATAAATTTTGTAATATAAGCCAAAATCACGGATCAAGTAGGTGTAATTGTTGTTTATGTTAATTTAATATATCCACTTCTAATTTCCGTTTGGAAAACATATTAAAAATGTTAATGAACACTTATTAGCAAGATCATTTTCTATTTATTTTTAGCTCATTTGTATTCTTCGCCGATGCCACCATACAAAACAAAATTTATATCTTCTCTTTATTTCTATCTTTCTTCTACTCCTTAATATAACAGAGTAATTGTACTTGGTATGGACAGTCCATATATGTATTTAACCAAGTTGAAGTTAAAAGATATATATAGTATATCCATATACTCATGGATAAACCGGTTGACACATGTTTTTGTATAATAAACATGTTCAAACCGAGTGTTAATTTCAAATGGATGGATTGTAATGGGGAATAACCAATCCATGAGAAAGGCCAAAGGTATAACCGATAGATATACTGTTCATTTAATAGTATATCTATCAGGGGCAAAGTGGTAAAATTTCATTTAATATGGGTGAGGTGCACCTTAAATTAGTATACTTATGAAGTTACAAGTACTATGATAGAAACCTAGCATATATATATAGTGTTACTCCGTATATGCAACAAATCAAGTAGTATCTAAAACGAATAAAGAAGCATAAGGCATTTTGTAGTAGTATATACGTAATTGAATTTTCAATAATAAAGTAGTTTATGTGTAGATTAAAGTAAGATATGTAATCAATAAAGTAGTATACTTACGAAGTTAGTATAATATTGCCATAACAAAGCAGTATATGTTCAAAGTAAAGTACTTATTATATGTAAGTAACAAATGAAGTAATAGTATGCAAAAGCAGGAGAATTACTTTAGTATAGTATATTAGTCCATGCCCGTGCATAATAAGAGGTTGTTTAAGTATTACAAAATTAAACAAAAATGTTGTATCTAATACACAACAGGTTTATTATCAAAATATTGAATTTGAAATAGAATTCATGCGAGGGATTGACCAATAGAGGTCAATTTTTTGAAGAAAAAATTTTGGCGTCGACTTTCTAATTTAAACTTTTAGTGCTTCTAATGGTGGCTAAAGTCTTTTACAGATATAATTGGTCTCTTACTTAACTATTTATTCCAATGTTAACCTAAAAAAAGATGAAACTATGAAAACCCAGTTCAAGATAGCATCATTAACGAATTTCTTAACTCTCATCAAATAATTGAATAAATTGGAAGTATATAAAAAGTAAAGTCTGTACCACATATTGTAGCAATAAATCAATTTAATTGTACTTTTAAGTGTAAAAACTTATAAAGATATCCAAGAATAGCATGTACCAAAGCAATATGACATTTAAATTTCAATATATAGTTAAATATCGGTAAACCTCTAAATTTAGCCCCATCCCTTTTAGTTATTTTCAATTATTAACATACCATTCCAGTAGTTCATCATTACAATAACAAATCCATTAGAGGCATTGAGGTTTTTTCAGAATGACTATTTGGTGAATATTTCTAATTCGTGTACGTTATTTTATAGTTCACACATTTAACTTAATTTAATTGGATATAGGCTATATTATACTCATTTAATTTCATTTCATTTCTAATGGGATAATATGATAAATGACTTACATCATTTCATATTCTATTTCAAATTTCAAGGCCAACTTAACAATGAAGCCCAAACTTGGTAAACAACGTCATCCTTAGTTTTCTCTTCTTCATTATCTTCCTTTTATGCTTCACTTACTCCATCTCCTTTAGCTGCCCATGTCTCTTAATACCAAGAGAAGATATTTGCCTTCTGTTGGATCACAAGGAGACACTCAAGAAAAGGGGGTTGAATTGAGTGTGGTATTTTCTAAATTTTATCGAACTTTCTTTCGAGATCTCAGAGACCTTCTCTGAGCTTTTGAGTTGCGTATATGAATATTGTTAATTCGATAAGAATTTCTAGAATAGTAAATAGAAAGGCAGTAATAAAGAGACGAGACAAGCAATTTTACCATGGTTCAATCTCACCTCTGAGATCTACGTCCACCCTACCTTTTCTTTTATTAATTGAATCACAAAATACCAAACTCTTGATACAACTTGATTCCCTCACTACTAACCCTAGTAGTGCCCCCCAACACTTAACCCTAAGTGTTGCTAATTGAATTAGATTTATACTCAAACCAACCCAACACTCTCTATAATAAGAAAATTGCAGAAAGATTTCTGGTCCTCTAAAATCGTGCTTCTTGATAAGCTAATAAGAAAAATTACGATCTAATCAAAACTGTTTCTAGCTATATGACAGCTCAGTGCCATGCTCAGTGCCGTGCTCAGTGCCTTGCTCAGTGCCACTGAAGACAAATATCTCTTCCGAAAAATCTGGGCCATAATCTTTGATCTTCTATCTTTTTCAAACTCGTCTTATATCTTTTCCAAAGCTGATCTTCATGTATCATTGGAGATTTCGCTAGAGGATAAAATCTTTTTAGAATAAATCATTTTATATTTGACATAAAAAAAGATAATATTTTCCAAAACTAATCACATAATCAATTTTAGAAAACTATCTTTATTTATATACAAAATCTTTATTTCAAGAAACATATTTTTATGAAAAATAATTTTAACATGATTACTTCATTTCTTAACTCTAAGAGAATAAGTAATTATGCTAAAATAATATTCATACTTTGTTTAAATATCCAACTGTCAAAAACTCCAATGACTTTGTTGCTCGATCATAATTATTTCACTGACACATACCCAAAATATGTTAATAACATACATGTGTTTGTCATCATCAAAATACACATGGACAAAGTGTCCCAACAAATTCCCCCTTTTTGATGATGACAAACACATAATAGTTCCCCCTCAACATAAGCAAATATTACATTGGCAAACATGATACAATTTCATGAGAATGAACATCTAGCATTAACATAGTGCTATATACCAAATCTTCCCCTTTTTGGCATTATCAAAAAGGAGGCATAAAAATCCATAGTATATAAATAGTTCGAAGTCAATTGTCCATGCAAAATAGTAGCTCAAGCAAAAATCAATCTAGTGATGCTGGTGCTACGTCAAGATTCAATTCACAATCCAAAGTTTTGAAGCAAGAACTAATCCAACTCACAATCCGAAACTATGAAGCAAGAGTTAACCCAATTCACAATTCAAAGTTATGGATCATAAGGTAAAAGTGAAGAATTATGATAGGATAAAGAAATAAGGTAAGCAAGCTTGAATTATTCGGAATGGGGATATGCTCAACAAGTGATCAAACCTTATTCACCTTTTTGACATCATCACGCATAGATTTTGGAACTTTCTTCACTTCAGCACTGTATATGTTACTGTGCCACTGTACAATCTCTTTCCTTTAAAGATAGCTTTGCTTCGTATATTGAATAATCCAAAGACATGGTAATCACAACTCTTTTCATCATCTCATAATTAAACTCTAATATGAATTTTCTCATCTCTTTCCTTTTATATATATATATATATATATATTTGATAAGGAGATGTAGACTATATAGAAATCATAGAGTCAATTAATGAGAACCAGCAAAGAATATTAACTTGTGAAACGTGATCTTATCTTCTTTCTAATTAGGTCCATGGCACTGTGCCTTGTACTGTGCCTTGTACTATGCCCCACTGATTTCTTTCTTTCACTTATAGAATTTTATTGCCGACCTCTTCAAGTTCCCCTTCAACTCATGACATCTTCTTTCACCATTTTTACAGAATGTCTTTGCCCCGAACATAATCATGAATCAAGGTTAAAAGCACTTGTTGTTTGGAGCAATAGGGGATGAAAACGAGGATGTAATGGGGAAGTAAATGAAGAATAAGTAAAGAAGAAATAATAAGGCCAAACGTCAAACTCAAAATAAGCAAATCAAAATATCGGGCTAAAGATCAAGCTTGCCATAGAAAAGTGAATTAACATTTCATAGCTCAATAGTTCAGCAACTTAGGATCATTTAGCTTAATACTTTGGCAACTTAGAATCAAGACATCAGGACAACATCATTAGACCTTGCGAGTCCTAAATCACAATACTCTTTCACAAATTTTCACATGGATAAATATTATAGACTCCGATTCAACACCTCTATGAGAGAAGATTAGGCATATAACACAAATCAATTGCTAGAAATATATCTCAAAGTCAATAAATTCACCCTTTTTTTGTTGCCAAATGTAACACACCCTCCATGGTAAGGCTAAAAGTGAAAGGAATTGAATTTTCACTAAACATAGGTCTTAAGCAGCTAATGCGGAGGATAATAGGCTGCTTTCTCTCACTTTCACCTGCAAAAAGATTACTTGTTAGTTTTAGGAACCCAAACTTGCTTGGGTCCCTTCTTCTTTCGTTGAGCATCTAAGAGATCCTTTCTAACCCATATTTGATTTGCATACTTTGCATTCTTCTCAACATATTTTTTCGTTGCATTACAGTCATTCATGAGATGTTCATTCTTTCCACAGAAGTAGCAAATCAAATATTCGGGAAGATCAACATATTTTCGCTTTCGAAAGTCTCTTTCATAATTTTTAGCTCTGAGACCTATAATGAGCTTCTGGTCAGTATATCCTAAACCATGTCTGTTTCGATTATTTGTTTGAGAGATCATATGGTCTAGGATATTACAACCAGGTGTGGCAATTTTTGACTTCTGCAGTTGCACCTTCAAAGACTCAATTGTTGCTTTCAAGTTTTCATTTTTGTCATTTAGGGTGTTTAAGTCATGTTTGGCTTTTTCAAAATCTTCACAAAGTTTTGTACCTTGTCCTTAATTTATAGGGTCAACCCTAGGGTTTTCCTTTTCATTTTTCAGTTCCAGTAGTTCAAGGTTCAAAACGTTTATTTGTTTTTCAAAGTCAAGATTCTTTGCCTCAAGCTCAGTATAGGGCACAGTGTTGTTTACAATTTCTTTAGCAAGAGATTTTTCATATTTTAGCGCACTTATCTCAACGACTTGGTCATTTATTGTTTTGTGCATTTCTTTATTTCTTTTGACCAAGTCCTGTTATCATCCAGCAATTCCTTATATTCCAATTCCCACCCAATTTTTTGCTTAGTGATGTTTTTCAAATCTTTTTTCATGTTTATAAATTCATCACGCATTTCTTGACAATCGTCAATTACATTACTAAGCAAAGCAATTAGTTTATTTTTGGATAATAGAGGTATCTTAGATTTCAAAGAAGTGAGATTTACCTCTGCATTGTCCTCCTCATCTTGGGAGGTGGGTGTTTTCGCCATAAGACATAGATGCGAGTCATCTAGGTACTGAGACCTTCTCTGAGATCCTTCAGTTGCATTTAGGCAAAGTTTTGCCTCTTGGCTCAGTGCCTCTGACTGTTCCTCATCAGACTCGGATTCTCCCCATACGGCTGCTACCATAGTTTTCTTGAACTCCCTTTTTGATTGTTCTCTTTTATCTTTGGGTTTCTCATTTTCCCACAAGGGACATTCCTTGATCCTGTGGCTATATTCTCCACACTCATTCGTGCCTTCGTGGGCTAACTCGAAAGTATCACATATTTCCTTTGCTGTTGAGCAAGCAGAGATCCTTAAGTATTCATCAGGTCCAATTCCATATTGGAGAATATTCATAGCTTTAAAGTTCTTCTCGGCCTTTGCATAGTCGGTTGAATCGTAGTCGTCTTCGTCTTTGTCAACCAACTTTCCCTCATTATTTTTGGCTTGGATGAGGATGGGTCCTTTTCTTATGATTTTCCAGCATTCATATCCTACCCTTGGATGTAAATCCTCATCCTAGCCTTCCACCATCTATAATCTTCTCCATTGAAAACCGGGCACTTTGAGTGTCTTTTTTGAGAGTGATCTTGCATGTTCATGACTTCTATTCTCTAGGGATGAGCCTTATGAGAATAGCCCGCTCTGATACCAATTTTTGGATCACAAGGAGACACTCAAGAAAAGGGGGGTTGAATTGAGTGTGGTATTTTCTAAATTTTATCGAACTTTCTTTCGAGATCTCAGAGACCTTCTCCGAGCTTTTGAGTTGCGTATATGAATATTGTTAATTCGATAATAATTTCTAGAATAGTAAATCGAAAGGCAGTAATAAAAAGACGAGACAAGCAATTTTACTGTGGTTCAATCTCACCTCTGAGATCTACGTCCACCCTACCTTTTCTTTTATTAATTGAATCACAAAATACCAAACTCTTGATACAACTTGAATCCCTCACTACTAACCCTAGTAGTGCCCCCCAACACTTAACCCTAAGTGTTGCTAATTGAATTAAATTTATATTTAAACCAACCCAACACTCTCTATAATACGAAAATTACAGAAAGATATTTGGTCTTCTAAAATCGTGCTTCTTGACAAGCTAATAAGGAAAGTTACGATCTAATCAAAACTGTTTCCAGCTATATGACAGCTCAGTGCCATGCTCAGTGCCACTGAAGACAAATATCTCTTCCGAAAAATCCGGGCCATAATCTTTGATCTTCTATCTTTTTCAAACTCGTCTTATATCTTTTCCAAAGCTAATCCTCATGTATCATCGGAGATTTCGCTAGAGGATAAAATCTTTTTAGAATAAATCATTTTATCTTTGACATAAAAAAACGTAATATTTTCCAAAACTAATCACATAATCAGTTTTAGAAAACTATCTTTATTTATGTTCAAAATCTTTATTTCAAGAAACAGACTTTTATGACAAATAATTTTAACATGATTACTATAAGGATAAATTGTGAATAACCACCTGTCAGATACACCAATTTCAAAATAACCACCCCAAATTGTTTTGCATTTAAATAACCACCTCTATTTATGTTCACGTTTTGAAATACCCACCTCTTAACGGAAAATCTTAACACCGTTAGTTTTAGGGCTCAACTTTTTTAACTCCCTCCCAAATTTCATTAATTACCTTACTAATCTATAATTTGACTGGTCAACTATGATTAACATTTTAAAAAACTTTTTTATTTAATTTTACAATTTTTTAAACTATATATTTTTGATATATGACACGGTAATTGACACAAATTTCGAGACAATATTTAATGGTGTTTTTAATACTCAAGACGACGTTTTTTCGAAAAACGGACACCACCGTACGCCCTTTATGGGCACGAATTTTGAGATTCCCTACGAAACGAGTACCTACAAGCCGGCTTTTCGGACACGTACTTCGAGACACTTTTTTCGGACGGAATACAAAGTTTTTTCGAAAAACGGAATCATGATTAACATTTTAAAAATATTTTTTATTCAATTATACAATTTTTAAAACTATATATTTTTGATATATGATACGGTAATGGACACAAATCTCGAGTCAATATTTAATCGCGTTTTTAATACTCAGGACGACGTTTTTTCGAAAAACAGACACCACCGTACGTCCTTTATGGGAACGAATTTTGAGATTCCCTACGAAACGAGTACCCACAAGTCGGGTTTTCGGGCACGTACTCGAGACAATTTTTTTTGGATGGAACACGTTTGTTCGAAAAACGGACACCGCCGTACCTACAAGCAGGTGTCCGTTTTTCGAAAAAACTGTATTCCGTCGGAAAAAGGCATCTCGAAGTACGTGTCCGAAAAGCCGGCTTGTAGGTACTCGTTTCGCAGGGAATCTCAAAATTCGTGCCCATAAAGGGTATACGGTTGTGTTTGTTTTTCGAAAAAACGTCGTCTTGAGTATTAAAAACGCGATTAAATATTGTTTCGAAATTTGTGTCCATTACCGTGTCATATATCAAAAAAATACTATAGGTTAAAAAATTGTAAAATTGATTAAATTTTTTTTAAAATGTTAATCATGATTTGATCAGTCAAATTATAGATTAGTAAGGTAATTAGTGAAATTTTGGAGGGTGTTAGGATAATTTAGTAAGAATTTGGGCATCAAACTTAACGGCGTTAGAAAATTCCGTTAACAGGTGGGTATTTGAAAAAGTTAAGGAAATGAGAGGTGGTTATTTAAACACAAACAAAAATGGGGTGGTTATTTTGAAATATGTGTATCGTGCAGGTGGTTATTCACAATTTTTCCTTACTATAATGTTCCATATTTCATTTTTTTTTCCTAGAAGAGATATATAATTGAACAAAAAAACACCCGCACAATTGAAAAATTCAAAACTGAAACAAAACAACATAAATTTTGAAGTGGTTTAGTACATGAGAATGAAAGGTTTTCGCGTTACTATGTGAGTTGTGTTGATGAAACCTGGAAAACGTCTCCGAAGAATTAATCGTGAACTCAAATAATTTCGTTGGTGATGATTCAGAGTTCTTCTTGCGAAAGTTCGCTACTACTTTTTACCGATGGCGATGATAGGAAATCTGGAGTTGTTAAATGCCCCCTATTATATCCATGTTACACTCTACTTAGACATAAGTGTACTTCTTTAATTTACTCCCTTCTATCACCTACACTCTCTTACATTTTTAAGTGTTGCTCACTCTCCTCCCAAAAGCTGTTCAGCGGTACAACCGCTAATTATTCGGAGAATGGCGGGACAATTAATATATGTTTTTTTTAAATATTGAAACCAACAAACTTGAGAAAAACACGTCTAGGCCATGCCTTAGATGTGTGAAAAACACGTCAGGTTCATGGCTCTAGCAGGTTTTTCACACATCCAGCCCCAGACATGTTTTTTCACGCGCCCAAAATATAGTGTGGACGTGTGAAAAACACGTCGAATCATGGCCAGAACGTGTGAAAAATATGCCAGAGCCATGGTCCTCGCTTGTTTTTCACACGTCCATCCCATAGCCTAGACATGTTTTTCATACGTCAGGCCTTGACCTAGCCATGTTTTTCATACGTGTCTTCGTTTTCGAAATTTTAAAAAAAAAACGTAAAATTACTAATGGCATCATCACCGACCATTCTCCGAACAATGATCGACAATAAAGTGAGTGAGAATTTCAACTATCATGGAGTGAAAGAGAATGAGAAGATAGTGGGATTGAAGAGAGCTGGTAAAGAATGAATGGTAGACCCTAAAAAAGGAAGGGAAATTCCAACTGGTACCACTAAACATTTGGAAATTCCATTTGGTAACCAAAAAATAGAATTGTTCCAAAGGGTACCACTAAACAATATAATAAATTGCTACATTAATACATTTGTTAATCCAAAGTTAAGTAGGTTTAGTCTAACTATTTTCTTGCTTAAAAGAACGAAAAAAAAGAAATTTAAATAGAGGAATTTAATATTCCACTAACTACTGTTACTCTTAATTCATCCTTCACCAAAAAGACGATCAATCTTCTTCCTCTGCTCTCATCTGATGTTCATGATACTGTATATGTTGCCCCAATTTGAATTCCTCTGCTAATTATCACAAATTCTTTCGAAATTAATTCATCTCTTCTACTGTATTGGTGTAATTTGTTCCTGGGTTGAGGTGAGTTTCTCTACCAATTCCGCTACTAATTACTCTGCCCCAATTATGAATTTAACAACAATTTTTTTTGGTTCCATCAACCTAATAAATCCTTGTAATTGCTACTTGTTATTGTGACAAAACAAGATATTGGGTTTCAATTTGTGTCGTTGCCTTCTTTCATTCACAAGGAGATGATGAAATACAAAGGAACTAGGGCTGTGAAAATTGGGTTTCCCTTTATTTTCTAAAGTTGGGTTTATGTGAAAATTGAAAAACGGGGTTTGTGGCTAAAATTATCTGTGAAGAGTTTCCGCGTTTTGTTTGAAGTTGCAAGATTTGGATAGTTGAAGTGGGTAGAAATGGGTGTGAAATGTGATAATGACGAAGGATAATTGTAAGTGGAGATGGGTGTGATGGGGAGTAAATGATTAGTGAGAGGAGGAAGTTGCCTGAAAATTTCCTCCACTTAAATTCCTTTTTCTTTTTTTCATTTTTCAAGTAAAAAAATTAGTTATACTAACATACTTAACTTTGGATTAACAATATGTCCCTGTAGAAATTTGTTATACTAGTATTGTTTAGTGGTAACCTTTGAAATAGTTATATTTTTTGGGTACCAAATGGAATATCCAAATGTTTAGTGGTACTAGTTGGAATTTCCCTTCGTTCTTTAGGCTCTACTATTTTTTCTTAACTCGCTTCAATCCCACTATCTTCTCACCCTCTTTCGCTCCATGATAGTTATGTGGATATTATCGAATAGTTCTTCACTTGGATAGGGAATCGGCCGCCGATTTCTTAATATTATGGGACACTATTATAAGATCATAAATCATTTTTTTGCATTAATATTTAGAATATATACTCAAATCCGGATTTTAATCTCTTCTTGGTATTTCTCTCAAGGGGCGATTTTTTCTAGCTATTTGATTCTCCTATTTTTCGTTTTTATTACACTCTACGGGTAGATCGAGTTAACTAACATCCCTTCTAGTACTTTAGTATTTAATTAATTATTTAATTATGTTAGAATCATGTTAGGATGTGTTTAGTTATTAGATATACGATTTTTAATGTTATAGTTATTAGAATTCATGCTAGGGTTAGTTTTATCGCTTTTAATATGTGTTAGAGTACATTAAATCATTATTTATGATGTTAGTATTGTTAGTATTTATTAGGATCATGTTAGGGTTGTTACTCTTTATTTATGTTAATGATTAGTATGTTTAATTCATGTTTTTATTTATTCTATCAATGTTGGAATTATTTAAGTTAAATTATCATTTTTAATGCATTGTTTGAACCTTGAGTATTGATGGAATTATTGTAGTATTGATGGAACCTTTAGTAATGATGGAACCTTGAATATGGTTTTAGCATGAATTTAGATGTTTTGTTGG
The DNA here is from genome assembly GCA_947645195.1 of Patellifolia procumbens. Taxonomy (NCBI): domain Eukaryota; kingdom Viridiplantae; phylum Streptophyta; class Magnoliopsida; order Caryophyllales; family Amaranthaceae; genus Patellifolia; species Patellifolia procumbens. Next base: position 283,829 of record CANSGD010001540.1, on the reverse strand, counting down.
CTATTTTATTATTTTAATATTGCTAGAATTATTTTTCATGAAGTTAATTAATTCTTTTAAATTATTTTTAACTCTTAAACATGCTCTAATTCTTATAGTATGATGAGTATGCTTTTGGGAATATTCTTTAATGTTTTTAAGTGTATTATCATGAGTAATTTAGTGTTGCAATTTTAGTTGGTTTAGTTGGAATTTAATGTTCATGTTTTAGATCGTTTAAAAGTATTAATTTTCTTGATTTTAAAGCACCTGTATATTTTGTTCCTTTAATTTCTTTGAATTAATAATTCAAGCATGTCTATTTGATGTTGTTGAAGCTATATTTAATTTTCCCATGAGTTTAGTTGAGCATAGTTTGATGTGAATTTAATTGGGTACGAAACGGGCGAAAGGGGAGGTTGTGGCTGCTTGCGACCCGCGAGCAGCGTCGCACCTCGCAACGGCCATTGCGTCCCACGACCCAGTGCTGCCCCATCCATTTTCCTTTTTGGCTTGTTTTTTTCGTTTTGTGAAATGTGTAGCAACACTGTTTAAGTTATGTTAATAATTATATTTATGCAGTTTGGCCTTTGTTAATTATGAAAGTATGTTTGGTTGTTAAAATCTGAATTGTTGAGCTATTGTGATGATGCATGTTGCTGTGAAACCGTTTTTGAATACTTGATGAATTTTTGAGTTATCAACGTCGTAGTGCTCGGGGGAGAATAATACTGCCTTTAGCATCACTTCGCCAAGAGTTATATACGGGAAAAATTTATAATCTAAATTATAATTGACTTCGTACCCAAACTCAGATAACGACTTTGACAGATTAATGTTTAAATTACAATTTGAAGGTATTTTAATTTATATTTTTAACCTTGATTTTTGACGAGCATTTAATTTAGTTATCTTATTTGATTTATTTTGAAGAATTGATTTCTAAAGTATTTCTTTTGAAGAATTGCGATTTTCATAATTATTTTATGATTTGAAGTATATTTGATGATTTGAAGAATATTTGAAGGATATTTGATGATTTGATGATATTTGATGATTTGATGAATATTTGATTTTGAAGAACCTTATTTGTTTTATTTTGAGTTGGGTTGTCTAAGGGATTATTTAATCCCAAGGATACTTGAACATGCACTCTGAGAGGTCAGAGGGCACTGAGCAGGGTGCTACCCTACATCAGAGAATCTTTGGATATGTTATCGTCCGAGAGGTCGGGAAATACTGCGCGTATCATCCCGCATCGGGGGTTTGGCCATTCTTAGACACAGACGGTAAGGAACGTAACCCATAGGCCGTTCTGGAGGTTGCGATCTGACATAATCTTAGGAAGTGGGATGCGGGTCACTAGCGTTCATCTCACTCATCTAATTATTTATTTATAAATTTCACTTACTAAATTTTGACGTCTCTTTCCTCTTTGACGATCTATTTATGGAATTATTTTCCTTTCTTTATGTTGATTAGTGTTTGATGAATATTAATGTTGTTAACTTGTCTTATTAATTCTTACTTCGCATGTCGCATGATTTCTTTATGTCTTTGTATGATTATTGTGTATGCCTGACATTATTCTTCATACTTTATATTGTTAATTGAATCCTGATTGGACTGTGAGAGCTGTTAGTACCCACTGATTGTGGATTTTTGTTGTATATCTTTGCAGATGTAGAAGTTTAGGATCATGACTGTCTGGACTAGGGCTGTGAGACATGGTCCTGTAAGGAAGCATATGATCCTAGTAGTTGTAGATGAGCACTATGATAGAAAGATTAAGACCACCTTTCTAGTGGGTCTTCAGTAGTTTTATTATGGATGTTCCTATTTTATGGATTTCATTTTAGTTTGTTTATGGTTTGGATGTTTTATTTGGGAATTTAGTATGTTTATGGAATGAGTGATGGGATCTCATTCTGTTATTTATTTTGAGGAGGTTATTGACTTGGGATTTTTATTCTATTTAGTTGTTTTTAGAATAACATTTCCGTCCCAGTGGTATTTCCGCTGCCACTCATCTTTTATTTAATGGATTTATTTATTTTATTTTATTTATCTTTATTTTCATCACTGTTAAATGACGGCATGTTACACTATCACCCGAAAATGAAAATGAAAATGCTTCTTGCCAGTTATTAACATTCAATGGAGCTTTTGTTCTCACTCTACAACCACACTCGTTCACCAAATGTCTTGCATTTTCACCAATTGCTCGATCAATATCATCCGGTATCTCAATTGATAGTTTTGATCTTTTCCCTTTGATTTTCATATAAACCACATAACTCTTATACTTCCCTCTATTTCCTCTTCCGCAGGTCTTACTTGTGGCTTAATGATATGTAAAAAAATGAATAGAATATATTATTAAAATTAGCCCTAATTAAAAATTTACAGATATAGTTGGTTACCTTCATTGACACCTACATCTGTGTTTGCTTGCTCCTTCTCGTTATTGTGATTGTTATGCTTTTCTCTAGGTCGTGGGTCTGTAGCTTCATTCATTTGCATGGCTTGAGCAATTGTACCTTGTAGCTCACTCATCCTCTTTTGTCTTTCGTAGTTGAGCTGCAACCATATGTGTAAAGGTTAATCGTGAACTCATCGAAAGCATAAAAAAATGTAAATAAAGAAAAAATTAGCATCGTACATTCATTCCTTTCGGTCACAAAACCTCCTGGTTCACGATCATTTAGTTCATCATCAACAACTTCGTGTGAACCATTTGCTTGATGCTCGAGATCGTTGTCATTTGAAGGTGGAAGGTCTGTTTCTTTGTCTAACATTATATGATGCACGTTGTCTGTTTAAATATGTATCTGCCAATTAAAAAACAAATTGTGAACAAGAATATATTTAAATTTAAAACACGTAAATGTATGGATCTCCTTACTGTTAGCAACTGATTCAATAACATCTTTGTCAAACTGATGAATGCCCTGTACACCACCACCACTACCACCACCAGCTACATTGAATTTTGTCTTCGTTCCTATAACAACAAATTAATGAGAAATAAGTATCCTAGTGTAACACCCCGTAATTTCACTAGGAATTTTGCGCATTAATTATTTATTTATTATGTTATATTCATTTATATCCTTTATTTATTATATATTCTTTATTTATATATATAATTATTTTGATTGTTGTTGTGTATAATTATATACGTTTATATTTGAAAACTAAATTTATATATATATATATATATATAACTTATTATTATTTTCTTAAGTATTGAATGTTTATATTTTTTTATTGTGATTAAATGTTTATGATTAATGTATTGTGATTATCTGAATTTTTATATTTTTATAGAGGTAGTATTATTATTTATATTTTAGTAGTGTTGGTACTTAGTATTTATTTTTAGTTTGAGCCTTGTTATTTTATTGTTGGGCTAAACTAATTGAAGGTTCCATTTACCGCTTAAGTGGGCCGACCCACTTGGTTGTGTGGGTTAGGGTGGCCGGCCAAGGGATCTTAGAAGGGGGAATTTTGTTTGAATTTTATAGCTTGCATATTTTATTTTTGGGTAGAATCTCTTCCACCAATGAGAACCCTTTTTCCCTTATTGTTCCTCCTTATTTTGGCCACTATTTATCCTTACTCTTATTCACTTATTTTGCTGTCCTAAACTTAATTTTACAGCAATTAAACACCCTCCCAAAACCCCCTATTCACACGCCTATTACAAGAAAAAAAGGAAAAGGTTTTCCCACTTGTTCTTCACAATTTACTACTTCCTAGTGACCTAAAAGTTCTTATTCAAGCATTAATTCAAGACTCAAGTTCGGGTTTTATTTTCTCTTGGTATTTCTCTCAAGTGGCGATTTCTAGGCTATTTCTTTTACTCTTAATTTCGGTTTTCATTACTCTTTGGGTAGATCGAGGTAACTAACATCCCTTCTAGTACGTTAGTATTTAATTAATTGTTTAAGTATGTTAGAATCATGTTAGGATGTGTTTTGAATGTTAGATCTACGATGTTAGTATTATTATTTTTTTAGAATTAATGTTAGGTTTGTTTTATTGTTTTATTTCATGTTTTAGAGTACTTAAAATTGTTGTTTATGATGTTAGAATGGTTTGTATTGAGTAGTATCATGTTAGGGTTGTTACTTTTTATTTATTTCATTAATTAGTATGCTTATTTCATGTTTTTATTGATTTTCTTAATGCTGTAATTATTTTAAATTATGGAATTATTGATTTTAGTGTTTTAGTTGAAGTGTAATTAATGATAGAATTGTTATGTTAACTTGGAATATCATTTAGCATGTTTTTAGATGTTCTTTAAGCCTTTTTATTAATTTTTATATTGCTGGAATTTAATTTCGTGAAGTGAATGAATTTAATTGAAAGGTTCTTGACTTCTAAGCATGCCCTAATCTTTATAGTATGATGTATATGCTTTTGGGATCGTTCTTTAATTTTTTTAAAGACTTATTTTGATAATTAAATTGCTGGAATTTTAGTTGGGTTAAATAAATTTATTATTTATGTTTTGAGCATGTTCATAATTGGAATTTCATGAGTTAAGTGACTTGTAATTATTTTGTTCTTTAATTATTTGAAGTATTATTTTCAAGCATGCCTAATTTGATGTTATAGTTATATTTAAATTTTCCATGAGTAATTGAGAGCATGTTTGATGTGAAATTAATTGATTTCGTAAATACCAAAAACGGAAGAAGAAGAGGGCAGTAGCCGCTCGCGCCTCGCGAGGCCCGATCGCGGCCCGCAACCCAGTGCTGCTGCTCCTTTTTCCTTTTTGGCCTACTGCTTTGTCTTGTTGGGTATTGGCAGCACTGTTGTCGTATTTTTATTATTTTAATTACTGCAGTTTTGTCGCATTAAATGTTGGAAGTATGGTTGAATGATTTAATTCTTGTTATGTGGTGATTTATGTTATTGTGAAACCGTCTTTAGTACTTTTATAAATTTGAGTTATCGACGTCGTAATGCTCGGGGGAGAATAAACTGTCCTTAGCATTATTTCGCCAAGAGTTATGTACGAAGAAGATTTATAATTAAATTTATAATCAACCTCGTACCCAAACTCAAATAACGACTTTGATGGATTTATATTTAAATTGTGATTTAAAGGAGTTTTAATATATATTTCTAAATCTTGTTTTTGAAGAGCATTTGATTTAATTACTTTATTTATTTTGAAGAATTGATTTTGAAGTATTTATTTGAAGAATTATGATTTTATTATTATTTGAAGTATTTAAAGTATTTGAAGTATATTTGAAGTATTTGATGAATTGAAGAATATTTGAAGAATGTTTGATGTTTGTTGAATATTTAAATTTTGAAGAACTTATTTGGTTTAATTGTTTTACTTTGAGTTGAGTAGTCTAAGGGATTATTTTATCCCAAGGATACTGAACATGCACTCCGAGAGGTGAGAGGGCACTGAGCAGGGTGCTACCCTACATTGGAGAAACTTAGGATATGTTGTCGTCCGAGAGGTCAGGAGGTAATGCGCGTATTATCCTGCATCGGGAGTTTGACCATTATTCTTAGACACAGACGGTAGGGAGCGTAACCCATAGGCCGTTCTGGATGTTGTGATCTGACATACTCTTAGGAAGTGGGCTGCGGGTCACTAGCATTCATCTCACTCATATTATTTTATTTAATAATTACTTTATTTATGTCACTTACTATTTTGAAGTCTCTTTCCTTTGATGATTTATTTATGGAAATATTTTATACTTATATTTCTTGATGATTATTAATGTTGCTCTTGTCTTATTTTCTCCTACTTTGCATATTGTATGTTTTCTTTATGCTTTGTATGATTATTGTGTATGCCTGACTTTATTCTTCGTACTTTAAATTGTTAATTTAATCCTGATTGGACTGGAAGAGCTGTTAGTTACTCCCCACTAATTGTGGATTTTTGTTGTATATCTTTGCACATGTGGAACTTTACGATCGTTACTGTCTGGACTGGGGCTGTGAGACATGGTCCTGTGAGGAAGGACATGGTCCTAGTAGTTGTAGATGAGCACTATGATAGGAAGATTAAGACCACCTTTCTAGTGGGTCTTAATTAGTTTTGTCATAGATGTTCCTATCTTTTGGATTATGTTCTAGTTTGGATTTATGGATTGATGCGTTATTTTGGGATTTTAGTATGTTTTGTGGAATGAGGGTATGGGACTTCATTTCCTTATTTATTCGAGGATTATATTTTGACTTGGGATTATTACTCTATTTCGTTGTTTTAGAATAACATTTCCGTCCCATTGTTATTTCCGCTGCCACTGACTCTTTATTTAATAGTTTATTTTATTTTATTTTAGTTTATCTTTATTTTTTATTTACCGTTAATGGACGGGATGTTACACCTAGCCTCCAAAAAGGTGGTTTAAAGATTACTTAACTATCACTCACCATCTTGTAAGTTATACAAGTTATTTCGCATTGGTTGATTCAAGCTTTGTAGCCTGCCAGGAGGAATACTTCGATTGCCAACATTCTTGCCACCGCCTCTTCAAACCATCTTCTACTTGTTTCAAAAACAACTATAATACAACTTTTCATGTCATATTTCATTTATGTAAATGCAAACTGATTACGTAATATATATTAAAGATAGGGGTGCATCTAAATATAATGAAAAACATTAAAAAGTGGCAAAAATGAGCCTAAAAATAGTCGCAATGTTCATATGTTCAGAGAAAGAAACATAAACAAAATAAAACACATTCATATCATAAAAAAGAAGCTTTTGAACTTATATATCATAATCAAATTCTTCTTCTTCGGTTGAAGATTCATATACTTCGATTTCCCCGTCATCAATGAACTCATCATATCCTTCAATCTCCTCTCTCAACTTATTAACCATTTCAACAACTTTAGCTTATCGATTATCCACAAATTCATTGGTGGCTAGTGATTCAATTGAATAATCATTTCTCAAAAAAAACTTCAACTTAGACATTTACTTCAATCTCCACTTGCTGATATGCATCCACATCAACATCTTCCTTGTCAGCATCATCACTTGGCATGTCATAGAAATCTCTTGGTTGGGCCTTTATCACAAATTCCCAATCCTTACTTCGTCGATCTTCTACGTATAACACTTTCTCGGGCTTGTGATTCAATGACAAACACTTCATCTGTTTTCAAAGATCTCAACTTACTTACACTAGTGATGATACCATATTCATCTACCTTATACCCTCTACCCAAATGTCCTACGTCTAACCAATTACACTTGAAAACAAAAACACGATTTTTTTCCCGGGATAATGTAACTCAAATATGTCACCCAAAACACCATAGGATTCCTTGTCAGATGTGTCATCACCTCGCTTCATTACTTTAGAATTTTGTGTTTTCTTATTTTCGAACGATCACGAGTTTGAAATCTATAGCCATTAACAATGTATCTAATATAACGCCTCACAACCCTAGAAGGACCACAAACCAAGTTATACAAATCTTAATCAACACGTCCTTCTTCATGCAATTTTCGAACCTATGAAAAAAAATAATTATAAAAGATAAATAAATTATAATGCAATTGGAAAAAAAAGTGAAATCCTATAAGAAAGTAGCATACACGACGACCAAGTATCCATTTCGAAAAATTGTGCTTTGTGCCTCTTTTCCAAATTTCTTTGGCATTCAGCCTGTAGCTCCAACTTATGCCCCTGTTGTAAACAATATTTTTAATATCTTCATTATATTTATATAGATAAATTAAAATAACTAGTATTAAAGAAATTTTTGTACAGACTTACTTAGAGAACTGATCAAGTTCGTCACAATTTCGAAGAATATATGAATGGATTTGTTCGCAATCTTTGAAATCAAGATGCATAGGCACACCTCTTCCAATAGGACGCCCAAGTGGTCGGAATATCTCAATATTAGAATACGAAGTATCTTCACCTATCGCTTCATCTTCCTCGTTCATTGTTTTACGATTAAACTTAATGTCAATGTCACTCATGTATTTAGAACAAAAGGTTAAGCACTCATCTGCTAATAACCTTCGGCAATAGAACCTTCTGGACGTGCTCTATTACGAATATATGTCTTTAAAGTTCGAAGATACCTGAAAATTAAATTTATTACGTAAGCAAATACAAACTATTAATAATAAATGAAATATAATACAAAATCATAACAATATATATACCTCTCACCTGGATACATCCATCGTTACCGAACAGGTCCGAAAATCTTTGCCTCAGTGGCCAAGTGGATCACCAAATGCACCACGACATCAAAAAAAGTAGGTGGAAAAACCATCTCTAACTTAAACAACGTATATGGAAATTTTCTTTCGAGGGTTTCAAGTTGAGTAATAGTTAAGTTTCTAGAGCATAAATCTCTGAATAAGAAACTTAACTCCACCAAAGGCTCATACACGTGTTTTGGCAAGAAACCACAAATTGCAAGGGGGAGCAACTGCTCAAGAAAAACATGATGGTCATGCCTCTTCATACATGAGATTTTTTTCCCATTATCTTTGACACAACGAAAAATGTTCGATACATATCCATCCGGAGATTTCAATTTCACAAACATATCACATATGCCAGCCTTCCCGATTGAGCTCAAAGAGTAGCAGGCAACTGGCACACGAAGTATGTTTCCATCCACTATAGGATGCAACTCACTCCTCACTTCCATCTTCATTAAATCCATCTGAACCTTTATTGTATCTTTGTTCTTACGTTTTATGTTCATCAAGGTACCTAAAATATTATCGGAGACATTCTTCTCAATGTGCATGACTTCTAAGTTGTGATGAATTTTTAATTTGGACCAGTAAGACAAGTAAAAAAAAAAGGCTTTTCTTGTTCAACCCATACAAATATTTTCCAGCATCCTTTTTTCTTTTCTTTGAAACATTTTTTTTCCAAACTTCTCTTGTGTAAATCGAGTATAATGCTCCAACAAATCATCCCCACTCAAAGGTTGTGGTGCACGACCTTTTTCCTGCTTGTTATCAAACGAACAAGCATCTTTTCTCCACTTATGATTAAGTGGAAGCCAACGACGATGATGCAGATAACCACCTTTATGCTTCAATGATGTTCGTTTTGTTTATTTGTGACAACATGGGCAAGCAAAAGTACCTTTACTTGTCCATCCCGATAAATCTCCATATGCTGGAAATTCATTGATAGTCCACAAAAGTGATGCACGCAAGTTGAACTTTTCCTTAGAATAAGCATCATAAGTTTCAACCCCGTTCTTCCGAAGGCTTTTCAACTCTTCGATTAGTGGCCTAAGGTACACATCTATATTCCTCCCAGGACTTGTGGGGCCGGGTATAAGGAAAGTCAACATAAATGAGTGAGGTTTCATGCAAATCCATGGTGGAAAATTGTACGGAATCAAAACAACAGGCAAATACTATGTTGGGAATTATTAAAAGGTTGGAATCCATCACAAGCTAGACCAAGTCTTACATTGTGTCCTTCCTTTGCAAATTCCTTATACTCATCATGAAATAATTTCCAAGCATACGAGTCTCTAGGATGTCTCATTATGTCATAATTCTCCTTTTCCAAACTGTGTCACTTCATGTTTTTACTTGTTTCCTTGACATGTATAAGCGTTGCAACCTAGGCTTTAGAGGAAAATATCGCAAAACCTTATGAGGAACCTTTACGCCCTTGGAATAACCATTGTCGATGTTTTTCCATCTTGACAAACCACAAGTAGGGCACTCACTTAAATTCGCATGCTCTTTCCAATAAAGAATACAATCATTTTGACAAGCATCAATATTTATATAATCAAGACTTAAGTCCTTAATCAGCTTCTTTGCCTCGTAGTACGAATCTGGCAGTTTAGTTCCCGATGCTTGACGTTGCAACTTTAGCAAGCTGTCAAAAGAACTATATCACTCCAATTGTTAAGAACATTTAAGTGTAGTAATTTCACAATATAAGATAGCTTAGATAACTTGTGCCATCTACTGCCACTAGATCTTCATAATCTTGCGAGAGGCGATGAAACTTTTTTGCATTTTCATTAGGTTCATTGGGAATCTGGTCATCGCCATTCATTGTGTCCTCATCTATCCCCATCTCCAAACCAGTTATGCCACAAGAGTCTTGTAGCATTGTATATCCAATATCTTCATCATCATTCTCAAAACAAATCGTGTTCCTCATCACTTACTTCATCACATAATTCTCCATGGAACTCCCACAAAGTGCCCTTCTCATACATTCCCCACTTAAGTAAATAAAATCTGACATCACCTTTTTCTTTTATGTAAAATATTTCGACAATCATTACAAGGACACCTAGTAGTGATAGTGTCCTTATCCTCCTTCTAATATTAGAAAGAGAAAAATCAAGAAATCCATCAACTCTATTCACATAATCAGAAGATGAACGATTCTTTGCTTTCATCCATGTCTTATTCAAAGCCATATCCTAATTTAAAAAAGAAAAAAAATTAAATAATAAGATTAAAATATATTACTTTCTAAGCATATCCTTGTAAATAAATGACTTGCTTTCATCTCTGAGTAAACTCCCCTTCTTAGTAGAACATGATCAGATTATTATAATTTCAACTATTAACTATTGACTCAATTACTGTAAAATATAAAATAATCAACCAATATAGAATTATAATGTAAAATTAATTGCATATAAAATCCTACTAGAAACACACTTTGAAAAGATAAACAATACTATTGAATCAAAGTTTGCAATAACCCACAACATATCATATAGTACAAAAATCAAACAATATGAGGAATTAAGAAAGAGAAAAGAAAGATATATCTATTGGTTGTGCTTGTTTGAAGAAGACCAAAGTTTGGTTGTTCAATCTGATATTGGCAAAAGATAGAAAACAAAAGTGAATGACTTTTAAATTCCAAAAAGTAAACAATACAAAAAAGCCCCAAATTGAACTAGTTTACCTTTAGATGGTAAATGCACACCTCTTTACTGTTATATTATGCTAAATTTGCTGTTTTTAAACCCCAAATTTGCTGATTTTGATCCCTAAATTTGGTGGCTTTTGGGTGATGATTTTTGGTGTTTTTTTTGTGAACAACTGTTGTTGAAATTCATCAGTTTCATGTGTTGAAATTTTCTGCTACAAGCTGTCAATTTCAGCAGCGTTTTTGGCTGACATTCATTGGGTTGTGCTGCTGAATTTCCCGGGTTTTGTTGTCGAATTCGCTGGGCTCTTTGTTGATGATTAGATGCTCAATTTTGTTGGCTTTGCTGCTGTAATTTCGTGACTTTGCTGCCCAGATTTGTGGCACATCTTTGTTGGGTTTTGATGGTAGTTTTTGGGGTTAAAAATTGTTGCTTTAATGGTGTAATTTCATTGGGTTCGGGGGGTTAAATAGTTGCTACCCAATTCATGCTTTGGCGTGGCAATTTTGGCGTCGAAGGTGGTAGTGGTTTTCGCGTGAGTGGTGGTCGTGGGTTTTGCCGTGGGTGGTGGTCCTGGGTTTTACCGTGGTGGTGAATGAAATTGAGTGATGTGGGTTATGTTATGTGAGCAAGGGTATTGGGTTGAAGAAGACAAACTAAACTTGTGTTTGTTTTGTCTTTCTCTTTTTTCAACAATAAGTTTGTTACTATAGTATCAATGATTATTTTGCAACGACTTAAGTCATTACAAATATAAGTGACATATTATAGCAACGACTTTTCTCGTTGCCTTACATATATATTATTTAACAACAACGACTTTTTTTGTTGCTATTAATAGGGTAAATTTTCCAAGTCCATCCGCGCAATATTCATTAGGAGGGAACTGATATTTTCATGTTTGGCAACAATACTGGCAACGAGTTTATTTGTTGCGAAAAATCTTTTATTACAACGACGTAAAATGAGTCGCTGCTAAAAGTCATTGCAATAAAAGGTTTTTCTTGTAGTAAAAAAAAGTGTGAATCATATATCAAAGTAGAAAACCAGTATTTCATGCATATATTATTACTATCTTTTCATACTCTTCCTATATTTTGTTTTTCAAAATTCTGCTGATGAAAAACGTTAAGGTTTTCATAAAATATATTTCATTATAATTTCCCATATTATTATTACACATATCACGTTCTTAAAATTTTCTTTGAAAATGGAATTTTTCGAAAGATATATTTTATTAGTATCATCTGACATTATTTCCCATCATCTTACTCATTTTTTTTTTTAATTCTGACCTATCAAAATCTGATTTTTCATATAATGTATTTTATTAGTATTTCCCCATGAAATTTCTAATATCATATATCCCATTTTTCAAAAAAAAATTATAGTTTAATTTGTTGTATTCTCCATTCCTTCCCATTATTTGTCATTAGAAATTTTGTTTTAAAAAAATCGAATTTCCATGTAATGTATTTTATTAGTAACTTCTCCATTATTTCTATATTAGAAAATTATGGGTTCATATGCTCACTCCGTTTCATAAAGACCTTCCTTATTCGTGTCAATCCAAGAACCAAGTAAATGGTAGTTCAGGGAAAGCTGGTCCTTTATTGAACTTTTGTTTTTGAGAGAGAAAGATGTTTAAAGACATACGTATTATTTAAATTTTTATTAAAAAATACAAGGAAAGGTTTAAGGAACCCTTCTCTTAAGGTGAAGATATAGGTATTATTGAATAGTGCAAATAGACACATATGGTGGGATAGGGGACGAAGATAAAAGTTGGTAGAAAGTGAACTAAAGTGGACATAACGTATAAGAGAGAATATTACTTCCTCCGTCCCATATTAATCGTACACTTCCTTATTCATCCTTCCCACATTAGTTGATACATACACTACTATGAATGGCATGTGAGTTTTGATAAGAGGTTTTTAGCGTGTCGTTAAGGCACTAAAAACCATTTTCAAAATAATATTTATAAAACCTAACATGCAAGTAATATGAACGTAGTAAGGGCAAGTCAAGGGTCGATCCACAAGGAAAGAGAGATTAACTAGAGTCTAGTAAGTATAAAACTAACTAAGTAAATGGTATTTGGGGATATATGAAGGATCAATTCAACTAACAATAATGACTAACTAAGGAATCATCACTAACAATCAAATATGAGAAATAAATATGCTAAGGGAAACACTAGATTCGGGCTACTAGTATGAATCCGGGCTAGGTAATAACAACCAATGCTATTACAGTTCAAAGGCGAATCATGCAAGGTTAAGTTCTCCTCTAAAATACTTGAGTCCTCTCTCGAGTTGCCCCAAGAGTAATCAACTAGATCCTCTCTCGAATAGTCTCTAGTCAATTGATTAATAGATTCAATAAGCATGGAAAACCTCTAATAAAGGATCCTCTTAATTTCTACCCAATATCTTGGTCTAGAAATCAAGTTGATTCATGGGGATGATCAACAAAGAAATTAACAGTCAATTAAGAGGAACTGAAATCTAAAATCCTTACGATAAACGTGATTAAGATTTACCCTAGGGTGTCAAAACACCAAGATCAATGCATAATAATCATAAGAAAACATAATTACATGAAATTATAATCAAGCCTTTAATTCATACTTTGGCCCAAACCCTAGATAACGAAATACTCATTAATCATAGATTCTAAGCAATTAAGATTAATAAAAGTAAACATGATTAACAATGAATTGAGAAATAAGTAGAAAGTTGAGAAATAATACTTGAATTTGGGAGATTCGATCTTTAAACAAAGTAAAAAAGGGAGAAACTAAGAGTTTGAGAAAATACTAGATTTAAAACTACAGAGTATGCTCTATAAAAGTCGACATTACAAAGAAATTAACTTAACCTGTTTATAATATATAGTTGCTTAAATAAAGTCAAAAAATCGGGGAAAAAGTTGAGTTACAGGTCCACACGGGCGGGGGCAAAACCCCACAGCCGTGTAGACCTGATTTCTTGGGGTCAGTCAGTAAACTGCAATCTTGCTGCTTCCTCGCAAATCAGTCTCCAAGAAGCAGATAATCAAGAACAGCACCCACGGTCGTGGGCAAAACCCCATGACCGTGGGCTCTTTAGGAAGCCCAATCAACAAGTTCCTGCTTCTTCTGTTAAGAGGCTACACGGCCGTGTTACATTCTACACGACCGTGTAGACCTGTCTTCAAGACAATTTACCTTCAAACTCCGTCAAAAAGACTATCAAAACTTGTTAGTTAGCCTTGAATAATTCAAAAACAACTAAACAAATCATGAAACAACAATGAAGCTCAAAGGTGAAATAACCTTGCAATCGTAGATCTAAATGCTCTAAACTATATGCAATGACACTAAAAATGCTCTATAAATAAGCACAATAAAGTGCTTAGCAAGTATAATATTTCCTCCATTTTTTAGTTGCTACACTTTCAACTAAGGAAATTTCTTATTAGATGCTACACTTCTTTGATTGGCTTTTCCTTCTCTCTATATCTCTCATACCACATGATTTTTCCTCTTTATCTCTCTCACATCAAAAAAATTCATCGGAGTCCGCAAAAAAAAGTGTAGCATCTAATTTGATATGGAGGAAGTATAAATATTATTTGGGAAATACCTAATGGTGACCCTTGGGTTTGAGGAATTCTCAGTGGTGGAGATCCCAAAAATAAACCTTTTCCGTTGGTAGCCCTACTTTATAATGTATTCCCAAACGTAACCTTAATGAAGAAGATTTCGTTCATAATAGAGCGTATATAGTTAGTTAACAGTTAAGACGGACAATCTGACATAAAACAAGGCATATTTTTGGGTCATTTTTTGCCTATTTCGACATCAAAATCGACCCTCAAGGGCTAAAACCAACCCTCTAAAATCCACCTTTAAGGGATAAAACCCAAAATGTCTTGTTTTACGTGCAAGTGATCGCCTTAAATATTAACTAATGGAATTTGCTTTATTATTAATAGAATATTATTCATTAAGGTCATGTTTGGGAATAATTTGTAAAACAAGGCTACCAATGGGAAAACTTTTTCGGATTTTCCACCACTGGGTTTGCCTAAGACCTAAGAACCACTATTGGGAATTTTCCTATTATTTTTTTAAAAATAATGGGTCCCACATATAATTAGTTTATTAACCCGATCAACCCCAACAACATGTACTTTATGTACTAAAACCAATAATCATCTACTCTACTAAATAAAATAAGCTAGTCAAATAACACTCCTAAAACTCATTGCAAGTTAAGTTGTATCATCTAATATGGGACGGAGGGAGTAATATGGAACACTTTAAATAGAAAGAGGGAAGGTACTTGTGGATTGTAGAGGGACTAATATAGTACCAATTCCTTTTTCTTCTTTCTACTTTAAGGTTCGACACTATTCATAATTAGATAGAATCTTGTAAATCCTTTTCAATATATAAGAATAAATTATATAGTCATGCTTGGTCTTTTTTTACTAGTCTCGTTAAATACTTAAATAATTCATTATAACTTTTCATAATATGCATCAAAAATATTTATAGACCAAAAGCTTTATTGACAAATGGACACAGTGAAAGTAGGAAAATTAAAAAGGAACAGAGAAAGTACTTCATTAGTAGATTCTAATATTATTTCTCTAATTTTTTTCCGTGTACTTTAAATATAATTGAATTTTGAATGACGTATTTTACTAGTATCATCCTATTTTATTTCACATAATATTTTTACAATATATTTTGCTATTATCTTCATGCATTCTATCTCATATAGTTCCCATATTCTATGTGAACTAGGGTCTGAAAAATTCTAATGTTGGCAATTTTATCAATGGAAAATCCTACATAAACTATTCTAAAATGAAAAATAAACATAAAAAGACCGCGGATTTTTGAACAAGGCCGTCGCAAAGAATTTAGAGGCCCTCTGCTAATATTAAAATTTAGGCCCTCAACGATAAAGATATGTAAGAAGTTTCTATAACTATAATATGCTCCACCATATAAGTTGTATAAACGAACCTATATCTTGTACGTAACATTTGATTTTGTACTAAATAAAGCATTGAATATGAGAGTAGTACTCCATTTCATCCTTAGATTAAAAAGAACAAACGTCTCTAAAGACGTTAGATAAAGTAGTTACAAGTGGAAATATTATGTTAACGTAAATTATAATTACACCGACCAATACGTATTTTAGCATATATTTCAAAATTAATGCTATTTTGAAAATATTAAATGTTAATTAACTTCCGATGTCATTCCTTAGCAAGATTCATAAATACAAAGTTTAGGAAAAAACAATAAAAAATTAATTTTATGTAATATGGAGTAATCTGTATCCAATAGAAAAGCTCCAAAAACATAAATTTCCACAAAACCCAT
Source organism: Patellifolia procumbens (assembly GCA_947645195.1). Lineage (NCBI taxonomy): Eukaryota > Viridiplantae > Streptophyta > Magnoliopsida > Caryophyllales > Amaranthaceae > Patellifolia > Patellifolia procumbens. The sequence goes on along the minus strand of CANSGD010001540.1, from coordinate 267,553 downwards.
AATGCACCCAGTTTTCTATAAGAAAAAATGAAGTTTGGATTATCTTGAGAATGTACCCCCAATAGTTTAGATTTATTCTAAAATAACCCTTATTTGGGATTGTTTTGAGTAGAACGGTCATAGTTGGGATTATTCCAATCAATTTTAAAAAAAAAATTTGGGCCTTTTTAGTGTCAACGGTGGTCAAATATGGCCAGCTCTATGATAAAATATAATTGTCTTTGGTATTCTGATTCTTCATATTTTTCTAATGGCAAGTCTTTAGTATCTTTTCATTAAAGTAAACTGTGGCCTGAATGAAATATTATACAGTCAAAGATCGATAACTTTTTTTTATGTAGGTATGTGGTAAGGAAATATGTATCCTTATCTGAGAATTTACTAATATTCAATGATGGGAAGTGAACTCAGTATCCATATTTGTAAATTTATTTATTTACTAATATGTATCCTTCACAAAATATTTTTCTTCAAGAAATTCATTATACTACTAACCAATAACCATCTTATAGAGTAGACTGTATACTTCCGAAATTCATTGTTTTGCGAAATTTTCCTTCACGAATCGCCCTGCCTAATGAAAACAACAGAAACAAATGAATGAAGTAATGAATTGTATTGTTTTTTACTTTTTTCTTTTTTGAGGGGAAGTGTACTGTTTCTTATAATAGTGGTACTATTAAGTTAATCTAGCATACAGTAGACTAATTTTACATTTAATAAAAGACATCACAAAACATTGTACAAATTAGATAAAGTAAAACAGCTGACTAGGGTTTAGGATAATCCAATATGAGTACTGTAGTAGATTAAATATTGAGAGTCTTGTGCAGTTGTGTGCACGACACAGTTTCGCGATGTGAAGGAAAATTTCATTGCACATTATATATATAGCAAAGATGTGATGAATTGAAAGGAAACCAAACAACTTCATAAAATATCCTTCTAAAATAAGCTAATTACGAAGTAGTTGATTACGAGAATGGTGTCGCTCAAAGTTATGAAACCATTAATTCTAGGATTACTGCTCGTCCTCCTAGCATCAGGTTTTGTACTATATATCTCTCTTTATCCGTATTACTTGTGTTGGACGTTTTTATTACTAAATAACATGGTTATTTCATTTGATTAATTCTTACGAGTGATATGCTAGATGCCTATAGCCAAGGATAAGAATCCAATTTCCTTTAATATTACTCCCTACATCCCATAATATCAGTCATCTTTCTATTTTGGAAGCCAAACTTTAAAAATTTTGACCAAATATTCTTATTAATATATATAAGAAAACATACTTATGTGGGATCTTGTTAGATTCGTCATAATATGTACTTTCATATTATCAATTTTTTATATTTTTTACTAATACGAATTTGAAGACATAAAAGGTCAAAAGTGCACCTTGAAGACTGTGCAAAACAAAACAAAACTTATATTTTGGGACGGAGGGAGTAGCTTAGTACCTTTACATAATGAATTATGGTTTAATTTGCTATAGTAAAGTTACTTAAGTATTGTTTCCTTTATTTATGTTTCATTCGACTATACCCGGTCTTCAAGACGAGTCTTTAAACTGAATATCTCTAATTACACATAAATTTGAACTATAAAACTTCACATTTTCTACGGTTTTTTTAATGTGACGCTTTTTTTTACGCATTTTAAGGGACCGATTTAGGGGTGTAAAACGACTATATTTTTTTACGAAATTGAAACACAAGCAAGTTTGACATTCTATATTACCTGTCTCAAAATTTCGTTGATTAATTTGCTCGTTTATACACCTAAATCGTTCAAAATGCGTGAAAAAAAGTGTCACATTAAAAAAAACGGAGGAAATATTCAGAAAATTATAATCAGACCTATCTAATTTTATTTTGAGGGGATCAGACCTATCTAATTAACAAGATGAAACTTGACTAATTTTTTATTTATATATCGGGGAATAATCTATCGATCAAAGTTTTTAAAATTCGAGCCAAAAATAAAAATAGTGCATATAACTAGGGAGAAGTTTCCTGGGTGGCTTGGTCCACACTAAAAATAGTGTAGACCACATAACTTATGATTGGTAAACTTTAACTTTTAATTACAAAATCTTAACTTTTGAAACAAACCTTAATTTTTCATTTATAACTCGTAACTATTGATTACAAAACCTTAACTTTTGATAGTTAAACCTTAATTTTAACTATAAAATCTTAACTTTTGCGCTTTGTACTGGGTTTACAATAAATTTAGTGTAGACCCGGTCTATATTAGAGTTCGCTCTAGCAACGGGAAAACATATCAGTAATATTGCACCATGCATGTATTGTTACGTAACCAACTAATGTTAAGATGTCAAACTAAAACTTGAATATCCTAATATATATGTACTTCAACGATAAACATTTGCATTTCTTCGATTTTTAAAGATGTTGCAACTCATTACAGTAATGGTACTACCTCCATTTCACAGATATTGTTAAATTTTATAATTTGACGCTATTCACAAATCTCGCTTTTTCATCGTTTTTGATCTATATATAATGAACTATAAGAATATATAATGATAATAAATAATGTTAAAATAAGGAAGTATTATATTATATTATATTAGTACACTATTTATTTATTTTTTTTGCCCCGAAGCATCAAAAATAAATTTATAAAAATGGTTAGTTCCGCCCATGCATAAATTAGGGTTATACGTAGGCTGTTGGATTGGTACAATTTTGACTAGACATGGCAATGGATTTTAAACTCTATCTATTTTGAAGGATATGAAACTAACTTTTTTCAGACTTTGTGGGTAACGGTAAAATTTGGATCTTGGTGTGATCGAATAAGGTCAAAGTAAGTGTCTAATGTTTTCATAGTAAGCCATTATCCAAACCTTACTCAGCACCCTAATAAATTGATATAACAATATCAAAGAGATTCTTACTATCTAACTCATACTCCGCGGAATCACATAAAAACTCATTGTTTGTTCTCTTTCACTAGCTAGTCAAGACTAATCATCCCAAACCCGACCTACTATGCCACCACATTGTTCGAGAATCTTTATATTCTAAGGTACTTGTATGTTATGTGTGTCTGATAGGCCGTTTAGTTGATGTGTGGATATTCATCATGTGTTGTTTAAATTGCTTATTATTTCATAAGGGGAAAAATAGTCAATAAAACAAATGGAAATTATTATAAGCATTGGATTCATTAGGGATTAAATCTCATACTAAACCCGTTAGACCCTATGCATATAGGGTAAGGATATAAGGTTAGACCCTACCAGTATCATCGACTTGATAGAGGGTAATAGTTAGAGGTATTCATAAATATCTAATCTGAGCAATATGATCCTCGTTCGATCGACCTGATCCCGAAAATTGGATATTTGATCCAAAATTTAACATTCGAAAATTTATTCTTGTTTTCTGATCAACTTTTTTGCAATTTGGGATATACCTGAAAAATCCAAAATGTGGAAAAGAATTCAGATCTAATCAATGACTAAGGGCATGTTTAGATTTACTGAAAACAACTGAACTGAACTAAACTGAACTGAACTGAACTGAACTGATTGGATCTGAACTGAACTGAACTGATTTGAGCTGAATTGAACTGAGCTGAACTGAACTGAACTGAACTGAACTGAACTGAACAGAACTAACTGAATTGATAGAACAAAATTAATTTTAAAGATAACTCGGATATTCTGGTATAGAATGGCCTTTCTCCCGATCTAAATTGTCGGATCGGATCATCCGAAATAACCACCTCTAGTGGCCATAGCATTGGTAATGTAAGTGTCTAGCTAGACCATGTTAGATTTTTAAGCTAATAAATGTTAATAGTGAAACATGATAAACAATTTATCTTGACCTATTTCCAAAATCCAAATTATTATTAATTGAACAAGTTTACACCCTTGAAGTATGAAATTCTTTGAATGAATGCTGGTAGTATGATCCTGATAAGGTCAGAAGCACATGTGAATCAGTATCCATGCTCTAGCAATAGTCAAGATGGATTTCTTGCTAGAACGATCACGAAGAACCGTTCTTGATCATCCAAAGTAAATATGAATTGTGTTTAACATTCAAATTGATTTTGAAATTAGGTATGAAGAACGAAAAATCCCAAGAGCGAAAACAAAACTGATGCGAGAAAAATATAATGATTATACTCTCATATTTTTATAGAGATTATGCATCATATACCCGGGTTTACTACGCTCATGGTACACGTAACCGGGTGTATAATAAAAATTTTATCCTCTATATCTCCTTATAAGTTATAAAGAGATTATTCTCTCATTTCCTTGTTCAACTTGGGTCAGTAACCTAATCTTATATATCTTTTAGATTTTCCCATTTCAAATCCAACTTCCCACTTAAGTTATAATCCAATTAAAATTCAATAACCTTATGATACATAGTGTGGCTTTATGTGTGACCCAATAGCTTTAATTGATATTAGGTTTGACTTTTCAGTATAATCAAATATTTACCCATAATAATATATACTCGTTAGCATACCTAAATATATATATATATATATATATATATATATATATATATACTCTTTAGCAAAGTATTATTATTATTATTATTATCTTTTATTAATTCAATATCAATGTCTCAACATAAATCAATTACCTTTAAATAACTATTAACAAATTGATTATTGAAAGCCATATCAATTTATCATCCGTGATTAGTAGTATAGACAAAACCCAAAATGAAGCAATTAAGACGCTATAAAAACTATCTTTATATTACATTAAAGTAAAATAGGTTTTGCCACGTGTCGAAAGCAGATGAATCCAAAGCAAACCATGCACTCTCAAGCATTCTAGGGTTTTTCCAGCCACGTGTCAGCTTTACGTGTTTTTGCATTTTTTAAATTAAGATTTTCGTTTAATTAGGCTAATTAACAACTCATTCCATTCCATTTTTGACGTTGATTCATTAATTAAAGCAATTTTTTCTACCGAAAATCATTAGCTTAATCTATTCCTAAAATAACGTGAATTAAAAATCCTTAATTGAATCAGTTACGGTATATAATTGCATGAGAATACCGAAATTAATCTTTTAATTAAAGGAATTATTTCAACCGAAAATCATTAGCTTAATTTAGGCCAATTAACAACCCATTCCCTTCCATTTTTTTCGTTACTTCCTTAATAATAACCTACCAAAAATCATTAGCTAAATCTATTCCTAAAATAACGTGATATTAAAATCCTTAATTGAATCAATTACGGTATGTAACTGCAAGAGATTTGATTCTTAATATCTTCCTAAAATAATGTGGCAATTATTTGGCTTAATTACAGTAATAACGTGGCTATAATAATTACATGAGATTTGGTTCCTTAATATCTTTCACAAAAATGGAATGTATGGGATTTGCCAATAAATTTGGTGTGCATTATTTTTAATAAAGATTGCATTTATATGATAAAATATCAGTTAATATTATTTGCCATAAGTCTTTTAAATTTCATCTGCCATAAGATATTGAATAAAATATCAGTTAAGATTTGGTTCTTTTTCAATAAATTTGGTTGTCTCTTTAAATATGAATAATCCCTTTAATCATGGAGAATATAACTTGCATATGCCTAAAATAAGGTTAAAGAATATATTTAATTAAGGATTATATCAAATCAAATAAAATCTCCCTTTAATTACATTGCATATGCCTAAATTATGGGGAATAAGTTTTTTTTATTTTCGGTATATAATAGTATATAGATTGGGATTATTATTTGCAATATCAAAATAATTGCCTTATTGAAAAGATAGCCGAAAATTGTCCTTGACTTTAGGAAACAGACTTTTGCAATTATTAATTGGCAAATCTTCTTCCTAATTTGTTGCAAGCCACGTATGGAATAAATTATATTCTTGCTAAAATTTACACAAAAGCAATCTTAAATTAAGGAACAAGATATATGCTAATTCAATTTTTGAGGTTTTAATTTTAATTGATTGATATTAATGATATCAAGCCAGACATTAACTACAATTATAAATAAATCATTTCTCTATCTCCTTTCATTCTCATCTAACCCTAAAATCAAATTTAGTCTCTCTCATTCTAAATGTTTCTCTCTCAAAATGAAAACATGACTCAATTCCATAAAATCATTCAAGAATATTGGAATGGTTTTACAAATTTCTATTGAAGGAAGATTGTTACATTCTTTTATTTCTCCGAATTCGATATTTGATGCATTCTCCAAATGCAATTGAAGAAAGTTTCATAATCATCATCACAAAATATCACAATGGAGGTTTCGAATATTTTGATGAAAGTATCATCGATCTAATCGTTTTATTTTTTGTGTTGTCATTTCTTTATGTATTTTTTTGTTTGTTAATTCATCAAATGTAATCTTTATCCCTATTGAATAATAATATAATTATTTCTTTTTATTCTTTTGTCATATTTATATTCAAATTCGATTATTCGAATATACATTTTGTTTGTTCTTTATGCAATCACAAAGTTGTTCTAGATTTTTACCTAATTATATTTTGAGTATTAGTAAATTGTAGTGTTTTGTTGTAGTAATTTTTAATTTTCTTTGCATTTGTTGAATACGATATCTTGATGTAGCCAACCGATTTATTAAATTATTATTATATATTACTTTTCAGTTTACATTAACCCAAGTAATAACTTGAAAATTTTATGAAAATAGTCACGGTACTTTTCGTAATTTATTTTATTTTTCATTTTAATTGATGGCGTATTTGTAATTTGAATTTACATTCAAAAATTATAATCATTTTCTGCTAAACAAATTCATTTATCCATTGACAATTTTTTTCCTCCAACTTTTTATCTTTTCCAGTAACAAAAGATTACGAATATCTTTCTGGTTTTTTTTTGTGGTAAACCATTCAGTGATGCATATTTTGTTAAAAATCTCCTAAATGAATTTGATACCTTTTCCTTAATTGATTATATTTATTCAAATTTGAATAACTTTGTAATTTTCCGTTTTTATAGCAAAATATCTTAACAAATATTTACCAAGTTAATTAGATAATATTTTCCTTAACTTATTTCATGAATTCAATCTAACCCATAAATTCCCTTTTTTATTGTCAAAGTAGTCAAATTTGACTAACATCTTTTCTTCTCCAAATTTATAACTTTTCCGTTTTTGTGTTTAAAATATTTTAAATTAGATTATGTAAGGAAATCAATATATTAAAATCTCTAACAAAAAATTACGACAAATCTTTCGGGGATGTTTTTTCTTTGGTAAACCATTCAATAACGCCTATTTTTGTCAAAAATCTCCGAAATTAATTAGATAACATTTTCCTTAACTAATTACATTTATTCAAATTTGACTAACTTTGTAATTTTTCGTTTTATAGCAAAATATATATACAAATATTTTCCAAGTTAATTAGATAATATTTTCCTAAACTGATTTCATGTATTCAAATTTGACTAACCCATAAATTTAAATGAACGATCTTTACCATTTACAAACGATATTATACTTATTTTTACCATTTATAAACGATCTTTATAATTTAATTTATTAGGAAATCAATTTAGTTTTATAAATGGTAATTATCAATCAGTTAAACAACTAAACTTCCTATTCCGATATCAAATCACGTTTTAATATTTTAAAATAAATAAAATTATAAATAAATGGTAATTTTTTAGAACATAAAACACTAAACTGCCTCTTTTTATATCAATCACGTTTTAAAATATGATATCAATCAATCATTTAGCTAATCCCAATCAATCAATATCCTATCAAATTAGATCAATCACGGAATCAATCAATCAAGTATTATAAATGGTAATTGTCATTAAAATAAACAACTAAACTTCCTATCAAGAAATCAATCACGGTTTCAATTTGATAGGATATTGATTGATTAAGATGAATCAACTAATCAATTAAATCAACTAAACATTCCATAATTCAATCAAATTATCACATAATCAATCAATCAACAATTAGAATTCTACTCCTATTATAAAAAAATGATTATAACATTTTAAATATTCTAATTATAATAGCAATAAATCAACTATACACTATTCAAATTTGTTTTTTTTAAAACATGTATAAAGTTTCCATTAAGAGCGTGACTGACTGCCAATGGATTAATAAGTTGACTAATCACTTGGTTATTATGTATATTTTTTTTAAAGTAAATATAGTAATGATATCTCATTATATTGATTTAAATCAGATCATATAACATAATCATATAATATATTATAGTATAACCAATTATAAAATCGTAACTTATTAATAATAATATAATTTAGATACATAATATTTAGTCGTTACCTTGTGATATTCATGCCCATAATCATTTTATCAGGTCAATTAACCATAATCTATCTACTTATTACATAATACTTAAGTTCGTTTTTATCCACTTAAGTTCAAATTTTAAAATTAAGCCTAAACCTAAGCACTTACAATTTTCCATGATTGTGTCATATATCATACTTATCTTTACCATTTATAAACGATGTTTAGAGTTTAATTTAAATGAAATTATAACGTCCATAACTAAACTAAATAAAATCAAGATACTTGAGGAAAAATGTTAAATTCAATTTTTATTTTCAAGCCTAAACTTAAGTTCTTACAATTTGCCATCTATTAATCATATATTATACTTATCTATATACCATTTATAGATGATCTTTAGAGTTTAATTGAAATGAAATTATCAACTTTCTAAACGTTAATTATCAATTTTATATCAATCACGTTCTTATACTTTAATTTAAAAGAAATTATATATGTTTATAGATGGTAATTATCGATCCATTAAACAACTAAAATTCCTATTTTCATTTTAAAACCCATAGTCTTTTTATAAGGTCAATTAACCATAATCTAGCCACTTATATATATAGTTTGATTAGCACCATGTAGTCTATATAGATTGATTATATAATACTAGCTCCGGTTTTTTATAGGGACATTTCTTCATTTAGAAATGTTTTTATTCAGTTGAGACACTTCTACCTTTTACCATAAATGGTAGGTTGGTTCACTTAAATATTACATTTTTCTCACTCTCTCTACCTTTTTCACTTTTTCCTTACTTTTACCATTCTTCTCTCTTATTATTCCTTGATCCGCGTGAAAAAGCAAACGTCCCTATGAAAAAATGGAGGTAGTATGTATAAAGTTGTCATTAAAAACGTGATTGATTACCATAAGATTAATAAGTTTTCTAATCACCTATTAAGTATGTAAATATATTTAAGTATATATAGTAATCATATCTCATTATATTGTTTCAAATTATATCATACAATACAATCATATGATATATTATAGTATAATCAAATAGTCGTAACTTATTAATAATAATATTTAGCCGTTAGCTTTTGATATTCAAGCCCATAATCTTTTTATTAGGTCAATTAACCATAATCTATGTACTTAAAAAAAATTCTCAAGTATATTGATTTTATTTAGTTTAATTATGGACGTTATAATTTTATATAGGTTAACATTTGATAATAACATTTTTTTTATTCTTTGATAATAACATTTGATACAACGAAAAAAAATCTTTTATTATCAAGTGTTGTTTCAAATGTTATTATCAAAGAATAAAAAAATAATTTTACACTGAAAGGGAAAATTAAAGCAATTGTATGATCCTCATTAAGTATTTACCTAAATTACTAGCATAATCATTACCATGCAACACGCACAAAATAAATAACCTAAAAAAAATCCACCTAAAATCAAGGGACAAAATCACTTGGGATATATGCCATATAGAGCATATCAAGCTAATTTAGGGGTTATACATTTTTTCTTAATATATTTAATACGTTTAACATGTGTAAGAAACGATAACTAAATTAAGTAAATTTATTTATTTGTAAAACCTACCTTTTACATTATAATTATAAGAATAATATTAAACATAATTTTTTAAAATGATTTTCTAATAAAAAAATCGAGCAATTGAAAAGAATTCTATTATTATAAATAAGGGTTTTTAAGGTAACTATTTTATACCCTAAATTTGCATAATTTTCCAATAACCCCATTAAATCTAGGCATATCTATTTTTAACAAGGCGCTAATAAACCATCATTGGTACTAAAATCATTAAAAATCATATACTTTAAGACCAAAATCTTTTGTAACCTTAATGTTTAGTTATATACTAAAATCAAGTGAATGGAAATCACTTTTCATATGGAAACAAAAAAATTAGATTAATTTATCTGGTAAGATCTCATATAGCATTATTAATTTATTATGATATTGATGATTTAAATTTTCAAGGTTCTTAGCAATAGTATATAAAAATTTAGAAGGTTCTTAACATTATTATGAACATATTCTCAATTACAAATAATTTATGGATCTTGCCATTTTAATGTTAATTTCATAATATATCATTCACATTATAAGATCAGAACGTGAGTATTGCTTGAATATTTGTAAAATAGTACTCCCTCCGTTTTTTTAATATGCACATTTTTCCATTTTGGGGTTTTTTTTTTAATTCGTACCTTTCTACCTTTTCCTATAAATGGAAGGTTGACCCACCTAATTATTACACTTCTCTCCTACCTTTTCTTTCATTCTCTCTACCTTTTTCACTTTTTCCTTACTTTTATTATCCTTTTCTCTTACTTTTACACTTTTTCCTTGGTCCGCGCGCAAAGCAAACATGCATATTAAAAAAACGGAGGTAGTATAAATATTGTAAAAACGAGCTAAATTATGGAACAAAATTATAAAATCAGCATAAATAAGATATGATTTAGATTAATATATATCGTATCTTCAAGGTTTTTAACAATATTGCGCCTGAATATAAGGTTTTAGTAAAAAAAAAATGCAATTCATATATAGTTTTTGACTATAAATAAGTTACGATTTTAATAAAAAAATTACCATAAATAAAGATTCTCATAAATAATGTAGTAATAAGATTTTTAATTTAACAAACACCATAAATAATGATTCTAAAAAAACATAAATAAAGATTCCCATACAAAAAATCACTCAAAAAACCAAATCTGTCAATTTATTATTATACGTTTTTAGGATTTCCATATTTCCAGTTTTTACTTTACTTATTGAATATTTTAGGAGTATCCAATAGATTAGGACTATTAAATACAATTAAGATAATCTGACTTTTCACTACTTAATATCCATATTTAACGATTCTCCTACAAAAAATCACCATATTTATCAATATCACATGTCACCTTTTAGGATTTCCTTATTTAAAGGTTTTTCCATTAATTAAGGAGAATTTTAGGAGTGTCTAATAGATTAAGACTACTAAATGCAATTAAGATAATCTGACTTTTCTAGAAGAACATAATATCTATATTATTTTTCAAAATTTTATATGAACATGCTACCCTTTTTGTTATTTTACTTTTACAAATTCTTCGAATTTTTTTGGATTTCCTTATTTGAAGTTTTTTCCTTTAATTAAGTCACTATACTTAATATTATGTATAAATATGATAGTAGTTTTTACAATTTTGTTGTACATTTTCTCAACTTTACAAGAATCATATTAAAGTTCTTTCAAAATAAAACTACAATGGTGGATCTTTTATGGCAACTAATCAGTATAGATGAAATAAGCAAAGGGAAGAAATTTTACACTATAAGGGTTTAAATAATACGTGTAAGGGAAAGGAATGACTATCTCACTCAGACTAAAGTGGGAAGTATTGATGACGAGTTAACAAAACGTACAATCAATATATTACCTATCCTTTTGCCATAAAATTATATTGTCCATCTAATGTGTATAATATTCTATTTGCATATACTATTGTTTTGTTTAAAAACAATAATAGTTATCCTTTTCTCTAATACGTGATATGTACGTGAGAAATATGAGATTTGTCGCGCGTTTGTTTATTGTTTGTGAAACGAGGGTGCTTTATAGCCAATAAGTAAGAAATGATTTTATACCCCATCCAGTTGGCATTCAAATTTTTGTAGACGAGATGATCCCGAAATTAGTTGCTTTAGCGAAATACATGAAATTCAAAGATATTAGTTAAATTTATGACTCTAACATTACAAAAAACAAATTAATTGGGAAAGTTATTTGTTTGGCAACTAAAGTGGACATTAATTTTTAATTTTGGGTGGTGGTATCAAGCTTGCATAAGATGTGCTCCTAAAGTTATTAAAGAGGGTGAAAACGTTTTTTGTCTAAAAGATAGATACATTGTTAAGAGACCCAATCTTAGAAACTATCTATTTGCATTACTCTTTTGAATTTTCAATGTACAAAATACTCCTTATGACTTTAGATAATTTTTTTATCACAAAAGATTTAGGTTGAAGATTATTGTATCTGACAGAACAAAGAATGAGTTTTTTTATTTTGTATGACAAGGTAGTTTGTGAGTTGGTTAATAAAACTCCCAGAGAGTTTTTGAATCTGCAAGAAGATGTATTATAATTTACCGACACTGTATTGAAAATAATTTTAAAAACCGATTGAATTTAATTAATCCTTACTCGACCTTATTTTATATATTGTGAAAAGGTTATATATAATAAACCAATTATTGTTTGTGTCTATTTATATTCTTAACTTGATTAATTTTCTTTCTAATTAGATCAATTTACGTTATTCATCTTAAACTTAGTTTGTAGTCTTACGATCTCTTAAATAATAACTAAAAATCTATTTACAAAAAAATTTTCCCGTGCATTTTTGCATGGGTCTAAAAAAGCTAGTTTTCGCATAAAAGAAGTACTTAATCCAGCCTAGGAGTCTTAGTAATTAACAGAGTGCGACAATTTTTGCAGATTTGACTTTAGCAAGTATGCGTGAAGTGATGAGCCGGATGGCTCAAGAAACGCCGAGCGAGTGCTACCCACTTGATCATGGATGCCTAGGTACTTCTATCTAGGAAAATTTGTGAAGAACCCCCTACAACTTTTCAGTTTTTGTGAATAACTTCCGGTAACTTTTTTCTGCAAAAATAACCCCCAGGAACTTATTAAAGTTATTGGATGCACCCCCAAAAATGTAACGCCGTTAAAACCTGCCGTTAAGTGGGGTCCACTTTATTCTTTCCCTCCTAAAAACTCAATAAAATTACTTTTCTACCCCAATTAAACCCAAGTGATTTTCCTCTCCCTTTTCCCATTTTTCCACCTTCAATCTCTCTCCTCTTTCCTTCCCATTCCCATCTCCAATCTCTCTCCTCTTTCCTGCCATTTTTCTGTCATCTTCTTGCCAAGTCCAATTCCAGTTTTTATCAATTATTGCGGGCAGCCGAATATGATTTTAGGAAGCCAATACGCCATGGTATTTTAGGAGTTCCTGGTTATGTTCAGTTCACATCTCCTATACGTAGATACATGGATCTTCTTGCCCATTATCATGCCCGTCCTACTCTTCATGCCGACTGTACGGAACCAATTGATTAAAGGCGATACTATCTTTCGTGTGTTGTTCTTTATTCATGCTGTTTAATCATAATTATGAAAAAATTCCGACTGATAGAGAGCTCTATTCAAGAGTTCAAATTTCTAATGTTAAAACTTACAAGTGTCAGTCTTATGAAATTCGAGAAGCCCATGTTGTTCACCCCTAATCACTACCAATATTAAAATCTATTCTTTAAATTGATAACATGAACTCTGAACTGTAGGATGAAATAATTGAATTATATTAATACTGATTCAAAAGATCAGCCAAACCATTCTCTCAAATTAATAAACTACTACCTGCATATTCTCTACTCTCAGTCACTCACTGCTCAGGCATAGGCATGGAGTTTATGGCTGGTAGTGCTAGTCTGCTATCTTTATTTACCAATGTATAGAGGTTACTAGAATTTTTCCCATCAATGTGTGGCAGATTTATAATACGAATTACCCACCATTGAACACTTTACTAATCTGATTCATCCCATCAATATGAAAAAAATCATATGCGGAAGATTGATTTTTTCTAGCTGCTGGGTGAAGGTGAAAATGGCAGGAAAGAGGAGAGAGATTGGAGTGGGAATGGGAAGGAAAGAGGAGAGAGATTGAAGGTGGGAAAATGGGAAGAGGGAGAGGAAAATCACTTGGGTTTAATTGGGGGTAGAAAAGTAATTTTATTGAGTTTTTGGGACACAAAAACTGGAAAGTTGTAGGGGGTTATTCACAAATTCTCCTTCTATCTATTGTGGTGAATTAAGGTGCAGGATATTTGCATTTAACGCTGGCGTATGTTCTTCTGATTGGACTTCACCACCACCACCAATGAAGCCTTAATTGAGCAAGGATATCGTCTCTTTCTGTGATAAGTGGATAGCAGATTTATTTGCAACGTATATGTTTCACAAGAATGTTCTATTTAGTTTGTAGTTTAAAATAAAATGAATAATAACATTGTTTATGAATGTTAAGTTAAATAAAGTTTATGTCATGGAATCCTCTAACATATACTAAGTTATTTCAGGTTATTTTGTTTCTCTTTTTTGTCATGAAAATTGAAATTACTTGAATGAACTTTAGTAATTGTATGTATTTGAATCACATGAATGATTTTACGGTGGTCGTTTGAAACTTAACTAATGTCCTTCAAAGCTTTAATATAAAAGGACATTATCTTCTTTAATGGGTTTAACAAAATAGGACATACATTGCCGTCTTTAAGTTTTGTTACATGTTTTTTTGCCGGTAATGCCCTCTTTGGTTAAAGGACATAAGCAGACAGAAAGTGATTTAAAAGAATTATAATGGTTATATTTCAAACAATAACCATAAATTTCTTACTACTACATACGTAAAGATCATGTTTTTGCTTTATTTATTCGATTTATTGATATTTTTAAGTATCTTTTTTTAAACTTAAATATGGCCTATTCACAATTGATATCTTTGTTTAAGAAGATCTTTGGTTTTTTATTAGGAAAAATTGATCCTTGATGATTCCACCTATGCTCAATCTTCCTATACCGATGTTAATTTATGATAATTTGATAATAATCCCACCTTTGAAAAAAAAAAACCTCTTCAAAATGGGTATTTTATTTGAAACTAGAACTTGTTTAACTCGTTAAAAAATCATTGACTTATAAAATATTGTTAAAAAAGTTGTTAATTTACTTAAAATAAAATAAAATAACCTAAATAACTTACCCCACTCCCTCCCTCCCTCTCCCATACGATCCATCCCCGCTCCGCCCCCCGCAGCCACTCCTCGGGGTCCTGCACCACTCGCTAGCCCCTCCTAAACCCTTCCCTTACTCCGGAAACCACTTCCCCTCCCCAACGAGGGATGCAAAACTACTGAAAATCACTGATGAAGCATGCAATTGAACGAAAACCACCATAAATCAATGTGGATGAGCAATTGAAACATTTGTTAGAGTTTTTGCGCTGTTTTCTCTTTCGATTTGCGAAAATACAATGGTTTCAAGGGTGAGAAGGATTGGGGTGATATTGGTTAGGGGTGTTCATTTTGGATTATCCGATCCGATCCGAAAATTTCGGATACCCAAAATTTTGGATATCCGAAATTTCGGAACCGATACCCGGATAATCCGATCCGAATTTTTTTTGAAAAAAACATTTAAATCAATTTTATTTAATGAAAAAATTAACGAATATTTCAGATCGGATATTTATCCGGATATCCGAAAAATATTCGATTTTTAAAGCATATTTCGGATATCTGAAACGAACTAAAGGGTGATCCGAAAAATATTTGAAATACTATATTTCGGATCGGATCAATCGGATTGGATTTTTGTGAACACCCCAGTATTGGGAGTGGAGTGTAAGGGAGGGTAGTTTGAGGAGTGGGGGAGGGTTGCGGGAAGGGAGGGTAGTGAGGGATGTAGTGCTTGTTTTTTTTGTTTTTTAAGTTCATTATCAATTTTTTAATTAAAATTAAGAGTTTTAGTAAGAATCTAGGTTTAAAATATACTTAGTTTTTATTGACATAATTAGGGTAGTTAATTACCTGGATTTGTAGGTCGCTAACAAGTGTCGATACATTTTGAACAGACCTTTTCCTATGGTGGAATTATTAACGGATTATCAAAAGTTGTGACCAATATGAAAAGAACATGCAAATTCCTATTATTTTTTCATTATCAAAATTTACCAGAAGGACAAACGGGTCGTAGCCCAAACGGATCGAACACATGGAGCTGTAGGATTAAACAGTAGCTGACTCCAAACTATTTAATAGTTGTACGAATCTATATCGATTATAAAAGCTTTTGAAACTAATCTCTAAACTAATACGTAGGATAACAAAAATGATGATACCGATGATACTAAAGCACTAAGAATGAGCATCATCACTAACATGAATTGATTAGACACAACTTATATTCCAGTTAATGAATCGAAGCTTAGGAGAGATGACATGCTTTCGAAAACGAATTAGTTTAAGACCACTTTCGTGACTACATAGCGCCTAACTATATGCGTGTTACATATTTTCATGGCTAACATACAAAATTAGATGCATTAAGACTCAATATCAATATAGTTCTCAATCTCGATTCTCACTATTTTCATGTGCAAATCTCAACCAAATATCACGTTTATTTTAATTAATATTAGGTTTGAATTTTCAGTACCATCAAAGATTTAACCCATCTCTATACTATCTCTATACTATAAGGAAAGAGGGGGAGTGGAGACCAAAATTAAGAATGAAAAACATTTAAATTAAATCAAGGAAATTATTAAGGAATTAAGTTTTATTTTCAAACTTAGCCATGAAATTTTTAGTCAAAAATGTTTAAAACTTCAAACTAAAATATTTATAAATCTACAAAGTAATAACAATTAAAAAAAGTATCAATGTTATATTTTCTTGAGATCTATAAACAGACACGCACTTTGCTATATTTTTATATACTTTTGATTTTTTTTATTTTTCAAATACATCAGTAATTGGTTGCACATGAGAATGTGCATTTGATCAAATTGATTATGAAACATGATAAAATATTTTAAGATGAGTAAAAAAACAATAGAGGGAGTGGGATGTTACTCATGAGTGATGATGCTAATGATATTTTCCATTAATCTTTTGTAAATTTTTTATATTTTTTTTAGCTTTTTGTTTTTAAATCACTATTGTTAATATACTCTCTAATATTTATTACTCTTTTTTTTATGTATTTAATTTTTTTTTACTATTTACACTCTTTTGTGATTACAATTACACCCTCTAAAAAACAAAATAACTAAGTTAACGATTATTTTTAAAAGTACGAAAAATGTGTACACTTCACTGGAGAAATTACAACGTAGTTTCTTCAAATCCTTACATATTAATCTTTTTCATAAGGCACGCATCGCGTGCATATATGGCTAGTAATAATATATATTCTCTAGCAAAGTAATACTACTATTATTATTATCTTTTATTAATTCAATATCAATGTCTCAACATAAATCAATGACCTTTAAATAACTATTAACAAATATGAACTTGATTACTGAAAGCCATATCAATTTATCATCCGTCATTAGTAGTTTAGACAAAACCCAACATGAAGCAATTAAGATATTATAAAAATTATTTTCAAGAAGTACTTAATCCTGGCTAGGGTAGATGTTTTGACTTTCCAACATTTTTTTTAAAGTAGTACTGTGTTTGTACGTTGTTATCTAGCTAGAAATACTTTTGATTGACATTATGCTTAATGAATCTGAACTCAAGCTTGAGGCTGTATTATTGTATGTATTAGTTTTCATATTGACAACCTTTTAATTTAATTTATATATATGTACCTCGTATTATACTAAACTGTACAGTATTTGTACGTACAACAATAGCAGGCATAAGTATTATAATCTGCAGCAATAACATTAAGAAAAGGGTTGAGATACGGTCACATGTCTCTTTGATTCAGGCAAAGAAACCGGTGACACTCAAAAACCGGTGACACTTATTGAGGTCCTAGTTTGTGATGACTGATATGGGCCCATTGTCATATTTCCTTGGTATTTCAATCAAACGCACCTCTCAGCACATTTTCCTATCTCAAAACAAGTATGCATAGAAAATTCTAGAGCTAGCCCATATATATCCTCCTACAATCCCTGTGCTACTCCTCTTGACTGTAAGGCCAAACTCAGCGCCTCCAGGTCCTTCCCATTAAGGACCCCACTTTATATCGACATCTTGTCGGTGCTTTTCAGTACATCACTTTTACACGCCGTGACATCTCCTATGTCGCTCAACAGATTTGCTTATTTATGCTCAACAGATTTGCTTATTTATGCATGACCCTCGCTCAACAGTCTTAAAAGTAAATGTCTATTGGAATAGAAATGTTTCTCAGACTTTGGACGTCGGTTTGTTCCTTATACAAACTGTACTACCTATATTAATATAATTAACCTCATCGCCTTCATCAGCCTCCAATTTCCAACCAAAAGTCGGAAAATAAGATGAACTCTTAGAAACCCCACCTCATATACTCGCTCAAAAGGAAGGTAAATACAGACTTCCAAACTTTTGAGAAGTTATGGTTTCAACAAAAGTAGAGCCTTTTATTCAATAAACACAACCTTTCAGAAATGAACATGTATAGCTTACTAGTTGAGAAAAATGAACATCAACCCAGCTAATGATCATCATCAGATTCATATCCTTCCTCTTCATTCTCTACTTCATCATACCCAAAGCCTTCTACCTCTCCTCATCGACTCATTTACCCTCCATTGTTGGTCCTTGAGACATTGATATCAATTAAATGTATAGCCTCTCAAACCTATTAAATTGCAGTAGATAAATAACACAATGTTTCAGTTTCTGACTTCAGAAATTGCCTCTTCAGACCCACAAAATAATCATGATATTTGACTACAATCAAATTAGTATAGTGACATGTCTCTCTTAAAATTAACATGAAAAGGAACCAACTAAAAACACTGGCAAAATAAGATGCAAATGAATAAGAGAAACCTATAGAACAAAGAATGAACAAAAATAATTACACATATAAGAAATATGTTACCCTAAGTCCCTGAAGTAGAAGATTTAATCAAACATTCATCCATCAGAGAATATGAATAAGCTTAGAAATCGCGAAAAGAAAAAGAATACAACTGAAGAAATAGATTATTATTACTCTTATCGTGAAACAATACATGTCATTCCACTTGGTCCTTCAATGATTCCAGTCATCGGGAGATCGGGCGACTTAGCTGAGAGATTGAGATGTCGTTTCTACTCTCCCTGAGAGATGCAATACACATAAATAGTGTGGTATTTCTCTGTCTTCATCATCATTTCTGCTTTCAAATTCGATAGACAAGATATGTTAGTAGTAAAAAAAATTTGAATGTATGAATTTAGGATAGAGATTAATCCTTTAATATACGCCATAAATCTATCAATTTGAAGTACTTTATACAATCGACATCATGAAATTCTTCGAATCGACTAGGTAGATAAGACCTTATTGAATTCATGTTCATTCTGAAAGAAATATGAAAATTTGAAATGGAAATCAATCAAAAAGGCTGAATATAGGGTTCAACTTCATTAGAGGAACTTCATTAGAGGAGAGACAGCGAAAGACTGACCTTACGAGAGAAAAGGAGATTGCCGAGGCTGACAACACCGACGAAATCACTGCTGATTGTTATCCCCGACGACACAAATTGCTGCTGAGCACCGATGATTGGAGACGAAAATGACAGCAAATTGTGCCCAGAGTAGGACATGACGACAACAATGGTGGTCGCCTGGTCGGCGTTGGGTTTGATAGAGGAGCAAGTGAGAAGTTCGACTTAATACTAATTGAGGAAGATGGGGGGCTCAGCATTTGTCTTATTGTTTTTTATGCTTTTCTTATTTAATTGTAAAACACTAGTATTACCTATGGTGTCGCCTATTATGTAAAGGGGACGGTCAAAGCTTATGTGTCGCCTCCAAGAAGAAAATCGTGCTATAGGTTGAGCTTAATGCGTCGGTTGCAAATAAAACTTAGACACCTAAACTTAATGCGTTCCCTCTTTAGTTTTGAGGCGACATAAAAGGCGAATTGCAATTTTTTTTTGAATTGTTGGTGGACTTATTGCGTCGCTTATTTTAAAATAAGTGAAGCCAATAGTTTTTGTGTCCCATATTTTAAATAGGCAACATTAAAGGGGCGATTCCGTATGGTGTTTTTATAGTAGTGCATAAAGATTAAACAACTCTACCCATGAAGAATATGTTACCTTCGTTCCGTCTAATGCACGAACTTTGTGGAGTATAACAGCCCACAGTGAAAACTGGATGAAGGCTCTTCGAGGAGGAGGAGTCCTTTGAAGCATCTGCTGCGATGGCAGCTTCGCAGGAGGCGTCTGGGAAAAAAAGGGACAGACTTGCTGTAGCAGTGCCGCTAGGTCCAAGAACAGAGAGAGAAAATTAGCCTTGCTCTGATTACCATGAAAGATGGTGAATCCCTTGATTGGAATACAACCTAGGAAACTTACCAAAACTATACAAGACAAGTTATCAAATACAATACTATACATAAATACAATATATACTCTAATAGTTACAACTTAGTAACCTCTACATCAAGTACATAAAGGGGTTACAAGGTGTGTCATCATGAAACTTTATTAGTCATATACATGTCATAAATTATGAGGCTAATAACCTTATGAGTTAAAAACTCATCCATCCATCAATATATTCATAGCCCATCCATACCTAAAATGGATACGGATTATATCCAACCAAATGCTACAACGTGTGACCTCATAGAACCAACAAATATGAGTAGTTGGCCCAATCTCATTAGTCCAACAAACCGTAATTAACTTCTAGCACAACGTTACAATAACATAATATTATTAGATATTTCAACATTATCAATTTACAATCTAGTCCTCAAAACGGAATCATTTACGTCCAACTTAATAATTCGGACTTGAAACTTAATTATATTATAACTCCTGTTACTTCCACTTCATCTTTTCTTTCCTCCTTCAATAGCACTCCACCGACACACTGATTGATTAGGGCAATAATAGTAATCCCTCTTGTTCTTTCGTGTGAGATTCAACAACACACAGGTCACTGATTAGCGTATATAGTAGTCACATGTTAAAAGACATGTACATGCAACTGTGCGTAAAACACGAGAAATACGTGGAAGGACTAGTAATTGGCAAAAATACAATGTGGTATAACATTATTGGCTATCCTTAACCTAATAATTATCTCATTTTCCCATCACCATGATCATTCATTTACGATTATCTCTCTTTTTACTCCATTATACTCCATCTGTCTCTTTTTATTTGTTCTACTTTTCATTTTTTATCTGTTTATTTTTTCCTACTTTTTCATCTTTCTTATACGGAAAAATTATATCATATCTACTTTTATTTTATCACTTTTTAGTCCCACATATAACTTATAATTTTCTTTCACCTACTTTAATCACCACATTTAACTATAAAATAAGTTAATTCTTTAATCATTGTCCTCACTCACATGCCTATAGGCTATGACATCATATTTCTTAACATTTAGAGTTACAATAAATAGGACAAACAAAAGAAACGAAGGAAATATGTTCTATTAAAGTGATACCGAGGTCGAAATTTGGCATAATTATTCTATTAAATATTATACCTCCAAAACAACATTGTAAGAAAAAGTAATTTCTTTTCTAAAATCTTAACAAATCATCTTATAATCTTGAATTTTCTATTAAATAATTTTTTTCAAAAATTTATATCATAATAAAGCAACAACCAAAGATGATACATCTCCAACCAAAAAAAAGAAAAAAAATGACATATGTCAACACCACATTTAAAAATTTCTACGTAAATAATTTCTTTTTGATATAAATGAAAAAAAAATCCCTCTAGCATGAGAGAGAAGTACTTATTTGAAACCCGCTTCAAGTCTGAAGCACCTTAGAGGGCTTGAATTATGTTACGCAGGGTGCTTCGCCTTGAAATTATGTGAAAGTGGTAAAATTAGTGGGTATATAATACACGGCACTGGCAGAAAGTTATCATGTGAAAATTGGAAATTGAGCTTTAACTTACCAAGCCTATTCCTAAGTGACATTAGGGAGTTAATGACAGAGGTGAATCTATGATTTGAAAGGTAGAGATGCTGTTAGAAAATAAATTAACTATTCGGAAAATAAATAAATTAATATATTAATGTAAGCATAAAACTAAACCTTGCAAAAACAAACGTCTGGCCGCGTGAAGAGATGAGAGGTGAGGTTTGAACCTCTGAGATGAGTGGCGTGCAACTGCAAGAGAGAGCCTCCAATTCTTTATTGGGTCAGGTTTCTTTTTTCCAAAAGATGTGTTTCTAAGGTCTTTTTGCCTCATATTCACTTTAAAAAGCATTATCTATACATATACTATAGTTGGGCTTTCCATCTTTTGCTTGTTTTTCATTTTTTAGAGTCGTGGTACGCCCCAATGTACTACCTGAATTGGCTCATGGTTAATGGTATTGATTCTAATTTATGATGGAAGAACTTAATTATAGATTTCTGTCTTAATATAATATAAGCTTAAAAGTGGAGCAACGTTAAGGACTTAACTAGTAATAGTAATTATAAAATTCCGCCTCCTAATTAGCTATTTACTCATCAATCCCTTCATCCCAAAGTAAGTAATTTGTTTAATCAGAAATAACGTTGCGCTCATAATGGAACCAAAAAGTGTAAAATAATGTAGTTGTATAGGCCGGGGTACCACTCACTAAAATCTTGTATAAATAGGGCCATCCTACCTTACTCTTTTCGAGCACGTACTAACAAGCTAAGCTCAAAGTAATAAAATCTAAAGTAGCTAGGTGCACAAATTTAAAAAAAAAAGGGTGATCCATATAAAATAATCGCAACCATCCTTATTTGGGTCCTCTTTGTGTCTCCATCTCCTTCCACAGCCGCAAACTCCCCAGTAATCTATGACATGGTCCATGTTGAAGTATAGAACTAGGTTGGTTAGACTTGTTAGTTGTTTCCTTAATTCAAGTATTAGTTTGTTATTCAAGTATTAGTTTGTTACTTAGAATCTTGTATTAGTTGATTAGATTGTAAAGCTATAGTATAAATAACTTAATAGCTTGTAACTCATTACTTAACACAATAATAATACAATGTAGTCCTTTATTTCTTCCTCTCATCTCTCTTCTCTTCCTCTTTACTGCTTCTCTATTTTCCCCCTTTAAGCTTCATGATTTCATCAATGGAGTTCAACCTCCATCTCCATTCATGAAATCTAACATGGTATCAGAGCGGGTTTAATCCTAGCTCAATTCATTCCGCAATTATTCTCTTTAAAATTCCAGAAAAGGTCATTTTTTTTCTAAAAATTTTCCGATCGAATTTTTTGATCATTACTCTCAAATTCGTGCAACGTTCTTGCTCAAAATCTCCTCAGTTCTTACTCGAGTTCAAGCAATTTGGATTCGATTTTACATATACTCTTGCGTTTTGTTTAAAAGAATTGGATTCGAAATTCATGTCTTCCCCCAATTTTTAGGGTTTGCTGGGTATTGTTCAATCCATACAAAATTTCCCCGAAAATATTACAAATCAGTCTAAACTTCTCATTCTCATACTAGATTCTTCTTCTTCCTTCATTTTCGGATCAAATTAGAATCGAATCTCACAAATTTTGGAATTCCATAGCATCTTACGAGTTTCTTGAAATTTATGAGAAAATATCTACAAGTTCTTTTTGGGTATCAAAGATTTGTCTTTTCCGTCAACATTGTATTGTTGATTGTGAAGCAATTCAAGGAAATTCTAATTTGCAAGTTTTTTAGATTTTGCAGCAATTCATATTCATTTCTTCAAGAATTTCTGGTTTACTTTTTGATAAGTTGAAATAGCGTATTGGTGTGGCAAGCACTCTCTTCTAGTTCAAAGGTGGTTGTTGGTTTAGTTCTGTAGGAAGTATGACTGGTAGATTATAAAAACTTATCTGAGAAATTGCTGTGCCGTGATATGATCACTGCCCTAAAGTTGAAATTGCCCCGCTACGAACACATGGACTCGTGGCAAACAACCTCCAGGGTTAACACAACACTGACTCGCCGGTGAAGTACAGAGAGACAGTTTGAGAACGCTCTTAATATTGCCCAGAGATTAACAGAGAGAAGTATGAGAGGATAATTTTCTGTGTGTTAAAAACTGTGCCAGGAAGGGGGTATATATAGGGACAGAAGAAGGGAAAACTGACTCCTAAAACCGTGTTAAAAACGGTAATTAATGGGCAAAGGAAACTGCCCACTAACGGCTAGTGGAAGCAGTCAATAAGGAGTGGATTCAGGAATTGACTGATTCCATAACAGTCATATAAGGATGACAGATTTTTCCAGTAAAAATTTAGTTAAGTTAAGTTATTTCCCAAAGCCCAAAGCCTAAAGCCCAAGGCCAAGGCCCACGGCCCGGTCCGGGCCGGCGGCGGCGGCGGCGCGCGCGCGCGCGTGTGTGGACTAGCCCAATCAAGAGCCCAACCACAAAAGCCTACCAAGTCACCAACTCAATAGATACTAGGAACATAACTATTAATAAACTCACCACTCACCTCTTATTCTTCCTATATGGGATCCCCAACTCTTCATATTATTTTGAAGCAACTCAAGAGTTTTTGTATTACTCTTCTCACAAACTCCAACAATCCCCCACATGATTCAAAAGAAGAGACAGAAAGAAACGGGGCTGAAAAAGAAGATTTGGGCAATAGATACTCAGTTTTGTAAGCATCAATGTCTTAGAGACTTGAATTGATACCCAGTGCATACAAGTATGTCATATTGTCGTATTAGGTAGATTTCTCTTTGAACCTTCTACGGAGTTCATAATCAATACTTGCGCACTAAACCTTTTTCAAAATAAGAAACGTTCTCGCGATATATATATAAGTGCCCCACAATACCTGGATTTTCATGAATGCTCTAGAGATCCTAAGCCTTAGGGATCTCATAGGGGATTGGGCGTAACCCCCACATTCACATAGGTAAGTTCATCAAGTTTGTACTGTTTCAAACCACCTTCTCAAGGCTATGAACTTATTAAGAGTATTTTACTCATCCTTACACATTTTACAGTAAAAAACAAATACTACATCACTTTTATTAATATAGGAATGGTAGTAGTATCTACTACTTGAGTTCTTTTATGACTTAGTTTGACCCTTGACCTTAGAAACTTTCTAAGAAGGGTATCCATCATAATTCACTCCACAATAGGCTTTAAACCCATTCCTTGTGCCGACTCTAGCACCATTTTTCTACAAAGGCCTTTGGTGAGAGGATCTGCAATATTCCTCTCTGACTTTACAAACTCGAGTGAAATTACATTATTTCTAATTAGATTTCTAACTATAGCATGCCTCAAGCGAATATGCCTCCTCTTTCCATTATAGGCTTGATTATTCGCGACCCCAATTGCAGCTTGTGAGTCACACCGCATTGAAACTGATGGAGCTGGCTTCCCCCACAATGGAATATCAGCTAGCAAACTCCTTAACCATTCAGCTTCCTGTCCTGCCAATTCTAAAGCAATAAATTCAGATTCCATAGTAGATTTGGCAATACAAGTTTGCTTTGATGATTTCCATGATATAGCTCCACCAGCAAGAGTAAAAACAAAGCCACTAGTAGATTGAATCTCATCATTATCAGACACCCAATTAGCATCACAATATCCTTCTAGAACACAAGGTGTTCTTTGATAATGCAAACCCCAATTGATAGTGCCTTTTAAATACTTCAACAATCTAATCAAAGCACCCCTAATGCTCCTGATTAGGATTGTGAGTATACCTACTCAATCTACTAACAGCATAAGCTATATCCGGTCTAGTATAGTTCATCAAGAACATTACACTACCAATAATTTTAGCATATTGTTCTTGTGATATACTATCTCCTTTATTCTTTTTCAAATGAATACTAGAATCATATGGAGTTTCATAGGAACACAATCATATTGATCAAACTTCTTTAAATTTTTTTCAATATAATGAGATTGATTTAAAGATATGCCATATGACGTTCTAGTAATCTTTATCCCAAGAATAACATCAGCCTCTCCTAAATCCTTCATTTCAAAACACGAATTTAGGAAACTTTTAGTTGCATTCACTATGTCTATATTGGTCCCAAAAATCAACATATCATCCACATATAGACATATGAAAACACAACCAATACCATCTGTTTTGGAATAAACACAAGCATCAGAATCATTTACTAAAAAACCATTTGAAGTAATAGTTTGATGAAATTTATCATACCATTGTTTTGGTGCTTGTTTTAAACCATACAAAGATCTAATGAGCTTGCATACCTTGTCCTCTTGACCAAGAACAACACATCCTTCAGGTTGCTTCATATAGATCTCTTCATTTAGCTCACCATTCAAAAAAGCAGTTTTCACATCCATTTGATGCACAACAAGATCATGAATGGATGCAAGTGCAATTAATGCTCTAATAGTGGCTACCTTGGTCACTGGTGAATAAGTGTCAGAAAAGTCTAGACCTTTCTTTTGGTGATGTCCTCCAACTACAAGTCTAGCTTTATACTTGTCTAATGTCCCATCAGGCTTGCACTTCTTAGTAAAAATCCACTTACTACTCAAAGCCTTACAACCCCTAGGAAGGTCAGTCAAAATCCATGTGTTGTTACTCATAATAGACTCTATTTCACTGTTAATAGCCTCCATCCAAAAACTAGAGTCAACAGATCTCATGGCCTCCCCAAAAGTTCTAGGGTTCTCTTCCAATATAAAAGCACTTACTCTTTGCTCATCTAGAAATCCTTTTTCAGCTAGGAAAGAAGTAATGAAGTCAGGTCCATAACTAGTCTCAGTTCTAGTTCTTTTACTCCTTCTAGGTTCTAAAGTCTCACTAGATGATGCAATGTTATGATGCAAAGTAGAAGAAGATGCAACAGGCAAGCGTGTTTGTACACTAACTTTCATAGGAAAAATATGCTCAAAGAATTCTACATCCCTTGACTCTCTAATAGGACCAAAGCCAGAAGCATCCTTAAGAATAAGTCTATATGCAGCACTGTTAGAAGCATACCCAATAAAGATTCCATCAACAGTCTTAGGTCCAATCTTACTCCTTTGAAATTCAGGAAGTCCTAATTTTCCCAAGCACCCCCACACTTTAAGGTAACCCAAATTAGGTTTAAAACCTTTCCACAATTCATAGGGAGTCTTATCTAACTTCTTATGGGGAACTCGGTTAAGCACATAGCAAGCAGAAAGAATTGCCTCCCCCCACATGTTAGTAGGCATCCCTGAACTTATAAGCATAGCATTCATCATATCCTTAAGAGTCCTGTTTTTTCGCTCAGCTATTCCATTTTGTTCAGGTGTATAGGGAGCTGTAACCTCATGTATAATTCCATTAGATTCACAAAATTTCTTAAGTGGAAGTCCATCATATTCTCCACCCCTATCTGATCTTACTCTCTTTATCTTAAGGTCTAACTGGTTTTCTACTTCGGCTTTATAAATAAGAAATTTCTCTTCAGCCTCATCTTTCGTACTTAACAAGTAGACCTTAGTATAACGTGAGAAGTCATCAACAAAAGTAATATAATATCTCTTCCCTCCCCTACTCATAGAGTTCTTAAAGTCACCTAAGTCACTATGGACTAGTTCTAATAGGGTCGAGGAACGAGAAACACTCTTGTTGAATGCTTTCTTAGGGTGTTTGGCCTCTACACATACTTCACATTTGTCAAAAGAGGTATTGCTAAAGTCAGAAATAAGACTAAGTCGTTTGAGCCTTTTAATGGATGCAACATTCACATGACCTAGTCTAGAATGCCATAAAGAAACAGACTCAGCAATATAAACCGAAGCAGTAGAAATTTTATTATCAGAAATTACATCCAAAACAAAGAGTCCAGCATTACAAAATCCTTTACCCACAAAATCACCATTTCTGGTTAATACAAGTCTGTCAGATTCAAAAGTTAATTTAATTCCAGCCTTGTTTAAAAGTGCACCAGATATGAGGTTTCTGCGGATATCAGGAACATGCAAGACATTTTGCAAAGCAATGGTTTTTCCAGAGGTTAACTTTAGAAAAACCTTTCCTTTGCCTAACACACTCACAGTGCTTGAGTTGCCCATGAAGACACATTCTCCTTCTGAAACTTTATCATAAGTCTGGAACATTTCCTTGCTTGAGCAGATGTGGCGGGTAGCTCTAGTGTCCACGACCCATTCAGAAATGTTGCTAATCAGGTTCACCTCGGACACCACAGCAGCAATAATGTCATCTTCAGCAAGGTTGACTTGTGCTTTGTTGTCTTTTGGTTTGGTGACAGCAGCATTTGAAGAAGCCTGTTTGTTTCTACAATCCCTAGCAGCATGTCCAAATTTACCACAAACATAGCAGTTACCCTGAAATTGCTTCTTACCCTTAAACCCATTACCATTCTGCCTAGTTCCGTGAACATGGTTATGACTTTTACCCTTTTTCCCTTTTCCAGAATTTTTAGACTCAATAAGGTTGGCTAAAGTGGAAGAATGGTCAGTCTTTCCTTTAGTCTGAATTCGGTTTTGTTCCTCAACCTTAATGTGGGAAACTAATTCCTGAAGGGTGAAGTCTTTTTGCTTATGTTTCATAGAGTGAACATAGGTCTCCCAAGAGGGTGGCAGTTTCTCTAAAAGGCAATTAGCTTGAAATAAATCAGGAATAACCATACTTTCAGCAGCAAGTTCAGCACACAAATGTTCATAGTCATGGACTTGGTCTAAAACAGGTTTGTCATCAGTCATAGTAAATTTTAACCAACGACTACAGGCATATTTCTTAGTCCCAAAATCATCTAGTCCATACTTAACCTTAAGTGCATCCCAAATATCCTTTGCCTTTTTCGACTTACTATAAATCATATATAAAGGAGCAGTCATATAATGCAATAACATTCCCCTACATGTTTTATTATCTTTCTCAAAATCCCTAACTGCGTCAACAGGAGCAGCATCAAAAGTTAAGCAGTAATCTACCCCAATTTGGCCTAAAAAGAATTCCATTTTATCAGACCACATAATATAATTTTTTCCATCCAAAGGGTCTAATTTCGACATATCAGGAACAAAGGGGTTGACAGAATTAAGAGGAACAGCAACAGGAATACCAGCCATAATAACAGTATAAAAAACGGAAAGATTTCAACTTTAGATTGTAGGAAGTATGACTGGTAGATTATAAAAACTTATCTGAGAAATTGTTGTGCCGTGATATGATCACTGCCCTAAAGTTGAAATTGCCCCGCTACGAACACACGGACTCGTGGCAAACAACCTCCAGGGTTAACACAACACTGACTCGCCGGTGAAGTACAGAGAGACAGTTTGAGAACGCTCTTAATATTGCCCAGAGATTAACAGAGAGAAGTATGAGAGGATAATTTTCTGTGTGTTAAAAACTGTGCCAGGAAGGGGGTATATATAGGGACAGAAGAAGGGAAAACTGACTCCTAAAACCGTGTTAAAAATGGTAATTAATGGGCAAAGGAAACTGCCCATTAACGGCTAGTGGAAGCAGTCAATAAGGAAGGGATTCAGGAATTGACTGATTCCATAACAGTCATATAAGGATGACAGATTTTTCCAGTAAAAATTTAGTTAAGTTAAGTTATTTCCCAAGGCCCAAGGCCCACGGCCCGGTCCGGGCGGGCGGCGGCGACGCGCGCGCGCGCGTGTGTGGACTAGCCCAATCAAGAGCCCAACCACAAAAGCCTACCAAGTCACCAACTCAATAGATACTAGGAACATAACTATTAATAAACTCACCACTCACCTCTTATTCTTCCTATATGGGATCCCCAACTCTTCATATTCTTTTGAAGCAACTCAAGAATTTTTGTATTACTCTTCTCACAAACTCCAACAAGTTCTACATCTCGTTGCTGTTGTGTTTTGAGTTGGGTCCCATTCTTCTTGATCGAATTTCCTGTGATTTTGCAAGCCGAAATCAATCGTTGATTTCTCCAGTTGATTGAACTGGTACTGGTTCTCATAAATTTGCCATAGTGAGGGGTATAAATCCAATATTAAAAAGGGGGGTTTTCTTCTCCCTGTATTCTTGTAAGTTTTGGTCTCTGCCCATTTTGAGTTCTTTGTATGCGAGCAGCTTGACATATTGACGTTTTGGTGTGGACATTTGAGGAGTGCTGAAACCTCCTTGTTTTGTGGCTCTTTAAGGCCTTGTTGGTGATCCTTTGTGATCAATATTGTTGATATTGACATTTGAGAATTGGTGTGGCTTTGTGAACCAGTTGGCATGAAAAGTGTTGGATTATATTGGATTTGTGATTTGGCTTTGGTGGATTTGGCATTGGTTGACTTGGTTGATGGTTGTGGAAGTGAATTTTCTATCTCATTTTTCTTTGGTGTTCATAGTTGATTGTTGGATGATTGAGTTTGATCCCTGTTATGTTAACGTTGAATTGGTAATATTGGTGTTGTTGTCAATATTATTTGAGTATGGTGTTGGGTTTGTTTGAAGCCCATGTTCAAGTTTTGGATGACCAAGAAGGTCGGTTTTGAGGCCCATAGATGGCCGCTTTTTCGAGACCCACAGTGGTCATTTTTCAAAGACCAAGAAGGTCCATTTCGAAGACCCATAGTTGGTCAAGTTTGCCCAAAGTGGCTTGTTATGCCCATAGTGGCTTTGTTTGCCCATAGTGGCTTGTTTTGATGCCCATAGAGGCTTGTTTTGACCCATAGATGGTCTTGTTTCGACCCATAGATGGTCATTCTTGTGACCCATAGAGGTCATTTTGATTGTTCGAATTATTTGAGAATTCGTTCATGTGTTTGATCCATAGTGATCGTATTTTCTTGTTTTGATCATTTTTTTTTACGAATTGTTCAAACTGGAAATGTATTTCAAACATGTCCAGTTTGCGGGGGGATGTTGAAGTATAGAACTAGGTTGGTTAGAGTTGTTAGTTGTTTCCTTAATTCAAGTATTAGTTTGTTACTTAGAATCTTGTATTAGTTGATTAGATTGTAAAGCTATAGTATAAATAGCTTAATAGCTTGTAACTCATTACTTAACACAATAATTATACAATGTAGTCCTTTATTTCTTCCTCTCATCTCTCTTCTCTTCCTCTTTACTGCTTCTCTATTTTCCCTCTTTAAGCTACATGATTTCATCAATGGAGTTCAACCTCCATCTCCATTCATGAAATCTAACAGTCCATAATCCAGTAGAAGTAGGTTCCGAATACTATGTCATCACGGACCTGAACTTCGGCACGGGTTCGAATAGCGCGGGGGCTTGACCGCTGAGCCTGGCCCCTCACAAGAATGCCCTCGTTACGCTGCCCAAATTCGCAATATAGGAGTTTTTGGCACGCCAGTGATATTCCACACAGCTAACTCCTCGAAAACCCAAATCACTGAAGACGACGACGTCAACATCTCCTTTGCACCCCTCCGCAAGTTCTGCGGAGGGGACAGTGGGGTTTGGAACCTCATCGTTGTCGACGACGTTCCCTACGTCGCAACTAACGGAACTCTTGGTGATCCGGAGGCCGAAGGAACTTGGTTCAAGATTCAGAGAGTCCCTGGCAAAATCATTCCTCATGAATACAGGATTTTGTATTGTGTCTTACGTACTTCTGCTCTGGGTCTGGGTCGGGATCTGGGTCTAGGTCTGAATCAACAAGTAGAATTTTGTCAACAACTCGATGCTAGGCGCCAGCTCGAAGTATTGAGTTCTTAATAATGTACTATTTAACTCTTGTATCCGTTAATCAAAGTCTTGCGCTTAACGGATTTGTGTTCTCCAAAGCTCCTACTATTGCTAGTCTTCCTACTTACTAATACTACAACTTTATGTGTACTCCATTCGTGTAATGGAGTATTTTTATCTCACAAATAATATGATATGTTTCCATTATTGCATGTCACATTGTATTCTTAATAGTTATTTTTTTATACTCTCTCCGTTTATTACATTTGTTTTTACGCAGATCTATAAAAAAGTGCAAAAATATAAGAGAAGAGTAGAAAAGTAACGAAAAAGTGAAAAAAGTAAATAGAAGAAAAGAAAAAATAGAAGAGAATTATAATAATTAGACAGAATAACCTTTTATTTATGAGAAAAGGTAGAAGTTAACCTATTCAAAAAATATCCCAAAATAAAGAGATATACTTACATACTTCCTCTGTTTTTTATTAGTTGACCTATTTCTTTTATCACGTTTGCCAACGCGTATAAAAATATGATATTTTGAAAATATATAATGAGACGAATCTAACAAGACCCCACATCACTATATTTTCTCTTAGGTATAAATCACAAAAGATAGTCAAAGTAGATTATGTGAATAGTGTCAAAAGTCAAAACGTATCAACTAAATAAAAACGAAGGAAGTATTAAAGAACGGAGAGAGAGTATATTATACTACGGCATTATTGGGAATGGATAAATACAGACTAGCAAGAATATCTCAAACAACCCACAAGGAAACACGTTGAAGATGAAGTTGGTGGCGTGGCCCTAGCCGCCCTTCTGTTTTTTTTTCCTTTTGTTTTTTTATTTTTTATTTTTTTCCTTTATTTTATACCTTTTGCGTGTACTTAATTCACGGAGAAATAAATGGGTTTTGCTAAAAGATCTAGATTCTTATGCCATAATATTATATTAGTGGTTATTTGGTTGACATGAGAAAACATGGGTAATAGAAATTCCCATGAATTAGAAAATGGGTGGGTTGTTTGGTTGATACTAAAATGGCAAAATGTAGGAATTTGAAATTCCTAGGAATTTCAACTTCCCACAAAATGGAGGAATTTAATTACCTAGGGTCCCCTAGGTAAGTTGAAATTCCCGTGGGAATTTACTTCCCCCATTGTCAACCAAACACTTTAGCCAAATTCCCATGAATTTGATTAAGGAATTGATTTCCTATGAATTAGAATTTCATAGGAATTTTCTCTTCCGATATAAACCAAACGACCACTTATATTATTTCTTTTGAATTTTAGAGAAAGTGAATATCTTAGTTATAGAATTGAAGTCAATGATTTTTTATCATATCATATAAACCCATAACTAATGTTATTCACTGTATTAAATTAGAAATTTCGGGATATCATATTTAATAACCCTTAAAATGATGATAGTAGACTAGTAGTGTAAGCAAGTTTAAGATGTTAAACAAATAAATCACAAAATGTTACACAAAAACTAATAAAATGACATAATTTCAAATATAGCTAAGTTTTAGTTAAACACGCATAAGAATTTGACTTATTACACAACTCAACCGAGTAGGGCCGATCTTCACCTTTTGGAGGTCCTAGGGCAGAGTAACAATTTTGGGCCTTACATAAGTTGGAAAATTTTGTCAAAATAGATCTTTTAAACATTATGATTGTAAGCAGGTATCCATAAAAAAATTAATTGTTAATAACCATCCAATAATTAGATATATTTTTTGTTTAGGAACCCGAACTCCATTTTTTGACAATAAAGTCAATTTTCCGGCATGACTTAATTAAAACAATCTCTTCTACTTTCAAATATATGTGTGAGTCTCACTCTCCTAATTCCTAACAGACACTGCTTTTCTTGAGTTAAACAATCAAACCCACCCAATTACCCCTATCCCATCACTACTAGAAAAAGGGCCTTTAACAACAACTTATTAACGAAGAAATGAAAATTTTCTTGTTAGATATGTTTAATAACGACAGAAAATATTGATAGTCATTATTATTATGAAACTAAACTAAAACTTTTACGAATACCGTCGTTATATTGTCAATGAGCGGAATAATAAGATATTAAAAAAAACTGGTCGTTAAAACAAGGCAAGTTCTACGCGCGGGATTTCATAAAAATAGTTGCTAAAACTTAGAGAGAAAGAGAGACGGAATTCAACCCCATTGTTGTTTCTCAAGACCTACTGTTCCATTAAGTTTGAGAAAAGGAGAAGCAATTGAAGCTCATGGCCGTTTCTCTGACCTAGAGTTGCATTGATTTTGAGAGGGATCGGAGAGGGAATTGAACCCTGCGTCGTTCCTCTTCACATTCTCATCAGGAGTTCAATCAATTAATTTCATTGATATTGACAGGAAACCTGGTAATTCTCCTGTTCTTCTCATTTTTCTTTGTTATAATTTGATTGTAATCTTTGAAAATCAGACTTTACGCCATAATTCAACTCCAATTGAATTAATTGATGTTGTTCGACCATAGTTAAATCAATTGGCTTAATTGGTCGTTTAATTGATGTTCTTCGCCATAGTTCAATCAATTAACATAACTGGTCGTGTCTCTGCAGTTCCTTTGCCGCCTTCAATCTCAATTGTGGTTTCCTCACTTCCTTTGCTGCTCCTCTGTTGATGCTCCTCTGTATCGTATTACGCAGGTTTGGCATTATTTGTTTCCTTTTTTTGTTTTCTAGGAATTATGTTAAATTGTTCAAGTGTTAAATATGGGATTATTTGGTCAATCTTGTTTTTGTTTGTGTTCTCTCTTTTTCTACTCGCAATTTATCGTTTCATGATTGATGGGTATACATGTTTTATCAGAATTTGGTGTTCTTTGATCCAATTAGTGTTAAAATCTTTGGATGATTTGAGATTTCCTTGGTGTTCTTTATGTTTTTTTAGTTAACATTGTTTACAGGCTGCTGCACTTCTTGAATTCTTGGTGTGCTTGGCCTTGGCATTGGCATTGGCTTGCCTTCGATGAAAATAAAATCTAGTAAAAAAATATATCAAGATTTCCTGTAGTGCAAATATATTGTAGTCTCGTGTGCAATGTCAAATTCTTAGGCCGCAGTCCTGATGATTTGAGTATTCAAATCTTAAAGTTGATAGAGTTGCAATTTGGTCGATAACATAATATCCAGAGTAATACCAAGTTTAACTAAAGCTATGTTTCATGTAATGGGATCATGTTATTTTTTACTGAGTAATTTTTGTGTCAGTTTATCTTTTTGGAGAACAGAGCTATGAGTATAGCTGTTAGCAGTATGAATGTTGTCTGTGGTATTTGTGCTGTTTATATGTGTTGTAAGTTCATGGCTTACAGAATCGTTGCTTCTGAAAATGGCTTATAGAACGGAAAATGGCTTATAAAATCATGTCTGTCATTGCTTATAAAACTTACTATATTGAGCTGATTAATCATGATTATATATAAAAATTTGGATTCGATTCCTCTTTCCATTAGCTTATAGAATGAATTTATGTATGAACAATGGCTTACAGAACGCAGCCCACCAAAAGTCACAGAAAAATACAGTAAGTTCATGGCTTACAAAGTCGTTGCTTCTGAAAATGGCTTATAGAACGGAAAATGGCTTATCAAATCATGTCTGTCATTGCTTATAAAACTTACTGTATTGAGCTGATTCATCATGATTTTATATAAAACCTTGGATTCAATTCTTCTTTCCATTAGCTTACAGAATTGAATTTTATGTATGAAAGTCATATCGTAGAAGAATTTAATTGGAATGCCATCTTGTTCTATTTGCAGATTATTTTGGTTCTTTTATTCAACTTGTTTTCTTCTAACTTGGATAAAATGTTACCGGGTAAGGATTGGATGGCCATTGAGGATTACATTAATGACAAAGCATATGAAGAGGGAGTTAATAGTTTTTTAGATTATGCTTTTCAAAAATTGGGAACCAAGACAATTCGTTGCCCGTGTCGTAAATGTATGAATGTAGAGTCCTATGATCGTGAGAAAGTGCGTGAACATCTATTGGTTTTTGGAGTAGTCAAAAGATACAGCTTCTGGTATCATCATGGGGAGAGATTATATGAGGCCCATCATATGTTGGCGACGATGAGGATCATGAGGCGAGTGACAAAGAAGATGGTGTTCATGCGATTCTCAGGGATTTTTCCCCACAATTCAATCATGATGATACCTCTGTTGATGTCATTCCTAATAATGAAGAGCCAAATGATGAAGTTAAG
Organism: Patellifolia procumbens; assembly: GCA_947645195.1. Classification (NCBI taxonomy): domain Eukaryota; kingdom Viridiplantae; phylum Streptophyta; class Magnoliopsida; order Caryophyllales; family Amaranthaceae; genus Patellifolia; species Patellifolia procumbens. The sequence continues at coordinate 231,577 of CANSGD010001540.1, read as the reverse complement.
AGTTTTTATAAACTCCTAGATGATTCACACAGTCCGGTTTATGAAGGGTGTAAGACTTCCAGGATGTCTTCACTCTCAGAACTTCTTCATATCAAGACTCTTAGTCTTTGGAGTAATGAGTCGTTCACTATGCTTATGGAATTCTTGAAGAAGAAGCTCTTACCTGCCGAATCTAACTTGCCAGATTCCTATTATGAGTCAAAGAAGATGATGAAAGACCTTGGATTGTCATATGAGAAAATTGATGCATGTGCTAATGATTGCATACTATTATGGAAGGAGGATGTGTGGCTGGATGCATGCAAAATATGTGGCCTCTCAAGATGGAAAACTGATAGACGTAATGGGATGTGAAATGCAAGACAAATGGTGGAAAAATACCCCAAAAGACATGACGATACTTTCCACTGAAGCTGAGGTTGCAAAGATTATTTGTGTGTATATATTACCCCTATTTTTAAAGAGTATTTTATTAATAGCTAAGTATAATCTGTTAGCCTATTTATATATTAATAGTGCTCAAGTTTAAATAAAGGAAATTAAATTTAATTATAGAATTATTGAAAATTTAATCATGTTTACTTAGTTAATTATATTGACATTTTAATGGAATGATTTCGAGAAATACTGAGTTTAATTCTTTTAACGAGTATGAGTTATTATTGTTTTAGATAAAGTTGTGTTAGTATTTTTTTATCATATTTCAAAAGGTAAATAGATGTACTTAGTTATATATAACAGGAGAGGGATTTAAAGGTAATTGGACCAAACTTAAATGGGGAAGGTTGAATTATATTAAACTAAGAGGAAAAAAAGAAAAAAGAAAAATAGATTGAAAGAAATACGTGGCAAGAAGGAAGGGGGGTAGGGGTGAGTGAAAGTGAGGAAAGGGGAAAAGGAGAAACAGAAAGTTAAAGGGAAAAGAGGGAGGAAGAAGGAGAAAGAGGGAGTTAGGGAGCATAGAGAAGAAGAAGCATGAAGGAGTAATGGACTTCGAAAACCTTTGTTCTGTCCATGTGACGGTCGCGAAACCACCATGGGTGGTGGTACTCGATTAGCAAGCGTGAGAAAGAGAAGGGAACAAGTACAATCTGGTTCGTTGTGGGAGTTTAAGGGCACATTTTAGGGGCGATTTTCAAGTTGTGTTCATCCGTAATCTTCCATAGTGGTGGGTAAGTTAAGTTCTTAATTAAATTTTAGTTTTCTCAAAGTTTATGAAGTTAGGGTTTGAGATTGAAATTGAAATTGAATCGGGGGTTTTTCTTTTAAAGGGTTTGTGTATGAATTGATTGAGTAGAATAGTTAGCTTGCATTGTTAAAATAATGATTAAACTTGTTAGTGTGAGTTTGGGATGACTTGATGTTTGATTCAAATGGAAATTTTTGTGTTTTAATACTTGTAGAATAATAAAGTGATGTAATTCGTAGGCAAAATAGACATGTTTCCTAAATTGTATTTTTGGACAGTTTCTGGGCATTTTGAGCAAAAATACTATTTCATAAAAGTTATTTGTATTGAAATTTTACTCAAGATAGGCTCAAGAAACGTTTGATTTGGGCTTCGTAGGAGGAAGTTATGCTCATTTTACGTTTCTGCCCATATTTGATATTTTATATAGTTGATTTTAAAACCCTATGTTTTCATATAACTGTTTCATAGTTAACCTTTGAGTATCCAAATGTATATATGCTTCTTAAAGGTTTAGTTTATATAAAGTAAGATGGTTTTAATCAATTTGGTAAAGGTTTTGGTTAGATAGTTATTAATATTAAATGGAAGTTCAAATAGAACACGAAGGTCATTTATATGGTTTATGAAATGCTTGTTTGGTGTTTTATGTGAAAGTAGGAAATTGATTGCTTTATAACTATAGTTACTTGAATCATAGTCTATCATTATCTACGAAGTACATACATGTTATATTGTAGCTTTCGGTTTCACTGATGAGTTGTTTAGAAGGAGGTAGTTGTTTGCGTGATTCGAAAAAAGGTAAGATTCTTACTGAAACTATTAATAACTACGATAAAATTTTAAGAGGTATGTATCTCCTTTTAGTTAAGATTAGTTTGAATGGGAGGAAGTTCCTCCAAAGATAGAAAGCTTTTCAACGAAACGTTTATTGTTTACAAGAATAGTTTTCAAAAAGATTTTTATTTCATTTTGTTGAGATTGGTTTGAATGGGAGGATATTCCTCCAAATATAGATAGTTTGGTTTCCGAACCGCAATTAAAGCAAAGATTATAGAAAGATATTTCGAATAGTTCTATGTTATGAAAGTTGATGGGATTACCTATGTGGTATCTCATGGGAATATATAGTTTTACGTTTTCAAAGTTGTGGGGATTACCTAAGTGGTATCTCAAGGAATTGGAACTTAGTCGGGTTTGGCTCGACTATACAGAATAGAATAGTTGGGGTACGTTGATCAGTACCTCGGACTTAGATCTTCTACTACGGTTTGGCCGTATGTAGGGTGTGCACACTAGGGGTCTTTGTCTATAATTATCCCGAGGGTCTAGCTATCCCAAAGGCAAGGAAAGTTTGTTCCATTCCCTAGGTTTATGACTCTCTGTTTGTGAAAAAAAAATAAAGAAAGAATTTGTTTAGAAAAGGAAAAAGGAAAGATTTGAAAAAGGAAAAAGAAAGGATTTGATTTAAAGAAAAGTAATAGAAAGGATTTGATTTAGTAACAGAAAAGAACTGTTTTGTTTTATAAAAAGAAATACGGAAAATGTTTTATAAAGTTACTTATTATTTGGTTTTGAAAGAAACTGATTTGTAGGATATATATTTATGTATCCTACCTGCATATATGTTTGGCTTTTCAGTATGAAATCTTGCTCAGCCAGTTTGGCTGATACTACGTGCCGGTATATGCAGGTACATGAAGGTAGTATTCTTGAAGAAAGTTTGAATGTGCTATACCTATTATTTGTATCGCGGGCGAGGACGATCGACTTTGTAATAGTATAGTTAATAGTTAACTGGTAATTAAGTTTAAAGAGTTTGAGTTTATTAAGTTTAAACTATAATGGATGTTGGATTTTGATAAATACAGGTTTATAAGTGGACGCGAGTCCTGAATTAAGTTTTAGGCGGTCCGTTTTACAAACGGAACTCTGCCGGTTTTTCAGTAGAATTTTTAATAACAAATCTAGTTGTTTAAAGTGTTTTAGGATCACTTAATATAGTTTACTATAGTTAAAGGTTTTAATATAGTCATTACAGTATAAAGGTTTTAAAAAGTCAAGGTTTTTAAGCTCCACACTCGTGGTGAAGTGTGATGGTAACACCCCGGATCTACGACCAACCTAATTGAACCCTAAATGCAGCGGAAAACTTGATCCGGGCTATTACCATCACTCTCACCACGAGTGTGGAGCTCAAAAACCTTAACTTATTAAAACTTTTAAAATGTAATGACTGTATTAAAACTTTTAACTATAATAAACTATATTAAGTGATCCTAAAATGCTTTAAACAACTAGATTTGTTATTAAAAATTCTACTGAAAATCTGGCAGAGTTCCGTTTGCAAAATGGACTGCCTAAAACTTAATTTAGGACTTGCGTCTACTAATAAACCTGTATTTATCGAAATCCAGCAACCATTATAGTTTAAACTTAATAAACTCAAACTCTTTAAACTTAATTACAAGTTAACTATTAACTATACTATTACAAAGTCGATCGTCCTCGCCGCAATACAAATAATAGGAATAACACATATCAAATCTTCTTCAACAATACTACCTTCATGTACCTGCATATACCGGCACGTAGTATCAGCCAAAGTGGCTGAGAAAGATTTCATATCATAAAGCCAAACATATATGCAGGTAGGATACATTAATCATATCCTACAAATCATTTTCTTTCAAAACATATAAATAAAACAACAAACTTTATAAAATCATTTCTTTCTTTTTTTTCTAAAACAAAACCTTTCTTTTCTATTTCTAAATCAAATCCTTGTTTTTTCCTTTTTCAAAACAACTCATTTTCTTTCTTTTCTTTCACGTAGAAAGAGTTATAAACCTAGGGAATGAAACGAACTTCCTTGCCTTTGGGCTAGCTAGGCCCTCCGAATAACAATAGACAAAGACCCCTAGTGTGCACACCCTACATACGGCCAAACCGTAGCAGAAGATCTAAGTCCGAGGTACTGATCAACGTACCCCAACTATTCTATTCTGTGTAGTCGAGCCAAACCCGACTAAGTTCAATTCCTTGAGATACCACTTAGGTAATCCCCACAACTTTGAAAACATAAAACTATTCCCATGAGATACCACATAGGCAATCCCATCAACTTTCAAAACATAAAACTATTCGATATATCTTTCTATAATCTTTCCTTTAGTTGCGGTTCGAAAACCAAACTTTCTATATTTGGAGGAACATCCTCCCATTCAAACCAATCTAAAAAAAATGAAATAAAAGTCTTTTTGAAAACTATTCTTGTAAACAATAAAAGTTTCTTTGAAAAGCTTTTTATTTTTGGAGGAACTATAAAAGGTTAACTTGGAATACTTTGCTTGTAAATTATTAAAAAAACTTAGAGTGAGAAATCTTACCTCTTTGGACTTTGAACGTAAACTATAAAAGTTTTAAATGTGAAATCTTACCTTTCTTTCGAATCACGGCAAGACAACTATCTCCAAAACGATCTTTTAGTGAGCTCAAAATAAAGTTACATAATAACATATATGTATTCAATAACTAATAATAGACTTGGCTAACTAGTAATGAGTTTTAAGTAACTCTAGTTTTAGAAGCAATCGACTTCTTCCATTTTCATATAAATCATGTAAACAAACATATCATAAACCATATAAATGACTTTCATGTTCTAGCATGAACTTCCATTTAACACTAATAACCGTCTAACTAAAACTCTTCCCCAAATTAATTAAAACTTCTTACTTTCTATAAAATCACCCTTTAAGAATCATATATTCATTTGGATACTCAAAATTTCATTATGAAACAATTATACAAAAATGCGGAGTTTTAAAATCAACTATAAAAAATATGAAGTTTGAGAAGAAATTTAAAATGAGTATAACTTCCACTTACTAAGTCCAAATCAAGCGTTTCTTGATTGTATCTTGTGTAAAATTACCAATACGAACAACTTTTGTGAAATAGTATTTTTGCTAAAAATACCCAGAAACTGTCCAACAACGCAATTTACGAAACTGGTATGTTTAGCCTACGAATTACAACACTTCAATCTATTCCAACTCACAATAACAAGTTTAATAATTAAAGTAGTAATATAAACTAACTATTAAAATCTAATTACACCTTCTACTTAATCAATACATACTCAAAACCTTCAATTCAGAAACCCCCAATTCAATTTCAATCTACAAACCCTAACTTTATAAACTTGAAGAAAAACTGAAATTGAACTATAAATTCAACTTACCCACAAACAAGGAAGATTAGTGATGAAGAAGGCTTCGAAAATCGCCCCTAGAAACGTGCCCTAAGCCCCAAAACGAACCAAAAACGTCCCTTGATTCCTCTTTCTCTTTGTGCGTTGTCTTACTCTTTTCCCTTTGTGTGTTTTTGTGCATCATCCTCAACATGACACCATAGATGGCTCACGTTCATTCACCTTTCTTCTTTGCCTCTTCCTTCTCCCTCTCTACTTCTCTATTCCTCTTTTCTTTTCCTTGTGTTTTACTGTTCTTTTGTCAAGAAACCCCTCCCTTTTGTTTATTTTTTTTCTTTCCATCAAATTTAATATAATCTCCCCCCTTTTAATCTAATATGGTCTAATTACCTTAAACTTCTCTTATTATCTAAGTACATCTATTTACCTTTTAAAATATAATAAAAATACTAATACAACTTCATATCAACAATAATAACTCGTACTAGTTAAAAGGATTAAACTAAATATTTCTTGAAGTCATTCCAGTGAAACATCAAAATAATTAGCTAAGTAAATATAATTAAATTTTCAAAAATTCTATAATCAAATCTAATTTTCTTTAATTAAACTTGAGGACTATCAATATATAATCAAGCTAACCTAGCTATTAATAAAACACACTTAAAAGTAGGGGCATTACAATATACCACCCTCACAAAAAGTTTCGTCCTCGAAACTTAAAAATAAATAAAGAGATAATATCAACCAATTTTATCAAAATCAAAATCCCATTTTTAAAACCAAGAACTCTACACTGCACAATTAAGAGTCAAGCCTCAATTTCGCCATCATCTTTGTGTCTCACTTCAACTCAATGCCTAGGTTCATTGAGGAGCAAAAACTACAAAGCGACAAACTGGTTGGCATTGAACTCTAATCATTCCATTTCAAGAAATCCCGTTTCAAAACACATCAAGTCATATCTAAACCAAACCAACCTCTTTAATACTCCACTTCTGCAAATAACTTCACTTTCTCATCATTTTAAAACTACTTTTAAATTTTTTCAAAGATATATCAAACTTTCAAACTTAATAAAATGAATTCTCATTTCTTTAAAGTCAAATAATTAAGAGTAATATAATGAGATATAGAATCCATAGTAACTATAACCTACTACTAATTACAACTATTAAACCATCCCCTCCTCAAAATGAGTTTTGTCCCCAAAACTCTAAGCCACGCATACTGTCCACTTGAACTAACTAATCCTTAAAGAAATAGTCACATATTTTCACATAAACACATTGTTACATGGATGAATAGAAAGCCATGTAATCACGCAAAGCTCAAAGCATAACAAAAGATACTTTAACAACATAGCTACTCTCAAGACATTTCAAAGTTGTCTCATCATAAACCAAACTTTTTCACGCTTTACTCTCAAGTAGATCATTTTTATTTCAAATTATCTCAAAACCTTTTCAAATCTTTTCGATGATAAGAGAGATTTTCACCTAACCAAAAGAAATTATTTTTACAAAAATCCAACGAGCGATAATATAACATTAATAAAATATTCAAGATATAAACGTTAATTACTATAATCTCATAATAGTTGCAACTCCATTATCAAATCAAAGCTTTTAGACTCTTCCCGCTTGAATAAATTTCTCTTTAAAACTTAAGCTTACTTCACTCTCATAAGGACCATCAATTTACCAATTTCCTATTAACTAGTTTCCACTCTCCACGTTGGCCAGTCCGTTTACATAATTAAGAAAATAATACGGGTTATAGACTCACAAACACGCTTCTCGTGGGCAATCTCTTTCATATAGTTACCTAAGCATATGATTCAAACTGTATATATATATATATATATATATATATAAACTATATACACATATTCTAATACACAACAATATAAAAAATCACATTGAACAACAAACAGCAAACGACTCACATAATATTCACACACATCAGTAAGGCAAGCGCAAACTCTCGACGGCTTGATTTATTTTACTCCTAACTTTTACTCCACTCATTTCTCAACTTATTTAACTCCTACGCTTGATATGCAGATCCATGCGTACCCAAAAACAAAACTAGGGGTTAACTAATTATATACACATATTCTAATACACAACCATATAATCAGTTGTAATACCCCTCTTTTTAAAGAGTATTTTATTAATAGCTAAGTATGATTTATTAGCCTGATGATATATATTAATAGTCCTCAATTTTATATAAAGGAAATTAGATTTGGTTATAGAATTATTGAAAGTTAATCAAACTTACTTAGTTACTGATTTTGACATTTTAATGGAATGACTTCAAGAAATATTGAGTTTAATTATTTTAACGAGTATGAGTTATTGTTTTATATGAAGTTTTATCAGTATTTAAATTATATATTGAAAAGGTAAATAGATGTATTTAGATATATGTGTATAGAAAGGAGTTTAAGGTAATTAGAGCGAATAGATTGCAATAAAGAGATTGGATTATATAAATTGGAGATTAAAAAAAGAAATAGGGGAAAGACAAATGTGAAAGGAAAGAAGAGAGATCAAGTTGGAATAAAAGACAAGCAAAAAAGAAAAGGAAAACATATATAGGGAGTAAGTCTCAATTGTGGGTGTTACTTCAAGTCTTCAAGGAAGAAAAAGCAATAGAAGGAGAAACAGGAAATTAAAACAGAGAGGTGAGGGCAAGAGAAGGAGGAAGAAGGAAAAAGAAGAAGAGGAAGGGGAAGACAAAGGAAGGAGTGACGAAGCTTCGGCCGCGATTCCGGCTCACCAGCGTGGCGGCGCAACCAAAGAAAGGAAGAGAGGGAGTTGTGTTCACGAACAAAAGGGAGCAATGGCTCGTTCTAGTTCATTTTGGGGCGTTTAGGGCTCGTTTTAGGGGCGATTTGCAAGCTATTCTTCATCCCCTTCCTTCCTTTGTTAATGGGGTAAGTTCATTTCATCATTTAATTTCAGTTTTTCCGAAATTTGTAAAGTTAGGGTTTGTAGATTGAAATTGAATTGGGGGTTTTGGATTTGAAGGTTTTTGAGTATGAATTGATTGAGTAGAAGGTGTAATTAGATGTTTAGTAGTTAGTTTATATTACTAGTTTGATAATTAAACTTGTTCTTGTTCAAAGAAATGAAGTGTTGTAGTAATTCGTAAGGGTTGCAGGTCAGTTTTATAAATCGCATTTTTGGACAGTTGCTGGGCATTTTTAGCAAAAATACTAATTTACAAAAGTTGTTCGTATTGAAATTTTACTCAAGATAGGCTCAAGAAACGCTTGACTTGGACTTCTTAGGAAGAAGTTATGCTCATTTAAAGTTTTTGCCCAATCTTTGTATTTTGTATAGTTGATTTTATAACTCTACATCTTCATAATGAACTTTTGAGTATCCAAACGTATATATGATTATTAAATGCTGATTTCATATAAAGTAAGATGATTCTAAATAATTTGGTAAAGGTTTTAGTTAGACGTTAGAGCATGAAAGTCATTTATATGGTAAAAGAACATGATATGTTTGTTTGATGTTTCATGTGAAATTAGGAAAGGTTGATTGCTTTGTGAACTAAAGTTAGTTGTATTCAAGTCTTTTATTACTTACGAAGTACACTCATTTATATTGTAGCTTTCGGTTTCACGGTGGAGTCGTTTAGACCGAGGTAGTTGTTTTGCGTGATTCGAAAAAGGTAAGATTTCATATTCAAATCTTTTATAGTTTACGTTAAAAGCTCAAAGAGGTAAGATTTCCTGTTTAAATTTTTTATAAGTTTAAGAGCAAACTTCAAAAGGTAAGATTTTGTGTTCAGACCTTTTACAGTTATATGAAGAGTTAAAAGACGTAAGATTTCTTACTCAAATGTTCTATAGTTTACAAGTAACATATTGAAAGTTGAGGTTTTGGTTTGAAAGGGAGGATGTTCCTCCAAAGATCGAAAGTTTGTTTCTAAAGAAACTTTTGTAGTTTACAAGAAGTGTTTTTAAAAGGTTTTTATCTCGGTATTGTTAAGAATGGATTGAATAGGAGGATGTTCCTCCAAATATAGAAAGTTGGTTTCCGAACCGCAATTAATGGAAAGATTATAGAAAGATATTTTGAAAAGTTTTATGTTTTGAAAGTTGATGGGATTGCCTATGTGGTATCTCAAGGGAATAGTTTTGTGTTTTTCAAGTTGTGGGGATTACCTAAGTGGTATCTCAAGGAATTGGAACTTCGTAAAGTTGGTCTCGGCTTTATAGATACACAATAGAATAGTTGTGGGGGTACGTTGATCAGTACTTCAAGACTTTGATCTTCTGCTGCGGTTTGGCAGCATGTAGGGTGTGCACAATAGGGGTCTTTGCCTATATTTATCCGGAGGGCCTAGCTAGCCCAAAGGTAAGGAAAGTTTGTTCCACTCCCTAGGTTTATGACTCTTTCTTCGTGAAAGGAAAAAAAAAGAAAGGATTTGCTTGGAAAAGGAAAAAGGAAAGATTTGAAAAAGGAAAAAGAAAGGATTTGAGTTAAAGAAAGAAATAGAAATGATTTGATTTAGAAATAGAAAGAACGGTTTTGTTTTATAAAAAGAAATAAGGAAACAGTTTTATAAAGTTACTTATTATTTGGTTTTGAAAGAAACTATTTTGTAGGACAATATATCCTACCTGCATATATGTTTGGCTTGTCAGTATGAAAACTTGCTCAGCCAGTTTGGCTGATACTACATGTCCGATATGTGCAGGTACATGAAGGTATAATATTGAAGAAGGTCTGATATGTGTTATTCATATTAGTTATATCGCGGCGAGGACGATCGGCTTTGTAATATTATAGTTAATAGTTAAATTCTATTTAAATTAAAAAAGTTTGAGTCTGTTAAGTTTAGACTTGTTCGGGTTACTGGATTTTGAGGATACAGGTTTATGAATCGGACGCGTGTCCTAAATTAAGTTTTAGGCGGTCCGTATTACAAACGGAACTCTGCCGAATTTTCTGTAGAATTTTAATAAAAAAATCTACTTCATAACGTTCTAGGATCATTCACTTAGTATAGTTTATTAGAGTTTAGCAGTTTTAATGAGTTTAAAAGTTTAAAAGTTCTGATAAGTTAAAGTTATTTGAAGTCCACACTCGTGGTGAGTGTGATGGTAATAGCCCGAATTAGGATTTTCGCTGCATTTAGGTTTTAATTAGGTTGGTTGTGGATTTGGGTTGTTACAATGCTCTAAGACTACTTCTTTAATGAGTTGGCATCACGGGAAGAGGAAGAAAAATGGTAAGCTGAGGCATCCGGTGGATGGATCTGCTTGGGAATCATTCGACAAAAGTCACTCTGATTTTGCTCTAGATCCTCGTAACGTCAGGCTTGGGCTTGCGAGTGATGGTTTTCAACCCTTTGTAAATTCAAAGACTTCCTATAGTATTTGGCCAATGATGCTAATTCCTTACAACTTGCCTCCTGAACATTGTATGTAGCAGTCTAATCTCATTTTGTCAATGTCAATTCCTGGTCCTCGAGGTCCTGGTGATGCAATTGACGTTTACTTGCCGCCTCTGATCGAGGAGTTAAAGGACCTATGGGAGAGTGGCGTGAAGACTTACGATGCCCAAATAAAGCAAGATTTTCAACTGCGTGCGGCTTTGTTGTGGACCATCAATGAGTTCCCAACCTATAGAATGTTATCAAGATGGAGTACTAAGGGAAAAAAGGCATGTCCATGTTGCATGAAGGATACTTGCTCGCAAAGGCTTAATAATGGTGGCAAGTAATGTTATATGGGTCATCGACACTATCTTCCAAAAAATCATCATTGGCGAAAAGATAAGGCGACTTTTGATGGTAAAATCGAGCTTGATCTTCCACCTGAACCTTGTTCAGTGGCTGATATCCTTGAGCAGCTCAAAGTGCTAGAGAGCATCAGATTGTCCACAGATCCAAGTGTGAAGACTAAAATATCTCATGAGAAAAGAGGGGACAATTTGAATAAGACAAGTGTTTTTTTTTAGCTTCCATATTGGAAGACCCTTGAGTTACGACACAATTTAGATGTGATGCATATCGAGAAGAATATTTGTGATAGCATTCTTGGAACTATAATGAACATAAAAAAGAAGACCAAGGATACGCTAAAATCTCGTCTTGACTTAGAGGAGATGGGCTTGAGATCGACGTTGCACCCGTTCAAAGATGGAGACAAATTCAAGTTGCCTCCTGCACCTTATACTTTGTCTCCAGCGAAAAAGAGAACTTTTTGTAACTTTTTGAAAGATTTAAAAGTCCCCGATGGGTCTTTGTGAAATATATCTTATTGCGTCAACTCGAAGGAGGGAAAAATTTCTGGTTTGAGAAGTCATGGTTGCCATGTAATACTTGAACATCTACTTGCTTTAGAAATATGTGGCCTCCTCACTCCACTCGTACGTGAAGCTTTGACAGAGTTATCAATGTTCTTTAGTATATTATGTGCTAAAGCACTTAATGTGGATGAGTTGAAACAACTGAAGTCTCAAATTCCAATCACTCTTTGCAAGTTAGAGAAAGTTTTTACTCCTTCATTTCTTGATGTTATGATGCATTTGCCAATTCATTTAGCTGATGAAGCTGAAATTGGAGGGTCTGTCGAGTTTAGATGGATGTATCCCGTTGAGCAATACATGTATAAGCTCAAGTCCTATATTCGAAATCGTGCTAGTCCTGAGGCTTCAATTGCAGAGGGGTATTTAGCAGATGAGTGCATGACTCTTTGCTCGAGGTATATGGATGATGTAGAGACAAGATTTAATCATCTTGGTCGAAATTATGAAAATGCAAATGGTAAGGGTGGCCTGCCTATTTTTAGTCATGATGGGCGTGGTTTCGGAGCTCCGACCTTTAGAGATATGGGAAAGCGTGAGTTAGACCAAGCTCACATTTATATCTTGAAGAATTGTGCCGAAGTTGAACCTTTTCTTGAGTAAGTACGAAGGCTAAATAGGTTTTTGATTCTTTAAGAATTATTATTTTAAAAATTTACCTAACTTAAGATATTTCATGGTTTTGCTCTTATATAGAGAATATACCGCAACATATGGATGAAATGATTCTGGAATTCGTGAAGAATAATGGTGTGACAACTTTAAACAATGGTTTAAAAATAGAGTAAGATTTTTTTTTGGTATCATTAGACATTTAAACAAGTTGTCTAACCTTGAAAAATAAACATTATTAGTCATATTTTATTTTTTTTCGCAGGTTGCGCGACTATATGAGAGTAAGAAGAGCAAGGAAATGGAAGATTTGCTCTCCTTGTCACGTGGGCCAGCTAAATATGTGAAATCTTATAGTACAGTTATATTGTTAATGGATTTAGGTTTCGTATAGAAAGCCGAGATAAAAATTTAAGTACTCAAAATATTGGGGTGGTAGTGATGGATATACCGAAAATGAAGAAGAGAATATAGATTATTATGGAGTACTTACAGATGTGATAGAGCTACAGTATCTCGGGGGGAATCGAGTCGTGCTTTTTGAATGTAAGTAGTGGGATGTATATGATACAGCAAGGGGAGTTAGAAGAGATGTATATGGTTTTGTAAGTGTTAATTGCAACAAGCAATCAAAGGGTGAAGAACCTTTTTTCTTGGCTAGGCAATCACATCAGGCTTTTTATTCCACCGACAACATTAATAAAGGTTGGAAACTTGTGTCCAAGAGTCAACCGCGCACTTACATTGATGATGAAGAGTATGATCAAGGCGAAGCTTATCAACAAGGAAAATTATCCAAGCCTATATTTTAAGCATCTTCTTCAACAAGAGCAAGTACCGAAGTTTGTGCTAGGAGGCATGGAATAGAACCAATCGTTGTGAAAGATACTTCTAGTAGTATTAGGGAACTAGGATCAAGCAAGAGGAGAAAAGATGAATAGTCCATCTAAGCTTCAGTTTTTTACTTTTTTTCATCTTTTCCCTTTTAATCTAGTTTGTGATACATTAAATTTTTGGTGATGAAAATTGCATCATGTTTGATATTTATGTTCTTGCAAGCTTTCAAGTTAAATTTTCTTTGCTTCTATTCGGTTTGTAATGTGCTATATTGTGATCAAGGTTCCTACGTTAATTGGTCTAATATGCTAATTGTTTCATATTTTTAATGAACAGGCAATTACGATAGTTGTCACACAATACTTACTTGAGTTTAATTGCCTTCATTCATAGCAGGAACTCTAACTGTCAATAGTCCAGTCTGAGTTGGTCAGCAGCACACCCAGCCACAATAGGTCAGCAACACACGCCTTTTCTATAAATTCTTCTGTTGATGCTTCTTGAACCCTGATTTTTGTAAGACTGACAGTGTTTGGTTACAAATATGTAAAAAGATAAATCATAGGCAAGCTCTAAGGCTGGGTTTATAGCCAGTATGTAGAAATGGTAGCGCTTTTATAGTTAATTTTGTGGGAATGTCTACGTGTCAATGCATATGTTTGTTTCTAAACATGTGTGTTTCTTTCAATAAGGGTGCTATACATAGCAGGAATAGGTAGGTTACAAAGGAAAACAATGCTTGATCAATAAGGATCACCCATTTTTGGTTCTCTAAATTAAACTGTTGATGCTTCCCGAACCCTGATTTCTGTAAGAGTGACAGTGTTTGGTATAAAATCTGTAAAAAGATAACTCATAAGCAAGCTTTAAGGCTAGGTTTATAGCCAGTATGTAGGAATGTTAGCATGTTTATAGTTGATTTTGAGGGAAAGTCTATATATGTGTCAATGCATATGGTAAAAAAATTCATCCTAAACATGTGTGTTTCTTTCGATAAGAGGTAGGTTACAGTGGAAAACAATGCTCGATCAATAAGAATCACCCATTTTTGGTTCTCTAAATTATTGGTTGTTGCTTCCTGAACCATGAATCTGTAAGAGTGATAGTGCTTTATCATTAACAGAAGCTCCTCAATAAGGTCCTGCTGGCTAGTGTTTAGGATTTATTACAATTCAGAATTCAAATTTTTGTTTTTTTTCCTTCTGGAAAATCACTCTTATGCAAATGTACCTTATTCTTGAATGATTCTGATTCCTTTCAGGAATCATATGGTTGTTCAATGCAATTAACAATCAGACAATGTGCAAGCATCAACACATTTATGGTTTATAGTGCATGTGCATGCCTCTCTTTCACACTGAACTTATTCCTTCATGTTAAGTACCCCTGTAGATTCTACTATATCTGAATGATCGATGGGTCCCATCATAAATATACTTAAAGACTATTGTAATGGTGAAACGGGCAATCTTAGATGCTCTCATTCTCTTAAACAAGGGATCTTTGACTTGCATAAGTAACACAAATTGTTGTATCAAGTTATCACCTGTAAAATCAAGTCAATTGCTCCATTAGGCACAAGATTAACCTTTGATCTCTTAACCCAAAACACAAAATGATTAACAGAAGAAAAAACCACAATACCCATGTAAGGGAAAAGCTGGTAACCAACAGCAGTAGTAGTGCCAGCAAATATAAGCTTAAGCACCCATCCAATTTTCCTCTCAGCTTGTTCTTCCATTGTTAATTCCTCTAAAAATTCAAAATTTATAGGGAAAAATGCAATCAACTAAAACCTTAAACCCAATTGACAAAAAATAAAATAAAATATATTTAATTTTGCATTAATCACACTAAAGTTAGGCAATAATTCTGACCCGTGGTACTTAAAATTGAAGAGTTGGCACTAGATTGTACATTTCTTGGTCCATTTCTACAAATATACTTTATAAAAAAGAACATAGAAGTAATGGAACTAAAACAAGAGGTATATAAGCTTTTATTCAGTGAAATCTTTGAAGAGATTGCTTCTTTTTCGTCTTTGTAAATGTGAGGTTCATCTTTACTTTTGAGGCACATCTTGTTAAGTAAGCTACAATACTTGAAGCAATGGCTTGAAACTTTGAATAATATGGAATCTAACAGGCAGATTGAGAACCTTAAGAGTGCGCTAGGGGACAAAGACATGCAAGTATGTTTATGTCAATTGGGGAAGCCTTAGCCTCTTTCTTGAGCACCTCTCGGTCCACTCAACTTCTCAAGTGACAAGTTGTTCTACAACAGCCCCCCCCCACCCCCCACCCCCACACCAAAGGGACCTCTAAGGTAAATTTTTTGGCTAAAGACCAGGACATTCATTAGGGAAATGGAAACTTCTTATCAACATTGAACTAGACAAATAATTCGTCTTTCAAGATTTCCATTAAATTAATTGCACCACCTCACTTTCTTAGCTGTGAGTATTGAATATTCATTTTGTTCTTAGTTACTTTCTTGGCTATTTATTTTTTGTCATTAGTGTATAAATGATGTGAGCAGCAAACCCTTTTTACTTTAAACTGCCATTCACTTTGTGATATTTTGCTAATATACAGGGATAAATGAAAATGAATATGACTAATGCACCAGCTAGTAAGCCTTCTTTGCCAAAATCTAAGAGGCAGTATGTACCTCCTCTAATGATGGCAAGGGTTTGTGGTCAAAAGTTGGGACAATTACGTTCTCAGCAAGTTAGAGAGTCTTATCCTATTGGTGCGAGAAGTGAACTTATAATGTCAAAAATTCCTGTAAATTATAAAAAAAATGTCTTGAAGAGGGATCTTGCTAATGCCACTTTTAATAATGATGAGTATGATGATGAGTTTTGATCCATTATTTAGTCCTCCTTTGAAAAGAGCAACACCTTATATGGAAGACTGGGAATCATCTTCTGAGTCAGTTCATGTAGAAAATGAATCTACTGAGGATGTGGATGAGGGAAATCCTATTGATCTTGATGGGAATGAAGTTGACACTTCTCCTATTACAATTCTCCAAGAGGCAAATGGTAATAATTTATTGTTTGACAATTGTTTTGCTTATTTATCATCATCTCTTCTTATTTACTAAACACATGCCTTGTTTTATTTTCTTTTGAAAAGGGAACGCTTCTAGTCAAAAGAAAGTTGGAAATGAAAAGAAGAGAGGAAGAAACAAATGCAAAGAAATTGCAAAGCTTAAGGCTGGTGATAATTTAGAAGTGACTTTCTACAATAATCGAGCTGTGGGGATGAACCACAAAGTATTTGCAAGGCATTTAGGAATCATAGTGCGAGATACTAATATATGCCCGGTAAGAGTCCGTAAATGGAAAGACATTGGAGATCAAGTATTAAATCAAATGTAGAGTGCAGTGACGGTAAGCAACTTATAATAAATATGCATAACATTGTGATTCCGCCTGAAAAAGGAAATGTATATCTATCTTACTTAGTGCTCGTGTTTTTGCTTAATGAAAACACAAGATGTCTTTACTAATGAGAACATGGAAAATTATCGTGTTCATATTCTTGATCACATGAAAGAGCTTTGGATCAATTGGAGGTCTGACTTGCTAAGATACAATGTGACGAAAAAGAGCATCACTTTGCAAGCCACATTCAAAATAAGCCCCCAACTGGCCTCGAAAAAAGTGAGTGGCAGTGGCTTATAAAGGAGATATATTCCAAGGATGAGTTTATGGTAAATTTTCTTATTCGTTTTTATGCTCTAATTTGCAATACGACCATGTGAACTATAACTCTAATTTTTAATTTTCAGAAATTTAGTGCTAGAAACTTCGATAATAGAGCTCATTATGAGAATAAACTCATGCATCGCTCAGGGAGCAAACCTATTAGGCAAATCATGTGGGAGGATATGGTGAGAACCTTAATTCATATAATTATTGATTTGAAGACCTTTTTTTTGCAACTTCTGAAATTTGTGCATGTGTTGGCAGGGAGCTGATAAAGGTAACATACCGGATGCAATCGAAGTGTTCCATAAAAGTCGCAAAAAAGGCAATGAGCTAGCGAATGACGAGACAACACAAAAATATGTATGTTTCTCGAATGCTTTTGTTTAAGAATTATCACTTTTAGGAATATGGTATGATTAATGTTAGCAAATATAGTTAGTGCACTTGAAAAAATGGTGGAATACTAAGCTCTAAATACAAGATTTGGATTTTTTTTAAATGATCAACTTTTGCCATGTTGTAGAATGAAATGCGAGAGACGAAGGAAAGAATCCATCACTTTCTGAAGTCGAGATAATTCTCATATTTAAACACATTTAAATATGAGCCTTCGTCCAACCTTAGTTCAGAAGAGCAGGAAGAGTAATACAACCTTAGTTCTAAACACATTTCTAAACATATGTTTGTGTTTATATGAGCATGGATGATCCTGCTGATGTTGTCCGCGCTAGTTCCGTGTGCAAAACATGGCGTGATTTTGGTAAACATTTGTTGGACTGTTAGTTTGTCGAAATAGTGAACTCTGGTAGTTGCTTGCTATATAGTGAATTCTGGTAGTTGTTTGCTATTTTCACCTGTTTATCAAAGTTGTAGCAGTATCAATATCATGCACATCAAGATTCCAGTGAAGGCACCAGTAGGATGTCTTTTTATTGTTGTTAAACTTCTATATTTACTAATTGTACCCATTGAACATGGAAAGCAACTTACTTTGTAGGTAGTACGACAAGTTTTTAACCCCAAGTCTCGAGATAGAGTTGTGGGGTTAGGAGGAGGAGTGAAAGTTAAAGATATTAGAGGCCCTCAACCTAGCACAGAGGATCTTCAAGCTGAGCTAACTACTACTAAAAAGAAAAATGAAGTTTTATTAAATAGTATAGAGTTAATTCAAGAAGAAATTAAAACAAGCAACTTGTAGGTACGGTGGGTTCAGTGGAATCTCGAATGTAGGCTTTTCAAGATTTAGTGGCTACACAGCTTAATGTTTGTATTACTTCTGATTCCGAGTTGCACCAAACTGGTATGTTTAGTTAAAATGTATTCATTCTTTAATGTTCAATTTAATACTAAGCCTTGGATGTAACTCAGCACGAAATCATAGAAAAGTAGACATGAAATGACTCTTTAAAGTCGGTTTTCTTGGAAGTATGGGGGAAGAGACGAGATATATGTACGTGCTATGACGTGATTATATGCTGAAGATGTTGATATCTGTAATGGGATAAATTTTATTACAGGTTTATAACAACAATGCCAATTGCAAAATTTTTGGTTTAGTCGTATAAATGGGGAAGTGCTGTCGAAATTTTTCGAAATTTTGGAAATGGAGGCATGTTTTATAAGTGATTAATTTTCTAAGATTCCCTAATGCATACGTATTGCGATTCTAACATATGTTCTTTTGGCTTTGTTTATTGTAGGTAGTATATGAGATTGGAATTTGCAAGCAAACGAGATAGTGATGAGTGATATTTATACCATTCTAAACCCCCTATTTTCTCCTTGTTTAGAGTCTTTTATCCTCCTCCTTTTGTATTTTCTAGTTTATTTTGGTTATTTTAGAATAATTGAGTAAATTATAACTCATTTGTAAATATTAGCTATTTTGATTATCTTTACAGGGTCTATATTGATTCTTGTGTATTTGATGTGTTTAGGATCGACCTTGAAGGTTGGCATCTCACACACCGAGTATACAAGACTTAATCAAAGCAAAATAACACATTTGGAGGTGTTTGTGCACAAGAGTCAACTTCAAATGGACATATCTCCCAACTCACTCAACATTTTCAGGTGATTCCAAGTTGGAGATGAAAGCTTGTCTCGAGAGCTTTCCAATGACTGGTCATAAGCCTAATTCCGATAAAAGACGAGAGAGATATGATCGTTCGAAGTTGGGATGTCTGGCCAGTGGGAGCGGGCGCTCCGCTTATGGTTGGAGCGGGCGCTCCGAGTCCGCTGGAAGTTCCTGTTTTGCGGTTTTTCGGCCCGTTTAATGAATGATTTTTGTAGCCCCTTAAAAGGGACGAACCCCAAACTTTTGAGGAGGGCTTTTGAGAGGATTAGCCTCCATTGAGTGGGGGGTAACTTAGTTAGGGTTTCAAAAAGAGGATTAGCCTCCATAGATTAGTTTAGAGAGAAAGTGAGAAAAACTCAAATATAGCTTGGATTTGAAGATTCTAAGAAGGAGACTTGAAGATTTTGAGCATCCTTGCAATATTAATGAGAATTTCTTACTCTTTCTTATGTTTTATTGCTTTGTTTACTTATCTACATCTATTTGCTCTTTAATTTACTTGTCTACCTTAGATTAGTGTTTGTTTTCATGATATATAGTTGTTAATCTCTTTATTTTATAATTTTTCATAATGTGTGAGTAGGTCTTCCTTGGGAAAAGGTTGAAGCCATTGATGAGTTCATAAACCTTCAAATTGAACATTGGGGTTTTGACTTGGGTTAGTTTGGTTAATTGGTTTGGAACTTCATGTATGTTTGTATGATTGGCCATCATAAAAGCATAATTTGGGCACTCTTAATGAAGGATTGAAATATGAAATTAAGGGGTTGCCTCAAATTAATTTGTAGGCTTGAAGGACCATGAAAATAGGGACTACCTAGCCTAGGGGCTTGTTTTTGTTCATCATGTTTATTGATATGTTTGGTTGAATGCCTTAGCCATGAAAATAGGTCTTTAGTAGGAGATTAAGCCAATCTAACTAGCTCGAAAGAGTGGTTAGAGTACCGTTGGATGAACTATTCCCCTCAATTGATTCCCATTGTTGATCCCTCATTTTGATTTCTTTGTTTGTGAATGAATCATTTGGTGCATACCCTTTCCCAAGACCCTTTTGAATATCGTTTCTTTTTCTTATTTCACCCATAAATCTTACTCCAAAAAAAAGAGACTCGACCTAGCATATCTAAGTCATTATTTTTCGGTGCTCTCCTTAGTGTTTGTGGGATCGACCCTTACTTGCCCTTTCTACCTAGTTAGAGAGACCGAGTTAGGTTTTTTTATTTTTGGTAGGCTCGACGACGGCCTATCAGATAGTTAGGAATCCGTTTAATGCATTTTTTGTTTAGACATATGTTTGAGATTCTAAGTGATTGAACTCATGTAATAAGTACTAGTTTTACTAGTGAGAAAGTTGTTTATGAATTTTTACAACATCTATTTAAGAGATCAATAAAATTTCAATGTTTTTGGTTTTGTTATTCAATATATTTATTAGTATAATCTTACAAAATCATGAGATTATTAATTAATTTTCTTATTATCACAATATAGGCAAGCGTCAATGTAGGAGCGGGAAAAAATTCTCATTATAAAGTTTATCGACAAAACCTTGTCGTCGTTATTGAGAAAATTTAAAACAGTAGTGACCGTTGGGATATCATTAACGACGACAAGATATGGTCGTTATTGTTGTTTTGGTCATTTAAAATACATAATAACGACCATGTGTTAGTTCTTCGTAAGTAATTAACGACTACTTTATCTCCTCGTTACCTTGTCGTTAATAAGTAATGAAGAGTCACTTTCTTGTCGTTAATACGTAACGACGGGACTTGCCTCATCGTTAATACGTAACGGCGGGACTTGCCTCCTCGTTAATACGTAACGACGGGACTTGCCTTGTCGTTGTTCATTAACGACGAACATGGCCGTTAAAACCTTTAACGACAGGACCTATTGCAACCAAATGACGACAAAGTTTTTGCCATTGTTAAAAGTTTTAACGATCATTTTTGGGGCTTTTAACGACGACTTTTTCCGTCGTTAAATGTCCTTTTTCTAGTAGTGCATGTTTCTTCATATCCGACGACAGAAACCCCCACCCCAATTCCATCTCCTATGCTATTCATTGTATTCAAGTCAACTACATTTCAACAGTGGCAATAACATTAATTACTATGTGCCATCCTTTTCTTCGTAATTAATTCTTCGAAAAAAAACCTAGTTTCTATGTTAAACCCAATTAACTTGTTTTCAGGCAATGGTGTTGCAAACTTAGAAGGAAGGAGAATTTTGCGTCGTTTTGTCGAAGATTTTAGAATTAGAGTGACTAATTTAACTTCAACAACTTGAATTCAATTGCTCAATTAGCAAAGTTAAATTGAATTAGCGATTTTTTTCTTAAATTGAAATGATGTTATTTATTTCTTATATTGAGTTGCTAAATTATTGGTTTTGTTTGATTATTCGCCCAAATTGATTATGTACAATGATGCTCTGCAATTTTTTTCTGCACTTTGATCGTTACTACTGGAATTTATTATGGTTCCTAAACTTTAGTAATTAGCTGCTTTTAACTTTTCCATATATAATCCTTTTGTTTTATATTCGTCGCTTGGCAAGTTGAATGAAAGTGTTTTGTTTGTGCTTGTCTTTCTCTCTAAAGCTTTACTTTATTTTGCTTAGCTAAGTATTTGGTTTTGCAGTTGTTGATCCCCGCCAACAACTCATCCTTGGCAGATATTGAAGCTACTCCACCAACTTCTAGATTAAAGCCAATTCGCTCTGATTATACCCAGTTGAAGAAACATGGGATGGGGTGGGTTAAAAAAGAAGCAGTGTTTTCAGACAGTGAGGGAGGGAGGCTCAAGCATTTTTTTCAAGAGACAGAGTGTGCTTTAATAAAGTCAATGCCGAAAAATTGACTTTATTGCACGAAAAAGAATTTCGGGTCCTAAATACTCCGATCCCTCCGTTTGTTTTTAATTGTTATTATTTGCTTTGGGGGATAACCAAGGAAATTCATGAAATCTATGTAGTGATTGTTTGTGGAATAGATAAAGTTGTTTGGGGAATAGATAAAGTATGAGAGATACGGTTGTAAAAGTAAAAACTATGGGTGATTGGGTATTTAATGGGAAAACAAAAGGACAAGTGGGCCCCAAAAGTATGAGACATTAGAATATAGAGATGTGAAAATTTAGCAAAAATAGTTAAAGTGAAAGTGTTACAAGTAATTAAAAAGAAACGTTCCAAAGAGGAAAGTCTAACAATAAAAAAAAATGGAGTTAGTAACAAACATCTTTAATTAATGGGTAGTTGTTCACAATTGAATTTTTTATGCGTACCTCCTCACAAACAAAATATTTTAAAAGGTCTCTTTTGACAAAAAAATTTACTCCTAGTGTCCCATATTAGATGATACACTTCTTATATTCGTTCGTCCCACATGAGTTGATACACTTGTATATATGACACGAGAATACAATGGAAATATAATTTTTTTATTGTAATGTGTCCCACATATAATTAATTTATGTACAAAATGATTCACTTTTGTCGATACAAGACTGACCCACATATGCCACACCATGTACTTTCCATACTAAAACAAATATCAATAATCAACTACTCTCAATAAAATCGGTTAGTCATATAACACTGCTAAACTTTTGTGCCAGTCAAAGTGTATATCTAATATGGGACAAAGGAAGTATTATTTTTATTTAATATGTTTGTAAATAAAATATTAAATGTTAACTATAAAAGAGTTGTTAATTTCAACTAAGTTCTAAGCCTATCTGAGAAAGTGATAATTAACCTACCAAGGTATTAATTTGAGTATCACGTTTATTGAGTCAGAACCACCAAAATTCATTGTTCCAAGTTCTAATACCATATGAAGTCATCTCTTTTATTAGTATTTACTACCATTCTACCATTCTACCATTTTGTATTTAGAGTTTGAGAAAAGATTTGACATGAACTCTTGTAGTTTGAGTTTGGGTAAGGGGTTTGACTGAACTCCTATAAGGTGTGAGAAATTGAATGAAGCAAAAGAAAGACAAAGGAACATCGATTGAAGTTCGAGAGGAACAATTGTTAGAGGGAATTGTTGTTGGGTCTTGGGTTTGTAGTGGAACTCAAGGAGAGGCTTAAGAGTTAATAAGTTTGTAACAAAGCTGTTTGGCATATGGTAGTTGAAAAGTTTGAGTCAAAATCCCTTGCGGTCGAGGTCGTTTAATTTCTTACTAGTGAGCCTAACTAGGGAATTTTTCCTCGTGAAAATCTTTTGTGCATTACCCACATACAATTCACCCCTTCTTATACTGTTTCTAGACAAATAACAGTCCTGATTTTAATAAAAAAAATTGAAAATCAGATTCGTAGTTGTTAACCCTAACTCTGCTCAACATATAGCTTACTATCAATACTTCTAAACCTAAACTAAAATTATGCTCGTGCGATGCTATGGGGTTTACTGGATTACAATTAAGTATTTTAGTTAAAATATTTCACGTGAACAATTATCATAAAAAAATGTCATCTCATTTACAAAATCAATTTAGAAAAGTTACAATTTAACTCTCATTTTTCATCGATATATTATCATTGATTTTAATAGAAGAAGCAAAATATTATGTTGGAGTGGTGGTTGAAAATTTGAAAGTTTTTGTTTCATACTTGAGGTTGTAGGTTTATATATTCGCATTGACAAATTTCCATTTTTTTAATATATGAGAACGAAGTGTCTAGAGTCCCATTTAAAAAGGAATGGTGACATGTGGCGGATTGCAACTCTTGCAACGCTTTTATATTTATATATATATATATATATATATATATATATATATATATATATTCTTACCGTTATCTTAAATGTGTACCCCAAATTATTTTAAAATTCGTCTTTTTGGCATCTTTTCATATTATTTTCCCTTATCATTATATTTATATATTTTCTTTTTATCATTTATCTTACCTATACTAGATCGACCTATTCTAGTTTTTTCTCCGTTATCAACAAATAAAATTGTGATCTCAAGCGCCCCTAAATATGTGTCCTAAAACGTGGAGCCAAAATCAAAAATATAACAAGTAAAGAGGCACCTAGAGAGTATTGTTATTGTCGAAGAAGTTCTATTGCTCTAACTTATTAACGAAGGAGTAGTATTTTAACTAACAAGTTAAAATAGTAAGGAATAGAATGCAGAATTACTGCCTTGGCTACTTTGAGAAGTGAAACAAAGTGTGGTAGTGAATTACAGGGCAATTCTCCTTTGGCACAATAGTAAGTTTGCTTGAGCATACAAAGTGTGCCAAAGGAGAATTGCACTGTCATTCACCATCACCAACCACAATATACCCTGTGTTCGGAATGGGAAGCCCTTAGTTAGCTTAGCTCAAGACTCATTCAATTCAATACCTTATTTATACATGCTCTAGTTGTACTCAAAACTTGGATATTCTACAGGGTTAAAACTTAAAAGGCATATTCTAGCACATTAACAGTACTGGGTGGTCTCCCCAATCGTATTTATGGAGTTATGGTCCCTAAGCTCTTTCTATCAGCTCTCAATTGATACTCGGGAATCTTCATCATCTGCATCTACCTTGTTCTTATGAAATTTAGTAGAGTACCTTGTTCTTATAGCTACTGTTGTGGGATAAATTCAGCCATCACGTGACGAGTTGATGACCCATTTTCTTCATTAAAATAACGGGCATACTGGCACGCCTACAGCACGTGACCCAAGACGTGTGAGAATAGAAGACCAAGTCCAAGCATGGATGAAATTGGACGCCTAGTTTTTAGGAGTTAGTTTGTTTAATTCTTAGCCGTTTAGGGTTATTGTTAGGTTAACATAACGGCTACAAGGCGTATGTAAAGGGTATAAATACCTAGCTCAGTTTATTGTATTCTTTACAGCATTTTTTCTATTACTCATTTACTATACTCGACTGTATTCATTTATTATTTTATTGTTAATCAAATCGAGGTTATTGAATTGTCGGCCTTACAATCTCACTTCGACGAATTGCCCGTCCATACTAAATTCGTCCAAAACAGCTACTTATGTCATCGTACTCACTTTTATCAATTTATTGAGGATCCCGACCCTGACAATATTGTTTTTAGCTTTGCAGTAACTCTAGTCTCTAGGCACCATGAATCTAAAGAAAAACATAATTTCTCACTTTTTACCTATGTCATTTACAACAGGGAATGTGGAAAGACATTATGAAAACTGTAGCAGAAAATAGTGCTATTGGCGGTGTAAGTGAGATCCATCAATCTATCTATACTAGATCAAACGAGTCACTATTTGTTGAGAGTGTAAAGCAAGAAAAAAAGGCGACGTTGTAGTCATACAATGATTTGAGCGACGTATCATGCATAGGACATTAAGGTGACGTTTCATTCTCACAAAGTTTGACTAATGTCTAATTATCTATATATCTAATATATAAAACAAGGAAAAAGGCGACGTAGCATTCAAACAATGATTTGGGCTTGTCACGCATAAGGCCATTAAGGTGACATGTCAGTCTCATAAAGGTTTGATTAATGTCTAATTATTTTGGGGGAAAAATTGATCTCAAAAGATAATTCCAAAGTGAAAGATAGGTAAAGATTTCAAAAATAAATTTAAACCTATAATTTTAGGCAATTAATATAAAACATCTCCTTATTTGCGTGTCAACCTAAGTTAATATTTGATGGCAAAATCTTTGGGCCACACATTGTCAACACGTGTGCCACCATTTTCCAATGCATTAGTCATATAATTTCATGTTGAAGCTATTAAAAAAATATCTTGGAGGGTAAAAGAGAACGAAATTCATTGTTGATAGCACTTACTAAATTTTGTGATTACAAATTTGGGACTGAAGTGAAAGGAATAATTAGTAAAATAGTTGTTAAGAGCTAAACTGAACAGAATCGAATTGAATTGAAAATTTTAACTTAACTCAAAATAAGTGAAGAGAACAGTTAAAGTGTAGAGATAAATGAATGGATTTCGGAGAAAAATGATACGTTAAGAAGTGATTTGGTTATGTTAATGGGACCCATATAATGAGTTATGTTGTGGTAGAATAAGACAAATTTAGGCATTAAGAGGATAGATTTCATATGTTATTCTAGCTTTTGGAATATATTCTTTTTCCACAAATTATTAAAAGACACGACCTAATTGAACTATCAAAATTAGAACAATGTAAACCCTCATTCTACTAACAAGTATATTACATTTTACTCTAACCGAACACTATTCTTAGACAATTCGCATCAAGTCAGTTATCCTTTCTCTTCTCGCTTTTTAGTTTCTTTTAGTGTCTAACTATAACAAACAATTAAAAAAAAACAGATCAGATTACTTGATGGATTAAACTAATCACTAAACGGATTAAACTAGTTAGAGAATGAATAAAACATTGTGTTTATTAAATGGATTAAATAGGTCATTAAATAGAAGAAACGAGGCACGAAATGGAATAAACGAGGCACGAAATAGATTAAACGAATCACCATTGGTTGAGAGTGTTGGATTATGCTCCAAAAATAGTGAAATATTTTTCCAAACAATTAGGATTAGTGGCTATTAGTAAGTTACCAGGTACTTTATTTTATTATTAAAATTGTTTAATAGTTTGAGTTATGGAATGTGGTATGCGACTATGGATAATGTTCTCCACTACTTAGTTGTGTGCGTTAGTTTTAGGTTAATTACCTTTTATCTAAGCCTATAAAAATTAAATGACTCTTATTGTATTGAGATTAATTGAGCAAGTTTATTCTCTCCCTATTTTATTTACTTTCCTCTCTCCTCTAAAACTTATCAGAGAGATGGTCTATTCTCTTCCTTATATTATACTTGAACCGTTGCCTAATACTATTAATATAAAAGTTGGCAATAGTAAACTTTCTATGATCTTACAGGAATCATCAATAAATTGCATAATGTACTTGCATTTGGTACTTGAAGGTAATCAATGCAACATGGCAAAAATGAGTAGCAGCATAAATCTATTGACCAAGAAAAAATGCCTCCCTTCAACGAAGAATATCCATGACATATTTTCGCCTCCTCTTCGGTAGATATCATTCTTTGCTACGTAGAAGTATAATAACCGGAATTATATTCTGCGTCTTGTATAATATATTCTCGAACTCTTGATGCATAAGATCTTGAGAGTATCTTGTATCGAAAAGGTCTATAAAAAAAGTAATCGTACGAATGCTGGAAAGAAATCGAGTAGGTCCTTGGGCCTGTGGTTGCATAAGAATATGCTGTTTAAACATCCATTTTTGTGCTACACAACATAGACAATTGGGCAGGATGAACAAGATAGTCCAGTGTTGGTTGTCCCTCTTGAAGGGCCAAATGCTCAATGGCTCAAAGAATATCAAGTATAATGCGCACAACTTCTGACATTTTCTTGTGAGGTTCATTTCGCATTGATAGAAGATCTTACTTATGCTCCTTATTTGGCCTGGACTAATATTTTCATTAGACCCTCCTTGGAATTAAGAATGTCTGATCCAAGTTATGTTATAGCACCGACATACTTTTATTGCTGAGAGATTTTAATAGAAGGAAATACATGTTGGAGTTTGTGTAGTCTTAGTAAGATACTCTATGTATGTATTGTTTCAAAAGAATGTGAAAGGCCATAAATCTCATATATGAGGATTAAAAGGGAAGAGTTATGACTATTAATGTTCATCCTATTTATTGAGTTGCTAGTATGAAAAACTTTTGTGGTTGGCCTCTAGCTTGAGATTGAGCTTGCTACCACTGCACGCGGCGCCGCCGCCCGCCCAAATCGGGGCGTAGACCACGCGTTATAGGAAATAACTTAACTAATTTTTAAAGGAAAAAATATTTGACCAGTTTTTGTAACTGCTAAAGGAAAGAGTCAGAGAGTTTCCTAAGTTCACTCCTGACTTTTTCCTCTTCCCATTAGTGGTTGTTTCCACCTCCCCATTATTGTCGTTGCCACTTCTCCATTATTTCTACTTCTAACCATTTTTTCCCCACAAAATTAGCGATGAACAGTTTCCTCTGGTTGCAGTCCCTACAAATACCTCAGTTTTGGTACCGTTTCGTCACACAAAATCATCTTCCTCCTCTCTTCTAAACACTCTCTATTCTGGGCAATGTTCTCAAACTGTTTCTATGCACTTCATCAGCGAGGCAGTGACGTGTTAACCTTAGAGGTTGGTTTGCCACGAGTCTGTATGTTCTTATCGGGGCAATGTTAACATTAGAGCAGTGATCACATCACTCCACGACAATACAATTCTATAGATAAGTTAATTGTTTTGCTAGTCATAGCTCCTACAATACAGTGAAAAATGAGAAAATTGAAGAGAAACATCGCAAAATTTGTACAGTGTAGCACATTTAGTAGTTTGATCTAAATTTAGAATAGTTTTTGGCCAAAAAGTCGCCAGAGCCTATTTTTAGTTACACGAACAGTTGTGGGACTATCAATTATGTTACTATTTGTAAAAAAATTTTGAAGTAATCTGCTACTTTACATAAATGTTTAAGTTTTAGTAAATAGTAATAATAAGTAATTTTGTACTTGAAGCTTAATATTTGTTCCAAAAAAGTTAACGGCATACCCAGATACATGGACTTAGAGCAAGTTTTATCTTGATCTAATATTTTGAATTTGGTACCACAAGAACAAATATGAACGATGCAGAGGTGATCCTAAATGCCTACATGGCTCAATTCAATGGGTCAGTCCTCCAGGTTTTTTACATTCCAAAATTGTTTTATAGAGGGTCGAGCCTGAGAGCGACACGGAAAAACCCGCTTCAGCGTATAAGCCCGCCTCATCTTTACATGCTTTGGACATGATTCTTTCATCAAAATCAGGCTCAACTCATTACATCAAGCCTAAAGTAATCATATGGAAGGGCAAAGTCCCTTAACCATAATGTGAAATATGCATGTACAGTGTACACGATATCAATTAGTACTCCGCCTCTTCATGTAGATATTCTATGTGAACTCATAGAATATGCTATCAGAATTCTTGCAAAGTCGATCTGAGTCATCGATCACATCCATCGCAGTAATCTTGTTATAAACATCTTAAAAGTACTTATTAGATCACAATATTCACAAATACTACATATAGACATAGAGGATGCCTGGAATATCTTCGCTGAGAACAAGGATATAATGCTAGCTGACTTTGTACTTCCCTTTACGATTCAAGTAAAGCCTTAAAGGTTGGTTTGATCCAAAAGGGTACATTGTAAATTTTTGGAATATTCTTTTCGCAATGAAAGGCTTTATTTTCTTCTTGAGCGTCATATATATATATATATATATATATATATATATATATATAATTGGAGCTCCAAACTTGAGGATCAAGGTCAGTGAAGTGCATGCATATGTATGCATTACTGGGCAGAGTCACCTTTGGCAGGCAATGATTTGGTCATAAGGTCATTGCTTATAATGACCAAGTGAATTCACTGCCAAAGGAGATTTGCCCCGTAATGCCTTTGTGCAATTATCTATCATTTGTCCACTACTCCATTATTTAAACTATACCTCTTCAAATTAAAGGTACACTACCTTCTTTTTTCATTTATTTTGGTTCATAGATTCTCTCTATGAATGTCTCTCTTACTAAACAAAACATGATAAAATTTTGCAAGGCACACAAAATTGCAATTGATTCAAAATTATAATTCTATACACAACTTTATCAATTACAAAAAAATGTTTTTACATGTATAACTATTTTAGTAGGACCATTTTTTCGTGCAGAGGCTCTATAACTTTGTGTGAGCTCATATTTCACAACTCTAATTCCTTTTTTTTTATAGTGAGACCATGTATTTATCACCCTTACTGATTTTTGTGCAATTAAAATTAATAAGAGATCGTGGTTGTCCACAGTCTCTAAAATTTATTTGGAACACTTAGGTCATCATATTCTCTTGGTTTAATTGCACATTAACACGTACATCTATAGTAGTTGATATAGCCGAATCAGTGGCGGATCCAGGATTCGCAAGTAGTGGGATCACTAATAAAATGATGAATCATTTAAGTAAAGTTATGTAAATATCTTACTCAAATACGGCCAGAAATACATCATCTTAACAATCCAAATGAAATTTTACTCACACAATAAAAAATATCTAAGGTAATTCTCCTCGACGAGGTTTCATGCTTTGGAAATGTGACATAATAGTATCATTGGTGATGGTCGAACCTACATCCCTTTCTATATATACCACCAGGCAGTCATTTATGCAGTTCGGACTTCACATACTTCATGGCGGAGAAGGCCCTTTCCACGCTTGCGGTTTCTACGGGCAAAATCAATGCTAACTTTAAGAGTAAGTACACATATGGATACATAATATGTTTCCTTGTTTCAACCATCACTCTGCAAAGATCAGCAACTCCAACAAGACCTTGAAACTCTTTATGATGTTGCACAACAGTGATGTAGTTTCTCAATTCAGAAGAAAGGCCTCTAATATCATTTGAATCAAAATCATATGGATATAGTTCAACCATTCTTACCAATCGTGTTACATCAAAATTATGAAACGAGTCCTTAGGACTCAAACAAACCACACAAATTAGCAACTCCGTATTGTTTTCATTGAAACGGTTATTAACCTCTTAAAGTTGCAAATCAGTATCATAGAATAGCTCTACACGATAGTGATGTTCATAAGAGATTTTGGAGCATTTCTCTTCGGTCTTCCTGGAGCCATATAAAACTCATCCATGTTAGGAACATCAATATCATGACCATAACAAAACTGATTAACTTTCTCTAAAAGAACCCCAAACTCTTCATCTCTCATCAATTGGAGACGTTGATTGGATACTGACAATATCATGTTCCTCCCTTTGTAAAGCTAATAACAACTCATTCGTGATTCCCAAAACATCGAGCATTAGGTTTAGGATAAAAGAAAAATCAAATGAGCGCAAAGAGATCATGAGACCACGTGCATTCTTTCTATGTCCAGAAAATGAAACATCAATATATATGAAATCAAGCACATCAATCAAATCAGGGTACAACTCAATCAAATTTATTAGTGAGTTATAATGCTATCCCCACCTAGTATCACCTGACCTTTTTAGACCAAGTTCTTTATTCAAGCCTTTTCCAGTTTCAATCTCACCATTGTTTATTGCTTCTACAACTCTTATAGCACTCTTTTCTCGAAGAATATGTTGTCTCTTACAAGAAGATCCAACCACATTAAGTATGTCAGAAACAAGATCAAAAAATCAAATAACAGCCACATGATTCTTAGCAGTTCCTACAAGTGTTAGTTGTAGTTGGTGTCCAAAACAATGGACATAACGGCTGATTTATTTTCATTTAAAACTAATGTTTTAAGGCCACCAAATTCACCCCGCATGTTACTTGCTCCATCATAACCTTGTCCTTGTATGCTTGACATACTTAATCCATGTTCCAACAACAAAGCTTCAACGAATTATGAGAAATGGCACAAGTAGAAGGAACACGTATAAGTCCAAGAAATCGCTGCTTAACAAAACCCGTTTTATCAACAAAACGTAATACAACAGTAAATTGTTCTTTTATCAAAACATCACTAGATTCATCAACTAATATACCAAAAAAATCATCACCAAGTTCCTCAAGTATAAATTTAGTTGTTTCCATAGCACATGCCTTTACAATCTCTCTTTGGATACTAGGAGCAGCCATTTGAAGATTCTTAGGAGCATTGTCTAGCACAACATTCTTAATATCATCATTTAAAGTAGATGCAGTTTTCAAAAGCTCGATGAAATTTCTCCTATTATTTGACTAATCAGATTCATCATGACCACGAAAAGCTAATCTCATGCGTAATAAATATCTAATATAAACAACAGAGGTTTTCAGGCGAGTATTGCAAATTTTCATTTGTGGGGTTTGTGGTGGATTGAAAGCTGTTTCATTGGAAGCTTAGGGATACTTTAAATCTCCATATTTTTCAACAGCTTTGTTGTGTGAACTTTCAAAATCTCCAACGTGCAAATCCCACCTTTCCTTTTTGTTCCAAGATCAGAATCCATCAACAACAAAAGTAACATGGAAAACAATACAGAGCTCATTCTTTATGCTATAATCTAGCCTATCAATATAATCATCATACCACTTAGGATGAAACCGCCGAATTTATTTGCAATGAATTTTTGGGGAAACATATGTGCCTGGGGTTCAATAGGGCCAATGTGAATGTATTATTCCCTTACCTCTTCTTGTTGGCCTGGAGGATAATCTGAAATTCATTTTCTTTCCTTTGAATCAATTGGAAGATTTTCCAAATCAGCTTGCTGCTCATTGAGATTAGAAAATTTTGGTCCACGTCCACTAGTATCTTCCACTCATGTTTTTTTTTTCTTATCACAAATTATCCATACTTTTAATCATTGTGAAAGAAAGTCTCTTGTAACTAAGATACTAAATAATGTTAAAATATTAATAATATAAAATAAAAGTTGAATCTACATCGAGATTTAATAATATTCATGCCAAAAAGCAAACAAAAGTCAAAATCAACAAAGTAAAAAGAATATAAAAGACAAAATTGAAATTGTTAATGGATTGTGAATTGAGTCCATACCTTTGAGATTGAAAAAAGATGATTATGTCAAATTGTTAATGTATTGTAACTAGAGCTTGATGAAGGATTGTTTAATTAAAATGAAAAAAATCAATGTTATTTGTCTTCTTGTGAGGAAGCTTGGAAGACCGTAAGAATGAGCAAGAAATAAAGAGAAGGAGAAAAGCTTCTACTTGATGCTGACGGGCCTGAGTCGCCTGACGGCTGCAGTAGTATACAATGCTTAGTAGCAGAGTACTCAATAGTTTTACCTCTCGAAAATAGGAAAAATTACTTTAATCTTTACAGCTGTATTTTACTCTGACATTTTATTTGTTTAAGAATATTTTCCAGCCACATGATAAGCTTTTACATTCTAATTAATGGGTAGTTTAGGGGTCAATTTTTGACATCAAGTGGGGTCATCTATCGATACAATTTTTTTAACCTGTCCACAATTTTTATCTTTAAACTTTTTGGGGCCCAAGTGGGGTGAAGTGCCCCCACTTAGCTTAATTTCAATCCGCCACTGAGCCGAATGCCATGTTAAATTTTATGTTTGCTTCTCTACCAACTACTATAAGTGTCAGATATATGTTTTCAGATCACCATTTTCAGAATTGCTCAGGCGAAAACATAAAGAGCCCCAACAAGCAATAGAGAAGAACGAAGAAAGACAAACTTTTTGCCAACCCGACACTAGCGGATCATGATTTTTCCCTTGCAATTTAACCTGGCCTGCGGGTCAACCTACAATTTCGTTATATTTATTTTTATCTTTGACCCAATTTATTTTCTATCTTTTCTTACTTTCTTATCTTTACGTGACAGTTATTTGGGGGTTGATAAGAGGTTTTTAGCGTGTCGTTAAGGCACTAAGAACCGCTTATCAAACAAAATTTATAAACCTAACGAGAAACTACTATGAACGTAGAGAAAACACTAGAGCTTGGGTTACTCGCATGAACTCGGGCAAGACACGACACTAATGTAACTACGAAACTATAGAGAATAACATGAAAGGTTAAGTTTCCCTCTAATTTACTTGAGTCCTCTCTCGAAAGGTCCTCAAGAGTAATCAATTAATCAATCGACTAAATCCTCTTTCGAAAGTTCTTTAGCCAATTGATTATTAGATTCAATTTTCTTGGGAAACCCCTAAGTAGGATCCTTTTAATTTCTACCCAATCTCTTGGTCTAGAAATTAAGTTGATTCATGGGAATGACTAGACAACAACAATCAACTAAGAGTAATTGAAATCTAAGCCCTAGCATAAATTTGATCAAGGTCTACCCTAAGGTGTCAAAACACCAAGATCAATGCATATTAGACATGAAAAAAGCAATTATAAGAACATCTCAATTAGCCCTAATTCATGCTTTCACCCAAACCCCAGATAACGAACTACTCACTAATCATGGATTCAAAGAAAAAGAGATTAATAAAAGTAAACATGATTAACAAAGCAATAGAAATAAAGAAGAGAGATTGAAAGAATGAGAAAACTAATGGTTTTTGAGAGTTTGCAGGAGTTCACTAAGTAATTAGAGTGTAAAGTATGAGATAATAATCGACAAAAACCCTTAAAAACTAAATACAAGGTTCATGAAACTAAGACGGAAAAACGGGGTCAAAACCCGAAGTCAGGTCGCCACGGTCGTGGCTCCTTAAAATTGTCTAGGCAGCAGCTAATTTCCAAACGGACTGACTTGACGAAGTCAAGTCACCACGGCCGTGGTGATTTTGCCACGACCGTGGCCCCTGACTTTCATAGGATCAGTTCCAAATCTTCAATAGTCTGTCTTGCTTGCTACAGGTCCCCACGACCGTGGTGACCTACTGGTCAGCAGACACCTCATCTTCAAACAATCATATCTTTCTCGTCTCTTATTGGAAACGGGCTCATGACTAGTCGTTGGAAAGATACCAAAACGAGCTAACACCTCCCGCTAGAATCACCTTAATCCGATTTATGGATAAAACATTATGTCTATTTGAAATTCAACAGCCCACAACTAGTCTTCTAATGATCATATCACTTCAAAAACCTGCTAGTTAGCCTGGGAATCATCCCAAAACAACTAAACAAACAATAAAACGACAATATAACTCAAAGGTGACAAAAATCATGCAATGCTAGGCTTAAATGCTCTAAACTACATGCAAGGATACTAAAAATGACCAACAATTAAGCACAATAAAGTGCTTATCAGGGGTTTTTGTAGAGCTCTATGTGTTATAAAATGAGTCGTTGGGCCGTCAATAATTAAGCCATTAGATACATAGAAAGAATCCTCTTTTTTAATCCTCTTTGTTTTTTCCATTGATTATTACATAGCTTCGGAATCCCACATTGATGTACTAGGTCATATAGACCAAACCACGTAAATCCTTGTGCCTTTGTTTATTTTTATTGTCTTTTTTCTCAATGATATTATATTTTTGACTATTGTGCAACACTAATCAACACACATTCACAACCCTTATTCACCACAAATTGGTCCCAAGAGCTTAGGTTGAGATTATGTCGTCAATGAAATTTGATGTTGACAAGTTTGATAGACATGGGAACTTTGGTCTTTGAAAATTGAAGATAAAGGCCACGTGAGTCCAATGTGGATGTCATAAGCCTCTTGATGTTGTGTCCAAAACGATCGCGGCTTTGTTCACGGATATATGTGTGCATATCAATTTGAAGGCTATCTAATATGCAACTTTGTCTCTCAAATGAAGTTATAAGCGATAATATGGTTGAGGCTGTGTGGTTAAGGTTGGAGTCACTTAATATGATGAAGAATGTTACTAACTGTCCGCTACTCAAAAATAGCCTTCAATAACTTTACACAGAAGATTGTAATCCGCTTGGGTCTCATTCAGATGAGTCATTTTCTAATATTATGGATTTCAAAAAAATATCAATGTAAAAATCGATGATTAGGATATGGCAATTAGGTTGTTGTGCTGTTTAACGTATTCTTAAAAGCACTTTCATGTAACCTTGTTATATGGTAGAGACTAGAGACTAGAGACGTTTTGAATTTGGATGATGTTAAGGATGCCTTAACTCACCGAGAATTATTAACAATAACTTGATTGCTAAATTTCGTGTTCATCTCAAACTAATGCTTTGGTTGTTCATGGTAGTAGGAACCTTTAATAAGTAAAATATGCAATTATTTTCATGTTAAAGGACACATTAAATTAGAGAGTTGGAAGTCAAAGAGAAAGGAGAAAGTTGGTGGCAAATTAGAAGATGAAAATTTTCTCAAAAAGTTAGTTGAAAGTGATGATTTTGATAGTGATGTGTTCATGTAAGGTTATACATTCAAGGCTATGATTTTGCGATAATCTTTATGATGTTTGCATTTGAAATTGTTTGGTTTAGATTGCTTTTGTAAGGAAGTTATAATCGTGGTATTCCATTAGAATATTGCTCTAGTTATGTTATTTATTTGGAAAAAAATTTCAATAATAAGCTAACTTTAGACCGGTTTGCACTTGTTAAGTCAACCTATGGATTAACTATGAATAAGTAAACCTTTTGGTGGTATATGATTTCAACAATCTAAAGAAGTCAACAACTTGTTATTGTTGGTAACCTATTCACGTGTGATATTCTTATTGGTTTACATACTCAATTTTAATTTCGTATTAATTTTAAATAATATATATAATTATTAAAAGAAAAACAAAAGATAAACCCTTCATCCCCCCAACCCCTTGCTAATTGTTCATCCCCTGCCCCGCTAACACCTTGCCATCCCTTGCTAACGTTCTTGTCCCGCCATTCTCAACTAAGTGCTAACACATCCTAACCCACCTTGATAATCCCTCCCGGATCCACTTTAATTAACAGTGATGTCAGCATCACTTCCCTTCCCTTCCCTCTCACTATAGGCAACCCATTGTTTACCCTAAAATCCTCTATTTTTCTCATGCTTTTTTTCTTCTTTTTGTTCGTTTTGTCCCGTAGTAATAGTAATTTTTCTTAATTATCATTTTCCAGTAAAAACACAAAAAGGAGAGAGAGTGTGTGTGGTCAAGAGCAAATAGTGTTGGTTGGTTGGGTGAGAGAGAAGAAGAGGACTCATTGTTACATAGAACAAGAATCCTTCTGATGTTAATGTTGTTCAACAAAACAAATTAAATAGGATTTTTCTATAATACCCCCACGAGCCTGCCCAGCTCCCCTTCTTTGTGTTGTTTCTTGATCACTTCAAAGACAAACAAATTCACTTTTTTCCCTTGTCATATAGCACAACCATGCATATATTAACGTTACTAAAGAGACAACACCATAACCAAGTGTCTCAAGTCAACGTAACATAAAATGTTATCTACCAAATACTCTAAATACTCACACAACCTCCCCCACTTAGAGTATTCTAAAATATCAAAAGCATTAAACATCATCAAAACAAACAATCTCATGCATCAATGAAAGTGTACAAAGACTTGAACTTCCACCTAGTACGATACACATTCCAAGCATATGTATCCGACTGGTGTTGCTAGCGATTGAACCAATCTCAATACAGAATCGAAAACTTGAAGATATCATAAACACAAGATTAACTACTTGAACTCGTTAAACTTGACACTTAAAGCCATGTGTCCGTCTTATTCAAAAGTTCATCATAGCTATGTCCCTATAGCTACTTGAAACGGCTAAACTTCACACTTACATAGGTAGATCTCTAAACAAACATGCTACTATCAAAACGCATAACAAGAGAACTTTTAAGATTTACAACCTCCTCACAACATCATAGTGAAACAAGAACAATACTTGAGGATACTTACAAAGTTCTTGAACCTTCAAAATGAAAGAATTAATCTTATTGAACGGAAGACTCAACGTCGTTAAGTTAAGATTCCCTCACATGTGATTAACGAAGGGCAGCAATCCTAAATCGATTGCCATCCTCTTCACCATATCTCTAGCCAAGGCCTTAGTAAAACAATCCGCTAGATTATACGTAGTCCGTACATAGTCAACAATGATAACACTATCCTTGATAAGTCCTTGAATGTAAGAATGTCGCACAACAATGTCCCTTGACTTACCATTATATACTTGACTATATGCTCTTTCCAAAGCTGCATCATTATCACAATCTATCGCTAAGGGCGATATTGATTTTGGAAACAAAGGGCTCTCAATTATGAGATTCTTTAACCACTCCGCCTCCTTACTAGCCGAGGATAATGCAATGAACTTAGAAGTCATGGAGGAGTGTGGCAGGCTAAGGTCGTATCACATAATCAAAGATAAATCCTAAGTCCTCTAACAATGATCGTCAAGGGAAGTAGGGTCGAATCCACACAGAGACATAGTTTCTAAGTTAATATCTAGCCAAACAGCTACTTCAGACAAGATCAGATAGAAATCAGTGGAACTACTATTTAGACTAAAAAAAGCAATATAGAGATGGGAATTAAACTATGAATTAAAGGTCTAGGGAATTAGTTCTGTCCACCATACTTATACCAACCAAGGGATCAAACTATCTCGGAACCTCAAGCAATCAATGGAACTTCGCAATAACGATAATTACTCAATAAGAACAAATCACCGCATAACCAATCTAAGTAAGCCCTAGAAACTAATAGCAATCGAAAGTAATTCATAGTATAAACAAGGAATTCCTCCCTAAATCCCTAGAAATAAAACTACTCACTCATAATTGAATTACTAATAACAAAACTAATTATAAACCCTAATCTTTGCATCATAAAACGATTCAATAATCAAACCAAGCAATTAAGAAATAACTAAAAGATTAAGGGAGAAGAATAGTACCAATTGACGGAAAGCAATAACCTTTATTGATATGAATCCAAGGTTCAATCACCTTTAGAATTAATCTAAGTGTTTAAACTAATAGAAGCTCTCTAAAACTCAACTAATGAAAGCTGGAAATAATATGAATAAAAGATGTCCCTAAAAATAAGAGCTTAGCTATTTATAATGACCTAAAACATTAGAAAACGTAAATAAAAAGATAGAGTTTAGGCTCCACGGGCGCGCAACCGGATCGGGCAAACATTGCCCTATGGCATCGGGTTGGTACAAAAATATCAAACTTCACAAATCTTCCTCTTTTTTCGCAGCACCAGCCAAAATAGGGGGGCAAGCTGGGCCTAGCCGATCGGGCCATCACTACCCCATCGGCAGCTCCACTTTTCTTTCACGTACGCAGCAGCGGTAATAAATAAGCCCCTGGGCCTGTCCGATCGGGTGATAAGGGCCCGACAGCATCGGGTTGGGCCAGAAATGTCAACCCAACTTTCTTCATAAATCACGCAATGGCACTTGAGGTTCTCACCCAATCACATAAATCTTCGCCCGATTGGGCCATATGTTGCCCGATCGGAGAACGAGTCAACTCTTTTTGGCAATTTGACACTCAATTCTAAAAACGTTTAGAGGTCTCGGGACCTCGTGAACCATCTATAAAGCTCGTAACCCTTTTTCTACGTGCCTCGTAACGACTCGTAAGGGTGCGGTTGCTTCCAAAAAGCTTTGAAATAAGGGGAAAAATCCCTAAATCCTTCAATTCAACATAATAGAGTAATTAGCACAAAATAGCCCCTAAGAGCTCCAATGATGCACGACTTATTAGCTCATAAACAAGGGAGAAAACTCTATATAAATACACGATATCAAACTCCCCCAAGCTAAACCTTTGCTTGTCCTCAAGTAAATAAAACATGAACACTGAATAAATTGCCTCACCCCATGGATGAACATTCAAAGCTCAAAAACGTTTCCAAGACTAAGAATCGTTTAAGCAGGCAAAATTCAAGTTCGGCTATTCAAATCCATCCAACTACCAATCATCCAAGAAAACCATCAAATTCAACTCATCTATAAGGCACACAAATCATAAAAAGGGCCTCGCGAAGGTGTCACTCCTCTCAATTTTGTGGCAGGCAAAGAATACGCTCGAACACTCACCAACCCGACCATATCCCACTCACACTCTCATGTGTTTAAGAAGGTTAAATGACGTTCATCCTAGCTAAGTCCACTCAATTAGCAGACATACTCTTTAACTTTGAGAAACTGACTCGAAATCAATCTATTAAACAATGCAAACACGAGCTCAAGAAGACTTTATAAGGTTGTAATGGGGCTTAGGCAAGGGGTAGGGAGTATTTTTAGGAAATGTGGTGAAAAACCGAGAATGGGAGAGCAAAGATCACTCAAAAAAGGCCGAAGATGGCCGAAACAACTCCTAACAACACCATATAACCTCAAAATATATCCCAACTCTTATAAAACAATGCAAACTCACAACAAACCCAATTTTCAAGCAATGCGGAACATTTTTTTGTTTATAAACAACGTGAATGAAGGAACCTTGGACTCTTTTGAACTTTTTTTTTTCTTTCATTTTACGAACCAAACATTCACGAAACTCTAACTTTGCTTTTTCTTTTCTTTTTCTCACGCTTAAACCACATCAAATACAACAATCATTCTCAAAACCAAACCAAACCATCAAACCAATTTCCAAACTCAACCCAACAAACGCTCCCCCAATCTAGGCTTGGAAATAGTATCGAAATAAAGGCCATGGGCTCATAATAAGGGTTTTAGTAACATAAAATTGGTCATCAAGCTCAGCAGGGCTAAGGAGGATAAAAGTATATCAAAAATTCTCTCTTAGGCTCAAGAATCAGACAAATGAACGTCTCGATCACAACAAATGCTACAAGTCATCGAATATAAGACAAGTACGAAGTAAAAATTCGCTCAAAATCATAGCAATCAAACATCAAATCATAGCCTCAAGATCACAAATGCCCAGCTATCCAGAAAATAGAGTCGAATCATTTTCAATAAGAGCACAACAAGGGGCATAGGGAGGCAACTAGACCAGTCATGGGAAGTATATTTTTTTATTATTTCAGCATTTTTTAAAATAAATCAATCTATCCAAAAAAGCAGTAAAAGAGATAGGGAATACAAACATAAATCCTCTCCCAAGCTGAACTTGGCAGTGTCCTCAATGCCAAAAGGTAAATAAAGGACGATGCTAAGAGGAAAAACAACGTTAGTGTTCTCTCACTCTCTCTCGATAAAAAATAAAAAATAAAAAAGGAAAAGGAATAAGGGGAAATTACGAGTTGCCTCCCGTACATCGCTGGTTTATGAAGGTCAGACATGACCATAAAACCTCCATGTCTCAAATTGGAGGGGCTTGGCAGTGAGTGCCACCCTCGTCAAACATTTTCCTTCTCCAAATTTTCTTGATCATACCTCCAGACTGCGAGGCAACCTTAGGTGCAGTTTGAACCTTCTCCACACCCACCTCACCGAAAGATCAACCCTACAACATGATTGTTCAAGCATAGGTGCCTTAACAGCATTGGTTAGTTTAAAAATAATTTTATCATCACCAACACTGAGAGTTAAAGTCCCAGACTTAACATCAATAACAGCACCAGCAGTACACAAAAACGGTCTACCCAGAATAATGGGAATCTGGGCATCCTCATCCATATCAAGCACCACAAAATCAACAGGAATGTAGAATTTCCGACCCTAATAGGAACGTCCTCTAAAGCCCCTAGGGAATATTTTATAGAACGATCAACCATTTGTAAAGTGATTTATGTGCATTTAAGTGCTCCCATATTAAGTTTCTTATAAACAGACAAAGGCATAACAGAAACAGAAGCACCTAAAGCACACAAAGCTTTACCAATAAAAATAGGTCCAAGATGGCAGGAAATAGAAAAACTACCAGGATATTTCAACTTAGGTGGGGCTTTATTCTGTGTAAAAGCACTACACTCTACAGTAAGAGCAATACATTCTACCCCACCAAAGTTTCTTTTCTTCGTGATCATGTCTTTCAGAAATTTGGCATACACAAGGACTTGAGTAATTAAATTAGTGAATGGAATCGTTACCTTAAGGTTCTTGACCATAGCCACGAAGTTACCAAATTGCTGATCGACCTTTGATTGCTGCAACCTGTGAGAAAAAGTCAACCTTGGTGTAAAAGGCGCTTCAAAAACTTTCTTTTTTTTCTTCCCTGTCTATTCAGCTTCCTTAGATAATTCAACTTCATACGTCGAACTCTTACCTTTTCCTTCCGCTACCACCTTCTTCTTCCTCTTAGTCGAGGCAACATCATCAATGGGAAATGGAGGAGCGTCATAAGCAATGCCACTACAAAGAGTAATGGTATTCACTTGCTCCATCTGAATAGGTTGCCTAGGCAATTGTCACTGCTGCCTCTGAGCATTGTTTCCTGCCAATTGGGCAACCTGAGTCTCGAGAAGTTTGATATGCTTCTCTTGAGCTCTTTGTACCTCCTCATTAGTTTTCTACATGCTCAGCATCAGCTCGCTTCATCAATTCAGATGTGGTAGGTTCTTGTGGGGATATTTGTGGAGGTGGGGTTTGAAAATTTTGTGGGGTTTGGAGGTTGTTAGGGTGATGGAAGTTTTGTGGTGGGGGTCTCTGAAAACCAGGGGGTTTTGATAGAATGATGATTTAGGGTGGTTTTGTGGTGGTGGTTGGAAGTTTTGTGGGTTTTGATAGTTGTGTGGAGGGCGGAAATTTTGTGGTCTTTGTTGGAAGGCATTTGCTTGCTCCATCTGATGTTCACTGATCTGACAATCGTGCCCAAAAAGACCGTAAACACCACATACCTTGCACTAAGATGAGGTAATAGGTGCAACGACAAACATAGCTTTAATGCTAAGAGGAGGGGGTGTCGAGGTAGAAGATCTCAAGGTGTCAAGCTTCATATTCAGTTTCGCCACTTGCTAAGTCAGCAATGCAAGGGTGTCTACCTCCAATACCTTATTTGTGAGGCTTCGGGAAGTTGAATGGTCATTGGTTGCAACGTTTGACAAGAAATCGTAGCCTACATCCACTTCAATTATCTAGAAAAACTCCTCCCGCACACGAGTCAACAATACTCTTCGTCTTAGGCTGCA
The DNA here is from genome assembly GCA_947645195.1 of Patellifolia procumbens. Lineage (NCBI taxonomy): Eukaryota > Viridiplantae > Streptophyta > Magnoliopsida > Caryophyllales > Amaranthaceae > Patellifolia > Patellifolia procumbens. The sequence continues at coordinate 189,059 of CANSGD010001540.1, read as the reverse complement.
GACCATTGTGGAATGTATACGTCAAGAACAATTGGTCCATGTTGTGATGTCGACACTCTCTATGAAAATCTCTGAATCTAGCCCACGCTTCCCGAAGTGCTTTATCAGGCCTTGGGAAAACATGGCTAGCTTGTTTCTGATTTCTGTTGTTTTTATAGGTGGCTAATACTCGCTCAGGAACGTAGCAAAAATGTCACTCCATTCAGTTTCTTTCACGTCGTTCAGCCACTTATGTGCTCTATCTCTCAATGAAAACCCGAACAACATGACTTTCAACTGGTCTGGAGTGACGCCGGCATGTTTGACAGTTTGACAAAGCCGTTGAAGCCGCTGCAGATGATTTGTCGGATCTTCAGGGGATGCCCACCAAACTGATTTTGCTGAACCATGTTGATGACTCCGGGCTTAATTTCAAAGTTCTCTGCGGCGATGGTGGGAATAGTTGGTCCAGTTGGAAGACCATCTGGATTGGGCACCCCATATGACTTCCGTGATTTAGACATAATGAACTTGAGGTGTCTGATCCAAAGGTGTTCACTGAACATACTGCTTTTCTTTCTGAACTTTCTTTCAAAGCTGCCTGAGTGTCTTTGTCAAATCGGGATCCTCACGAATAGGGTACCTGTTCTTCGAGACTTGGGCATATAAAAGAAACAAAAATAAGCAGATAAAGTACCTCAATTGGAACAATGAAGTTCCAATGAGGTAAAAAGAAGTAGACCAAATAACCAAATAAAAACTTATAAAACTAGCCGTCACCCCTAGAACGACGCCAAAATTTGACAGGCTAAAGTCGTATCACCTAAACAAAGATAAATCCTAAGTCCTCTAACATTGATAGTCAAGGGAAGTAGGGTCGAATCCACAATAAGACAGAGTTTCTAAGTTAAAATTTAGCCAAATAGCAACTTCAGACAAGATCAAATAGAAATCAGCTAAACTACTATTTAGACAAAAGAAAGCAATATAAAGATGGGAATTAAACTATGAAATAAAGATCTAGGGAATTAGTTCGGTCCACCATGCTTAGACCAATCAAGGGATCAAACAATCTAAGAACCTAGGTCAATAATCGATAGATTAGAGCACGTGTTAAGCTATGGTTAAGACTCAACGCTCATAATTTAACATATGCCGCATGCTCACTAACATAATCAGAATTACTAATGTGTGCTAGGCCTCTAAAAGTAAGACGGACCTGTGCAAACAATTATTAACCTCAAGCAATTAATGAAACTGCTCAATAACAATAATTACTCAATAAGAACCAATCACACCATAACCAATCTTATCAAGCCCTAGAAACTAATAGTAATTCGAAAGTAATTCATGGTATAAACATGGCTTTCCTCCTCCGTAAATCCCTAGAAATAAGACTACTCACTCATAATTGAATTAACAATAACAAAACTAATCATAAACCCTAATCTTTCCATCATAAAATAATTCAATAATCAAACCAAGCAATTAAGAAATAACTAAAAGATTGAAGGAGAAGAATAGTACCAATTGACAGAAAGCAATAACCTATATTAAAATAAATCCAAGGTTCAATCACCTTTAGAATTAATCTAAGTCTTTAAACTAATAAAAGCTCTCTAAAACTCAACAAATGAAAGCTGGAAATAATATGAATAAAAGATGTCCCAAAAAATAAAAGAGTTTAGAAATTTATAATGACGTAAAACTAATTAGAAAACGTAAATAAAAAGATAGAGTTTCGGCTCCGCGGGCGCGCAAAATGATCGGGCAAACATTGCCCTATGGCATCTGGCTGGTACAAAAATATCTAACTTCACAAATCTTCCCTTTTTTCACGCAGCAGCAGCCAAAATAGGGGGGAAGTTGGCTTACCCGATCGGGCCATCACTACCTAATCGAGCCGCACACGCAACGGAGCCCAACTCCACTTTTCTTTCACGTACGCAGCAGCAGCAATCAACAAGCCCTTGGGCCCGCCCGATTGGGTGGTGGGCGCCCGATAGCATCGGGTTGGGCCATAAATATCAGCCCAGCTTTCTTCATAAATCACAACATGGCACTTGAGTTACTCACCCAATCGGGGCAAGGGCTGCCCGATCGGGCCCGCAACCCCGACAGCCGATCACATAAATCTTCGCCCGATCGGCCCATATTCTGACCAATCAAAGCACGGGTCAATTCCTTTTGGCTCTTTGACACTCCATTCTTCACGTTTACAGGTCTCGGGAGCTCGTAAACCATCTATAAAGCTCGTAACCCTTTCTACGTGCCTCGTAACGACTCGTAAAGGTGCGGTTGCTTCCAAAAAGCTCAGAAATAAGGGGAAAACTCCCTAAATCCTGCAATTCAACATAAAACAACAAAACCACAACTCTATTGAGTAATTAGCACAAAATTGCTCCGAAGAGCTCCGATGATGCACGATTTAGCTCATAAATAAGGGAGGAAACTCTATAGAAATACACAATATCAGAGTCTGTTATGCAAGTTTGCTTCTTGGATGCCCAAAAAATAACACCTCCCCCAAGTATAAATACAAATCCACTTATGGAAGAATGATCCTCTCTAGTAGAGATCCAATTTGCATCCAAATAACCTTTTAAAACCAAAGGATATCCGCTGTAGGACAAACCATAATCCTTGGTTTTCCCCAAATACCTTAATACATGACGAATAGCATGCCAATGCTTCATGCTAGGATTACTAGTATATCTACTAAACTTGACTACCGCAAATGTGATATTCGCCCTAGTACTCGCCATAACATACATCAAACAACCTATGACCCGTGCATACTCAAGTTGAGATATCATTTGGCATTAATTTCTCACTTGGGTCCATAGGAGTTGATACAAAAGAGCAATCACTTACATTGAACTTCTTAAGTACCTTTTCAATGTAGTGTGTTTGAAAATAAAATCAATTTTCCTTTGCTTCTTTTAATTCTTATGCCTAGAATGACATCCTCTTCTCCTAACTCTTTCATGGAGAACATTGAAGATAGGAAATCCTTTGCCCATTAAACTTGTTACAAATCAGTCCCGAAAATTAACAGGTCATCTACATATAGACAAACCATAACACCATGACCAAGGTCATCAAATATGCTATAAATGCAGTTGTCTGAATTATTCAACTTAAATTTGTTAGACAACACAACCTCCTTAAAATTTTGATGCCATTGCTTGGGTGCTTGCTTTAGCTCATACAAAAATTTAACTAGTTTGCAAACTTTCCTTTCTTAACCTTTAACAACAAACCCTTAGGTTGTCTCATTAAACCTCTTCATCTAGATCTCCATTTAATAATGTCGTCTTAACATCCATTTGATGGATCACAAGATTGTGTATCGCTGCTAGAGCAATCAACAACCTTATTGTAGAGATTCTAGCAACGGGTGCATATGCATCGAAGTAATCGATACCCGGATTTTGGGAAAAACCTTGAGGCACTAACTGGGCTTTGAACTTATCAATCTATTAATTTTCATTTTCTTTTTGAATATCCATTTACACCCAATTGGTTTACACTTAGGAGGCAAATCCGCAAAAACCCATGTGTAATTCCCCATGATTGAATCAATCTCGTCATCAATAACTTCCTTCCAAAAAGGAGCATCTTGAGAGCCTATGGCCTCATCATAAGTCAAAGGTCACCTTCCACATTAAACACATATGGAAACTTAGTCAATATAGAACTTCTAGATCCTTCAACTAAATATGCATGAAAGTTAGGGCCAAAAGATTTCTCTTTCCTACACCTTTTACTTCTCCTAGGAGCTCGAGGTGATGATGTTGATGCTCCATTCTCATCTAGAGTTTTTTCATCTAACTCTTGATCATTTAAAGACTGATGAGACCATATTAGGTATGCTTTTAGAGTGATTCGGAGTTCGTTTTGTAAAGGTTTAGGCCTTGTGAAGCGGAGTTTCGTAATTATTAGCCTAAGTGTGGCATTTGAAAATTGTTATCGGTGCTTTAGAGGAGATTTAAGGACTTTTGGACATTTTATATTATTTTAATCATTTAGAGGTGGACTTCGTCCCATGTTTGTGGTTCGTTCGATAAAGATAGTCAACAAAGTTCGTAGTCAACCCATTTCGGTTCTCGTTCGTGATTGATCGGTGATGTTAGGTATCCGAGTGATTGAGTATGAGTTAGCGTTTGGCTCGAGTGTTTATATGGGGATTATTTAAGCTCGTAAATCAACCACAAGTCAAGATTTTCAAGCCATGGCACGCAAGCATCCTACCAGCCAAGCAGCAGCTCGTGCGCGCCCCCACGCATCATCCAGCTCTCCTCGCGCAGCCCTTAGCAAGCCAGCAGCATACACGACCAGAAAGAGTGTGCGCCCCTCGCGCATCCAAATGATTCCAGTCGCTCTCTAGCAGACGCAGCACGCACCTAGCGCAATTACTAGACGCGACTCGCGCATTGCGATCTCACAGCAGTCGTGGTTGACCATTTTGTCGACTCGTGTTTAATAACTTAGGTTTTATGTTTTATTTTCTTAAACTTTCATTATCTATCATCATTAAAATATACTTAGAACCTTAATCAGAGAGAGAAACACTCTTTTCCTCGCTCTAATCTTTCTATGATTTGGTTTGCCTTTGAAGATTCATTGAATTACTCTATGTCGAGCGTAGCGTAAATCAATTTTTGTGAACGGTGATCTAATCTTCGGATAGTTTATTGTGAGGTTTATGAACAATGGCTTAGTTATAATATTGAATTCTAGTTCCATTATATGATTGATTGTTTGATTTCTAGGAAGTACAACTCGTTTATCTTTCCAATTGATTTATTTCTAGAACATAGAACGTTGCCGATTAGATTGTTCTTTGTTTATGAGTAGCAAACTAGGGTTTAACTTTGAATCTGATTGTTCTTGTTATTTCCTAGCGAATTATTTATTTCCGGATTGAATAATTATGCTAGTGATTGTTGTTTGACACATAGTTTCCTAGGGCTTTGATGTTATTTAGAATTGAACCTATATTACTGATTCCATAAGGTTTTTATATTAGTTCAGTTATTCTATCTGTAGATTCGGGTAGTTTAACTAATCTTTAGAGGGAAGCGGGTTTAATTTCTCAATCTATGTGTGATTAAGATTAGTTGTTCGTATTTAGAAACCGATGATCGATAACCCGAACCGAAGGGACGATTGATCGATCTCAAGACCTTTCTCCATTGATATTCCCTATAGTTTATTATTGCTTTCTTAGTTATTACTTTTGACCTTTTAATCTGAAACCCCCCTTTCGATCTCTTATACACATACTTTCGTCTCTAAGTCTCTGTGGTTCGACCCTACTTGCCTCCTACATTAGTTGTGTTGGAAAGTCGGAATTATAAATAGTATCTTTGGTAAACGCATGAGACCGCGTCCCGCCAAATTTTGGTGTGGTTGCCGAGGACTTGGCAACAACTAAAGTGTGTTTATATTAGATTGTTTTCTTTTTCTTTTTATTCTCGGATTTTGTTCTTTATGTTGTTGAAACTCGTGCTACTAATCAGAATCATTTGCAGTATGATACAGAACTCTAATTATATCATCTCAGGTTGCGGAGAAAATCGCGGAGAGATTTTGAGGAGCTTCCATTCCATATTGATTCTGAGGAAGCCATGCCGCCACGAGTGGAAGCAAGGACTTTGAGGGAGCTCACTGAACGAAACCTTGATTAGCAGCCCTTGTGTATAGTATTCCCTGAATCTGAAGAGGGCGATCCCACCAGCACCACTTTCGAGCTCAAGTCAGGGCTCAGCCATCCTTGCCATCCTTCCATGGACTCAGTGGGGAGGATCCAAATAAATTTTGTCTGAATTTCATGTAGTCTGCTCAAGCATGAAATCGAACAGTGCTACTGAAGAGCAGGTGAAACTAAAGGCGTTTCCTTTCTCCCTAAAGGATACCACCAAAGATTGGCTCTACTATCTCCCGCCAGGTTGCATCTCCACATGGGCAGAATTGAAGCGACGATTCTTAGTGAAATTCTTTCCCGCTTCTCAGTCTGCCATCATGAAGAAAGAGATAAGCAACATCGAGCAACAATATGATGAGACTCTTTATGAGTATTGGGAGAGATTCAAGAGGTTGTGTGCAAGCTGTCCATATCATGAGTACAATGACCAAGACCTCATCCTCTATTTTTACAATGGTCTTACCAATGAGGATGTGCGTATGGTCAATGCTGCTAGTGGTGGCATTATCATCAACAAAACTGCAGACGCAACTCGAGCTTTGATAGAGGAGTTCTCTGAAGACTCTAGGCATTTTGGTAGGCGAGGTGGTCAAAGGAAAAATGTTACTGCCGCGAGTAGTAGTGATCCTCAATTAGGAGAGCAAGTGCAAGCTCTCACTTCCTTAGTGAGAGAGCTTAGCGTGAAAGGTCAAGTGCAACATGTGAAGGCTTGTGGGATTTGTTCTTCTTACCATCCTACAGATTGTTGCCCCCAATTGCAAGAGGGGCCGAGTGAAGAGGTGAAGGTCATGGGTTTCTAAGGGCAACAAAGCAACCAATGGAGGTATGACCCCTATTCTACCACCGACAATCCGGGTTGGAGAGATAACCCGCGATTCAGATATGGCAGTGACAACAACCAAGCTCCAAATCATGGGTAGGGATCCTCTATGTCTTGTGAGGATATGATATATACTTTGACCAAGAACATGGCCGCTATGCTAGGAAATATGGTACAATTTTAAGAGGAGACTCGAGCTAGCATCAGAAATCACGATAATCAGATGAGCCAAGTCTCTAGTGCGGTGAGTAGGTTAGAGGATCGCGATAGTGGGAGATTGCCTTCCCAAACGGAGTCTAACCAAAATAAGAATGTGAGTGCCATTATGGTGGTGGATGAGGCTCCGAACCAACATGGGGGGAGTCTTGTGATCTCAAACTACAAGCCCCCTCCACCTTTTCCTGCAACATTACGACCATGCATGCGATATGAGAAGAGTAAAGGCCTTTATAAGGCCATGCGGGAACCCAAAGTAAGTCCCCCTACCCCTCATATAGTAGAGCGAACCAATGAGTTTGTTGGTTATGTTTCCCACAATTTGCTCCCCCCTAAGCATGATGATCCTGGTATGTTTACCATTCCTTGCACGATACATGACACCCCCATTTCCCAAGCTATGTTAGACTTACGAGCGTCTATTAATGTGATTCCCCTCTCCCTTTATGAGTCTTCATAGCTTGGTCCTCTTATTGATATTAGTGTCGTTGTGCAATTGGCTAATGGATCCACTATCCGCCCGAATGGGAAAGTATTAGATGTGTTAGTCAAGGTTGGTAAAATGCAATTCCCCACTGATTTCTATGTGCTGGAGATGGAGTCTAATGCTTATGTCATTCTCTTAGGGAGACCGTTTATGAAATCTCCAACACTAAAATTGATGTAGGTGTTGGTTCATTGAATGTCGAGTTTGGGGGTCGGGTCGAGTCTTTTGGGCTGTTTGGTTGTAAGAAATTTATGGTGTCTGAACCATCATGCTTTGTTGGTGCTATAGAGTAGGTGTCACATACTCCTTCTGGCACTACTAAAAAGAAAAAGGCTAAGAAAGTGAAAAGTCCTTACAAACCCCCCGCTTTGCCCCATGATTCTCACTTGTTTTCGCTAACATTGGCTGTGCAATGTGTGCTTTCCTCTGATTTGCAGGTACAAGAGTTCAATCAAGGAGGTGATTCCTTCCCAGATTGATTTCGGGAGGTAAGTAGTCGAGCTAACGACTCTAAACTAAGCGCTACTCGGGAGGCAACCCGAGCTTCTTTTCTTTCTTTTTCTTTTCTTTCTTTTCCTTCCACCCTCCATCTTCTCTTTCTTCTTCCATTTTCGGAATTCCACCATCTTTTTTTCCATCTCAACAAATAAGTCATACCCCATTCCTATTACTTTTCCATTTCCTTTTCCACAAAATTTCAAACACATTGAGCATTTGCATCCTAAGATTTATCTTTTGGGTGTGAATTTCGAACCTTTCCTTCCATTGAGGTTGGGTTCGAACTTATCATTGTTGGTTGGTTGAGGGAGTTGGGTTGTGACTGAGTGGGTCTTTGGTTTCATATATGTTTTGTTGGGTTTAGTTATTGATTCATGACGAGTGGTGGTGTTGAGGGAGTGCAGACTTTATGAGAGTAGATGTCGTGTTTGTCCCCTTTCCCTTCTTTTTCCTTCTCATACATGTTCTCACATTGAGGACAATGTATTCATTAATTAGGGGGGGAGATATTCATTGATTTGGGTGTGTTTTGTATGTTGCACACATTTATTTGCTTTTGAAAAAAAATGAAAAAAAAATGAAAAAAGAAAAATCCAAAAAAATATGTGAAAACCCGCTGAGTTGGAAACTCAAGCAAGAATGGGGTCCGGATAGGTTGAAAACTCGAAAGAGCAACCTATGCAAAAAAGTGGCTATCTAGAGCGGGTGAGATGGTGAGTTCATCATTTGAAAAAAAAAAAGTGTGAAGCTAGGATGAAAACTCGAAAGAGCTCCTAGGCAAAATGAAAGATAAAAGAGAGATATTTTGAATCATTTGCCGGAGTTGGTGTCATAAGAAGATGGTGATATAAAGAGTGTTTCGGGTAGGATTTCATCTTGGTGTTTGAAGTAGAGGCGAACAGGTTAGAACTCATCTATCTTTGGAGAAATAAGGAGTGAAGGTTGTGTTTTGTGCAGATTTGGTGTGGGTTTGAGTCTGTTGATATCTTTCGGGTCTCGAATTCACCTTATTGATTTCATGACTTTTAGTGTTTACTCTTGGTGTTGAGAGTTATTGAGTTTGATGCTAACGTTGTTTTCAAGTGAGCTTTTGGTTCAAGTCTGGGGTTGTCTTTCTCCCTTGTGTTTGGCCTTAAGCGATTCGGAGGGGTAGCATCATATTTGTACACTAGGATGGAGGGATAAGGGGAGTAGTTCTTGTGTGTGCTATTTTGGAAGGGTGTACCCCATGTTTTTAATGATTGAGTTTATGCGAGGGCGAGTAAAGTTCAGGTGTAGGGGTATTTGATGAGACCATATTAGGCGTGTTTTTGGAGTGATTCGGAGTTCATTTTGTAAAGGTTTAGGCCTTGTGATGCGAAGTTTCGTAATTATTAGCCTAAGTGTGGCACTTGGAGAATTGGGATGATTTCGGTGCTTTAGAGAGGCTCAAAGGACTTTTGGATATTTTATATTATTTTAATCATTTACAGGTGGACTTTGTCCCATGTTCGTGGTTCATTCGATAAAGAAAGTCAACAAAGTTCGTAGTCAACCCATTTTGGTTCTCGTTCGTGATTGATCGGTGATGTAACGTATCCGAGTGATTGAGTATGAGTTAGCGTTTGGCTCGAGTGTTCGTATGGGGATTATTTAAGCTCGTAAAGCAACCACAAGCCAAGCGTCGCAAGCCATGGCACGCAAGCAGCCTACCAGCCAAGCAGCAGCTCGTGCGCGCCCCCCACGCATCACCCAGCTCTCCTCGCGCAGCCCTCCGCAAGCCAGCAGCATACGCAACCAGAAAGAGTGCCCGACCCGCGCACGTCTGTGAGACCATTCCACTCGCTCCCAGCAGCTCTCCAACAGACGCAGCGCGCACCCAGCGCAATTACTAGGCGCGACTAGCGCATGTCGATCTCCCAGCAGCCGTAGTTGACGATTTTGTCGACTCTTGTTTAGTAACTTAGATTTTATGTTTTATTTTATTAAACTTTCATTATCTATCATCATTAGCATATACGTAGAATCCTAATTAGAGAGAGAAACACTCTTTTCCTCTCTCTAATCTTTCTATGATTTGGTTTGCATTTGAAGATTCATTGAAATACTCTATGCCGATCGTAGCGTAAATCAATTTTTGAGAACGGTGATATAATCTTCGGTTAGTTTATTGAGGTTTATTGTATGAACAATGGCTTAGTTATAATATTGAATTCTAGTTCCATTATATAATTCATTATTTGATTGCTAGGAAGTACAACTAGTTTATATTTCCAATTGATTTATAGCTAGAACATAGAACGTTGCCGATTCGATTATTCTTTGTTTATGAGTAGCAAACTAGGGTTTAACTTTGAATCTGATTGTTCTTGTTATTTCCTAGGGAATTCATTATTTCCAAATTGAATAATTATGCTAGTGATTGTTGTTTAGCACATAGTTTCCTAAGGCTTTGATGTTCTTTAGAATTGAACCTATATTGCTAATTCGATTAGGTTGTTCTATAGTTTAATTATTCTATCTGCAGATTCGGGTAGTTTAACTAATCTTTAGAGAGAAGCATGATTAAATTCAATCTATGTGTTATTAAGATTAGTTGTTCGTATTTAGAAACCGATGATCGATAACCCGAACCGAAATGATGCTTGACCGAACTCAAGACCTTTCTTCATTGATTTTCCCTATAGTTTATTATTGCTTTCTTAGTTATTAGTTTTGACCTTTTTAATCTGAAAACTCCCCTTTCGATCTCTTATACACATACTTTGGTCTCTAAGTCTCTATGGTTCGACCCTACTTGCCTCCTACATTAATTGTGTTTGAAAGACGGAATTATAAATAGTATCTTTGGTAAACGCGTGCGACCGCGTCCCGCCACAGACCGACCAACTTATTGAATATTGGTAATCGGAGTTATATCCATTGGTCTAGGACATGATGGATATCTATTTTGATCAAAGATTGCATCTCTTAACTCCACAATAGTGTGAATTGACAAAACCTATTTGTTGTATAACATAAAACCTATAGGCCTTGCTATGAATAGCATACGCTATAAAGATGCTTCAACTCCTCTTTCACCGAACTTTTTATGTTTAGGTTCGGCACTTGTACCATTGTCCTACAACCTCAAACTCTAATGTGACTTAGATTTGGTTTCCTTTTGTACCATAATTCATATGGTGTAACCTTGTTCTTTTTCATGGGAACTCAGTTTAATATATAAAAAGCCGCTAAAAACCGCTTGACCCCAAAATCCATTGCTCAAACACGAATAGGATAACATAGAATTTACCATTTCTTGGAAAGTTCTAATCTTTGTTTCTGCTATACCATTTTGTTACGGTGTATAAGCCGCGGTTATTTCATGTATAATCCCTAATGATTGGAAATAACTAGGATCGTGGTACTCACCATCCCTAACGGCCGTTTAACTTTGTCATTTAATTACAATTCAAATTCGTTTTTATTAATCTTAAATTTATCAAAGGCTTCATCTTTAGTGATGAATAGAATATAAACATAACAAAACCTAGAAAATCACCTATAAACGTAATGATATACTTCTTATTTCCTAAAGAAGGATTGTTATGGAAATCACATAGGTCACTATTAACAGGCAAAAGTCGTCTTACCTAATCAAAAATAATCCTAAATTCTTCTAACAAACAGTACTTAGGGAAGTAGGGTCGAATCCAGAGGCAGACATGTTTTCAGAGATAATATTGTTAATATTTAGTTAAAAAGCTACTTCAGATGAAATCAGGGAAGAATCAACTAAACTACTTATTAAACTAAAGAAAGCAATATAAATAATGAGATTAAACTATGGATTAAAGGTCTAGGGCATTAAGTCGGTCCACCATGCTTATACCAATCATAGGGGTCAAACAACTATCAATTAATATCTAGGTCAAGAGTCGAGAGATTAGAGGACGTGTTAATTTATGGTTAAGTCTTAACGCTCATAATTCAACATTGTCGTATGGTCGATTACATAATCAGAATCACTAGTGTGTACTACGCCTCTAAAAGTAAGAAGGATCTGTGCAAATAATTAACCGCAAGGAATCAATAAAACTGCGCAATAACATTAATCACTCATCAAGAGCAAATCACACCATAATCGCTTTAATCAAAACCTAAAAGACTAATAGCAATTCAAATATGAATCATGGTATAAACATGGTTTTCCTCCCTAAACCCATAAAAATATGACTACTCACTCATAATTGAATCAACAATAATAAATCTAATATAAAAACCTAAACTTTACATCATGAACGAATTAAATAATCAACTAAGCGATCAAAAACTAAATAAAGAAATTAAGAGTCAAGAACAATACCGAATGACGGAAAGCAATAACTTTGATTGAAATTATCCGAGGTTTGATCTCCTCCAAAACTAATTTCAAGTGTTTAAATATAAGAAAGCAATTAAAACTAAAATAAGAGCAACGAAATATAAAGTGTTTTACAAAATAATCAAGTCTTCTATTTATATTAAACTAGAAAAAGCAATAAAAAAAAGGAACCGCAAAAGATATATTTCTAGCCCAGCGTGCGTCCTGCCCGATCGTGCTAAACGGCCCGGCCCAGTCGGGCGAAAATCCTATGATTTTGCGTCAACTTGTGAAGGCCATATCTCTCAAAGCAGAAGTTTGTTTGGGGCGTGTGACCTATCATTGGAAAGCACTTGATGTCTGGATTTTAATTCAACTTCAATTTCTTGTTTATCAATTTTCTATCAAATGTTATGATCAAAATAGTGAACATGTATCAGTTTTGGCGCTTCTTTCACTAACTTTTGCTTCATTCTAACTCAAAATTGTCCCAAATGGATGCATTGTGATCCTTTTGCAAGATACCTTCATCCTCAATAACTAATAGGCTATATACTTAATAATCATGATCGAAACAAGATACCTTTATCCTCAATAACTAATAGGCTTATTTGTATCAAAATAACCTGAAAATCATCGAAATACCCAAACGGGGAGTAGTAGAGCACAACCTATGTAATTCATGTGATTATGTACATAAATGCTCTAAAAGGAGTTCTAAATGCAATCTAAATGCATTTAAAAACTATATATAAATGTGATACATCAACTATGCACCAAATCAAGTAAACTAGTATCCCTTTCCATATTATTTGGGAAAGAATTCATCGTTATCTTAGTAAGCATGCATGTTCTACACTTCTTTATACTTGAATCAAAACTAGCAATCAGATCATTCCTCGACATAGAATATAATTTTCTGTGATTAACATGACCAATCCGATAATGCCAAAGAGAAGAATTGTCATTAACAATAAAAACACTGTTTAACAAAGCATTCAGAATTCTTAAGTTAAACATACTATTACATAAATAACTCAAACCAACAAAAGATCCTCCTTTAGACAAAATAAACTTATTCGATTCACAAACCATTTTAAAACCTATTCAATTTAGGATAGCTCCCGAGACTACATTCTTTCTAAGGTCCAGAGTAAATACAACATCTCTTAAAACAAGAGACATCTGTAACTAAAAACTAGCTCAACTTGCCCTACTCCTAAGACTTGAGCTGTAGAATATTTCTCATGTAAAGAACCTCTCCTTGATCCGCCTCCTTGAAGGTATTGAAGAGAGAATGTTCCTTGCATACATGCCTTGAAGCTCTCGAATCGATGTACCATAAACAATTATCCAATACACAAAAGATTTCAGAAATCGTACACACATAATTCAAAACCAAATTCAGTGAAACTGGTGCACATGTACCTTGTGTGGCATAGGATAGTCTAAACTCGCCTTTCCCTCCACCTTGCCCACTCTTGTTCATCTTTTTCTTCCAAATGGTGCAACCCTTCTTGAAGTGCCCGGACTTGCCACATTCCCAACAAGCTCGTTGTTGACCTCCCCCACCAAACTTTGGTTTCTTACTATAGTGTCCCTTGGTGAACTTATGTGCCCTGTTATTTGGATTAGAGTCTTCGAACTTTCTAGCCTCCACCATGTTAATAGTGGAAGAATTAGGATTTACCTCCTTTGGTCTATCTTGACCCGAATGGCCTCTTCAATCCAAAGATGAGCACCCAATTGTTCAATAGTCATTTCATCCTTCCAATGTTTCAAGCTATTTCTAACATCTTTTTATAAGGAGGGTAATTTGTCGATTATTGAGGAAACAACAAAGGTTTCATACATACTAATGTTATATTGTTTAAAGCTTCCTAAATTCTTTGGATTTCATGGAATTGCTCCATAATTGGCCTAGACTCAACCATTCTAAAGTTGTTAAAGTTGCTAACAAGAAATTTCTTACTAGAAGCATCTTTGGCCATATACTTAGAGACTCAAGATAATCCCAATGAATTTTAGCGGATTCATAATATAGATAAATATCAAAGAGATCATCCGACATAGCATTAAGAATGTGACCACAGCATATATAATCATCGTTCTCCCACTTCTTCCTCTTCCACGTAGCCTCGGTGGTTTCATCATCCACTTCAATAGGCTTCGGAGAATTGAGCACGTGCACCACGGCTAACGAAGTAAGAAGAAAGTGCATCTTCTTTTGCCATCTACGGAAATCCAGGCCTTTAAAACTTGTCAAGCTTGTGAAAAATCGCTGTCATTTCACGGATTGTTGCCATCTTTAAGAGATATTGCTTTTGGATTGTTAGTACTTCAACCGGGAAATAATATGAACAACATGAACAACAACAAGGGAAACTTCAAGGCGTGTTGGGAACACTTTCCCAAAAGCAATCTTCCGACCCTATACGAAACACGGGTTGCACGGAATTCACTTCCGAGATACAATGAAGAATAGTAAATGTCATGCTCGTATGAAATTCACGAAATGAGAACAAAGTATTGTGTGCTTTTGTGTTGATGAACAATGAGAGAAAACTTAAGTGCTTGAGAGAAAAATAATGAACATTATAATGCACGTTGAAGACAAAAGAAACCGGCCAATAACCGCTCAAAGAGCATAAAACCGTCAGTATAAGACGTACGCAAAACGGCCTTGTCGCGACCCACAATACAGGTCGCGTGCCGGGACCCTCAAAATTCCGAAGCATTGGGGTAGGCGGGACTCGTCGCGAGTCACGACCAGCCAAAGCACAGGTCACGGGTCGCGAGCCTGCCCAACTCCCCTTCTTTGCGTTGCTTCTTGATCACTTCGAAGACACACGAATTCAATTGTTTCTCTTTGTCATAAAACACAAGCATGCATATATTAACGTTACTAAAGAGGCGACACCATAACCAAGCGTCTCAAGTCAACGTTACATGAAAAGTTATCTACTAAATATTCTAAATACTCACACAAAATTGGCAGTCCACTTATATATGTTTGGTTCTCTCATGTAGTACGAGATTATTTAGCTGCAATAGAAGTGAAGCATAGGCGTGGGAAGATTGGGTAGACCTAGATCTTGGATAAGGGTTGTGCGCCATGTTACTTCACAAGTGGTTAAAGCCATTGCGCATTATTTAGCCTTGGTTCAATAATAGCTGGTTTTTTTCCATGATACAGGTTAAAGTCCTAGGAATATGCGGTACCCTGGGGTTGATCTTCTGGTTGTGGGGCAGCTGGCCCAACCACTACCACTGTAGGCCACTAATTAAGCAGCTAACTAACATTATGTTTGGTAATCTTTTAGTAAAGGAAAGGAAAAGGAAGAAAAGGAAGAGAACGGAAGGAAAGGAAGGGAAGGGAAGGAAAAAGGACGGAACTAACATTTCCAATGTTTGGTTGATAGAAAAGAGGGGAAAAGAAAGGAGAATAAAATCTACAACAAGTTTAAGGAATGAGGAGGTTTTCCTTTTCCTCCCAAATTCCTCAAATTTTGGGAGGAAAGGAAACAAGATATTTTCTAGGTTTTCTTTACTGTCATTCCTTTCTTTTCCTATCAAATCCTTTAAATTTGTTTTACCAAACAAGGGAAAGCCTCTTTTTTCATTGTCCTTCATTTCTTTTCCATCCAATTTCTCCCTAACAAACACACTGTAAAACTACAAGAGGATGCCTTTAGATGTTGATCTAGCAAGATACCTTAACAATCGCTTTGTTTTTGCATATGGACTGTTGTTGGCCATTGCATGTATTGGCTTAGAAGTTGAAAAGAGTAAGTGATGTATGGTCTTGTGATTGTTAGGCAGATGAGTTTGCATAGCAATCTTTGATATAGTGTGGGATCTGGTAATCTATCACCTTTTATCATATTGTAAGTTGAGATGTATGTCCATAGGGAGCTAAAATGGTTTGCCATCCAACATGCCATATTCTTAGAGCACATCTATATCAAAAATATATAATTTGTGCTTATTACCATATCTTATATAAAAAATATTCAGTATTAAAAACGTTATTAAATGTTGTCTCAAAATTTTTGCCTATTACCATATCCTATATCAAAAATATATAGTTTTAATGATACTCAAGGTAGAGAAGGTTTATGGACTATGTTGAGGTTTTTGGCTAGCAACTGTGATGTACCATGGATAGTTTCTAGGGATTTCAACTACATTATGAATCCTGAGGAAAGGGTTGGATCTGCTATGAAAGAGTAGGAGATCATTCCTTTGAGATCTCGTATGCTAGATTGTGGATTGGAGGATTTAACTAGTACAGGTTGCTTCTTTACCTGGAATAATAAACAGTTGGGGGATAGGAGAGTGTTTTGCAAGATGGATAGGGTCATGGTGAATGATAAATGGCTGGCTGCATACCTATCTGCAGCTACTCATTTTTTGCCTGAAGGGTTGTTTGATCATAGCCCTATGATTATAAATGTATATCCATAGCTTGTACACGGCAGATGCTCATTTAGATATTTCAGAATGTGGAGTTCTTCTCCAAACTTTATCTCTTTGGTTAATGCTTGTTGGAGTGCTCTAGTTTCTGGCTGTCTTATGTATAGAGTGGTGTAGAGGATAAAATTGATAAAGAAGGATCTGAGGAAGCTCAATTCTAAGGGCTTCTCAGATGTTCAAAGTAGAGATATTCAAGCTGCAAATTTGCTGAAATCTGCTCAAACAGATCTGCGAAATAATCCTGCTAGTCTAGAGCTGAGAAGCAAGGAATCTGAAGCTGCTAAGGAGTATGGGCACATTCACAACTCCTACCTTTCTTTTCTAGCTCAAAAGTCTAAGCTTAGCTGGTGTGTGGCTGGTGATGATAATACAGCAGCTTTTCATCTGTCTATTAAGGCTAGAAGGTTAAAGAATACAGTCTACGCTATTCATGATATGGATGGCAATTGGAAGAATACTGCTCAGAAGTTAAATGATGCTTTTCTCAATTACTATAAAGTGTTGCTGGGATCCTGTATGCTTGAGAGAAGACATGTTGTTCAATCAGTGGTAGATTTAGGCTCTGTTTTGAGCAATGATCATATTACTATGTTATTGAGACCTTATTCTGCTAAGGACATTAGATTGGCTATTAAGTCAATTCTTGGGGAAAAAGCTCCTAGGCCTGATGGATTTGGGGCATACTTCTTTTCTGATGCATGGGAGATTATTGGAGAGGATGTGATTCATGTTGTGTTGGATTTCTTTCAGACTGGTAAGCTGTTAAGGGATATTAATGCTACTACTTTGACATTAATCCCTAAAACTGCTTTTCCTAGTTCTGTCACTAAGTTTAGACCTATAGCTTGTTGTAACACTTTATATAAGTGTATTTCCAAGGTCTTGTGTAATAAAATTAGGAAGATTTTGCCTGATATAATAGCAGAGAATCAAGGAGCTTTTGTGCAGGATAGATTTATTGTTCATAATATCATGGTGTGCCAGGATTTGGTGAAATTCTATAATAAGAAGCAGGTCAAGCCTAGCTGTCTTATAAGTTTCCTTATGCTTTCATTAAGCTTGTTATGACTTGTGTGACTACTCAAGGTTTACTCTCTTGCTGAATGGTTCTATGACTGGTTTTTTTGAAGCAAAGAGAGGTTTGACACAAGGGGTTTCTATTTCTCCTTTACTTTTTGTTATTTGCACGGAGTATTTGTTCAGAATCATGTCCAAAGTGATGGAAAGCCCTTTATTTGAGTTTCATCCTAGATGTAAATCTTCAAAACTCAATCATATGGCTTTTGCTGATGATGTGATCCTATGTTGTAAAGGATCCTTCCCTGCTATCTATGTTATGCTACAGGGGTTTAAGCTGTTTTTTGAAACCTCAGGTCTTAGCATTAATGTAGATAAGTCTGAGTTTTTTACTACTGGTATGGATGTTGCTCTTGTTTAGAGAATCAACGTTGTGTCTGGCTTTAAGCACAACAAGCTGCCTTTCAGATACTTGGGTGTGCCTATTTGTGCTAGGAAGATCTCCTTGGCTGATTGTGTTTGCATTGTTGAGAAGATGTGTTTGAGAATTAAGGTGTGGAGTACTAAAAATCTCTCCTATGCTGCTAGATTACAATTGATTAATTATGTACTATTGAGTTTACATGTGTATTGGTCTCATATTTTTGTTATCCCTAAGACTATTCTTAAGCAAGTAGAAATGGTGTGTAGAGCTTTCTTATGGAGTGGTTGCTATTATAGCTAGAAAGCTTGTAATATAGCTTGGGAGTCTATTTGTTCTCCTAAGCAAGCAGGTGGTTTGGGCATAAGGAATATCAAAGTCTGGAACAAGGCAGCTTTATCTAAGTATGTATGGGCTATTGCTACCAAACATGACTGTCTTTGGATTAAATAGGCTTATTGTGTCTACATCAAAGAGAATGACTGGTGGGACTATATCCCTCCTGATGATAGCAGCTGGTATTGGAAGCAGATTTGTAACATTAAAGTGGAGATCAAAGGCCTTTTTTCAAAGGTGGATTTCCTTGCTCTTCAAGAGTTTAGAGTGAAGAAGGTTTATCTGTTGATGATAGGTGATACTGTGAAAGTTCATTGGGACAAATATATTTGGAATAGGCTATCCTATCCAAAACATAGATTCATTTGTTGTCTTGTCATGCATGGCAGACTGAAGACTCTAGATAGACTTGTACAGCTGGGGATGGCTTCTTGTAGTGATTGTATGCTTTGCCAGAATGGCACAGATAGCATTGATCATCTTTTTTTTAGTTGTTGTTATTCTACAGGTTGCCTGCAGGATGTGCTATTGTGGTTGCAGGTTCATACTCCCCAAGTGCAGTACAGGAGCTTGCTAAGAACCGTTATTAGTATATCTAGGAGGAGTAAGCTCCATAAAAATGTGATATGTGCTTGTATAAATGTTGTGGTATATGCTATTTGGTGGGCTAGGAATGAAGCTTGCTGGAATGGTGTTGGTTGGATGAGGTCTAAGGTGGTTAGGCAGCTTAAATCTCAGATTGTTACTAGACTGGGAGGTGTTAAACCAAAGAAGCTATCAGTTTGTTATAGCCTTTGGTATGAGCAGTTATTGGCTATTGATGTATAGTTGTTTTTTGGGTAGTTTTTATGGCTAGGGGGGTCCAACCTAGTTGGTTTGCCCTAGATTTTTAAAACTCAATAGGTTTTAAATTTGAAGTTTTGGTTTAATATATCTCTTCTTACTTAGCAAAAAAAATACTTCCTCCGTAACGAATTAATTGCACCATTGGGGGTCGGTTCGGACTCCTAGGCAAAATTTCCAAATGAGAAATTAAAGGAGTAACTTAGGTTTTAATTATAGACAAAGTGAAATTAATGACTTTCAACTCCAACCACCAACTTCAACACTAACCACCACATCCACCACCACCTTCAACTCCAACCACCACGCTAACCACCACCTTCAACACCAACCACCATAACACCCACCACCTTCAACTCCGACAATCACGCCTGCCACCACCTTCATCACCGACACCGAAATTTTCGAACCCAGAAATATGAACAACAACAATTTTTGAACCCCGAATTCGAACAACAACAACTAAACCACAAAATTTCGAACCCCCAAACCCAGAAAACGCAAACCCAAACCCGAAAATTCGAATCCCCAAACCCACAAACTTTGAATCATAAAACCCTTAAATTCGAACTCAAAACCCAGAAATTCGAAACCAAACCCCATAAATTCGAACCCAAAAACCCAACAAATGAATCCCAAACCCAGATTTTTTGAACCCTAACCTAGAAAATAGAACCCCAAACCCCAATTTCGAACCCAGAGCCCATGAATATGGTTTAAAACACGGGAATTTGTAACCCAAAATAGATTTTCGAACCTAAGACCCCTTGATTTGAACCTAAAAACCATAAAACGAACCCAGAAATCGAGCCCCATAAACCCCAAAATTTGAACCCATAAAAACGAACCCAAAACCCCCAAAATTTTAACCCAAAACCTATAAAATCGAACACAAAAACCCCAAAATCGTAGACAAAACTCCAAAATTTGAACCCAAAACCCATAAAACCAAACATAAAACTCAAAACATTGGACCCAAACCCATAAAATCGAACCTCAAATTGGTGGTTGATGTTAGAGAGGCGGAGAAGGATCGTACAATTTGTGGTGGCTTCCTCTGCAGTGGAGAAGACGACGGTGGAGGAGGGAGAAGGATTGGTGGGTTTTGGTGATGGATTTGGGAAAATTTGGTGTTTTTGGTGGTGGAGAAAGGGTTGACAGTTTTATGGTAGTGGTGAAGGTGGTGGTTGATATTAGATTAGGGTGGAAATCATTAATGGGGTTGATTCTTAGTTAGTAATGTAATGCATTATTGGTTAATTTTAATCAGTTTTTAAGCTTATAAATTAAGGGTATTTTTGTAAGTTTATACCAAAAACTTTACTAAAATAGGAATGATTTGAGTTTGGTGCATTTATTTTGTTACATCCAAAAACGGTAAAAGGTGCAATTAATTCGTTACGGAGGAAGTATATAGTTTTAAAAAATCGTAAAATAGAACAAAAAAGAATTTTAAGATGTGAATCATGATTTGACTAGTCAAACTATAGATTAGTATGAAAATTAGTGAAAATGACAGCAACTTACTAAATGATTAGTGTTTTTAGGCAGTAGTTGGCAAGAAAAAGTATGATAAGGCTATAATTAGCAAAACGACCTAATTAATAGGATGAATTTCACAAATAATTCGAAAAAATAAGCAAAAATAAGGTTTAACTCTCTCATAAATAAGATCTGAATAAGTTCTTATTTGTTGAAAAAAAGAGTTCTCCACGAACTTACAAAATAGACTTCTCAATTTTTCTATTTTTCTTAACGTTTCTACACGGAATAAATCGTCGATATAAAACAAGGTTTCCGTCTCATATAGCCTGCAGCCTATATGAATGAATTAAAATTGCAAAGGACCACATTTCTCTTCAAAAAGACAGGATGTCCTGGGAATATCTTCCCTGGATACAAATATACCATGCTAGGCTGCTAGCTCTCTCCTTAATTCTTCTTTCGACTTCAAGTTGAGCCTTAAGAGTGGTTGTTGATCCAAAGGCTGTATTTTTTGTGCTACGAATATGCGTTTCGCAACAAATGACTTGGTTTTGGTGCATCGAATATATTATATATAAATAGATACATTTTGACCTCCAATCTCAGTAAGCTGAACAAGTCATAAGTGATCAAGTGCATGCATATGTATCAATGTATGTATTACTGGGCAAAGTCACCTTTGGCAGGCAGTCATTTAGTCGATAGCTGAGCCTTATATAGCTGATAATGACCAAGTGCGCTCACTGCCAAAGGAGATTTGCCCCGCAATGCCTTTGTGAAATCGTTGATTAATATTTGATTATAGTCTCGCCAATAATATAATATATATCGTCTCTTTGACAAGGTACGCTTATTTTCTTTTTCAGGACTTGCAATATTATATAAAAGGTGTGCTTTGATTCTATATCGTCCTTCAATTTGCAAGGTGTACCAGGGTAGTTTTGATATATTAAAAAAAATTAGGAAAAAAAAAACAGAAATCACGTGAGGTTGGACGAGAGAAAAAGGAGGGAAAAAATAACTACTGAAATTAAGGAGAAAGATTAGGAAACAATATATTTTATAAATAATTTTAAAATTAAAAATAATATGACATTACGTGAGATTAGCAAGTGAATTGATCCTTATGACTCTTATCAATGCTTAATTTACGTAAAGTCATTTGTGTTTTTTTACTTTTTGAACTTATCATTTAAAAAATCAAAAACTATTTCAAATAACATAATCTTAGTATTTTTAATTTCATTATGTTTTCACACACAAAACAAGTCTCCATTTTAAAACAAGTATTATGCAATAAAAATTTATGCTTAACATATAAAAAGAACTATTAGTATTGTGCAAAAGAACATGTGTTATATATTAAAATAAAAATTCATTTTAATACAAGTATTATATACTAAAAAAATATGCTTAACCTATAAAAAGAACTAATAATACTGTGCAAAAAGAATATGTATTATATATTAAAATAACAATCCATTTAAAAACAAACAATTATAATAGCATGTACTATATAATAAGAAAATTATGCTAATAGTTATTTTATATGTTAAGCATCATTTTTTAATTATATAGTACATATTATTACTAGTATTTATTGCTTTAAAATGAATTGTTATTTTCATATACTAGTTGTTGCGCCGCGCGCGATGCGCGCGGTGCCCCAATATGTCGTTCTTGGAAAGGATGTAATCTTGTTGACAAAATAGTTTGTCTTGCTTAAAACCGAGATATATGATAGCTATAGGGGTGTTATAATTCCAATTTTGGTACATTAAATACAAATAATGTAACTGATATGTAACAATGTAGCTTAGACAATGTAATAGGCACACATGTTGCTTTTTTGGTGGAATAGGTAGTAGCGTTGGGGAGGTGGTGGTAGCCCTGGAGAAGGTGAAGATCGTAATGACAGGAAGAAGCTTAGGTGGCTATAAATGTCAAAGACTACAAGGTAGAGATCACGAACGCAACCAAGATTAACTACATGTCAGAAGAAATACACTGTGTGGTCGAATTCTGCACACTTTCAAGCGGCAGTGGGATCTTTTAATATCATAGTGATAACATCCAAAAACAGACCATATTATGATTTGATTTTGTGATAATAAGGCATGTTCTCTCCGTCTAAATCTAGTTGAACTGAACTGAATGCGGCTGAACTGAATTAACGGAAGGGAGTTGAACTAAATTGAATTGAAATAAATAAATTATAATTAAACAATAGTAAATTATTACATAATGATTATGATTAAATAATAATTATAATAATAAGTAATAATATCTAATAATTAATAATGATTATTAATGATTAATGATAATAGTATTTTAGTTTTTTTCAAATGGTAGTTGTAAATAAATAAATAATACTACTAATTAATCATATGTAATTACTATTATTAGTATTAATATATTAATACTTGATGATGCTTATATAATAATAATGGCTAAGAATTAAATTAATATTACTATTATAATAAAAGAATTATTAATAATAATAGTAGGGTAGGACGACACAAAAATCGCGACCTAAACCATTTTGGCATGATTTAATTGGTTTATAGACTCAAAAAAGTGGGTTGGTTATTCTTTTGACGAAACCAAAATTTGCGATTTCAAATTACATGGGAGATTGGTAGACATTATTTGTAGTTTCAAGTTTCAACAAGTTTCATGGGATATAGATTACATGGGATATAGATTCGTTATTTGCGGTTTCAAACCCATATCTATAATTATTGTTGAGACATTATTCTGAAATCAAAGCTATATAGATAATGGTCATGTGGATATACAAATTACATGGGATAAAGTTAGTGGACATACTTGATATCGTGCTACATGTTAAGTATTTGCAATTAAAGTTATATAGATATATAGAGTAAGGTCTATGAAAATAAATATCTAAGACATAATTTATGCATAAAATCACTTTATTTTATATTTGAGATTAACATGATCTATCAACAACTCAATAAGAGATTTAAATATTGTTTCAAACTTTCAACGTAGATAATATATTCATAAATCGAAAACAAAGGATAGAATAATATATATGGCACGCCAACACTTAGCATAAGCCAAATTTATACAACGGGTGTTGATGATTTTATAGAGAACGTGATCGTCATTCTAATGTAAGTGTAGTAGGTTATACACATTTGAGTTGGATTTGCTCAACCTTCCTTTTCTTGGTCTCCTGCATATAGACAACAAAGATAATACAATTCATGGGAGGCGCAAGCATAAGAGTGAACAAACAACTATAAGGCTTAACCAAATGAAGGCGACGACCCTGAGCAGGGGTTCACAAATTCAATGTCACTATCACACACAACAAATGCTTAACTAATAAAAAGCAATTTCTTTTAAGAGTAGAATGTGATCAATAAATCCTCATTTCTGGTAACATTGCGAAAAAGTCTGACCTATTGCTGGACACATTAACAAATCCTAACGGAAATAGATATTCAAAGGCACGAAGGATGCCCCTTTAGAGGCAGTATCAACATGCCTAGGAGTCTATGGGAAAAGAGTGTATCTAGAGGAACTATTGAACGACCCCAATTAGATGCTAGTTATAAATCTATATATATATATTAAAACGCGTAAGCAAGGGTTGCAGCTTGCCACGTGTAACTCAATGTCAGTTTCACCTTTGAACGTGATAATTTGCAATACAAAAAATGTAAGTAATGAGTTTTGAACACTCGACCTATTAGTTGTAATGTTATAGGCTCTACCACCAAGCCATATCCCTTTTTGTTGTAATCTTGTAATTAAAAATTTCTTTTACCTTGATTAAGCTTTGGGAAAAAGTAAAGAGATCTCATTCATTACAATTTTTCATATTCCTTTTAATTTGTTTATTTGATTCTTAAATTATACCATCAAAATTTTAATATTATAAAAAAGATTAAATCTATAAGAAATATTTTTCTAACTCAATTAAAAAAATAAACCCCGAGCATCGTCGGGGGCCACAAGCTAGTTTATAATGCAAATGGTGTTAATGGGAGAAAGTTTTTGCTTCCTGCTTTGTAGGATCCCAAAAGGCCACAAGTCCACAACCTATATGCTTAGCATGATCATACAAGCTTCATCGAGAACTAAGATCTACATATAGTACAAATCTGTATGATATAAGGAAAGAGAGGATGGACACCAAAAAAACAAATAAGAAAAAAAATATCCAAACTACTTTACAAGTTCGACAGTTAATTGTTTCACGATTAAATCTATCACTACTTTCAAGCATTATATGCATTGACGCTAAGATATATTACCCATAGATACTAAAAAAAACAGTAATTTATATACATTGTTGTAAAAATAAAGCTCCAAGAAGCACAAATTATTTTCAAAGTTTGGGGAAAAGAAAAGTAGCACCGTATATACATTACATTGCTTTTGTGAACAAGTTATATTTGTCGCCACACAAATTTTAATTACTAAAATTCTCACAAGTCACAACAACTAAGTTATAGACTTATAGTACTTGCTTCTGAAATATCTAAATGCATCAAGTCCAAGTGCATCACTAAAATTCCCTTACCTTCTCAAATACTCTAAACCCACAAACATACACATAAGAACACAGTAAGCCTGATCTCCAACAAAAGACCCCTGATCGATGCAATTAGTATTTAGGCTCCGTTTATTTTGGTGGAAAACCATTTTCTTGGAAAATGATTTTTCTCCATCTTTCATTTTCCTTTGTTTGTTTTGGTAAGGGGTGAAAAACAATTTTCCTAAAGGTGGAAAGTGCTCTTAGAAGAGGAAAACCAATTTCATTTTGTAAATAAGGTATACCACATTTTCCTCTCCACTCCTTACTCTTATTGAGTCTCTCCTTCTCATCTTTCCTTCTCATCTTTGCTTCTCTTACCTTTTTCCCCTAAGTTTTCCTCTATTCAAACAAACAAAGGAAAACTTTTTCTAAAACATATTTTCCATTGAATATTATTTTCCTTGAAAAGTGAAACAAACGGACCCTAAATGAAATAGCATGCACCTCCTATCTAATGATTGAGGCTCATCAACGATTGGGTAAGTTTCTAAGTTCTAACTCTGCTATTATGTTAATAAGCCGGATTTAGACTTCACTTTGTCAAATTGAAGACTATTCAACTCAAAATGACCCAATTGTAACTAAGAATTAAAGAATCAAAATGATGATAATCGCAATTACGCATATATAGTAAGAATCAAGCAGAGGTCTTTGCAGTTCCAACTTCCAATTCGACGAAACTGCGTCAAATTAAGAGAGAGATAAAGAGGTGAAAAGTGTAATACCTGTAGTTTTGAGATTGAAGCTCCTAAAACTGAAAATTCCATGGAAAATGGAGATTGGACTTGTGAAAAAGGGAAGTGAATTTGCATAAAATCACCGCCAGAAAATTGCGGTTCTTAAAGATCAGTAGGAAGGAGATGTGAGGGAGACTGCTGGAACAACAACAACAACCGCACAAAGGGGGCAAAAACAAGGGCTGAGGAGATCACGTGGAAGTCACGTGAAATGATGGCACTGTTCCTTACAACAGTAAATTTACAACCGTGGCTTTTTAATATGTATATAGATATGTATATAGATATAGATAACACATGTTCTTTTGCTGAATACTAAGAGGTCGTTTCGTTGGAGTTAATTTCCCTTAGAAATAAAATTTCCTAGGAAATGGATAAATGAACTTGTGTTTTGTTGACTAAAAAAGAGGTAAACATATGAAATAGAATTTCCAAGGGAATTGTAAATTCCCTCAAAGCACCGGAAATCACTCCCCACACCCGAGTGAAATTTCCTGTGTCAAATTAAATTAGAAATGACAATTTTATCCTCCAAATCTTGTTCTGGCGCCCTAATTTACCTCTTAAGAATATGACAACCTACACTTCTCTCTATTATCACCCATAGCAGTCTCCACTCTCCATCTCTCTGGTCTCTTCATCTCCTTCATCAGTTAAGCTAAATTTCTCTCTTTAATCTTCTTGCTATGCCATTGTATGCTATATTTCTGTTTCTTTTTCGAATTTTCGGAACAAAATTCAAATTGTCCCTCTTTCTAAATGAAATTTGCAGATTTCTTGGGGTATTTTTTAGATTGGGGTTCTGATTTCTTGGATTAAAGAGTGGCATGTCATTGTTTTGTTGGAATTGTCTTTCACGATTTGCTGTAGCTTTCTAATTTTAAAAACTAACCCTATAGACTTGAGCAAATTCTAATCAGTTGGAAGGAGTGGTGAAAAGTAGTTCCTTTCTTTGCTCAACATAGGGAAAGCTCTCATGGTGCATCAAAGAAATTGACTGGCCACGAATTTGTTGTTTTTTGATTTTCTCTTTATGGTTGTTGTATATGTTTCTGAATTTCTCATGTGATTATAAGTTCCTGTTTAATGATCCATGAAGCTGCAAATCGCACCTAGATGTCTAAGTGAGGTGTATAGCAGAATGTTCACAGGGATCGTCTAGTAGGAAAAAAAATGGGTCTTCTGATCATTTTTATCGTGTTCAGCTTGCAGTTAGGGGAATGTAGATTCTGATAGGCGATGGCCATAAATAGTGCCCCTTGCACCTCCATTTGGGATCTCGTCTTAATTTGGGGGGGAGGGGGTATCCATATTCCGTCTAAACTGGTTCATACTTGTGAATCTGGTTTGTGATCTTGAATAAAAGAGGGCTATTGAAGCTTTTGGAGTTTCGGATTAGGGAGTCATTAATTTGTTGGTGATAGCTTTGTTTGGAGGTGATGGTGTGGCGTATATAACGTCGATGGTGTTCTGAGAAAATTGAGATGTCTGTGCCAACTTGCTAGTTTTTGCCAGCCCACCCCGAAACTACAAAGGTAGACGTCTTTATAATAGGATGATGCTAAGGTTGGGAAAGATTAGTGATGTGATGGAAGCCGCAACTGAACACATTGGGCGACTTGCTAATTGCTTTCAACATGAATCTGATTCAGCGGATAAAAGGATGAAAGTAACTACTGAGATTATGAAAATGGGAGGATTAACACCTACTGAGGTACTTTTGGCATCAAAGAAAATCGCTCTTAATCCTCTTGAGGTTGACTTCTTTTTCAGCCTACCGGAAAACTACAAATATGCTTATGTTCAAGGTCTTCTACTTCCTGATCAGTAATTATGGAAGCGGCGCAAACTATATTTATTATAACTTTTTTTAATTAGTTTAGCTTGCTACATATGTTTCATTGGATGGAACATAATTTCTTAATGACATGATTCTGCTATGGTTTTTTTTTGGCTATGTTAGAATAGCTAAATCTAGATGTAACTTTTAAACATAATTCTTTTGATGACAAGTCTTTGCTTCCTGATTTTTTCATGTTGAAAATTCACATTTTATAGGATTGTTATGAGAGTATGTTAGTAAAAAAAAATATTATAGAGGCCACAAATGATGTGGGAACAAATATTTTTTGTGAAAAACAAGAAATCAATTTTTTTGATGTAAAAGTCGTTATAGTAGTTAAAATACGATAGGAAATAGATAAGTATTCCAAATAAAACATGGGAAGTGATTTCCCAGGAAATTCAATTTCCTATAGAATCAAACAAACAGATTTAGCTTAATTCCTAGGAAATTAACATGGGAAAAAACTTCCTGTGAAATTGCAATTCCTGTGGGAAGTTATTTCCCATGTGAACCAAACGACCTCTAATAGTTCTTTTATATGTTACGCATCATTTTTTAATTATATAGTACATACTATTACTAGTGTTTATTGCTTTGAAATGGATTGTTATTTTAATATATAACACATGTTATTTTACACAATACTAATAGTTCTTTTATATGTTAACCATAAATTTTTAATTATATAGTACATACTATTACTAGTGTTTATTGTTCTAAAATGGATTGTTATTTTAATATATAACACATGTTCTTTTGCACGATACTAATAGTTCTTTTATATGTTAAGCATCATTTTTTAATTAGATAGTACATATTATTACCAGTGTTTATTGTTCTAAAATGGATTGTTATTTTAATATATAATACATGTTCTTTTAAACTATACTAATAGTTCTTTTATATGTTAAGCATCAATTTTTAATTATATAGTACACACTATTACTAGTGTTTATTGCTTTGAAATGGATTGTTATTTTAATATATAACACATGTTATTTTGCACAATACTAATAGCTCTTTCATATGTTAAGCATCATTTTTTAATTATATAATACACATACTATTACTAGTGTTTATTGTTCTAATATGGATTGTTATTTTAATATATAACACATGTTCTTTTCCACAATACTAATAATTTTTTTATATGTTAAGCATCATTTTTTAATTATATAGTACATACTATTACTAGTGTTTATTGCTTTAAAATGGATTGTTATTTTAATATATAATACATGTTCTTTTGCACAATACTAATAGTTCTTTTATAGGTTAAGCACAGTTGGTTTATTAAAAGGGGTCTCAGGTTAAGCCTTAATCTCAGACCAGCCCAATAACCATTAGAGAAGCCCATGATGCGCGCTACACGCTAAGCAGCCCAACCAAGTTGATTTTTATAACTTTTCGACCCAAAACCTTAACTTTATGCGTTTTTTAACTTTTCGCCCTAAAACTTTAACTTTTGAATAAAAATCCATAACTAATATCATATGTGGAATTGATATTAACAAATATGCTAAAATTGTCTTTGAACTTAAAAACGTAAATTTTGAACCTAAAACCTTGAACTTTTAAATATTAACATAAGTTATTTGTTTAAAAATCTTACATTAAGCGTAATGTAAGACTAGTCCAATAGGCTCAATAGGCATTTTTTCAAGCCAGACTCCTTCCCACCACCCCCACAATTTCCTTCACTCCATTAGCCCAATTAGTTATGGATTTTTATGCAAAGGTTTTAGGTCAAAAAGTTAAAAAATGCAAAAGGTAAGGTTTTAGGTCGAAAAGTTTAAAAAATCAATTTGTCTGGGCTCCTTAGCGTGTGGCACGCGTAATTAGGCTTTTAATTGGCTTATTGGGCTGGTCTTACATTAAGCCTAATGTAAGACCGTCCTTTATAAGACTTGCATCAATTTTTAATTATATACTACATACTATTACTAGTGTTTAAAATTTAAAATACCAAGATTGTGTTATTTCTATTTGGAATATCTTTTGATTTTTGAAAAGTAAAAAAACAAAAAAAGGTTCAAAAAGCAAAACAAATCAACAGTAGTGCTTAGAATTTTTTAGTTTTTAATTGATTAATTAAACAAAAAAATCTTTGATTTCCTATTTTCTCTCCTTAAAATAAGTAGTTATTTTTTCCCTCTTTCATCTCTCCTCTAAAACTCAAGTGATAGCTATTTTTTTCCCTCTATTTTTTTTCTTTTTTAAAAATTTTTTATAGCAAAACTATGTATTTCAATCACATGGTGTACCTTGCAAGGTACACCCTAGTGCACCTTCTAATTTACATTCTATTTTACATGCAACTCCTTACCACATGCTTTTTTTAATTAAAATATACAATTAAACTAACAAAAGATTTTTAACTAAAATGGGTTTTTAAGTTAAAACACTATTATTATGTGAGATTTTATTAATTTCACTATGATACAGAATCTCATAATCTAAACTTTACCTCTATTATATAAGGGAAACGAAGGTGGACACCAAAAAAGAAAAAGAGAGAAAAAGAAAATAAAACTCCTAACTTCTCTACTTACTCGATAATTAACCGTTTTACAAATTAAATACATGCATTGTGTGCATCTGAAGCTAAGTAGTTTTAAAAATTAATCTAATTTACAAACATAAAAGAGGTTTTTTAATTTCAAGAGTGTTAGGAGCGTTACATAAGAAAGTATCAGAATATGACGGATGGCGTCTAAGATAACAAAATTGAAGAAAGATCTAAAAGAATTTAGTGTCAGGTGAATTTAGTGAGTGAGATCCAAAGACTATACATGTTCAACTTTTACCATAAAGAAAAAATGTTTCTCCATAAACAACTGATGTGTCTTTCGAAGTGTGTATATTGTTACGACATTTTATTTTTTGTATATTGTATAAAAGAGAAAAAAGAGGAAGGCCACCTAAGAGAAATAATGCTAAGCTTAAGAGTGGACAATAATATGGAAAAAGTAACACGATACATAGCAAGGAAAACACGAAACTCAAAGGGACTAATTGAAGAGATTGAATGAACTTGATTAATTAAAATTAAGAGCTAAAGCAGCAGTATATAAATACAATGAGAGCCACGCTATTCTAATGCTACAGCTAAGAGTTTGTTAGCTATTTTAATGCTACAGCTAAGTCAAAGATATCAAAGATAAGAGAGTATCTTTGCTAAGTAGTTACACAAGATAATAAACAAATAAATAAATACAAAAGATAGGATAAATACAAGAGATAAGATTATACAACTAAGCTGAGCTAAGAGATGACTTCGTCATCTTTATCATGGCCCCGCAAGACGGACGACCCTGTCGAGAGTCCGATCTTGGACAATAACATAGTGACGTGGACGTGGCAATGGTTTGGTAAGAGCATCGGCAAGCTGATCATCTTGCGCAACACTAGCAACACGAAGTAAACCGCTTTGAACTTTCTCTCGAATGAAGTGATAATCAAAACCGAAGTGCTTCATTCGGGATTGGAAGACAGGATTTGCACTGAGTTTTGTTGCACCAATATTGTCGCAATATATGACGGGAGTAGGAAGTGTAGAGAGACCAAGTTCACGTAAGACATTTAGGAGAGACACGAGCTCAGCTGCCGTTTGAGCTACGGACCTATATTCGGCCTCAGTGGAGGACCGAGCAACAGACTTTTGCTTCTTGGAACACCAAGAAATTGGGTTACGACCTAAGTAGACAATGTAAGCACCTGTAGATATGTAGTCATCACGATCACCCGCCCAATCGGCATCCGAAAAGGCATGAAGATTGAAGGGGGAGTCACGATGAAGGGTGAGTCCATGATGGAGAGTGCCGTTGAGGTACCGCAATACACGTTTGAGTGCTTGTCAATGAATGGTGGTGGGACGATGCATGAATTGCGAGAGACGATTAACGGCAAAGGAAATGTCAGGGCGAGTTAACGCCAAATATTGAAGGCTGCCTACCAATGTGCGATAGTCAGTGGGAGAGTCAAGGGCAACTCCTGCGTTGAGAGTGAGGTGGCTATTAGCCTCCATTGGTGTGCTCACTGGCTTAGCGTCAAGCATGGACGCTTTTTCCAACAAGTCAAGCGTATATTTGCGTTGATTTAAGAACAAACCATTGGTGGTGGGTTGAACTTCAACGCCTAAAAAATAAGAGAGTGAGCCAAGATCTTTCAAGGAAAACCGCTGAGCTAGTTTGGTAATGAAGTTGATGATCAGCGTGGAGTCCGGGCCGGTGACGATGATGTCATCTATATAAACAAGGACATAGATGCGCGGGGTTGAACCATGAGTGAAGAACAATGAGGTGTCGGAGATGGCGTTGACAAAACACCGTGAGGAGATATGATTTCAGCTCCGTATACCACGCACGGGGGGCTTATTTGAGGCCATAGAGTGCCTTGCGTAGGTGGCATACGTGATTGGGGAGGGCTGGATCCTTGAAGCCAGGAGGTTGTGACATGAAAACATCTTTAGATAAGGTGCCCTGCAAAAACGCATCATTAATATCAAGTTGTCGCAAGGTCCAATTATGGGTGACCGCAAGGCTAAGGAGAAGCCGCACGGTAGAGAATTTGATGACAGGACTGAATGTTTCCTTGTAGTCGAGCCCCGGACGCTGATGGAAACCTTTGGCAATAAGTCGTGCTTTATATTTGTCAATGGTACCATCTGGTTTATACTTAGTCCGAAACACCCATTTGCAACCAACGAGGTATTGAGAAGCGTTACAAGGTACGAGGTCCCATGTGGAGTTGGCTTTGAGGGCATTGAATTGGGTTTGCATGGCGGCACGCCAAATGGGGTTAGTGAGAGCTTGTTTGGCAGAGGTGGGTTCAGAGGGTGTGAGTTGAGCAGCAAGATTCATTTTGTGGAGAGGGGTGAAAATGTTATTGGAGGCACGAGTGTTGTGTGGGTGTTTGTATGGAGGTGGGGGAGTGCGTGGAGGGGAGTTGGAGATAGGGTTAGTGAGTGGGGTAAATGGCAAGGTGGGGGAGTTGGGTGATGTAGCAGTAGATGGACAGGAGGCTGCGTGGAGGGGGGAGGTAGGTTGGGGAGATGGAGTAGAGGCTAGGGAGAGTGGGGAGTGAGATGGGGATTGGCTGGCGAGGGGAGTGAACGAGTGAGAGTAAGAGGGAGGTGGGGAGGGCTGGTCAGTAACGGTTGGAAGGGAGGGAGCAGCAGGAAGGAGAGGGATGGAGAAGGAGCACCACGTAGTGGTGGTGGGGAGGGGAGGAGAGGAAGTCGGATTGCTATTGGTGGTCATAGGATAGGAGTCATCGACAAACCGTACATGACGCGACGAGTAGATGCGATGAGAGGATGGGTCAAGACATAGGTAAGCATGTTGAGTGGGAGAGTAGCCAAGGAAGATGCACGCAATAGATTTGGGATCGAGTTTGTGCGTGGAGTATGGGCGTAGCCAAGGATAGCAAAGACACCCAAAATTGTGAAGGTGAGCATAATTAGGAGATGTGCCAAAGAGTTGGGTATAAGGAGTGAGATTAGCAAGAGTGGAAGTGGGCAAGCGATTAATAAGATACGTGGCAGCAAGAAGGGCATGCGACCAATACTTAAGGGGCATGGACGCATGATGGAGAAGAGAAAGGCCCGTTTCAACAATGTGACGGTGACGCCTTTCGGCATACCCATTGTGTTCGGGCGTGGGAGGGGGGGAAGTGAGATGTGAAATGCCATTTAAAGCGAGGAAGGAAGCGAGCTTGAGAAACTCGCCGCCATTGTCAGAGTAGAGAGTGACAATAGGACGACTAAAACGTTTTTCAACTAAGGCTTTGAAGCGAATAAAAACCTCATGGGTATCGGATTTTCGTTTGAGTGGATAAAGCCATGTAAATTTAGTGAAATGGTCAACAAAGAGGACATAATATTTATAGCCATCAAATGAGTAAACGGGGGAGGACCATAGATTGCTAAATATGACTTCGAGGGGGAAGGAAGTAGTGAGAGTAGATTGACCAAACGGTAATTTGTAACTTTTATTAATGAAGCATGAATTACATGGCTTATCAAAACAACAAGAAATATTTAAACTAGAACATATTTGCTTCAAAACTGGAAGGGAGGGATGACCAAAGCGGTGATGAAGATCTTTGGTGGTAGCAATGGTGGCGTGAACTTGAGGAGTAGAAGGAGGAGAGCGTGGCCATTCATAGACACCGTCTTTGGATGGTCCGGAAAGGAGAGTGATGCCCGAGCATTTATCCTTGACACAAAAGGAAGAAGAAGAGAATTCAATAATGGCATTATTATCTAAACAGAATTTAGAAATAGAGATGATATTTTTATGCATAGAGGGAACACAAAGAACATGAGAAAGAGAGAAAGAGTGAGAGGGGGAGTTTTTGGACGGAGTGAACATTGATCATAGTTAGAGGTTTTGTGGGTTCATGGGAGTTCGGGATGGAGGAGTCGGAAGCCATGGATGAAGCCGAAAAAAAAAGGAAGGAACGTTTAGGCTCTTGATACCATGAAGAGATTGAATGAACTTGATTAATTAAAATTAAGAGCTAAAGCAGCAATATATAAATACAATGAGAGCCACGCTATTCTAATGCTACAGCTAAGAGTTTGTTAGCTATTCTAATGCTACAGCTAAGTCAAAGATATCAAAGATAAGAGAGTATCTTTGCTAAGTAGTTACACAAGATAATAAACAAATAAATAAATACAAAAGATAGGATAAATACAAGAGATAAGATTATACAACTAAGCTGAGCTAAGAGATGACTTCGTCATCTTTATCACTAATTGAGGAAGAAGCACTACTAAAAAAATGGTCTTTAGTATCGGAAATTTTCTGATACTAAAGACCTTTTTTCTGATACTAAAGTGATGTCATATGATGGTTGTTAACATATAGGAAATTGAATAGTGTCGGAAATTAATATTCGATACTAAAGTTTCACTTTAGTATCGGTAATGTTTACAGATACTAAATTTTCTGATACTAAAAACCATTTTTTTAGTAGTGAAGACTACATCTCTCAGCTAGAAATCACAAGCGATGAAGACGAGATACCTATCATCCCTATTGTTCATTATGAGGGGGATGAGGTCAATCCGAGATCTAGGTGAAGTTTTACTGAGTGGGTTTCAGCTATGAAACCTCGTCCAGATGAAGTCTCCTCAAAAAATGGAGGTAAGTTAACCTTCATAAACACTAGCACAGATATCATCTTTCGTTCTTCTGTTAGTGTGTATGTTATTAATGCTAGAAATGAAGAGAATAGAATGATAAGTGTAATTGATGAAAATCAGCAAATCCCTGATTTGAATGTTAATTTTAACTTTCCTAAAATCAAAATAGAGGATGTCGCTGAAGAGATTCAATATTTGATGTCTGTTGTAACTTGTTTTATTCTTGGAGCAAATCCACCTTTTGGTGTTATGGAGGGATTATTGAAAATGATATGGGGGAGATGCACATTAATAAAATTGCTTAAGTTGGAAAGGGATGTATTTTGGTTCGATTTCAGGATATGGGAGGTAGGGAGTTAGCCTTAACATTTGATTCCAAACAAGTTTAGTGAAACCTTAGGATGAGAATACAAATGTCTGTGATCAAAGCATAAAACATGTACCCATTTGGATTAGATTGCCAAAAGTGAACATTAAATATCGGGGGGAGAAGAGTTTATTTAAGATTGTACAAGATGTCGGCAAACCTATGAAGGTGGATCAAGCAACTAAAAAAAGAGAGAGGTTAATGTATGCAAGAGTTATGGTTGAAGTATTGATTGATCAGGTTTATCCTGATTGTGTAACAATTTCATAAATGAGCATGGGCAGATTGTTACTCAAGTTGTTGAGTATGAGTGGCAACCAGAGGTATGCTCAGGCTGTAAGAAAATAGGGCATTCAATAACTAAATGATGTGCAAATAAGAAGAGACTGGAGTGGAGACCTAAGGTGTGGAATCCACCTAAAGTGAATGAAGCCTTGTAGGTTGATTAAGATGGGTTTAGGAAGGTTTCTAAAATGTTCATTCAAAGGCATACTGAAACAGTTTCTACATCAACACCAACTAAGGAAGCTGAGAACAGACCTAATAGATTTGGGGAGCTTCTAGAGGTAAATGAGGTTGATCAAGTGGTACTTGAGGAGATTGTAGTGGCAAGTGAGGCTAATAAAGAGGAGGAAATGATTGATAAGGGGCTGCTCACCCCTAAGCAACATGGATAATATCCTATGTTGCAATGTCAGGGGACTCAACTGGAAAGATAAACATAATGAAGTGAAGAAACTCATTTATCTGCAACAAGCTAAACTAGTGCTTCTCCTGGAAACTAAAATCAAGGCTCAAAAGTTAGGTGCCTTGTATATCCACTTATGTCCTGGTTAGAATATAACCACAAATTTGCCTTAGAATGGGAGAGGAAGAATCATTATAGCTTGGGATCATAAAGCTTTTCAGGTTGATATCAGACTATGCTCTGATCAGTTTGTGCATTGCATTACAAGCTCTTGTATCTCTAAAATTCAATTGCTTGTACTGTTATTTATGCACGTAATGACAAAGCTAGTAGGTGTTTTAGTCTCAGAAGAATTTGTAGTAGTATGGTGGGATCTTGGACTGTGATGGGTGATTTTAACAATGTCATTCACTATAATGAGAGAATAGGGGTTGATGTAACTAGAAGTAAAACTAAGATGTTCCAAAGATGTCCTAATTTTTGCCAAATTTCTGATATGAAGTTTACTCGTAGATTTTACACTTGGAACAATAAGCAAGATAATGATGACAGAGTTCTAGCTTAGCTTGATAGAGTGTTGGCTAATACTCAATGGATTTCACTTTTCACAGTTGTTGAATTGATTTTCTCACCTGAGAGATACTTTGATCATTCTCCATGCTTGATCAAATGTTTCTCTACTACTGACAGGTTAAAGTCGTATCACCTAATCAAATAAATTTCAAATCCATCCAACTACCAATCATCTAAGCAAATTGTTAAATGCAACTATCTTTATGGCATAAAAATCCTGAAAAGGTGCGCACCAAAGTGTCATTCCTCTCAATTTTGTAGCAGGCAAAGAATGTACCCGAACACTCACCAACCCGACCATAATATCCCTTCCCACTCACAGTCACATGTGTTTAAGAAGGTTGAATGTCGCTCATCCTAATCAAGTCGACTCGATTAGCAGACATACTCTTTAACTTTGACAAACTGACTCAAAATCAGTCCAATAAATAATGTAAACACAAGCTCAAGAGGGCTT
This sequence comes from Patellifolia procumbens, assembly GCA_947645195.1. Classification (NCBI taxonomy): domain Eukaryota; kingdom Viridiplantae; phylum Streptophyta; class Magnoliopsida; order Caryophyllales; family Amaranthaceae; genus Patellifolia; species Patellifolia procumbens. The sequence continues at coordinate 152,053 of CANSGD010001540.1, read as the reverse complement.
TAGAAGGTCGTAATCGGGTTTAGGCAAAGGGTAGGGAATATTTTTAGGAGATGTGGTGGAAAAACCGAGAATGGGGGATCAAAAGTCACTCAAAACAAGGCTGAAAATAGCCGAAAAATCTCCAACAACACCATATAAGCACAAAACACACCCCAACTCTTATGAATCAATAAAAACTCCCAACAAACCCAACTTACAAGCAATATAGAAAATTTTTCTTTATAAACAACGTGAATAAGGAACTTTGAACTCTTTTCGACTTTTATTTCTTTTTCTTTCATTTTTCGAACCAGAAATTCACGCAATTCAAACTATGCTTTTTCTTTTCTTTTTCTCACACTTGAAACCACATTCAAATATATTTTCATTCCCTAATACCAAACCAAACCAGAAAACCAATATCATAACTCAACCCAACAAACGCTCCCCCCAAGCTAGGCTTGGGAATAATAACGAAATAAAGGTCGCAGGCATGTAATAAGGTTTAGTAACACGAAAAGGTCATTAGGCTGAGCGGGGCTAAGGAGGTTTAAAGTATATCAAAAATTCACTCTGCAACTCAAGAATCAGACAAAAGAACGCCTCTATCACAACAAAATGCAACAAGTTATCAGACATCAGACAAGTACGAAATCAAAGTCAAGTTCAATCAACTAATTAGAAATTAACACACTAAAACAGACTTGATAATAATATGAATCCAATAGGCTAGAAATGCCTCACAGTCTAACCAATTCAGGCATGCAGCACAATGTAGTGTATAATAATCAAAATTCGCTCAAAACCATAGTAATCAGACATCTAATCATAACTTCAAAATCACAAATGTCATGCTATCCAGAAAACAAAGTCAAATCATTTTCAATCAAAGCGCAACAAGGGGCACATGGAGGCAATCAAACTAGTCATGTGAATCGTATTTTTTTATTTTTTCAGCATTTTATGAAAGCAATAAATCTATTCTAAAAAGCAGTAAAATAGATGGAGAATACAAACAGACATCTTCCCCCAAGCTGAACTTGGCAGTGTCCTCAATGCTAAAACATCAAACGGATGCATTGTGATCGTTGTGCAAGCTACCTTCATCCTCAATGATTAATAGGCTAGATCCTTGATACTCATGTCAATTTGTATCAAAATAACCTGAAAATCATCGAAACATACAAACAGGGAGTAGTAGAGCACAACTTATGTAATTCATGTCATTATGCCCATAAATACTCAAAAAAGAGTTCTAAATGCATCTAAAAACTATATTAAACTTGATATATCAACTCCACAAGGGAAGATACCTTTCATGTTTTTCTCTATGTGGTAGACTAATGAGAAATTTCCATAGATAGTGAATGAGAGTTGGCAGCAACAAGTTTTAGGGTACAAGTTGTACTAGATCTGGCAGTTTCGCTAAAGATTTTGAAAGTGGGGTTGAAGAAACTTAACGTTGATGGTTTTGGAGATATTCATGTTGCTCATATACAGGCTGGAAAAAACATTAGACTATGTCAAAGATAGAATGCATGCTGATCCAAAGAATCCAAGGTTAGTTCAGAATGAGTTTGTTGCAAATCATAAATACAAGGATGTTCATAGTAACTACCTTTCCTTTTTTAACGACAAAAATCTAGAGGTGATTGGAATATAGAGGGTGATGATAGCACAAAACTATTCATAATACTTCCTCCGTTTTTTTTTAATGTGACACTTTCTATTTTAGGAAGTTTTAAGTTAAATGTGACACTTTCTTTTTTGGTAAATAAACTCTCTTTATCTCTCTCCTCTCACATGGGTCCCCTTATTTTTTCTCTCTGTCTCTTTCCTTCCCAAAAATTGCCTAGGAGTCCGTGAATTTAAAAGTGTCATATTTAAATAAAAACGGAGGAAGTAGTACTAAAATGAGAATTCATAGAAATAGAATTAATATTATTATGAATAAAGCTGAAGAATGGGTGTATGACTATGATAAAGTCACGCATATTTTTGTTAATCACTTTAGAAAATTTGTAAATGATACGAAAAATGTGATCCATTCTTTTAAGAGGAGGATTATCCAGCATGGCTCCATCTTGCTTGATAGTCAACGCCATCTACTAAATGTGATTTTTCAAATGATAAGATCAAAAGTGATATTTGGTGTATTCCAAGTAACAAGTCTCCTGGAATTGATGGATTTATTTTTGAGACCTGGTATTGATGGATATGAGGGTAGCTTTTTTAAAAAAAAGCTTGGGGGATTGTTCGCCAAGATGTGACAGTTGACACTACTGCTATCACACTTATCCCTAAGGTGAATTGTCCTTCGTCTAATGTGGGTGCTTATAAGTCAATAGCATGTTATATTGTCGTATACAAATCTATTTCAAAGTTGTTATGCTCAAGATTGAAGTGAGTTTTGAGGGATGGTAAAATACTAACAGTTAAAATATCTAACATGGGTATTTTGGTCATTTTAGGTGAAAGTGAAAAGGAAGTTAAAGAAAGAAGTTGTTAGTAAGGATAAAATCGGTAATGTCTTAGAAAAGAAGGGGGTATCCTTCATTCCCTTCATTCCTTTCTCTTTGTTTCTACCCCTCTCTCTCTCTAAAACCATTTTCTCTGATTTTCTCTCTCCAAGGTGTGAAAGGAAGAAAAAGGGTAAACCAGTGAGTGTGAATTGATCAACTTTGAAGTAAGAGAATTGCGTTAGGATCGTATTGGCGAAGAGAAGCATTCTTGTTGAAGGTAGCTGATTGTGTTAGTCGAAATGGAGGTAATTTACAGTTGCATTCTTGTTGTTTCATTGGAGGTAATTTAAAGTTGCATTCTTGTTTGTAAACCAAAAAGATCAATTAATTTAAAGTTGCATTCTTGATGAACTTAACATTGATGAACCTAAATTTGAAAATGACAGTAAGTATCATTTATGCATGTTGTTATTATAGCTGTTAATTTAGAAATGAGTCAGTGTTATGTATGTAATTGTTTGCATATTTTCAAAAAAATGGTGGAATGTTTTGGGGTATAAGTGACTGTGAATAGTAATTGTGTTTGTGAAGATAGCTGTGGAACTTAGTATTTATCTGTGAAGAAAATCCATTTGTGAAAGAGTTTGAATATTGATGGGCAAAATGAGCAGGATGTAGAGAAATATGAAGGGGTTAGAGTGAGAGTGAAAGAAGCAGGATTGATTATTGCTAGACGTAAGGAGGTGCATAAGAATCAGGTAGGTTATTATGAAAACCTTTGATTGAGAATTGAGAAACTGTTATTGTGAATTGTTGATATATGACAATCGAAATTAACTATGCAGCAGGTGTTCATAATTGTCGTGTGGGGACTTTTGGTCATATTGTAAAGGATTTCGATGACACAAAGAAGCGGTTGATTTGTGAGATGGGGTTTGAGGGTTTGTTAAACTTTGCCGATAAAGGGTTGCCACGGAGCTTTAGTTATTGGCTAAATACTTGTTTAGATGTACGCATGAGAAAACTAGTTTGTAGCGATGGGAGGGTGTTTCCATTTCTAAAACACAAGAACATTGGATTTTAGGACTACCGTTAGGTTCGAGAAAGGTTCCAACTTCATTTGAAGTTGAGGAAATGGAAAGAGAAGTTGATAGATTATGGAAAAGGTTGGCTCTAGTAGTGGTCCAGGTAGTAGTGGAGTAAGTCGGAAGATGATAATGGAAATGGTAGAAGGTCCAATTTCTGACGCTGAAGAATTTAAGAAGGGGTTGATAATGTGACAAACCGTTGTGAATCGTTTGTCCCCTCTACTACGAAAATGGGTTATATAAAAGGTTCAAAATACTTTTGGGGTAGTCCATGTCAAAGTAACCCTGCATCACAAATGGTTGGAGATGAAGATGTCGGTGGTGAAGGATTTGAAAATGAGGATGGTGTTGGTAGTAGTCCAGGATGCGGTGAGCGTAGTCGTAAACAAAGGAAAATTAAGTCCACTTTGAAGACTGATGAGAGTTACAATGAGATATGGCGGCCTCAAAAGTTTCGGGCACTTAGAAAGAAGTTGATCGATTACATTATGAAGTACAGGTATGTTGTAGTGGTTGTTCGGTAGCAATTGTCATATGTTTTTGTAAATTTCTTAACCTATGAAACTGACTGAAAGTAATTGGCCTTAGTTGTAGGGAAATATTGGACCCTATAATGCTTAGTTGTGATGGGAATTATGCAACATTACAGAGTTGCAAGTTGGTAGCCAAATCTCGAGGTCGGGTGGATGACAATGTAAGTTGCATTATTGATTTAAATGAAATGTTATTGTATGGCTATTGAATTCGGTAACGAATTTAAATTGAATGATTATTTAAAAGAAATTTTATTTTATGGCTATTGATTAGTATGTTAGGGTTGCGGGTTTGATATATGAAAAAGTATGGGAGAAGTGGTACAAAGGACGTAGTAGGCGTTTCATGTTGGACCCGACATTTGCGGTAAGTCATTCACGATATATGGTAGTCCAAGAATAAGTTGTACATTGTATTGACATTGTATTGACGAGAATTTATTAAATATGCAGATGAGAGTGTTGCAGGTAGTAGGTGATGATTGGTGTAAGATGAACCGCGTCATTAAGGCGTATACGAAGAAAATGAAGGGGACGCCATGTAACAGGATGAATGTGGTATGTTTAAAACAACCGTATAATGGATGCAACTGAGCCCAAGAACTAACTTATAAGTTTTCAAATATATAAAACTAATAGTTACATAATTATATAATGATGCTTACAGTAGTAGTGCTAAATTGAGGATTGTGAGTTTGTGACCTTCTCTAATGCATCCTCTCTCTTAACATTCTGATGCACCCTCTCTCTTAACAATCTGTCTTTTGTGTAAGCCATCATTAGCCAACTGTAATGGAGCATGGGCAGTAACAATAGCAAAATGAATCTTTTCTGCCTTTGGGTGTTGTGTGGTAATCAGATAACTTGGTGATATATGATATATGAGTTGCAAATATTTGATAGTTAAGTCATCGCTAACATAACTCACTGTATTGAGCTAATTGGTTGGTGAATTATGGTTCTATATTGAGCTTCTAAATGTATGTATGGAGATAAAATTGAGCTACATGTAACAGGATGAATGTGGTATGGTCGCAAGCAATTATGAAATTTTTAACATGTTATTTTCATGTTAAATTTTTGAAAAGAAATGTGAGTACAAATGTGTCGGTTCCTTGGGTATTTGTTCCGGTACTCCAAGGTGACCATTGGTGGTGTGTTGCGTACTTGTTGAATAGAGAGGAGGTTGTCGTGATTGATTCAATGGAGACAACATCGGCAACCGAAGTTCATCATCTTGACCTACTAACATTGGTTAGTGCATCCGTTGAGTTTTGTTGTGAGTTAATTGTGTTGTCTTGAATGTGAGTTAAATGGTAAGGCAACTTATTTGTAGGGATTCGCAATGGAGAAGGTGTTCAATTGGGTTGATAACACTTGGCAATGTGGTACACTTCAAAATTGGCCGGTTGTTTCCTTAAACCTAAAAAAAACAAGAAGATTTGTAAGTTTAACCCAACCCCCTCTAGTTGAATTTTTGAATTCATTTTCAAAAATATTTATGACATTTGTAAGTTTTTGTAGGCATAGTTGTGGAGTGCACATGTTGAAGGCAATTAAAATCAACGCCTACCGATTAGTGATACATATGAATCTGGTTAGTTACTTTAGGGCAAACAAAACGTTCTTTCATGTCTTGTTGTTGTGGATTGCCTTTACTGATTTGTGTATGTGACAGTTTGATGTTAATGAAGAGAGGTGGTTGCTTGTTTGCGAAGATGTTTTATGCGACGAGAATGAGAAGTGTGATATAGTGAAAGCCTTGCTGTCGGAGTAGTGAAGGTCTCCCTGTTGAATTAGTAGTATTTCAAAATAGGCCCATTTAGTAAATGTTATTTGATTTACGTAAACATTGGGCCATTTAGTAAATGGTGGTTGTACTTGGTGAATTTTGAAGGTCCTTAGTATATGTTTTATGTTTTTTGGAAAAGAAACATATGTAAACATTGGCTCATTTTAGTAGGAGTTACTTGGGCCCATTTAGTAATAGTAAATATTTGTATATCCCATATAAAAAGTGTTTGTGGTTTCGAAATAATTTAAATTACTTCTAAAAGCAACAACTAAATTGGTGAAGACAATATTTTTTGAAATCAATACAGCTTATAATAAACAAAAGTTTTTACTTTTACCATATGAATTTGTACCAGAAATTAACTTTTAGAATGTAGAACAAACCGAAGATTTAACAATTACAAATAAAATCTGATATATGGAAATCTGAAATATAATCTTACACAATAAAGCTAGAGCATAGAAGTCTTCCCCCCTCAAGTCTTGTCAGCAGCTCTTCTCTTCCACACGCCACAGCTAGCCTATAGCTAACCCTATGTTTTTTTATTTTTTGTTTACTTTTATTACTAATGAAGTCCATAACTTTTGTCTTTTGTGTTTGTTCTTTAGTTAGTTTTGGTTATGCTTCTTTAGTATTACTATATGACATAACATAAATTGTTTTAACTATATGTTTTAAATTGTTTTAAATCTGATATATGGAATAACTATTGTTTTAGAACATAAATTGAATAACTAAATCTGATATATGGAATAACTATTGTTTTAGAACATAAATTTGAAATCATTGTTATTAATTAATAACTTTATATTGATGAAGTCATAGTTAAAATACATTTATATTGATTATTAGTTGAAATATATAAAGTCTGAGGAATATATGTAATATTAATAAATTTCATCGTCAATATATGTAATAGATATTAATAAATTTCATCGTCTGAAGACAACATTTGTGTAATTTATCACAGTTGATGATGAAGAAAAGGCGAAGATTTTAGTGGTCAACTTTTCCAATGGATGTTGACCGTAATTTATAAACTTTTTATCATGGTCTTACAAGATACACTTTTCAATATTTTTTTAAAATGAAGTACTAATGTATTACTTTACTTCATAAGACAATTTTTTTTTTTAATCTTAATTCATAATGAAGTACTAATGTACTAATGTACTTCATTTTAACCTAAACTTTGCTAACAATTTAACACAAAATAAAGCTTAGATAAAGTAGATTAATAATACGAAAAGAAAATATAAAGCTTACATAAGGTTGAAAAATAATTCGAAAACACAATATAAAGCTTATATAAGGTAGATAACTAATATGACAACACAATATGGTAGATAACTAAGGTAGCTCTAAATGAGTGTGAAAAGCTTCACTTTAAAGGTAAATTTATTCCAATCTATAAGCTCAAAAGTGCAAATGCTGTTCGGTTGGACTTCATTGTCGATAAGGAATTCCTTAAATCCAAGTAACAATTTACATTGTCGTGTGTTGTAGGTATTGATCTTTACTTCCCAACAACCTGACTCATTTTGTAGATAGCCATCCACTTCCCGATTTTGGGGTATGTACATATAGGCGAACTCTCTTGGAATAGCCTGTAACGACAATACACTTTCATTAAACCATATAGGCTGACATTAAGAGAAATGCACATATTTTTCTTACGTTGACTTACATAAGAAGCGGTCGATAATCTTCCGTTGCGAAAATATTTTTCACTCATCCCAGTCTTGAAACGAGGATGAGAGGAATTATCAAGGTACGATTGTGCGACGTACATGACTTCCCTTTTGTTAATCCAAAGAGGATGTCGACCTCTTATGACATGAATAGTTTGAGGCTCTTGATTGACGGTAAAATCATTTTTGAGTTCAAACGCATGATTTTGGACATGGACAGAGAATACCCCATTACCTACATACTGTAAACCAACATGGTCATGTACGAGGATGTTATTTTCGTTTAAAAATTTACCCCAACCCTCTCGGAAAAATAATTGTAGGGTAGACTCTCACTCCCATTTACATTCCACAATCAAGGTACATGGAGTGTTGACTCTTCGAAATGTGAACGTGAAATTAGGAGTATCTTCCTCTTCGTCGGTGTAGTTCCGTAACTCTCGCCGAAGTTCAGTTATAAGCGCGTTATTTAGTATTTCCTGAAACATCAAACATATTTGGTAATAATAAACATATAACAACAAATTTTTGAAAGAGTACGTAGAAACATCAAACATATTGTAATACTTACAATTTCCGACAAAGTGCTTTCCGTTATTTGAAAGTAGTAGCAAGGTGCCAACAAGAATGACATTGTTATTTTTTTACCGACCACAAGTACTTTGAAGGTACTTTTTGACAAGTGATGAACAAATCCTTAGTTTAGCTAATAAGAAACAAGGGTATTTATACTACTTGGGTGGTATATTGGCCATTAAATATTAATTTAACATAAATACAAACATTTAATAGGGAGGTTGAATGTTATGAAAATGTAGATGAAGGCCATGCTTTTGATCCGTCTAAATCGTTGGGGTACTTCAATGAGGTTGAATTCTTTGTTTGAATGTTGACTACACTTGATGTTTTGTCACGATTGGTATTTCCAATTTGCATTTATTGATTAAATCTTTTCATCCAACAAGTCTTTGCAATAAACATCTTGAACATTCAACAAGTAATGTTAATTAAAGTACCCAAAATTACATAATTAGATAACATAAGTACATTACAAAGATTAATTAATATTAATTAAACTAATTTGACCTCAAAATGACCAAATTGACTAATATGAAAGTGTCCTCATTTAGCACCCAATACAAAAGTGAACCAAAACCATGATATTGACAATGCTAGCAAAGCACCGTACTTCCATATGTTCTTCTCATTTGTAACTTGATTCAGCTTCATCTCCATAAATTCACTACGTCCCTTTAGTTATTCCTTCTTTGACTTCATCTTCACCAACTTCCCAGACAATGTTTGCATATGATTTTCATATATATTCAACCTCTCCGCAATCTTCATACAACCAATGCAATTGTTGGGTCCATTGTCACTAATCCAGTCAAAGAAATTATATTTTTCTCCTTTTCACAACAAAGATAAAGTTATAATTAAGCAAAGAATTTTAGACATTTATAAAGAATATCTAAATAAAAAGGAGTATTCAAATTACAAATAAAATAACTTACTCACCGGATAATTTCCACATCCCCAAAACTTCCGTCCCCTGTTTTCATTTTTCTTCTTGACGGTGCTGATTTTGCTAGGGATTCCACAATCACATAAAGGCATAAACCCATCCCAAACAGAAGATGTTTCGTTTGAGTAAGTCATTGTACAACAATTTAATAAACAAAAACTAATATCAGTGAATAGTTGAGCATTACTTTGGGATATAGTAATTAAAATTGATTGAACTTGAAGCTTTGTTGAGAGAAACCAATATTTAAATGATATATTATATAGTTTTTTTTTTTCTCAAAAACCACACTTTACTATCATAATGAATCTTTGAAAATGGGAAAAAAAATCTGAAAACTACACTTACATAAAGCAAGTCATCGGTTTCCAAGGCATAGAGAATCCCCTTAAGAAGTGACAATTCCAAAGGTGGGGCCCACATGTTGGACTTATCTTCAATAGTGTGTTTTGGTGTTGATGACCGGTGGGGCCCACGTAGTCAATTTCAATTTTTTTTGCCTTTGAGGTCCGACCATCCTCATCAAATCACACATAGCCTCTCACTTAGAAACAACATATTCACATATAAATACTGAGCTAAGGAAATACTAATAATTTGCCCAAGTTTTTCAACACTTCTCAATTAACACTATTTTAAGGTAAAATTTTTACATAATTTGTTGGTGGAAGTCAAACTTGAACTCTTATTATTAGTATTATCTTTGAAGTTAAATATCATTTATGTAGATTTTATGTAGTCGTTTAACTTGTTTTAAACATATTTATGATAAGTAAGTGTTTAACTTATTTAACATATTTACTATTGTAAATTATACAAAGCTTTTATATTGTTGGTAAGTACGTATAACAACCTAGTTCTTTTGTGAACCGAATTTAACATTCTATTGGAGAAATGGCCCACCTTGCAAATCGGTTTTTCCTTCCATGAACGCAACAAACGCGTGTCCGCTATGTAAGTTAACATACAAAGTCAAACTCCGTAAATGATTGTTCGTTTATTTATAATAATATTAATAGCTCTCATCTTAATCGTAGGCCATTCATATTTCGTTTGGAATCCACATAGTCGATTTGGTTTCAACGGCAATACTAAGAAGGGCAAACACAAGAATATGTTGGTGCGTTAGAGTTAACCGATATCATGACGAAGATGGAAGTCACCGAGCAGTTTTCAGTACCGGGTGGGCAGATTCTATGGCCCAAAATGAAGTTGAAATTGGGGAATTTCTAGTTTTCCAATATATTGGCAACGGAGTATTCACTGTCTATGTGTATGGAACGGACTATTGTTTGAAGGACTTAGAGTTATGTGACGTTGTTGAGGAACTACCAACATCCTATATTCGAGTTATGGGTCGTCAACCTTATTGGATTGATTCCGGAGATCTTGTAATGTCGGCTGATTATTTAGTGCAAAACTCTGAGAAGCCTAACTTTATAATGCATATGGGTCCAACTTATGTCACCTCAGGAATTATGGTATTTTAATTAGGTTTATGTTTGGTCGTACAACATTAAATCTATTAAATTTTGTTATGTAACATACGTTAGTTGATTTCATTTTGTGGACAATTCCGGTGAAGTTTGCTACGAAGTATTTACGTTACAAAAAGAACTGGCAAGGGATTATTGTTGGTCATGGAGGGCGTTTTGAGGTGAATATCAAGTACTACACCTGTGAAGGTCGTTGTTACAATTGCAAGATTAAGCAAGGCTTCGAGAATGTCATAGCGGCCTACAATCTTGTGGATGGGGATGTTTGCGTCTTTGAACTGATAAAGAGAGAACCCTTTACTCTCTTCATAACGGCCATAAAGTACTAGGTGATGGGGTTGGTTGTTTTTCCGTTCGCATGGCAACTTTTTATCGGCTATTATGTTAAGTTCCTTAATGTTTTGTTTATGTTGGCTTGTAACCTATGAACTCACTACTTTTAATTGTGTTGGATGATGTTTTGTTAATGTTTATTTATGTGATGGAACCTACGAACTATTAACTCGTTTTATTTATGTGGAATGTAACGTATGAACTTTGTTTATTTAAGTTAAAATTATGTCATTTGTATAACTCATATTATTAATATTATATGCCTTTTCGTTCCATTGTGTAATAATTATTGTTTGAATTACACATTATATTAGAGTTATTTACATTACACTTTAAAGTTATACAATATTTAATTGACGAAAGTACATTATCAATACAACCACTATTGTATAAATAACAATGTTATCCTTCTCAACAACCCCATAAATAAAGCAGAAGACAATATGTCGTATAATTATACTACTATAGTGAGTATTTCCGCATTTTACTTGTGTTAAGAACACACTCAAGTGCTTATGTAGTCTACAAAGAAAAACCTTCGTGTTGTACCATTTTGTCCAACAATTATGCATTGAGATAAAGTTTCTTAAATTAAATGCTCCCTAACAATCAATCCAATCTTGCAATAAATCTACCTATTTAGTCCATCTTTATAAACTCCCCCTCCAAAATATAGTTGATTATTGCCTAAGAAATAAGTCACACAAGATAGAGTTGTTGAAACATACATACAGAAACATGTCTACTTCTTCATCTTCAATTAGAATTGGAACAGAAGAGAGTTTTGTATCAGTCGATAGCAAAGAAACAATTAAAAGTGTACTAATAAACACTAGAGCATTACCCGTTAAGTGTGATTTCATTGTCAAAGGGGGGTTTGATGATCCTGATTCAGAATATAGTATTCGGTACGAGGACAAGTTTAGCGGTGTATACGCAAACTACGCAATGCAAGCAGGTGTTCAACTGTCCGAGCTTTGGATATTCAACCAGAGGAAGTATGTTGAGCCAAGTCAAACTCCGTACTCTTTGAAATTGCAGGGGAATGAGGTGTTTCTTGCATATTTAAAGGTATACTTTCTACTTACTACTTATTTAATTTCTAATATGTTCCTATTGCATAATGATGTTGAATTACTTTGTCACATGCTAAAACAACACTTCTGTCATGTTAAAATTTCATCAACAAAAAATAAGACAATATTTTATTAAACAGAGACAACTAATAACTGACATATTGTTTATGGATATTTTCCTATTATTTGATGGATACAAATGCTTACTCAAAGAATTGGTAACATAAATTCAGTCTTCTGTTATTGCCTAATGTTACAAACATTTCCATGAAGAATAATGGGCGTGGAATTTCTACAGCTCGTTTAGCTATGCACGGGGCTGAATTCCGCTATGTGACAATTCAAGATCTTAGAAGTTTTCCCCTCACCCAAAGGTATAGGGTACATAATACAATGTTGATGAAGAATTTAATTGGTATTTGGGCATCAACCAATGGAGTTCTCGCGGATAATATAACTCTTATACACGACAACAAAAAATTGCACCCTAACATGACAATCGAAGATGCAAATATATATGATGGAGCAAATATGTATGAGCTCCTCATGAATTGAAGATAATTGAAGACGGTAACTTAAGTAATATAGTATGTTTGGATAATTTTCCATATGACACTTGTAGTCATTAATATGTACGTGGGTATCCAAATTGTGTTCGTTTTTTGTCAAGACTAACGTGAAATCTAAACGTTTAATTTCGATACTAAGCTTAACTAATATTATTGTAATAGGCCCCACTTTTGAATCAATTATAACATGTTTTGTGTAGTAGACCCTACTTTAAGTATGTAACAGGGATTGTAATAGTGGAATTGTACTTAAATTAGTTTAATACTTATTTAGAAGTTTAATCTTTTGTGTACTAGTGGAAATGAACTACTATATTTAAATAGAATTGTCCTTAAGTACTATATACTCTTTTGTGTTAATTATTGGTCATATTTTATTCATATATTAATTGGTGGCCATTGAAAATACCATTGAAATTGGTGGCCATTGGAATTGTACTAGTGGAACTACTATATTTAAATAGAAAAATTTATCAAAATTTCTTTCCCATTCATTTACCCTCCCTTTTTTTCTCCAGCCAGTAAATTCCCTCACAAAATACAAATTCCCTCACAAAATACAAATTCCCTCCAACTTCAAATACAAATACAACCAGCAATTAAACTTCCTTTTTCCACTTATTCAACATCTAACTATGTCTTCCTTCTTTTCATTGACCCTTCAATGATTCTACCACACAAAATTATTAAAGAAGAAGGTCTTGTAAAACATAACCTCATCACATCAACAACAACCATAAATCTTAAACCAAATAGCAAAAAAATTGGCTTCAAGGTGGAAATAGCACAAACTTCTTGTCAAAACTTAATTGGGTTTGGAACACAAACATCTTTAGCAACTCACTTACTAAGGTTCAATTTGTTGCCAAAGAGCTTTTAGATTACCTCCATCCTCTCTCCACATAAGGTAAGCCATGAATTATTGGATTTACTTCAAATAACAACAAGTGGGAAAGTTAAACCTTTAAATAAACAAGATGTTGGGGATTTGGCTTTACTACCTAAAGGCCTTAAGGTTTTCATTTATTGGAAACTAAAGAATTCATCTATTTCAGAAATAGGAGCAAATTTGCATTTAATACATACTTTCACACCAATTACTTTACTCAAGAAAAGGGAAATATACGAACTAGGACAAGGTAGTCATACGTTTTCCATGCGAAGCTATTCAAATGACTTCAAAATTGTAGATTTCAATAGGAAGTGCAATGTCATCAGACTCGAAGCATCTATTTTTTTAACTACAAGGGATGCAATGGATGGCCGGATCGCTCGGGTGACATTGGAGGGAATACGCAAACTTCAAGCTAAAAGATTAAAGACGGTGGGTAATCCAAACTACACAAGAAAGGGAAGAATCGTTATATGGAATTGTCGTGGTATGGCAAGAGAAACATTTCCGATGTTACTCAATCATCTTTTTAAAACACAAATGTCAGACGTCTTCGTCATTACCGAAACACGAGTATCTAATTACATGTGCCAAGTCATATTGCAACCATTCCCTTACAAACATGCGAGCATCGCATCACCAAATGGGTTAGAAGGAGGTTTGGTTGTTCTTAACACAAACATTCATGTGGCTTGGAAGTTGGTTTTAAGGGAGTCAACAAATGGTGAGGAACAATTACTATGTAGTGCTTTCAATAACTTGTTAATGTTATTTCAATGTTATTAATAATGTTTGTAAAACCCCTAATTGGTCCTGCATTGTCAACAAAACTTCTTATTACAATTCAATTGGGTCATTATCATGTCAAAACAACCCATTAACATCAATTCCTTATTAGTCATATATTATCATGTGAAATCCTACAAATTGTGGACTAATAAATTATGATTTGAATTGGGCCACATATTATGAAGTCAAAACAGCCCAATTAAAATAAATTCAATATCCTGTTAAGGAATTGGGCCAAGGAAATTGTATTGGCGTTACATGGCCTTCAAGTGGGGTACGTAATCCACTATTGTAGTTGCCCATTCTTGTGTACTTATCAATTAAAGTAGACCATAATTCATAGTTATCAATTTTTTGTCCAAAATATGGTTATTATTAGTTAAATGTTGCAACTCATGAAACCACTAATTGAATACATCGTTTTTTTCATTGCTTTACTTTATGGTTCACAAACTTATTATTATTTACTTTATATGTTGCAACTCATGAAATTCATACTTATTATTATTTACTTTATGTTGCAACTCTTGAAATTCATACTTATTATTATTTACTTATGTTGCAACTTATGAAGCAACCTTGTATACTGCTTGTGGTTGATTGGGTTAGAGGCCCAGATATAAAGGCAAATGGAATGATATGGTGGATACCCATGCTTCACCAGAATAAGATATGTGGCTTTTAATTATGGGCCATATATTAAAAAAGGTGTATCTTTTGACCAGAATAAGATACGGGCCTTGTAATTATGGGCTTTTTCTTATGGGACCTAATAAGTTAATAAATTTCTTATTTAGCATCTATGGGCCACACCATTAAACCTATTTTCGTTTGGGTCAACTTGTTATGCACTAATAATAAAAGTTTCATATGGACCAAAACCAAGTAAGTAATAGCCATATTAGATGAGTCCAAGTCATAAAAAGTTCACTCCAAATCAATAGTATGTAACTTTAGCATTAATAACCATATTATATGAAGACCAAAACCAAATCAATAGTATGTAACTTTAACTTTAGAATTAATAGTATGTAACTTTGTTATTTATCCTTTCATTTACGTTTGTTTACCAAGCATTAGTGAGAGTGAGATAGGGTGGAGGGGGAATTGGAGCTGGAGACTTGCAGGCTGAAGTAGCTTGATTGGCATCGACTCCGTTTCGATTTCTCACCCTATCCACCAGAAACCACGAACCATTGCGAGTGTTGCTCAACACTTCAAACCAATTTGAACCGAAAAGCACTTGAGCTATCATATTCACCCTTCTAGCATTGCCATACATTACTATAAATGGCATTAATAGCCATATTAGATGAAGTCCAATATTTTCACCTGCATCATTACAAAATAGGTTGATCACTTGCTTCCAATTTTTTCACCTACATACTGATGAGCAGCAACACAGCAACACAGAAATGAAATGAGCAGCAAACTGTTTTCATTATAAAATGAGAAGCAACCTATTCTTAATACACTTTACATGAATAAATAAATTGAAGCACCGAAATGAGCAGCAACTTATGCAGGAACTGTGTTCAAATCAAAACCATCGACAACTTTTTTCCGGTTATGACTGGCCGCTTCATGCACAAATGTAAATAGGTAGTATCAAAAATTACACTTTCAAAAATCTTAACAAACTGAAATACATTGCAACATTAATCCTACAAAACTCATACCTTTGCGAGAATGCCTTTTTTGTTCTTCTGGGCAGTTTTACCTTTCTTCTTTATCCTTTCAACACATGACGTCAACCTTCCAGTACCCGTACCCTTTCTCTTACCTACTTTTGCCAATGGGTCCTTCAAATGTGATAATGGTGTCACAACATCCGGTGACCCACTTACGTCAAGTAAAGGTGTTAAGCCAACATTTAACTTATTATTACCAACAAATGAGGGTGAAGGCGAAGCCTCATTCATTGTCTTACCTACAACTTGCACAATTCGACGTTCATCAAGCCTTATGTCTAGGAGTTGTAAGGTTTCAATTAAAAGTGGCATATCACCATAGTCCGCGGCTTTCAAACAAATTGGATCAAACACCACCATACCCCGATCATAACTTTGTACTAATTCCATTTTAGAGGGATCATCGTACGCAACTTTCACCATGGTATGTTTCCGAATGACATCCTTCCGTCATCGCCTAAGAATATATTTACTACATACCTCCTTAATGCCAAGTCTATCATATAGTGAAATAATGTGCCTACATACAAGTCCATGACTTTCAAATAGTTTGCAATCACACCATGCTTCAGTAGAACCAATATCTATTTTCACATCATAACTACGACTCCTATCTAGAGGGATTTCCTTCCTTGTCTCTTTGCAAAGTAACCATACTCTATCTATAAAAGTATTCACCTCTATGTTATTTCCCACACCTTCCTTACTAGACCAATGTAGATACAACACTTTCAAACACTCCTCTTGTATTTCCTGAAATTTTGAATCCGTGTACAACTTCTGTCTAAATTTTGTTACAAGTTGTCGTACGTACCTTGACTTATTTGCATCAGCCTCTTTCTCGGCATTTGCTCGACTTTCCATGTCACTACAATATTGCTCCGCAAATTCGCAAACTCTTGTTTTCCTATGAACATATCCATCAAAAAAACTGTTGATACTCTCTGACGTTTGCGTCGTCTTCATACCAGCCCAAAACATATGTTTCAGGTATGCTAGAACCCACATTCTCCTCTCCCTAAATAGCCCTGCATGCATATTATACAATAACTTGTAAAATCATTGGCTCATTTAATTGTATTATCAACACACACAGTAGTTAAACCACCATACAGTAGTTCGACAAACAGAAAGTAAAGTGTTGTTTCTCTAATTGTACTACTGCTCATTTTAGCATATAAGTGATAGGTTTTAGTCGTATCACCTAATCAAAAATAAACCTACGGTCCTCTAACTAAGGTAGTCAGTGGAAGCAGGGTTGAATCCACAGGGAGACAGAGTTTCTAAATCAATATTCAACCAATTCAGCTACTCCAGAGTAAATCAGGGAGGAATTAATTAAACTAATGATTAATCTAAGAAAGACGAATTAAACAAAGGATTTAACTATGGAATAAAAACCTAGGGTATTAGTTCGGTCCACCATGCTTATACCAATCAAATAGGGTCAACTACTACCAAAACCTAAGTCAAGAGTCGGGTGATTAGAGCCTATGTTGAGCTATGGTTAAGACTCAACGCTCATAGTTCAACATACGCCGCATATTCACTAACGTAATCAGAACTACTGACGTGTCCTAGGCCTCTAGTCGTAAGACGGATCTGTGCAAACAACTATTAAGCACAAGCAACCAACGAAACTGCGCAATAACGTTAATTACTCAATAAAGAACAAACCACATCACAATCACCCTAATCAAGCCCTATAAATTGATAGAAATCTACATCGCAATCATGGTATAAACATGGCTTTCCTATCTAACACCCTAGAAAGAGACTACTCAGACATGATCGAATTAACAACGACAAAACTAATATGAAACCCTAACAATTGCATTATGAACGATTAAATAAATAAACTAAGCAATCAAAGTAATTAAAGAGATAAAGAGTAGAGAAGAGTACCAATTGACGGAAAGCAGGAACTTTTATTGAAATCGAAATAGGTTTGATCACCTCTAAATTAATCTAAAGTGTTTGAATTAAACTAAGAACAATGAAGAATAAAACTAGTCTAAAACCTAATGAAAGATGAATAAAAGATGTCCCTAAATAATGAGGAAAAAGGTATTTATAATACCCCCTCAAGTTAATTAAAAACGGAAACAAAAGGCGAAATCCGCGTAAAAGGGTGCCAGACCCGATCGGGTCCGAGCACAGTACCCGATCGGGTGCCCAGCAACTTCGCATTTTCTCGTCTTGGGCTGTGATGTAGCAGCAGCGCAGCAGCATTAGATGGTCTTGACGCCCACCCGATCGGGCCTTGGTCAGCCACCCGATCGGGCCAGGCAACAAAATGGCCTAGTGAAAGCGTCACTTCAGCAGCTCTCTAACAAGACCTACGAGTAGCCCACCCGATCGGGTCGGGCGGTTAACACCCGATCGGGTCTGAGTACATGATGTTCGCCCGATCACTTCGGGCAATGCTTGCCCGATCGGGTCCGCAACTTTCATACCCGATCATAAATATTTCGCCCGATCGGGCCATTTCTGCCCGATCAGTGCACGGAAACCTCCTTTGACTCCTTGGCTGTCTAATCTTCACGTTTAGGGGTCTTGGGACCTCCTAAACTATCCATAAAGCTCGTGAGCCATCCTACGTGCCTCATAACATCTCGTAAAATCGTGGTTTCTTCCAAAAGGCTCGGGAATAAGGAGAAAACTTCATAAAACCTGCAATACAATACTAAAACACGAAACCACAACTACATACGAAAGTTAGCACAAAATAGCTCCCAAGAGCTCCAATGACGCACAAATTAGCTTGTAAATAAGGGAGAAAACTCTATATAAATACGTGATATCAAACTCCCCCAAGCTAAACCTTTGCTTGTCCTATAGCAAACAGCACATGAACATGGAATAGATTACCTCACCCCAAAGATAAAAACAAATCAAAGCTCAAAACATTTTCAAGACTAAGAATCGTTCAAGCAGGCATAATTCAAGTTTGGCTCATCAAATCCATCCAACCACCAATCATTCAAGCAATTTATCAAACTCAAGCATCCACAAAGCATACAAGTCCTGAAAAGGCACTCACAAGGGTGTCACTCCTCTCAATTTTGTGGCGGGCAAAGAATGTGCCCGAACACTCACCAACCCGACCATAAGTACCCTTCCCACTCACACTCTCATGTGTTTAAGAAGGTTCAATGACGCTCATCCTAGTCAAGTCGACTCAATTAGCAGAAATACTCTTTAACTTTGACAAACTAACTCGAAATCAATCAAATGAACATTGCAGACACGAGCTCAAGAGGACTTTATAGGGTTGTAATGGGGCTTAGGCGAGAGGTAGGGGATACTTTTGGGTAATGTGGTGGAAAAACCAAGAAAGGGGGAGCATAAACCATTCAAACAAAGCCTAAGATGGCCTTCACAACTCCCAACAATCACCATAAAACCATGTAAAATAACCCAACTCTCATAAATCAATTGAAAAGCGCATAACAAACCCAATTTTCTAGCAATGGAGCGAGTATTCTTTTATGAACGTACGTGAATGAAAGAACTAGAATTCTTTTGAATTTTCATTTCATTTTTCTGAACTTCATCCACGCAACTCTAAACTTGCTTTTCTTTTCTTTTCTCTTTCTCACTCTCAAACCACAGCAAATACACTTTCAAATTCCTCAAAAAAAAACTAAACCAACAAACCAATCTCAAACTCAACCCATACAAAAACTCCCCCAAGCTAGGCTTGGAATAATATCAAGTGAAGGCTTTTGGCTCATAATAGGGGTTTAAGTAACACGAAACAAGTCATTAGGCTCAGCGGGGCTAAGGAGGATAAAAGTATATCGAAAACTCACTCTGAAGCTCAAGAATAAGACAAAAGAACGCCTCTATCACAGCACATGCTACATGTCATCTAAAATCAGACAAGAACGAAGTCAAAGTCAAGATCAATCCACTAAAGAGGAACTAACACACAAGAATAGACTGGATAATAATATGAATCCAATAGGCTACAAAGATGCCTCACAGTCTAACCAATTCAGGTATGCAGCACAAAGTGGTCTAATATAATCCGAAAATGCTCGAAATCATAGCAATCAAACATCAAATCATAGCCTCAAGATCACAAATGCCCAGCTATCCAGAAAACAGAGTCAAACCAATTTCAAATATAGCACAACAGGGGCACAGGGAGGCAACTAAACCAGTCATGGGAACCATATTTTTTTGATTTTTTCAGTATTTTTCTAAAGCAGTAAAACTATTCTAGAAAGCAGTAAAAGAGATAGGGAATACAAACAGAACTCCTCCCCCAAGCTGAACTTGGCAGTGTCCTCAATGCCAAAAGGTGATAAGGACTATGCTAAGAGGAAAAACAATGTTAGTACCCTCACTCTCGCTCACAAAAGGAAGAAAAATAAAAAGAAAAGGAAAAGGGGGAGAAAAGAAATACGAGTTGCCTCTCGCACAGCGCTGGTTTATAAAGGTCCCGCACGACCATAATCCTCCCTCTCTCAAATAGGAGGGGCTTGGCAATGAGTGCCACCCTCATCAAACATCTTTCTCCTCCAAATGTTCTTGACAATGCCTCCAGACGGTGAGGCAACCTTAGGTGGAATTGGAACCTTCTCCACCCCTACTTCATCTAAAACCTTATCCCTGCAAAAAGATTGTTCAAGCATAGGAGCCTTAACAGCATTGGTTAGTTTAAACATCACTTTGTCATCGCCAACGCTAAGAGTTAAAGACCCAGACTTGACATCAATGACAGCACCAGCAGTACACAAAAACGGCCTACCCAAGATAATAGGGATCTGGGCATCCTCATCCATATCTAACACCACAAAATCAACAGGGATATAGAATTTCCCGACCCTAACAGGAACGTCCTCTAAAATACCTAGAGGATATTTTATAGAACGATCCGCCATCTGTAAAGTGATTTGTGTGCATTTAAGGGCGCCCATGTTCAGTTTCTTATAAACAGACAATGGCATAACAGAAACAGAAGCACCTAAATCACACGAAGCCTTATCAATAAAAATAGGTCCAAGATGGCAGGGTATAGAAAAACTACCAGGATCTTTTAACTTTGGTGGGGTTTTATTTTGAATAAAAGCACTACACTCTTCAGTAAGAGAGACACGTTCTACCCCACCAAAGTCTCTTTTCTTAGTAATCATGTCTTTCAGAAATTTGGCATAAACAGGCACTTGGGTAATTAAGTCTGTGAATGGAATCGTTACCTCAAGGTTCTTGACCATAGACAAGAACTTACCAAACTGCTGATCGACCTTGGACTGTTGCATCCTGTGAGGAAAAGGTAGCCTTGGTGTAAAAGGCGTTTCAGAAACCTTCTCCTTTTTCTTCCCTGTCAATTCAGCTTCTGCAGACAAATCGACTTCAGACGTCGAATTCTTTCTTTTTCCTTCCTCTACCACCCTCTTCTTTCCTGCAGTCGGGGTAACCTCATCAATGGGCACTGGAGGGGCATCATATGCAATGCCACTACGAAGAGTGATGGCATTCACATGTTCTCTCTGAACTGGTTGCCCTGGCAATTGTCCCTGCTGCCTCTGTGCATTAGATTCTGCCAACTGAGCAACTTGAGCCTCGAGAAGTTGGATGTGCTTCTCTTGGGCCCTCCTTGTTTCCTCATTTGCCTTTTGCATGGACAATATCAGTTTCATCAGTTCAGAATTGCTAAGCTCTTGTGGGTTGTTTTGTGGAGGTGGGGTGTGGAAATTTTGTGGAGTTTGGAAGTTATTGGGATGATGGAAGTTTTGTGGTGGTGGTCTTTGGAAATTTTGTGGGGTTTGATGGTATGAAGGTTTAGGGTAGTTTTGTGGAGGTGGAGGTTGATGGTTTTGTGGGTTTTGGTAGTTATGTGAAGGGGGAAGGTTTGTGGTCTTTGTTGGAAGGCATTGGCCTGCTCCATCTGAAATTGACTGAACTGACAGTCATGCCCAAAGTGACCCTGAACACCACATACCTCGCAGTAAGATGAGGTAATGGGTGCTACTGCAGACATAGCATTGATACTCATGGGTGGAGGTGTCGGACTAGAAGACTTCATTAGCTGCTGAGTTAGTTGCGCCATCTGAGATGTAAGCAATGAAATAGCGTCAACTTCAAGTACCTTCTTAGTCAAACTCCTAGATGATGAATGGTCATTGGCTGCAAGATTTGATATGAATTCATAACCCTCATCAACTGCCTTGTCTAAAAACACTCCTCCTGCAGACGAATCAACAATACACTTCGTCTGAGGCTGCAGACCATTGTAGAATGTCTGCGTCAAGAACCATTTGTCCATATTATGGTGTGGACACTCTCTCTGTAGATCTCTAAACCTAGCCCACGCTTCCCTTAATGTTTCATCAGGCTCTTGGGAAAACGTGGCTAATTTATTTCTAATTTCTGCTGTTTTGGTAGGTGGGTAATACTCTCTCAGAAATGCAGCAGAAATCTCACTCCATTCAGTTTCCTGCACATCGTTCAACCACTTCTGGGCTCTATCTCTTAAAGAAAACTCGAACAACATGACCTTTAACTGATCTGGAGTGACGCCGGCATGTTTAACGGTTCGACAAAGTTGTTGAAACCGTTGCAGATGATTTGCCGGATCTTCAATAGGATGCCCACCAAACTGATTTTGCTGGACCATGCTGAGGAGTCCAGGCTTAATCTCAAAATTTGCTGCGGCGATGGTGGGCATAGTAGGTCCAATGGAGAGACCGTCTGGGTTGGGCACCCCATATGACTTCTGTGACTTTGACATGACTGAACTCAAGGTGTCTGTTCCAGAGGTGTTCAGCTGAACAGACTGCTTGTCTTTCTGCTTTATCTTTCGGATCCGCCTAATTGTCCTATCAAGATCAGGGTCAGCTGGAATGGGAGAACCGTTTCTTTGGGACCTGGGCATACAAAAGAAACAAAAAGCAGCAGTAAAGGGTACCTCGATTGAAACAATGAAGTTCCAATGAGGTACAGAGAAGTAGACCAAATAATTAAATAAAAACTTAGAGAACTAGCCGTCTCCCGGCAACGGCGCCAAAATTTGATAGGTTTTAGTCGTATCACCTAATCAAAAATAAACCTACGGTCCTCTAACTAAGGTAGTCAGTGGAAGCAGGGTCGAATCCACAGGGAGACAGAGTTTCTAAATCAATATTCAACCAATTCAGCTACTCCAGAGTAAATCAGGGAGGAATTAATTAAACTAATGATTAAGCTAAGAAAGACGAATTAAACAAAGGATTTAACTATGGAATAAAAACCTAGGGTATTAGGTCGGTCCACCATGCTTATACCAATCAAATAGGGTCAACTATTACCAAAACCTAAGTCAAGAGTCGGGTGATTAGAGCCTATGTTGAGCTATGGTTAAGACTCAACGCTCATAGTTCAACATACGCCGCATATTCACTAACGTAATCAGAACTACTGACGTGTCCTAGGCCTCTAGTCGTAAGACGGATCTGTGCAAACAACTATTAAGCACAAGCAACCAACGAAACTGCGCAATAACGTTAATTACTCAATAAAGAACAAACCACATCACAATCACCCTAATCAAGCCCTATAAATTGATAGAAATCTACATCGCAATCATGGTATAAACATGGCTTTCCTATCTAACACCCTAGAAAGAGACTACTCAGACATGATCGAATTAACAACGACAAAACTAATATGAAACCCTAACAATTGCATCATGAACGATTAAATAAATAAACTAAGCAATCAAAGTAATTAAAGAGATAAAGAGTAGAGAAGAGTACCAATTGACGGAAAGCAGGAACTTTTATTGAAATCGAAATAGGTTTGATCACCTCTAAATTAATCTAAAGTGTTTGAATTAAACTAAGAACAATGAAGAATAAAACTAGTCTAAAACCTAATGAAAGATGAATAAAAGATGTCCCTAAATAATGAGGAAAAAGGTATTTATAATACCCCCTCAAGTTAATTAAAAACGGAAACAAAAGGCAAAATCCGCGTAAAAGGGTGCCAGACCCGATCGGGTCCGAGCACAGTACCCGATCGGGTGCCCAGCAACTTCGCATTTTCTCGTCTTGGGCTGTGATGTAGCAGCAGCGCAGCAGCATTAGATGGTCTTGACGCCCACCCGATCGGGCCTTGGTCAGCCACCCGATCGGGCCAGGCAACAAAATGGCCTAGTGAAAGTGTCACTTCAGCAGCTCTCTAACAAGACCTACGAGCAGCCCACCCGATCGGGTCGGGCGGTTAACACCCGATCGGGTCTGAGTACATGATGTTCGCCCGATCACTTCGGGCAATGCTTGCCCGATCGGGTCCGCAACTTTCATACCCGATCATAAATATTTCGCCCGATCGGGCCATTTCTGCCCGATCAGTGCACGGAAACCTCCTTTGACTCCTTGGCTGTCTAATCTTCACGTTTAGGGGTCTTGGGACCTCCTAAACTATCCATAAAGCTCGTGAGCCATCCTACGTGCCTCATAACATCTCGTAAAACCGTGGTTGCTTCCAAAAGGCTCGGGAATAAGGAGAAAACTCCATAAAACCTGCAATTCAACACTAAAACACGAAACCACAACTACATACGAAAGTTAGCACAAAATAGCTCCCAAGAGCTCCAATGACGCACAAATTAGCTTGTAAATAAGGGAGAAAACTCTATATAAATACGTGATATCAATAAGTTTATTAAACTATGAACTCTTGCAAAAGATAAAAAGATGATGAAATAAACTAACCAAAAAGAAACTAACCAAACAGTTGCATTAGGGGATCAAAATATTAACTATTCAAATGGGAGATAAATTGTTGGCAGTCCTCATAAGAAAAAACCACCCCTACAAAATCAGATTTTCCTGCAAATGTTTATACATTATATCCAAATACAATTAAAAATTACCTGCAAGCCAATCATTGTCTCCAAGAATGTATTCCGGTATGATAGCTTCCCAGGATGATTCAAATTTTTCTTCACTCAAACTTTCATAAATGGCATCATAAAGGAGAGGCTTAAACTTTTGGTACATATCAAGTCTCCCCAACTTTATACAAAATTTCTGTAATATGTGCCAAAGACAAAACCGATGAACTGTTAATGACATCACCTTCTCGACGGCCTTCCTCATTGCTGTATCCAGATCCGTTAAAAAACTATCTGGTGCTTTACCCTTCATGCACAACAACCAAGTACTAAATACCCATTCGTATGTCTCCTGTCCTCATGAGACAATAATGCACAACCTAGCAATATAGATTGTCCATGGTGATTTGCAGCAACAAAGTTCACAAACGGAAGTAGATACTTGTTTGTAACATAAGTCGCATCGAAAGTTACAAAATCTCCAAACTCCACATACGCAGCCCTACATCTCGCATCAACCTACAAAACATCTTTTAAGTGTCCTTCTTCATCTAGTCGATGCATATAGAAGAAATTTTGATTATCGGCAGTCATCTTATTAAAATACTTCATCATCGCTTTTGCATCACCAGCTTCGTACTTCAACCTTCTTTCATGATCTATAATGTTACGCAAATCCTTTTGGGTTATGGCCATGTTTTCTACACCATTACGTTATCGTGCTAGACTACTATGTATATTTTTTTATCTTAACACCTGCACCATAATCATTAAATAGTTTCCTCCGGACAGCATAATTTACCGCCTCCTTACGATACATACTAATGTAAAGGGATTTCCTTGGCGTTGGATTGTGATTCACATGTTGAGTTACTACTTTCTTCACTTCCCACTCACCTTCACCATTAACGATTGCATACATCATCACAGGGCAACCACACTTCTTGGTCTTGCGTGTACCAACCTCAACTCCGTTTGATCCAACGCCTACCCTTTTCCCTTTCATTCTTTGGGATTTACTACCCTCCCCAAAGCACTCACACTTCCAAGTATAATTCCTTCTCTCTTTTGTCACTTTACCATCTCTTTGCCGATAAGCACCTGCAGCCCTCACCACATCAAAACCTTCTTGCTTCTCAAAACCCCTAAAATATTTATCAGCGAGATCCCATGTAGCAAAAACCATGCCCACACATGGCATATATTGCAAACTCTGCTTACTACTACTATCAACACAAACTTCGTCATCATTGCCATTTACTCCTTCCTCATCAAACACTTCAAACACTTCATCCTCACCATTACCAGGAACTTCAACAATATTGTCCACACAAACTGATAACCGTTGTATTACCCTTTCATCATCATTTTCAATTACATCCTGTAAACATATCATTGCAAATTATATAATGTACTTCCACTTCTACATATATGCCTCACAATTTAATAACTGAAAAGCCAACAACACCAAAGTAGTAGCACGGCCTCCAAAACCGTCCCAAAACCAGTCAATTAATGCAACAACATAATAAATACAACCAACTTAAATAACCACAGCTAAATCAGTGATATATGTAAGACAGAAATTCATCAATGCAACCCATAATCATAAATGCTACAAAAAACAAAACATCATTACTACTTATATATGTAAACACAAAAATTCATCAATGCAAACCATAATCATAAATGCCCAAAAAAAAAAAAACTTCATGACTACTTATATATGTAAAAACAGAATAATTAATGTCCCAATCATCAATGGAAACCAAAATCATAAATGCATACACTAAAATTCATGACCAACAAACAAATTAAATAATGCATATACTTCATACCTCTTCATTTGAATATGGGCTTACAATACTTGCTTCAGATTGACTCGAAATTCTTCCCTCCATCATCAAATCTACAAAATACTTGCCTCAATTCCACTCCTTGTTTACTACTCTTCCTCCTCAGTTTTCGTCCCCAAATTATTCCTCAAAATCGCCCTCAAATGCTTCGCCTTTCGAAGGAAATCACTGAGTTAGATTTTTTGTGAATGAAGATGTGAGAAATTAAAGTTGGGGAATGGATGGAAGAGAGGAGTATTTTTTTGGCTTGCTGATGCTTCTCTTTAGGTTTTACACTCTCTCTCCTAATACCCTTTGTTTCCCTTCCTTTCCCCTCATTCCCTTCCTTTTTCATTTTACCTTTTACTTTATTATATTTATTGTAATATATTTAGTATTTTAGACTCCCTCTTGAGTTTTGCCTGGATTGATTAGTCATAACCAAGGAGCCTTTAATTTGTTGCTGGGAGAACCATTATGGATAATATCCTAATTTTGTTAGGATCTTATTAGACATTACACTAGAAAGGAAAATGCTAGAAGTTGTCTCGTGAAGGTGGAATCATAGAAGGCATATGACACCATTAAGTGGGATTTTGTTAGGAATTTGCTTGTTGCTATGAACTTTCCTACTAACTTCATTACCCTACTAATGGAATCCATAACTATTGTTAGATACACGATAGGGATATCCGATGTCTTCCCTAATCTTTGTGGTATGTATGGAGTACTTAATAAAAATGCTGAAATACTAGGGGAGTAAGGATGATTTCCATTTTCAACCTATATGCCAACACATGTAGCTAAATAATTTTTGTCTATCTGATGACCCCATGATTTTCAGCAGAGGTGATTTAAAGAGTGTGTATTTGATGCTGCAAGGGTTAAAAGTTTTTGAAGATTCCTCAAGACTTGTTGCCAGCAAAAAGAAATTAAAATGTATCAAGTTAGTATGAAGGATGTAGAGGTGGCTAGGATCAGTAATCTATCTTATTTTAGCAATGGAAAATGACCTTTCAGGTATCTTGGAGCTCCTATTAGTACTGGGAAGCTGAAAACAGTTGGTTGTGACAAGCTAGTGGAGAAGATGTCAGAACATGGCATCTCCTTTGCTAGGAGATTACACTGAGTGAATTCAGTTTTGATGAGTATCTATAACTATTGGATGCAAATTTTATTCTTTCTATGGCTGTTATTAAAAGAATCGATCAAATTTCGCAGAGCTTATCTCTAGCAAGGCAATGAGCATCAAAAGAAGTCAGGCTATGTAAGATGGGAGAAAGTGTAGTAATAAGAAATATGGTGGTCTGTGAATGAGAGACATTACTTTATGGAATATGTTGGCTGTTGGAAAACACATTTGTATAGCAGAGAAGAAATATACTCTATGGGTTAAGTGGGCGAGTACTGTCGAATATTGGGGGCTCTATAACCCTGCAGCTCATGTTAGCTGGATATGTAACCTTTGTGCAAAGTAAAAGCCCAACTATAGCAAGCTGATTGGCTACCACTTGCTGGCCAAGCCTGCTCTATTGAGAGACTTTATAGAAAAATTAAGGAACAAGTTATACAAGTGAATTAGGCTAAAGTTGTATGAAATAGGCTCACTCTTCCAAAACACAAGTTTATCATTTGGTGGACTGCTCATTAGAGACTCTTAACAAGAGTCAGACTGAAAAGATATGGAGTTTGCATTGATGACTCTTGTCTCATCTGTGGAATTTATACAGAGAGCATGGATATGCTCTTCTTTCATTGTGCTTTCAGCAAAGCAATTTGGGATGCAGTCCTAGTTTGGATTCCGCTTAGGAAAAGATGGAATGTAATACATGAATGCATCACCTGGATCAGCAGAATAGGGCACCTAAAGCTAGGAGATGGGTGTTGTGTATTGTGGTTTCTGCTGTCATTTATACAATTTTGGCAGCTAGGAATAAAGCTTTGCGGTGTTATTGTGTCCCTAGTATAGCTAGTTCAATTAGTTTGGCTAAGGCCCTGTTCAGCCGTTCTCGTCAACTGAATTGTGAACTGAACTTATTATTTTTACTGAACTAAACTTATTTTTACTGAAGTGAACTTATTGGTAGTGAACTGAACTTATTCTTACTGAACTGAACTTATTACTACTGAATTGAACTTATTTTTACTGATTCATGATGTTTTTCCTTCTTTGCACTACTGATTTTTACTGAACTGCTCTTATTATTACTGAACTGAACTTATTTTTACTTGACTGGACTTATTTTCACTTAACTGAACTTATTTTTACGGAAACTTATTAAAATAAGTTGACGAGAACAGGACCTAAGTATATTATTAGAACTAGATTTAACACAATAAGTCCACCGTGCACGCGCACCTACGTAGAGGTAGGTGCGCCCAGGTGAAACGCAGCCTTTAAAAAACAAAACGCGGCTTCTACGCTGTTTTGGGAGACGGAATGAACATTGGTTCATTAGTAATGAACAATGGTTCACTGTAAATGAATTCAAATTCCAGAATTTTTCCCCCTTTTATCTCTCCTCTGACAGCTTTTAATTTCAAAAAAAAACTTTCCCTCTCTCACTTTCCCACACAAAACATAAAACACTTTCTTTCTCTAAACCATTTACTCTCTCTATCAAAGTTTTCTTATGCATTATCTCTCAATCCTTCTCTCAATCCACCATTGTTGTTCATTCCAAAGGTAAGTTTTTGTACTCTCTCTCAATCCATGATCTTCCATTCTCTATCTAATGGTCAGTTTTTTGTCGTTCGTCCCAAAAGTGAGTTTTTTTTACTCGTTTTTTATGAGTTTTTTGGGCTTTTGTACTCATTTTCAGGGTTCTTCCTTACTTGTTTTTTACTCTCTAATCCTCATCTTCATATGGGTATTTTGAGTTCATGCACTCGTTTTTTTTTCCACGGATTTAAAATATTTCTCTAAAGGTCATTTTTTTTGTTTTCCCCCACATATTTCAGTTATTGTTGATTCCTAAATGACTACGTATGTTCACTTATGTTGGGCTGATATTCATTGGATATATGTTTATGTTCAATCTTAAATGAATTAGTGTTCTTATGTAGATTAAAATGCTATTTTGAAATAAGGTTCATCTGTGATGTTCTATTGTTCACCTTAAATGCGTTTTTTATGTATGTTGAAATGTCCAACTAAAATTGGTCTTCTAACATGGGGTACATTTGGTATGTTCTATTATTCTTCGTGGAATAGTATAATGTTAATTTAAAATGGATTTCATTTGAAAGGGGAGGGGGGGTTGGTTCATCCATTATGTTTTAACGTTAATTTGAAAAGGGTTCTTTTAGTATGTTGAAATGTTCATCTAAAATGTGGTTGCATTTGAAATGAGGTATTCTTGTTCATCTTGAATGTTTGTTTGTTCATATGAAAATGACGCTATTTTGAAATGGGGCTACTGGTTCATCTGAAATGCTCTAATGTTCATCAGATATTTGATTTGTTCCTATCTTATAACTTATATATTCATTTCATTCGCTCCATAGTTCATTTCATTTCAGCACTGAAGATCCACGAGCACATCCATAACCCCAACCCTAAAGAATGTTAGTCCTTATAATTATAGGCTATTGTTCACTACTATATATGTTTATGTTCATCTGAAATGACAATGTTCATCTGGAATGTTCTAATGCTCTTTTAACATAGGGTTTGTTATGTTCAAATATTAATCTTGGAAAGGTATATTGTTCATTTGAAATTGAGATCTTTGGTTCATCCAAAATGTTCTAATGTTTAACTAATATGTTCATTCATGTTATTAATTTGTTTATTCATTCATGTCATTAAATGGTTCATTCATGTTTTAAATTGTTCATTGATGTCATTTATTTGTTCATTAACGTATTATAACGGATTATTCCATACAACTGTTTTATACATGAAGTCATTTTATACACTTGTTTATTTTATTTAGTTACATTTATTCCATTCAAATGTTCATTTGTTTCATTTTATTGTTCATTCCGTTTATTTGATTGTTCATTTATTTGATTATTTTCATTTCACCATTTCATTTTATTCATTCAATTCAATCATTGTTCTGACTTACTTGCTCATCAAGTTCGCTCCATTGTTCATTTGATCATTTTATTTTAGTCAATTGTACATTTGATCATTTTATTTTAGTCAATTGTACATTTGATCATTTTATTTCAGTCAATTATACATTTGATCATTTTATTTTAGTCAATTGTACATTTGATCATTTTATTTTAGTCAATTGTACATTTGATCATTTTATTTTAGTCAATTGTGCATTTGATCATTTTATTTTAGTCAATTGTTCATTTGATCATTTCATTTTAGTCAATTGTTCATTCATTTAATTCAATTGTCCATTTCCTGATCTTTTATCTATTGACTATGCAGAAGTGAAAAACCCAGAGGCACCACCACAACCCCAGCACCCAATTACAAAAGATCCTGCTGCAACCAAGATAACATATTTATTTCAATTATTGATTTGTTCATTTTCCATTGTTTAATAGTTTTTCCATATTGTTCACTACTTATGTTCATAATTCAGTAATTCCTTCCTATTATTCATTTGATTTATTAAATGTCCATTCTTTTTATTTAATTGTACATTCATGTTATTTAATTGTCCTTTTAATCATATCATATTAAACAATTGTTCATTTAATCATATCATATTATTAAATTGTTCATTGAGTTCACTCAATTGTTGATTTGATCATTTTATTTAATTTAATTGTTCATTAATTTAATTCAATTGTTCATTTCTATTATTCACTAAGCCTTTCCTATCGTTCATTTTTGACTAGTTTTTACCTGTTATTCATTGTTACTTAGTTTTTTTCTACTATTCAA
Source organism: Patellifolia procumbens (assembly GCA_947645195.1). Classification (NCBI taxonomy): domain Eukaryota; kingdom Viridiplantae; phylum Streptophyta; class Magnoliopsida; order Caryophyllales; family Amaranthaceae; genus Patellifolia; species Patellifolia procumbens. The sequence continues at coordinate 120,617 of CANSGD010001540.1, read as the reverse complement.
TATTTCATCATTTGTTCAATTGTTCATTTTTTATTCAATTGTACACTCATGTTATTTAATCATATTATATTATTCAATTGTTCATTAAATTCACTGAATTGTGTATTTCATTATTACATTTAATTCAATTGTTCATTCCTATTGTTTACTATGACTTTTCAGTTGTTCACTAGTTCTTACCTGTTATTCATTGTTAAATAGTTCTTTTCTACTGTTCAATGTTTTTTTATTTGTTCAATTGTTTACTTTATTGTTCATCTACCTATATATTGTTCATTCATTTTGTTCAATTGTTCATTCTTTATAACAATTTTTATTCATTTTATTTAATATTTTACTAGTTTTTCATTGTTGTTCATTATTGTTTTCTAGTTGTACATTGTTCATTAGTTCATTTTTATTGTTCATTCATTTTATTCAATTATACATTAATTTTGATCTAATATACATTCTTTGTCATCTAATGTTCATTGTTCACTTCATGAATGTGTAGAAGTGATAAACCAAATATACCACTTGCTACTACCAAACTCTACCCACCAACCAAAGCCGCTACTGAGGGAAAAGCCTCGGCCACAGAGATCAAAACCATAAAACCTGTTGTCAAGAGCAAACCCCTGACTCAAAAGGCCAAAACCCTTGTTGCAAATTCACGTATAGTTGGATGTGAAGATGGAGGAAGCGCGGTCCAGTTTGAGGATATGAGCTAGGTGATCAAGGCAAATCCCGTAATAATGGAGAGACGTTAGGGCTTATTGGCTTCCGTTTCTTTATTTAAATAGATAGTATAAATATTGTAAAGACGTCATTTGTATATTTTACAACATTTTATGCTAAGCATTGTACTCACTCTTCGGAATCAATAAGAATATTTGCTTCTATGTATTTTCGTATTGTTCTTAAATCATTTCTCACCGTTCTTTATTTAATTCATCCTAATTGACGTTATCGAATCATCGGGTCAAAAAGAAATAACAACTATAAATAAATGAAAAAATAATTATTACATTTCAAATCAATGAATACTAATCTAGATGTATACTTATAGATGAATGAACATCAAATCGGGAATTATGAATCTATATTCATCTAATGAACATTTAAGCAACACACAATGAACTTTTGTGCCGATTATATGTACAATTGAGCAATCGTCATGAACATTGATAATAAGTAGTTAAACATTATCGATACTAAAGTTAATTGATAACACTACATGAACACTAGAGCAAATACAATGAACATGTGTACTAATAAGATGATCATTAGATAGTAATTGACAATACATAACAAATGGTTCCAATACATGAACATTAGATTAAACACAATGAACTTGTGTACCAAGTAGATGAATCATTAAGCAAACATAGTGAACATTAACAAGAAGTACTTTGAAAGTTATCAATACCAAAATTAATTTATAACTATTCATGAACATTAAAGAGCAACCATAATGAAAGTGTGTACTGATAAGATGAACAATGCATCATATATAATGAACTTTGATAATAAGTACTTAAACATTAACAATACAAAATTTCATTGATAACAATCTATATCAAACAAAATGAACTTTTGTACCAAGTAGATGAACTTTTGAACAAACATAATAAACATTGATAATAAGTACTTAAACATTATCAATAGAAAAGTTCATTAATATTAATACATGAACATTAGAGTAGACACAATGACAGTGTGTACTAATTTTCAAAAGAATGTCTGCTATTTACTTATCAATGATTACAATTATTTCAAATGGTTCATTTGTTCATCTCAATAGCTACAATGTACGTTTTGTTCAATTGTGAATAAACCACATTCAAAAGATTTGACCATAAGCCGTTTACATGTTGTATTGTATCTTGATGCTCAACATGTACATTAAATTATATTTATTGTTCGTAATTTATTTCTTTAAATTAGAAGTCTGTACTACATAATTTCAAGCCATGAAATTTACCATGTTCATTATGTTTGGCCAATTGTTCTTTATATCCCAACAAATGTTCATTTTTCGTTTGTTTCCAAATATTGTCCATCTTCTTTTTTAATTATTACAAAATGGTGTAAATTTTCCATGTGGAACTCTATTCCTCAATTATAAATAAAATTGTATAAGAATAGTAGCTTGTTCGTTTAATATATCCATGGGTTCATCTTTTGATAATTGATGTTCATTAGTTATTGTATAACTGGGCAAGACGAAATTTCATTTGTTTCTCATTCATGTACATTAGTACTGGGCAAAACACTTTTCTAGCAATACTACATGTTGTTTGTCTTTTTTCAATGTTTATTTATTTTCAACATGTGTTCATCCCGTGTCAAACATAAGGAGAATGCTGATTTGTGGTTTGTTTTGTTTTTTTTCTTCTCTAATGTTCATTTATTCAGGCCTGATGTTCATTCCGTGTCAGACACAAACTGAGCTGTTTTTTCTTGCTGCGTTTTGTTCTGTTTCTGCTGCGTTTTACTTGGGCGCACCTACCTCTCTGTAGGTGCGCGTCCAAGATGGAAATTGCGGATTTAACATTGTTTATAGTACTAAGGCCATGTTCTTGTCAACTGAATTTTGCTTAACTGAACTTATTTTTACTGAACTGAACTTATTTTTACTGAACTGAACTTATTGATACTGAACTGAATTTATTTTTACTGAACTGAACTTATTGATACTGAACTGGATTTATTTTTACTGAACTGAACTTATTACTACTGAACTGAACTTATTTTTACTGAACTGAACTTATTTTTACTGATTCATGTTGTTTTTCCTTCTTTGCACTACTGATTTTTATTGAACAGAACTTATAATTACTGAACTGAACTTATTAGTACTGAACTGAACTTAATTTTACTGATCTGAACTAAATTTTACTGAACAATTATTTTTACTGAATTGAACTTATTTTTTACTGAAACTTATTAAATAAGTTGACGAGAATAGGGCCTAAGTCTTGTACTAAGATCTAAGCATGGTTAGATGAGCTAAAGTGTACTTGACTGCTCTTGGCTTGATGGGGGCCTTCCTAGAAGGGTTGTCATCTCCCAGTAGTAAGTGTAGAAACTCTGTTTTGGTGATTTATAATATCTTTCATTTACCAAAAAAAACCTTGTGTTAGATGTATTAATGAGCGGTTGGATCACGATATTACCTTAATTTAAAGTTAAATTATTTATAAAAAAATAACACTTCGTACTTTTAAGTTAAAACCATAAACAATAAAACTTTAAAACCTTGTAGTTTTAGTATAATCTATCCATAAATTTAGAGGGAACGTTTAATTAAAAAGTTAGTACATGTCACTAGTTCTTACAATCAATATAAGCAAATAAAAAGAAAATAAAAATAGAGTAATATTTTGTAGGGAAATTCTCAATGGTGGCTCTTAGGTATCAGGAATTTCCAGTGGTAGAAATTCCAAAAAAAATCCTGTTGGTAACGCTGCTTTGCAAATTATTCTCAAACATAACCTTAATGAAGAATAATCCATTAATAATAAAGCATATTCCATTAGTTAATTTTTAAGACGGTCATTCGCACATAAAACGAGGCATTTTGGGTTTTTTTTGCCCTTAAAGTTTGATTTTATGGGGTTAGTATTAGTCCTTAAAATTGATTTTGAGGTCGAAATTGGAAAAAAATGATCCAAAATGTCTCGTTTTATGTGTGAGTGACTGCATTAACTATTAACTAACATAATGTGATTTATTATTAATGGAATATTTTTCATTAAGGTTATGTTTAGGAATAATTTGTAAAGTAGGCTACCAACGTGAAAGTTTTTTTGGAATTCCCACCAACGGGAATTCCTGAGACCTAAGGGCCACCATTGGGAATATTCCTATTTTGTAAGGATGAATCATGGTTTTAAAACTAATTGCATTAGAAAAATATTTCAATAATATAATTTTAAAAAAACCTTTAAGAATGGTCAAATGACACCATTCGACAATAAGAATGACAACAGGTTGGATTTGGGTCGGTTGGGCCATTATCCGCACCCATCACCCGTTTACACCAACAGCCGCTCATCGTTCATCCGTCACGTAGTAAGACTATCACTCGTATTTTATCCATCTGTCACCTAGTAGAAGTGTCACTCGTATTCCATCCATTCATCACCCGTGGGTGAACCGGTTGGACTCGGTGATACTCTGTTTTGGAGAATTGAACATATATACATCAACGTCAAGTCAAATTGAAGTAAGTCAAGTTTATGAAAACATGTCAATAGTGATCAAAAGGCAACGTATATATCATACTATTGTCAAACAATGATGGATATTTAAGAAAATGTAAGAAATGGGGGGCGAAGCGAGTGATGGGTAAAACTTAATTTTTCACCCTAATTTCATTTATTACTCAGCACCCACTCACCTGTCACTTGGCTATCACTTATTCAAGTCAATTTTCATGTTTTTTAAGGGTTTTGTTATTCATAGCCCTTAGGGCTATGTATAAACATTGACTAATTTACCCAAAATAGTATTAATTTGAAAATTTATTAACAAATCACGCGTTTATCGATATTAATTTTTATTTGTTTTTACTAATTTAGTAAAGTATTTGATACCAATACATAGTCCTAAGGGCTACGTATAACATTTGCCTTTTTTAATCTTTCAGGAGGAACGAGTGATGAATCATTCGCTGAATATTGACATCTATACTCGATAGTATAACTTTACCAGGTATTTACTCGTTGGCAAAAGTGTCTTCAAAAATCAGAATTACATTGGTGTTTTACAGCTCTCACACGCCTCCGTGTTCTGTTTTGACTATGCACGAGTAAATCCACTATAACCAATTAATTGACGGAAGATCTCGTGAAAGTGATGAAGCACCCTCTAACACATAAAAGCAAAGTGCGAACACCATATACTAGCTATGTAGCATAGAAAGAACTAGAGTAACTTCAAAGTAACTCTTCACCAAAAAAGACATCATAAAGATATGTCCATATGCTCCTATTTAATGGCCTGATTAATTGGGTGGTGCACCCTCACCTTTGATAAAGACAAGCCAACTTCATATTCAGCCAAAAACGACATCAGCACATAGTGTCATTTGTGATGGATACTGGACACCTTAGCAATGTCCACGTCCCCTCGATAAATAAAATAGTAGTCTCCACGTAATTAAGCCCTATAATGCGGACATTGGAAAAATATAAGTATTCGTATCTATTTAAAGACTTGATCAAGTGTATCAGTATATCCGTATGTGGCTTAGATCGGTACCGAAATAAACAAAGGCTCCAATTTAGTTGGAGACAACAGACAAGTACCTAAAAATCCTATCAGACATGTACACTATGTAGTGAAGGAGTTTGAATACACAAAAAAATTATATGGGTGTAGAACTAATTGGTATTATCCATCTGACTTAAATATGTGTTATCCTTTCCATGTTTCATTGATGTGCGACCATATATGAATTTTCTCCTTAATATTTCCCCTCACATATGGGTGTGCATCTTCAATTTTGTAATATGAATTGGTCAAAAACATGATCATTAGGCCTTCATTCTAGACTTCCAGCATGAGTTCAAATAATCCCTACTTTGAGGCAATCAATATTGTTGGGCTAGTTGCGCTAAAAAAATTCAAATAAAAATTATTAAAAGAGGTGGTATAGTTTTAAAATAAAATTAGACGACGAACTCAAGATCATATTCTATTAACAAGCTTATTACATCTTATTTAACCCAAGATTATTCCTAGACATCTCGCACAACCTAGTAGTTCTTTCGCTTCTCCTTTCTTTGTTTCTCTTTTAATCTCGAACCACAATAAACTATTTTAAAAAATTATTGTGTTGATTTAATTGAATGTATTAAACTAGTCACTAAATAGATTATACTAGTCAGTAACAGATTATACTAGTTATAAATGAATGCAAGATTCTGATTACTAATGTATTAAACCGGTCACGAAATTGAAAATTTTAGTCAATATATACATAAAGATGGTTCATACTCTTCTGAATGTTGGGCTTGGTTTGTTTGCTAATTTTAACTTAAAAGTAGGTGATCTTTTACAAGACCAACTCGGCTGCTTTAATATCATGATAAATTTCACTATGCATGTGTCCACAAGCCTACACTTAAGGAGAGTTTGACCACACATAAGCGCAAATCAATTTGGTTCCACAGCCCATCAGAATTATGTGCTTGTTAGTACTAATAACATCTTGGAGTAATAGGTATTTCCAATCTCTCTTACACATAAATAATTTTTTTGCTCCCTAATTATATAGCACTTTTTGTACTACAATAACCAATGGGCAATTTATTATATACGCCCTGGAGAACACAAAGCTTTGACTCCTAGTGGCAAACCGCGTAATTATAGTGAAGAACATGGACAGAATTGTAATTCACAAACATTAACAAGAATGTATTGCCGGTCTGCCGTCCCACGACGACCTTAGCTTGCCGCCAACGACCTTACCTTCTTACCGGAATACTACCTCTGTCGGTTGTGCAAAGTTTCCGACACCTCTTTAACCCTCTGAATGGCGGTTTAGTGGTTGTTGGGTTAAAGAGGTGGCCATATCTTCTCATTTTTCGATTTCTTCGAAAAAGACGACTTTTGAATAGTTTTTGGCAACATGGCCAAAAACTTTGAAAATATTGATTGGAAAATTCAGTTTGTAAATCATGAAGCCATTTTTACTCCTCCAAAGCTCCGATCGTTCTCCAACACACCCACCACCCTCTTTCTTCTCTCACTCACCTTCTTTATCTTTTCCCATGGTCGGGTTGGGTTGGGGTTTTGAATACTTAGCTTTTTATGATTTTTTTCTATTCATATCATAAGTTTGCTTCTTTACTCATTTAGCTTCATACGAAATGAGGTATCTCATATTCATTTGACTTCATACTCATTTGTAAAACTCGTACTCATTTGGAAAATTCTCATTAGGCTAGGTAATACTCATTTAGCTAACTCATACTCATTTGACTCCATTCTCATTTGACTAATTCATACTCATTTGGCTAAGATATTTGGGTTTTCGTAGAGCTACGAACACCAAGGTATCTTTTACCTTGTGTAACCAATGCTTACTTTTATTATCAACATTTTCGATTATATATTTGCTATAATAAAAATCATTGTTTACAGCTTCACATTGATATGATTCTAATTAGCCCTGGCTATTTTTTTCCTAAATAATGATGAGAAATCATGATTATGATTTAAGATACTTGACCCTAAAAATACAAGTAGTGCAAAAATTAGAAAATAGAATAAGCTGAACTGAAATAAACTAAAATATTAAACTAAATTAAACTTAAAATAACAATAAAATATAATCGTAAAAGTATTATCTCAAACTAAACTAAAATAAATTGGTAAGAACAGGCTCAAATATACACGATCCCTCCACACAAGAGGCCGAGTACCACCAAAGGGTAGATCCTACACTCGAAAGTACGATGCGCATGGTACTCTCGAATGTACATTAGAAATATTTTAATGTACATCAGTTCAAATTCAAACAGCAACCGCCCAAACCAATATTTTAGATGTTCATTTATTTGACGTTATTGTTCATTCACAAACTTAATATGTTCATTTACGGATATCAAATGTACATTACAAAACTAACTTAGTTTTTCTCAAAATTACTTGTACCCACCATTTTCATTCAAAAACTTTCAAATTCAAAATTTTGTCAAAAAGGCGGGAATGTACATTAGAAGCATTTAAATGTACATCAGTTCAAATTCAAAAATCACTTCAAATGCAAAAAGTAATTTTTAAATTGATGTACATTTAAATGCTTCCAATGTACATTCTCGCCTTTTTTGGCAAAAAATTGAATTTGAAATTTTTGAATGAAAATGGTAAGTACAAGTGATTTTTGAGCGGGAATGTACATTGGAAGCATTCAAATGTACATCAGTTCAAATTCAAAAAATCACTTCAAATTCCAAAAGTGATTTTTGAACTAATGTACATTTAAATGTTTCAATGTATATTCCCGCCTTTGGCAAAATTTGAATTTGAAAAATTTTGAATAAAAATGGTGAGTATAAGTGATTTTGAGAAGAAAAAAATTAAGTTAGTTTTGTAGTGTACATTTGATATCCGTAAATGAACATATTAAGGTTGTGAATGAACATTAATGTCAAATAGATGAACATCTTAAATATTGGTGGAGGCAATTGCTTTTTGAATTTGAACCGATGTATATTAAAATACTTCTAATGTACATTCTAGAGTACGATACGCATCATACTCTCGAGAGTGTAGGATCTAATTTGCGGGGTACCGCAATATGAGCAATATTCCTCATCCACAAAATCTTGTGTGACGGTTGTCGCCTTTATACGCTCATGCAACACATTGCAAACATGTAGTTTTTGCATTGGTTGAGCTTACCTTTGTTTCTGCGTTGGCTTTTTTGTTAGAGGAACTTGATTATAGTGAGGTCATGATACTGGCTGCTAATATATGGGTTGACCAAATGAGGCCCGAACATTATAACAGTATTCATTGGTGGCTTAATTTTCAAAATAAAACCTTAGTCCCTCAAGAAAAACCTAAGTAAGGCTTCAGAAGAAGAAGAAAAAAAACCCAAAGTAACGGGCTTACGTGGCAGAGTTCAAAAAGGTTAATCCGTTCTGAATTCTCTCTTTTTTTAGGAGATACATCGATATAACTTTGGTTTTTTTCTATTTCAGGGATTGATTAAAGTCAAAAAGTTGAGTGAATTCAACTAAACACTAAAAAACTAAAAAGCTAAAATAAGAGATTATACAAAATAAAAATAAAAAAAACTAAAACTAAAAAAGTAATATTAAGGGCATGCTTGGAATGAGGGTAAAGTATTAAAGGGGTAATGAAAGTCAAATATAGGAAAACTAAGGCATTTGAAGGTGATGATAAAAGGGATATAGTGGTGGTGGAGAGAATAAGGTGGTGTTACTATGTAGGAAATGGAAGAAGGAGGGGAACTATTAACCTCATTATGGGGGTAATAATTACCCACCACCACCACTAGGTAACTATTACCCCCATTTGAAGGGTAATAGTTCCCCTCTTTCTTCCATTTCCTACCTCCCAACACCACCTTGTCTTCTCCACCACCACTCTATCTCTCTATCATCACCTTAGTTTTGTTATGTTTGACTTTTATTACCCCCTTAATACATTACCCCCATTCCAAGTATGCCCTAAATATACACAAGTTTGTTGAAGACGCTAGTCAATGCTTCCTGGTCGAGCAGTGCAACACTGCTTAAGGTTTAAGAAGCATGGCTGTTTCTTGGGCAGCAATAGGAAGACGAATTCAACGCGGAGGTATCACATTGATGGCTGGAACCGCTGCTTAACATCGGCGTTCGTGTTGGTTGTGAGCATTTTCTCCACAACCCGGATTCGGAGCTTTTAGGCTCCGATTTTCATGGTGACTAGGAGAGGCCATATTATAGAGTTGGGCGGTGGTTCGAAACGACTTCAACATCGGTGCTCAAAACTTCTTTCTTTATACGAGTCTAGAAGATTAGAGGGATAACTTGTTGATACTAAGAGGTGGCAAAGACACCGTCAAAACCCCCCACTAAGATATGGATTTACCTGAGTTAATATGATTAACCAAGTTAATTAATCTAGTTACATTAGGGTTACTGTTTCCAATCAGAAATCAAACCTAAAAACTAAGGGTCGTTCGTTCCTGCTTTTTATTTCCAATTTTTAGTATTAATGAAAACCAAAAATCAAGATATGTAAATTGAAAAAGTAGCTTTTACTTGTCAGTTTTCAAAATAAGTATGATTACTATTACTATGACCAATTTTAAGCTTATTTTACTATGTAATATATCATAATATAAATATAAAATCATAAGCTCCAGAAACTTTAAAAAATTGAAAATTCATAATAATACCAAACCACCCTAAATAAGCTGTTTATCAAATATTAAATTAGATTTTACATATGGTCAAATCTCTAACTTCAATGATATCTCATTTCATTAATGTGAGTAATTTCTAAAGAGGAGACATAGTAGCACGTTTTAGGCCATGGACTAGGCCTTCAAATACCATAAGCAGAATAGTTTACATACATATGACCAATAGAAATAATTGATAGAATTAATTCCAGTATGACCGGTAAGTTTAAAATAATCTCAACTATAGGGGTTATCTTAAAGTTATCTAAACTATTGAGGGCACTTTATCTAAATAATCCATACTTTTAAATCTCCTATATATAGTAGTCCAAAAAGGGATCATTTGAAGAAAGAAAAGTAAAAGTTTGGATTATTATGGAAATGTACCCCCAGTCATGTAGTTGTTAAAATCCCGATATAAATCGTAGAATCTTACGATTTTACTATTCAAATATGGTTATATACGACTTGATTCACGATTCTATACATTTTTGTGTACTAATGAAAACCTCATAATTCTAAATCAAATTTATTCAAGGTACCAAAGCTATTTATCGACATATATAGTCAATATCGCCTATTTAAATGGCTAAAAAACTTCTCCTTTCAATTATTAGTCTTTTTAAACTTATAAAATGAGCAATGTCTAGATCATACATATTCGTAAAAATCGATTCTATAATTTGATTTTACGATCCGATTCTAAAATCATTATAAATCGATTTTACGATCCGTATAATAATTAGGGTTGCTGGCCAAAGCCTAAGGTTTAATTAGTAAAATTTAAACTATGCGACTATTTGGAATGGAGACTCATCTACTGAGTATGGACTTTTCATAGGGTACGTTTTCTTGTGTTAAGATTTTGTATGGGATCGAAAATATGAGGTAATTATTGAAGTTATTGAATTTAGAATGGAACTTTATATTTATTAAGTACTATAGGTTATTTTTGTGCTAACGCATGCGATGTTTATATACATATATTATACATTTACACTAATATGTACCTTAACATTGAGTTAGATATTATAATCATTAATGAGTTAGCTATTCTATTTTAAAAAAATTTAGAAAGGTAAGCAAGTAGTCCATATCCAATCTTCTAATTTTGTTAGATTATTGAAATTATTAGAAAAAATTGCACGACTAATCAATATTATAATTTTTATTGGCATCTTTGAAAATTTATTATAATTTATTATTCATTTTTTATCTAATTTATATGTTTAATGTTAATTTTTAATTTTTAATTTTTTTTTAAAAATGAACGATAGGATTTTCGTTATATATATATAAAAAACTAAAACATGAGAAATGTGTTTCTCTAAAGACTCTAAAAAAATGATTTGTTTTTCAAAAAATAATAACATATAATATGCTATTTATATGTAACTGATATTTATTGAGCTACATCATGGATATATTATCGAGATATGACAGTACTGTGAAGGAGAGAGTGTCTAAGGTGAAGATTATTGATTTACAGAATTTTTTAATTCTAATTTGTAAGTTAAGGGTGTAGTCTTATGTTTCATGAAATATGTTATTTAGGCTAGAGTTCACGGGGATTGAATATAAGTGTTTTTGCTTAAAACCTCATACAATAACAATTATGCTTTACTCCTAATATGATTTGGGATCGGCTAATATGAATTGTCATCAGAAACAGTTGAAAAAATAGATGGCATCGACAAGTGTGACAAAAAAAATTTCAGTTTAAAGGCAAACACATCTAAGATAAACAAATAAATAAGATAATTACACTCCTTCCTCCATGTGAATATTGTCCCTCCACCCACCTCTCTCCAACGCATCGCTCTCATCGATCTCAAGTAAATTCATATTACTTTCAATTACTTTCATCTAAGTCATTTTAGGTTTTTCGCTGCCCGTTTCAATTTGATTGCTCCTCCACTTTTTCAAGTCTTCTAAGTGCGTATCACTTGGTCTCTTTTTCACATGACTAAACCATCTTATGCGATTTTTTCTAATCTTTTCTTCAATAAATGCAACTCTGACCTTTTCTCGAATCACCTCATTTCTTAATCGGTCATCCCTTGTGTGGCCACACATCCACACCGTATATAACATACGCATCTCTGCCACATTTCAATTCTGTCTAAATAAGTACAATTCAGGATTAAGAAGCTCAATTTAGTAAAATAAGATCAGTTCATAAAATTCGGTAACTACAAATTTTTTTAAAAATAGAGTCAGTAAAAATAAGTTCAATATAAATAAGTTTAGCTCGGGAAATATAAAATGACATGAACATGATCTTATTTTAACTTATTACAACTTTATTTGATAAAGTCAAACCTTACTACTTACTCCGTTTCAAAATAAGTGATACATTTGCATATATAGTGTTTACTATTCACATTTTAGATTTTAATTAGCTTTGATAATTTACATTTTAGGAAAAACATATAGTCATTTGGTATCTTGTTAGCTTTAATATCATCTTTTTATAATTTTACTTATTGATAATAATAGATTTTAATATTTAAAAGAATGCATTTGTAAGCGCGGAAATTTAAAGTCTATCACTTATTTTGAAATAAATGAAGTAAAATGTATCTGAAGTTATCGAAACTTATTTTAGTACTTATATATCTGAATCCTAAACTTAATTTGCACTGATTAGTACTTAGGGCATGTTCTCTTCAACTTAATTTCATCTCAATTCAGTTCAACTTCAGTCATTTCAATTCAGTTAAGTTCAGCTCTGTTCATTGTTTACTTCATTCATTATCTACTTCATTCATTATTTCCATTTTTAAATGAATGAAGTAACACGTATCTGAATTCTAATTTTGATCAAGGGGCAACAACCACCATTTTGGGTGGGGGGGAGTTATAAGCGCCTTTTTCTTTTATTTAATAGTTTCTATGTTATTTTTCTCATAAACTTTAGCTTTTTTTCATTGTAGTGTTTATCTACCCATATTGAATTTTATCAACTCACATAATGGGTTTTATCTCTCTCCATGTGAGAGTTTGGAGACTTGTTCCTTTGTTGATTGAAATTTGTGTAGGTTGTAATAGATGTCAATACTTTCTTACAATCAGTTGATTTGAAGCCAGGTTACTTCAAAACTAAAATAAATTGATAAACCCCGTCATAGAAGGTTGTAACAGACGACAACGATGTCAAAGACCAAGGTTTTCAAAAGTGTTAAATCTCCTTAACAATCATGGTTTTGCTGTGTTAGAATTATAGTTATTTTAGTTTGATTTTTATTTGTTAGTGTTTTATGTAAACTTGAAGAATACGGTATTTGTCCTGGTGATGGACAGGTGTAGGGTTGATATTGGGAGGCTTGTGCTGAGATGTTGCTTCGTTCCCGAACCTGCAAAAGGGAAAACCAAACCGGAGGTTTGGGTTTGATTCCCTCTCTGATGCTTAAGTCAGTGTTCAATAGATAATAGCTGGGTATGAATTTTGACAGAGTAGGTTTAAGAGAGAGTTGTGTGTACCTTTTACCTGATTATGAGGGACTATTTATAGTATCTATGTATAGAAAAGAGCACCCTAGGATGAAGGAATGTGATTGGTTAGGCAATGGGAGAGCGACACTTGTCATGGTCTGATTGTCCTGAGCCTTTTATCCAATCACCTTCTTCCTCTTTAGGGAATTTGGGCTGATTATTCCCTCTTTTAGGGAATAGTTGGGCCTCTTGTTTGCAGAATTTGATGATATCATTAGCTCCCCATAACATGCTGCCACGTGTGGATGAGGGGGTGAGCCACGTGTCACCGATTCATTGGGCCACGTGGCGATCCCTAACTGGGCCACGTGTCCTCTTTAAATATGTTACAATATTTGCCCCTAAAAGGGAAAGTATCTGAATCCAATACTGATATATTTCCTTTTATCAGTAGTAATAATTCTAGTTTTACTGAAGTAAGTCCAATTGTACCGAAAGAAAGGGCCAATCAAATGATGTGGGATGCTGACGTGCCCCTCTCACAAGGTGACACGTGTAAAATTACTGTGGGAGGAGAGAGGTCTTTTTACCCTCCTATAAATATCCCCCCTCCTCTTCATTTCCTCACTTTCTGTTTTCAGAGTTTTGAGAGCATTCTAGAGAGAGATATTTTTAGAGAGAAGCACAGATCGTCCGAAGAGCCGCTTTTGTTCAACGTTCATCTGTCTTCAGCCCACCTGTCAAAGCTCGTCAGGTATCTTTCCTCCTTCCATTCTTTTATCTATTCATTTATTCTTTATAAATAAATGGAATCCTCGTCCTCGTCCAACACCCTTGGCCGTCCGAGAGAGTGTCTAGGCCCTAGAAATAAACTCCAAACATCCTCGAGTTCTTCTAGAGTTGGACCTTTTTTAGGCGGTCCCTTTGTGTATTTTTATGCCAATCAACCTTGTCCGACGTCCCAGTCTCTGCCTGTGCAGGGTATTCTGGCGCGCGTCAAGCAAACTGCTCGTTTAAGACGCCAGCTAATCCTTCCAACCTCTAGCTCAGAAATGGAGGAATCAACTGGTCGAGGCCCACAAAGGGGCCCTACTGAGATTCCAGAACGATCTCCCTATGGGGATGATATACAGCTAGGTGAACAAAGTCGACCCTATTCTGACCCAGAACCGTCCGTGGCAGGGCCGTCTGGGCTTCAGGAAGAGAACCCTCTTTTATATGATGATGATGAGGATGAGGAGCTTGTTGATGAGGTGGAGGTTGATGACGAAGCCCAAGGGGATGATGCAGAGGAAGCTGAGGAGGAGGACGACGGAGATAGTGAGGACGAGGGAAGTGCTTCACCCACTCCATCTGAAATTCGCAGAACCCTAGGAAACTTAGCAGACCCTGGGACCATAAAGATAGATAGGGCCTGGCTAAAGAAGCTTGGAACTGATCCTTATCATTTATGGGCACCTATTCCCATAACAGACTATGAGTTTGTCATTCCTTCTAAGGGGCAAACCGTTCTTGACGCCAAATATGGCCAATTTCCTGTTTATAAACTGGCCTTAGATTGTGGTCTTAGGTTTCCCCTTCACCCTTTCATAGAGGAGATACTGCGTCATTATAACCTCGGCCAAAGTCAACTGGCTCCCAATGCATGGCACAACGTCCTGACCTTTATAGCTACTTGTGAGCTTAAAGGTTATCCCCTTTCTTTAGCCGCCTTCACTCACATGCACTATTTATCCAAGATGCCTAAGACGGTGGATGGCTCTTGGTTTAGTATATGTAATCGGACTGGCTTTATGACGGCTTGGGGTAAGTCGTCAAAGATGCATGGCTGGAAGTCTCACTTCCTTTATCTCCGGGCCCCCGACGAGGAAACAGCCAAACGTTATAGGTACCGTAGTCGTGCGGTTACCCACACTGGACGTGGAGCTCCCCTCCTGGGCCTGGAGAATAAATTTGACGACATGGTGGTTGACCACTTCAAAGTGGTGGAGTATAAAAAGGAGGATCGTCCAACCATCAAAGGCCCTGCCGGCTGGATACCCTTCAAGGAGAGATTTTATAGTAACAAATTTTTAGTGCCCGCTAGACTTTGGTTAGGCGAGGATAAAGGTAATCCAATTTTTATAATTCTCCTCTGCTCCATCATTATGTCCTTGTCTCACTTTGTTTTTATTGTTTGTTTTCCAGAGGAAGCCAGATCATTGTTGACTCGCTCTCAGAGAGGCGAAATGGATCCAGCTCGCTTTGCCCATAAGCTGCGCATGGAGGAGGCCAAGAAGCCTGCCGAGAAACGGAGCACCACCCTGGTAAGAAAGCCACTTCTAATTCTTTTCAAACTTTCAACCCAATATTACTTGTAAAAGGAGGGCGTCCGGGTATTCAATCATTGGACGTTTTTCTTTATTGAACAATACCTCTAAAGACAAATTGTTCTGAAAAGGAAGGCGTCCAGTTATTCAATCTATAGACGTTTTCCTTAAGTGAACAAATTGTGTTTGAACTATTTGATCTGAATGGGAAGGCGTCCAGGTAGGAAATCCTTGGACGTTTTCCTTCAGTGAACAAATTGCGTTTGAACTATTTGATATTGGAAGGAAGGCGTCTAGGATTTCACTCCTTAGACGATTTCCTTTGAAGAAATTGTTTATCAACTATGAGAAGGAAGGCGTCCAGGTAGTAAATCCTTGGACGTTTTCCTTTGAAGAAATTGTACATCAATTAACTCTTATGAGAAGGAAGGCGTCCAGGTAGTAAATCTTTGGACGTTTTCCTTTGAAGAAATTGTTCGTCAACTCTTATGAGAAAGAAGGCGTCCAGGAAGTAAATCCTTGGACGTTTTCCTTCTTTGAAGTTGTTCATTAATTAATTCTTATGAGAAGGAAGGCGTCCAGGTAGTAAATCATAGGACGTTTTCCTTCTTTGAAGAAATTGTACATCAATTAACTCTTATGAGAAGGAAGGCGTCCAGGTAGTAAAACTTTGGACGTTTTCCTTCTTTGAAGAAATTGTTCGTCAACTCTTATGAGAAGGAAGGCGTCCAGGTAGTAAATCCTTGGACGTTTTCCTTCTTTGAAGTTGTTCATTAATTAATTCTTATGAGAAGGAAGGCGTCCAGGTAGTAAATCCTAGGACGTTTTCCTTCTTTGAAGAAATTGCTCAACTCTTATGAGAAGGAAGGCGTCCAAGTAGTAAATTCTTGGACGTGTTCCTTTATGGATCAGTTTGGATCTCTTTGTGCCCGTTGTTCAATAATCAGGAGAACGTCCAAGCTTTCTAGCCTAGGACGTCTTCCTTGATGAATCACTGGGTCTTAAGGAATCTGAATACATAAGTCATTCAATTATATTTCGGACGGTTTCCTTCTGCAAGCAATGTGTACTAATAATTTTATTTTTTTTTTTAGTCAAAAGCCCCCACTGCCAAGGCTGCAGACAAAGCTTCGTCTAAGCCTGCCAGTACGGTGCCCGCAGCCAAGAAAAGAGCTGCATCCACTCCTGCCGAAGAGAAATCTCAGGCAAAGAAGAGCAAGAGTACTTTCAAGAAGAAAAGTACAACTTCTAGTATGTCGCAGGCTTTGAAAGCTGTTCCTGTTAGCCAGCTGGTTACCAGAGTACCTCGTCCTTCTGACGGAGGTAAGGTTAAGGGAGTGGAAGTCTCCTCCACCCCTTTTGTTTCAAACGAGGGGGAAATTCTCCCCTTGGATGATTTATCCATTCAGCCGGACGCGGCTGATATGCTTGACGTTGTTGAAGTGGGGGACTCGGACGCGGCAACCCCCCAAGTCTCGGCTTACAGTGGAGCTGCAGCTCGGCTGGAAAGTCAAATGCCCCTGGCCTACCGTGGTAGGTCTTTGTCTTCTGGTGAGTCTTATTCTCCAAACGTGGTCAGAACACTGAGAATTGGGGGACGATCACAGAGCCCGTCCAACCCACAAACACTTATTCTTCCTATCCGTATGTCTAATCCTCCACTAGTTACAGATAAGGGAAAAGGGCCAATGGCTGAGGGTCCTGAGGACGAGGATTATCCTGATGAGCATTTCCCCTCCTTTGCCAAGTACTCAAAAATGGAAAGGGAACAGGTAAAGCGTGAAGTTTTTGACGCTTTCCCTGAACCTTATCTCAAGGGCTTGAGAGGAGCTGCTGCCGGCCATGTGGGTTACATAACCCAGCTGACTGTTGAGGTGAGTGCCACCTACTATCTTTTTTATATACTTAACATATCTTGTTTATTATCCCACCATCTAACTTTTCACTTTTTTAGGCTTTTGCCCGTTCTCTGATGGCCGAGGATTATATCAGGGACCTCCATAAAGAGAATAGGAGGCTCGTCCGTTAGGTAACTGATGCCGGGGACAAGTCCATTTTGGAGCTGGCAACCCTGAACTTGGAGCATGCTCAAACTGTAAGAGCCATGGAAAAACAGGCGGCTGATATGGATAATATGAATAAGCGCCTGATGATGAGCCTGGGTAGCTTGCAAGCAGAGGTGGATCGGCTGAGAAGTCGCCTTGACTCAGCAACTCAGCCCATCGAGGAGGAAAAGAGGTCTGCTCTCATTACCGCAGCCCTGTTCCATCAGGCCATTGTGGGGCTTACAGCTGAGGTGGCTCGTCAAAAGCTCTTGAGGGAACGTGACTTTGAGGAGGCCGTCAAAAGCTTTTCTGACGCTGAAAACCAGGCTAAGGAATGGGCCCTCAAAGCCTTCGACATGCTAGCTGACTCCGAAGAGGTGCCCCGATTTGAGAGAAGACTTCTGTTCCAGGAGGAATGCTCCAAGGCTCGGCTGCTCAATGAGAAACCCCCAGTATTTATTGATTCTGACGGGGAGGAATACATAGAACCTAATGCCACAGCTGATGCAAACTTGGAAATGCCTGCGGACACAGAGAAAGATATGGAAGGTACTCCTGACGAGTAACTGGTGCAAGCCTAAGAAGAAGGCTTTCACCAAGTACTCTAAGAAGTATGACAGTGAAGAGGGCAGGAAAGATATTCAGGCTCAGCTTGACAAGTTGAAGAAGTATGCAACTGTCATTAGAGTCTTGGCCCACAACCAGATCAGGATGCTCCTCTTGCTGTCAATTGTTGCTTTGTGATTGTCTTAGTATTTTTGTAGATCAGCCATACTTGGTTTTAGACTGGGATGACGATCTTGTAAACTTTTTGAGCTTTAGCAGTCCAAGCTCGTCCAGAAGCAGCTTGTTAGTTCTATACTTGATTGATAAACCTGTAAATCTGCTTTGTACTTTTGCAGTCCAAACTCATCCAGAAGTAGTTTCTTTTTGTTCTAGACTTGGTTGATAAACCTGTAAACCTGCTTTGTACTTTTGCAGTCCAAACTCGTCCAGAAGTAGTTAATATACAATGGTTTATAACTCTCTTTTCTGGTCCCTTCTCTAATTTCTTACTGCTTAGTTAAAAAATGACCAAGTTAATGAATCAGGAATGTTGTCAACATGATGAGGAAGTCATCCAAGAATGGTATTCAGTAACCAAATATTGGTTAAATACCAAGTCATGTTCAAGGGAAGACGTACAAGGATCCAGACGTCTTGGACATTTTCCTTCACGAACCAATGATTGGGTAAAAACCAGATTACGTTCAAGGAAAGACGTCTAAGGAGACAGACATCTTGGACGTTTTCCTTTACGAATCAATTGGTTAAATACGAAATTATGTTCAAGGGAAGACGTCCAGGGGTCCAGACGTCTTGGACGTTTTCCTTCATGAACCAACTATTGGCTAAAATCCAAGTTATGTTCGAGGGTGGACGTCCGAGGATTAATCAATGACGTATTCCTTTTTGAACTAACCTTGTTTTCCATCCTTGTAAGATTTAAAGACGTCCGAGGATTGTTCTTTCCTTGCTGGACGAGGTACTGTATGCCCCCCTTCATAGGATGCCTCTTGGTCTATTCCTAGACGAAGACATCGTAGGAAGGAAGTCTAGTCCATCCTTTGTGTAAGTAACGAGACCTTCTTTACTAAGACGTCTCATTTTGGGCCGGTTTCTTTTAAGAAATAATACCTTTGTGTAATATTAGGTATTATGACGGAGCTTTCCTTTACTAAGGGAAGACGTCTCTCTAGCCGACTTCCTTTAGGAAGCGGGGTTCGTCTATCTTTCAAGTTTCTATGAACTTGGTTTTAAACGATTGCTTCTGGTTAAAGAACTTTTAATCAAGAAGTCTTTGTTCATCAGTTATATCTTGAACAGATTATGATGATTTTTGCAGACGTCTTCCTTTAGGAAGTAATATCTGTCTTGCATAATGGACCTTTATGGTTTATTATCTAGTAACCATCTTTCGTCCATCTATGGAAAAATGCCCCAAGATGGCTGTGGATAATAAAATGCCCCTTAATGACGATGTGACTGGACGTTACTAACTAATCAAATAAGCCATACATAAAGGAGCAGTTCAAACTATAGACCAGAATTTAGAATGTATTAATGTGAAGTTTGCTTAGCCTAAGCTAAGATACATAGAATACATTGCTAAATGATTTTTCTGTGCCGTAGCACTTCGTTTGTAAAATGTAAAAACCTACAAACTTCCTTAGACATAGTATTTTTTCAGATTATCGGAATTCTAAGTTCTTGGTATGGGTCGTCCATCTAAGTCTTGAAGCTTAAAAGTGCCGCTGCGAACCTCTTCAACCACCAAATACGGACCTTCCCAGTTCGGGGTTAGCTTACCGAGTTCCTTTGCACGTCCAACTGCCTCCATCTTACGAAGAACCAGATCCCCTATTTTGAGAGGTCGTCTGGTTACCCGTTTGTTGAATTCCCTAGCCATGCGTAGCTTGTACAATTCCATCCTCAGAAGAGCATTACCTCGGACTTCAGGCAATTTGTCCAATGCCAAGCGCATCGCCGCCCAATTAGTCTCTTCTGAGTATAACATGACGCGGAGAGTGGGTTCTTCAATCTCAATGGGTAGGACAGCTTCTGTTCCATAGACCAGCATGAAAGGCGTCTCCCCTGTTGAATTCTTGGTTGTGGTTCTGATGGACCAAAGGACCAGTTGGAGTTCTTCCACCCAAAAGCCTTTGGCGTTTTCTAACTTCTTCTTTATACCTTCCGAAATAATCTTATTGAAACTTCTACCTGGCCGTTTGCTTGTGGATGTGCAACAGAAGCAAAGTGGGACTTAATCTCCCTTTCTGATAGCCAATCTTTCAGTTTAGGAGTCTCAAACTGTGGGCCGTTGTCGAACACAATCGACTAGGGCATCCCAAATCGTGTTATGACGTTCTTCCAGATGAACCTTTTTACATCATTCGTCTTTATACTCCTAACGGCCTCAGCCTCTACCCACTTGGAAAAATAGTCCACAGCCACAATAACAAATTTTCTCTGTCCGGCCACCATGGGAAAAGGGCCTAGGATGTCCATCCCCCACTTGGCGAATGGCAAAGGAGTTAGAATTGGTGTTAGAAAATTTGATGGCCTTTTAAAGAGATGACCATGCTTCTGACAGCTATCACATTTTTTTGCATAAGCCACGGCATCAGCATTCAACGTTGGCCAGAAATAGCCAGTTCTTCGTGCCTTTTCAGCCAAGGCTTGGCCGCCAATGTGTGATGCACAAATTCCCTCGTGAAAATCCTTCAATACCTCAAGACCATCTTCCCTGGTAATACATTTCAACAAAGGACGATCATACGATTTCTTGTACAATGTCTCGTCCCAAACTTCGAACCATTTGTCACGAGCCTTAACATATTTTGCTTCTGCCGGGTCTTCTGGTAATTGGCCAGTCTTTTTGTAATGAAGAATAGGCTCCATCCAGTTGTTTCCTCGGCTTAAAAACATCACCTCTTCCTCATCAATACTTTTCTTTTCTTGAACCTCCTAGAAAACAGTTCTTGGGGTGTCGCCCAAAGCAGAACTTGCAAGTTTAGACAAAGCATCAGCCTGATGATTCTCAGACCTAGGTATTTGGACCAAGGTGAATCCATCTAATTGCTTTATTTCTTCTTTTACCAGCTGGACATACTTAATCATGGAGGCCTCTTTGCATTCATACTCTCCATTAACCTGGCTGACTACCAGAAGAGAATCTGACTTTGCCTCTAATTTTCTTGCTCCTGCTGCTCGGCAAATACGGATCCCGGCCAGTAAGGCCTCATATTCAGCCTCATTATTAGACGCCGGAAATTTAAAACGTACAACATATTCATACTTGTCTCCCTCAGGAGACCGACAAACCAGGCCTGCCCCACTTCCTTGAGTGGTGGACGAGCCATCTACCATTAATTTCCAATACTGACTGCCCTCAGAGGGGTCTTCCACCGGATCCAACAATGGACGGGTTAGTTCAGCAATGAAATCTGCCAAAGCTTGTCCCTTAATCGCCTTTCTTGGTTCGAACGTGATGTCGAACATTTTCAGTTCATTCGCCCACTTCAACATCCTTCCTGCCGCCTCTAGCTTCTGTAAAACTTGCTTAAGCGGCTGATCAGTGTACACAACTATACTGTGAGACAGGAAATAGGGCCTTAGCTTTCGGCTAGCAACTACTAAAGCCAGGCCAAATTTCTCTACAACTGTGTATCTAGTTTCAGCATCCTTGAGTACTTGACTCACAAAGTAAATGGGTGTTTGTATAGCATCTCTCTCGGCTAGCAGTACTGCACTGACTGCTTCAGGAGAAACAGCCAGGTAAACATACAACTTCTCCCCAAGCACCGGACTTATCAGACGGGGGAGCTGTTGTAAAAGCTTCTTGATCTCAACTAAGGCTTCATCTGCTTCAGGGGTCCACTGAAACTTTGCGGACTTCTTTATCGTTGCAAAAAAATGATGGCATTTATCACCTGATTTGGACAAAAATCGTCCTACTGCCGCTAAGCAACCAGTCAGCCGTTGAACTTCCTTCACCTTGGTCGGAGGCTTCATATCGAGTATGGCTTGGATTTTTTCTGGATTTGCTTCTATCCCTCGTTGATCTACCAGGAATCCAAGGAACTTGCCAGCGGAAACTCCAAAGACGCACTTCTTTGGATTGAGCCTTAGTTTATACTTGCGCAATGTCTCAAAAGTTTCGCGCAAGTCTCCGACATGATCTGTTTGTTTTTGGCTTTTGACGATCATGTCGTCAATGTATGCCTCTAAATTTCGTCCCAACTGAGGCGAAAATATCTCATTGATAAGCCTCTGGAAAGTCGCCGGGGCGTTCCTCAGACCAAATGGCATCATCAACCATCCATACAATCCTTTTTCTGTTATGAACGAAGTCTTGTCCTGGTCCTCCGGCATCATGGGAATCTGATGGAACCCAGAGTAGGCGTCCATGAAGCTCAGTAAGGCATGACCAGCTGTCGAATCTACCAGCCGATCCAGCTTAGGAAGAGGAAAACTGTCTTTGGGGCAAGCCATGTTCAGGTCCGTATAATCGACACACATCCTCCAAGTCCCATTTGGCTTGGGGACCATAACCACGTTTGACACCCAATCTGGGTAGTGAGTCTCCCTGATGAAGCCGGCTTCTAGTAGTTTCTTGACCTCTTCGTCTACAGCTTGATTCCTGATAGGTCCTAAATGCCTCTTCTTCTGCCTGACCGGTTTTCTGGCTGGATCAACATTTAGCCGATGAACGGCCACTTTGGGATCAATACCCGGCATCTCTTTTGCCCCATAGGCAAAAATGTCTTGAAATTGTTTTAACAGTGCTATGATAGCTTCTTGTAACTCGGGCTTCAAACCTTCCCCAATCTGCAAAGTCCTTTCCGGACGAGACTCATCTAAGCAAATGCTTAAAGGGGCCTCAGCAGGCTTTGGACGATCCAATGTCAAACTTGCGATCGTCATCAGCTCGGCTGAAGGCCTTGGCTCTTCTTTTACTTGAGTGAATTTTCTCTTCTTGCTGGGCAAATCTCTTGCCGTTTTCCCTTCATTGGTAACATGTAGTTCACCTCTTTCTCTAGCTGGCTTCCTTGCGGAAGCAGCGTTGGTTTGAAACTTCTCGTCTTGCACTCTAGTCGGTCCTACCATCTCTGCCCCCATCTCTTTGGGTTCATCTAAATCCATAGGCTCGACTTCACTCAATTTCCAGGACGAAGGTTTTAGGGTTGTAAGATAACATTCCCTAGCGGCCCTCTGATCTCCATAAATTGTGCTTACTTGGCCGTCGTCACACTCGAACTTCATCAGCATGAGATGGGTGACGATGACAGCCTTAATATTATTAAGGGTAGGACGTCCCAAAATGACGTTGTAAGCTGTCAAATCCTTGACAACCAAAAACTTTATGAACATAGTTCTGCTCTTTTCCTTCTCTCCGACTCGGACGGGCAACGACACCGTGCCGACCGGATGTATGATTCCACCTCCAAATCCTATAATAGGATGATGGACTGGAAGAAGATCTTTCTCATCAAACTTCAATCTTGACAGACAATCAGCGCTAATAATGTCAGTCGAGCTGCCAGTGTCGATAAGGATCCTTCGCACTCTTAGATTAGCAATCTTCATCTCTACGACCAAGGGGTCATCATGGGGAGTCCTTATCTGCCCACGGTCTCCTTCGCTCACCGTCACCATGGGGAACGGGTCTACTTTGGATTTCCCCCGTCAGCAACACTTGGCCAAGCTCTCTCACATAATTTTTGTGACCTCTCAAGGTTAGTCCTCCGGCTGCAAACCCGCCGGATATCACCAAAACCACGTCTTCGTCTGTACTGGAGCTTTCTTTCTTTTTCTGCCGATAATCCTTCTTCTGAAAACGGCCTTCACGGGAGACGTATTGATTCATCTTTCCTTGCTTTGCCAGGTTTTCCAAAGCTCTCTTCAGGTGTTTGCATTCATTTGTCTCATGTCCACAATCCTTGTGGAAGTGGCAGTACTTACTCTTATCTCTGTTCTTGTAAGGTGTTTTCATTTCGGCCGGAGCCTTGAGTTCATACTGATCCTTGATTTCCATAAGGATTGAATACTGATCCTTATTGAACTCAATGGGTTCAGCCGAGACAGCCCTTTCTTTTCTCTTCTCTCTTCTCGACGGGGCCGTGCTTGAAGACACTACCCAGGTCTCAGCCTTCTTAGGATTGTTCTTAGTCTTTTGAACAGGTTCCTCGGGCTTCTTGGACTCTGAGTGCTTGGCTTCAGCACACACCTCCGTCGCATGTATAAAAGCCTCGGCTTCCCTTAAAGCTTCAGCCAAGGTACTCACTTTCTTCTTGACTAAATCAAACTTGAAACTTCCTGGACGCAGTCCTCGAATAAATGCATCGAAGGCTACACCAGCATTTAAGTCATGGATTTGAAGGGCTTCAAGATTGAACCTCTTTACAAAACTTCTCAGGGACTCCTTTGGGGCTTGGATGATCTTCCCCAAATGAATACTAGTTTTCTGTTCCTGCCTATTGGCGACAAAGTGGCTAGTGAATGAATAACTTAACTCGGTGAAGTTGTTGATAGAATTAGCCGGTAGGTTGTTAAACCACTTCTGAGCGACTCCTTTCAGAGTTGCTGGGAAGTTCTTACACCATGTAGCGTCGTCTACTGCCTGGACGTACATTTGATGTTTGTAAGCAGAAAGATGATCATCTTGATCAGTAGTGCCATCGAACGGATCAATGGTTGGTAATTTAACCTTAGCACATGGAGGAGTTTGCATTATTCTGGCTGAGAAAGGCGTCGGCCAATCTATGCGCAGCTCCCTAAAACGTTCATCAACTGGGGCTGTATTTATCCGACATTCCCTTAAGACTGGGTTCGATGAACTGACCTCTTGGGACCCTCGCCTATACACATTCTGCTGAGACGTCCTTCTGTAAACATTAGGCTGAACCACTGTTCGATCCTGACGAGGCTCGTAAATAGACGGAGTCCTTCCATGCTCCAGAGTGTGACTCCGAATCCTCAGACTGGGGTCTTGCAAGTACGGCGTTGATCCGGTAGCCGACCTCTGTTGAGCCGCTACCCTCTTAGCATGCAGGTATTCCCGAGCGTCTGTCTCCATCCTTCGACCATCCACTGGTCTGTTCACTGGGTTGGTGACCACCAGATTCCAATCTAAACGACGTGGTTGCTCACTACGAACAGGATGCCTTCCTCTAGACGTTCTTCTAGCTTCTCCTGGTCGTCTAGCCCCGCTTGGTCCAGCCACATTCTCCTGAGAAGCTCCTCTCCTAGGAGCAGGCCTAGAATCCGGCTGGGATCCTACTCGGAAGAATAACATGTTGTTCTTGATCTGGTCTTGGACAACTTGGGCCATCCTGGCTTGAAACTCATTTAGGGCATTTTCCAAATGAGCAGCCGTGACCGGGAGAGCAGGGTTGGGCTCCAAGACTGCCCCAATGGGATCATTCTGTCGCTGTCCGTCACGTCCCCTAGGCGGACGTTCATCATCAACGGTATCATTAACTTGAACATAAGGACTCATCCTTTGTCCTCGGTTGGACGAATTGCAATCAGTCATCTCCGCGCCTCCCCACAGACGGCGCCAAATATTTTATGTAAACTTGAAGAATACGGTATTTGTCCTGGTGATGGACAGGTGTAGGGTTGATATTGGGAGGCTTTTGCTGAGATGTTGCTTCGTTCCCGAACCTGCAAAAGGGAAAACCAAACCGGAGGTTTGGGTTTGATTCCCTCTCCGATGCTTAAGTCAGTGTTCAATAGATAATAGCTGGGTATGAATTTTGACAGAGTAGGTTTAAGAGAGAGTTGTGTGTACCTTTTACCTGATTATGAGGGACTATTTATAGTATCTATGTATAGAAAAGAGCACCCTAGGATGAAGGAATGTGATTGGTTAGGCAATGGGAGAGCGACACTTGTCATGGTCTGATTGTCCTGAGCCTTTTATCCAATCACCTTCTTCCTCTTTAGAGAATTTGGGCTGATTATTCCTCTTTTAGGGAATAGTTGGGCCTCTTGTTTGCAGAATTTGATGATATCATTAGCTCCCCATAACATGCTGCCACGTGTGGATGAGGAGGGTGAGCCACGTGTCACCGATTCATTGGGCCACGTGGCGATCCCCTGACTGGGCCACGTGTCCTCTTTAAATATGTTACAACAGTTAGCTTTTCTATTATATAGTATATTGTATGACTTTAAATCCATTAAGAATTTTTATTTTTAAAAGGGTCTTTTATCATAGCTCTTAGTGCTATGCAAAAGCATTAAATATTTTATCCAAAATAGTATTAATTTGAAATTTTATTGACAAATCATGCATCAATCGGCATTTTATTTGTGTTTATTAGTTTTGCAAAATATTAAATATATACAACCCTAAAAACTAAGTATAATATTTGCCTTAAAATAAAAGCTTAGGTCGAACAAAATTATGCCTTAAAGGTAATAGAGAAAGAATCAATAATAAGAATACAGATGAAGTATGTATGGCTAATGGCTCCAGGCGATGTTCAACCATTCCCCATTTCCCCAATAAAATACTAAAAATGTATGGCTCCAATTGAACTCGTTTTCAATGTTAAAAGTCGAGCTTAATAATTCCATTTTTTAAAAGTTGAGCTTATTTGTCACACACTCACAATATTAACGTTGAGTGGGAATAATTAAAATGTCAATAAAGCCCCTCAATTGTCTTCCTCCCCTTTTCATACTGCCATTAAAACATAACTTTTCACTAATTTAATCTAATCACTGTAGTAGAAAGCGTGTCATCAACTAAAATATACCACTTTACCAGAGACTCTGGAACCTTTCAAGTGTCACAAGGGCAATATTGTCCACAAAAAGTTCCAACATATATACCCTTCAAATCTTTCTCTGCTCAAGCTTTCCAACCCACAAAAACTCATTCACAGAATTCATTCTCTCATTTGCTGCCATTAATGGAAGCTGAAGCTGTCCTTAATCTCTTTGATTCTTACTGGTTTGACCTTCATTTCTTCAAGAAAATACCCTCTAAAGATCAAAACTTTCCTGAATTACCCTCATCAAATCCTGAAATCCCAATACTCCCAACAATTCAAACCAAAGCATCATCCCCTGTTAAAAAGAAATTTGCAAACTTTTCTCCTAAAAGTTTAAGTGATTCTTCTGCTTCACCCAATTCTGTACTATTAACCCCAAAACTCCAAACCATATTTTCTGGGAAAATCTCTGAAGATTTTGGAGATTCAAGGTCAGAAAAGGAAACCCAAGAAACTACTACTACAATAACAACATCAAAGACTAATTCTCCATTGAAGGGAAATTCTGTAATAAACAGAAGAAGAAAAAAGAAGGGTTTAAGCAAGAGTTTATCAGACCTTGAGTTTGAAGAGCTTAAAGGGTTTATTGATTTGGGTTTTGTTTTCTCAGAACAAGATAAAGATTCTAACTTGGCTTCTATTCTTCCTGGTTTACACAGATTAGGGAATACTAATACTAATACTAACCATAATCATAATAATAATGATGATATTGATAGTAATTATGTTGATAAATCTGGTGCTTCAATCTCAAGGCCTTATTTGTCTGAAGCATGGGATGAATTAGAGAGGAAACGGAGAGAAGATTGTTTGATGAATTGGAGAGTTCCTGTACCTGATAATCAGGTTCAAATGAAGGATTATCTCAGATTTTGGGCGCACACTGTAGCTTCTACTGTTAAGTGATAGAGTCATTGTAAATTTGGCTAATTTTGTAATATAGTTTTGTTTTCCCTTTGTTTTTTTTTGGTAATTTTCATATTAATAGTAGTAGCTCTTTTGATCTAAATAGATATTTGTTCTTCTCCATTTTCTCGTTGCAATTGTAAATAGATGGCAGTGGAGGAGAAATTTCTCATGCATATTCGTTGAGAACGTTTTTCTCATTCATATTCGTTCTATTCTCCATCCATTTCTTCTTTACTTGTTTCCGTTTGCTAATGCTTGGAACAAGATTTTACAAAGTGCACGTGAAATATATTAAAAAGAACAGTAAGACTTTATTAGACCTTATTCGATCTTATTAGACTTTATTAGACCTTATTCGATCTTATTAGACCTTATTTGACCTTATTATTATTATCATTATTATTATTATTGTTATTATTTTTTATTATTATTATCATTATTTATACTATTACCATTATAATTATTATCATTCTTATCTCTACTATAATAATAATTACTCTATTATTAATATTTTTCTTATTACGTTAATCTTTATTATCATTAATACTACTACTATTATTCAATTATTATTATTCAAATTATTATATTATTACTATTATATTACTATAATTGTCTATTATTATTGGTCTATAAGTCATTATTTGTTATTGTTATTATTAATTACGATCCGCCTCTTGAGCCTTAGGAAAGGAGAATTCCTTCATAGCAATCAATAGTGCAGGTTGACAGAGATAGAAGGAGAAGTCTCGAAACTTAAAAAATGCATATCAATAGATTGAAGAACAACCATCAACTACAATAGTTTAATGTTCATTTACAAAGGACAATCCATAAAAATCGATATCCCTTATTCATGTAGACAAATAAAATTCTCAAGCGTACAACAAGCAACGATGATAGCCCAATGAATATAATACTAATAAATATTATATAATAAATAACGATAATAAATAATAATAATTATATTATTATATTAATATTGTCAATAATAATAATAATAATAATAATAATAATAATAATAATGTTATATAAAAAATATATAAGAACCTTATTAGACCTTATTAGACCTTATTCGACCTTATTAGACCTTATTAGACTTTATTCGACCTTATTAGACCTTATTCGACCTTATTAGACCTTATTAGACCTTATTCGACCTTATTCGACCTTATTTGAACTTATCTGAACTTATCAGAACTTATCTGAACTTATCTGAACTTATAAGGACTGAAAATAAGTTGAAAAGAACGGACCCCAAGTCTTGTATGCTACTTGCTGCATGTTTAATAAAGCGTGTGACACATATATAATGACTACTTTAAAAGGGTTTACTAACTATTCTAGTGGGTTACCAAGTGTTTTGAGGGGTTATTGACTATTTTGGGCGTTATTGATTATTTAGGGGGTTATTAACTGTTTTAGGAGGGTTACTAATTGTTGTAAGGGGGTTACTAATTGTTCAAGGTGTTACTTACTGTTTTAGGTGTTACTAACTATTTGGAGAGGCGTTACTAACTTTTTTGACAAGGGTTACTGACTATTTTGGAGATGGATTACCGACTATTAAGGAAAAGGGTACCGGCAGTTTTGGGTGAGTTGGAGAGTGAGAAAGTAAAGTATGAGTTAATAAATAGACCCTCCACACCATTAACCACACCATTAGTTAATGGTGTGGCAGGCCCCATATAAAAACTTCGTGTAAAACGAAGGATTTAGCTATTTATAACCCTAAAGGCTATATAAGCAATAACTATTTTGCTCAAAATAGTATTAATTTGAAAATTTATTGACAAATCACGCGTCAATTAATATTAGTTATTACACTATTATAGACATGTGACAATGGTTTTATTAGTACATGACCAGAAGAAAGGCAGAATGACAAAAAGAGGATGTAGAATTGATGTGATTGTAATATCAAAAAAGAAATGTATCAAGTAAAAAGAAACAACGTATATAAAAAATAAGGCAAGTAAAAAAATGAATGAAGTATTTAACAATCGACGTTGACATGTTGTGTATAAGGCTACAAATGTTACAATGATTTAATTCTATGTGAAAATTAGGATACTGAGATCATCTAAAAGTATAAACTGAATAAGATGAATTTTATCAAAATGTCCAAAATTCATAATCTAAGATTTCATAAATACTTTTATAGTTGGATATTCGTTTGAAAAATAATTTCAATAAACATTAGGTCTGTTCTACTCGGTTGATAGTAATTAAACTGAAATAAACTGAACTAAAAGAGAACTGAAAAAAAACCGAGTTGAGCCGAGGGTCCGGTCTCTTCAACTTATTTCAGTCCCCTATAAGTTCAGAATAGGTCTAATAAGGTTGAATAAAGTTGAATAATGTTTTATTTAATAAGTTTTAATAAGGTTTAATCAGTTTGTACAACAAGAGAGCGTGAATAGTAAAATGTACGAGTAGAAATATTGTAAACAGCAGAATTAATTAAACTGAACTGCACTAAAGTAAAGTGAAATGTAAGCCGGACTAAAGAAACATGTTCTTCATAATTATTGTACACTACCTACCAATCAGTGGAGGACTGTGTTTTCGTTTTCCATATAATTGTGGGCAACGCAATTTATTTTTCCTGTATCGTATTCAAGAACTACAATATGATTCGTCAGTTGTTCAGATTCTGATATAGGTCATGGTCGTTGAGCAGAAATTGTCAAGATGCAAATGGTTGACCGTAACTAATCTATAAAAAACAAAATGGTTATATATGACAATCTCGTGAACCACGCAGCAGTTGAGTTAAACAATGTAATCTTCTCTAGACGGCTGCTACTGATTAGCGGTTATTATAATATAAATCAAGTAAACAATTAAACACCTACCATCAACAAATTGACTTGTTCAATTATAGCCCATGTAAAATATCTAGGAAAAATTGATATGAAAATTTTCAATTATCTTATTAAAATAATCTCAATTATAAATTATTGTTGAAGAATTTCAATTAAAATTGGTCTTATCAAAATAATCTCAATCATAAGTTTTTGTAGGAGAATTCTAATTTTAATGGGGTGATATCAAAATGATTAGTATATGTTGTTGCTTATAGATCAAACCTACAAGTATTGCATATGCTAATAACACTTTAATACTACTACTTTTGATGCCATGATATTAAGGCTAGGTTTGGAGAAATTAGTTGAAAATATGCTGAAATTGATAAGTTACCTAAAGCTAATAATGTGGTAAACGAAACTGATTAGGTGATGAAATTGATAAGGTACCGGATCGCATTACCTTTTTGGTAAAACTAGTTAGTTATTTAAGTTGCCAAAATTTTAATTATTACATATTTCAAAATAATATTTATACTTAATTATCTATTCTCTCCGTTTCACAAAAATTGTTACACATTTTATTTTCACGCATGCCAATGCAAAATTTTGAACGTTAATATCTCTAGTTGTGTATTTGTAAAAATAATAAAAGTAGATATTAAATAAATACATATCAAGACGAATCCAACAAGATCACACATGACTATATTAAATATAAGTCACACATGATGGACAAAGTGAATTTTGTAAATAGTGTTTACTATGTAAATGTAACATTCTTTGTGAAACGAAAGTAGTAATAAAATATCGTCTTTAAGATTCTAGCTCGCATTATATAATAAATATTGTACAAAATAACTATTTTATGTTTATATGGTTATAATAATATAAACAATATATCACAAGTTTAAATTGTATACATTAAAAAAAATATTTGTTAATATAAGCGTTACAAAACCAATATACTTAAATATAGTACATCAAGCTATGCATTGAAAAGTTTTCAATTGATACAAAACGTTGGCCGCATGACTACCATATTATTCAAATCAGGACAATAGCCAGGGTAAATAGCATCCTGACCATTATCATCTTTTCATTAGCTTCCTTTATTATTGTTCGCATCACTCCTTTTATCCTCCACATTTACCACACTCACACTATACGTAATGATCAACACTCTTGTTGACACAACATTTGCACCTATACTATATCTATCTTGATATAATCTATTCCTTAAATGTTATAACTCACGTTACACCGCTTTCTTTCGAAACTTTTTTGCTTTACCTTTCTCCTAAAAAAATGTAAAGGTAGTATTAAAAATCTAGCTTGTGTAAATCATGTATATTAAAAATGTGTAATAATATAATATATATATACTCAAGAAAATACTAACCATAATTTTGTTTTGCACTATTCTTTTGAAGCTTTGATCTTTCCTCTAGTAGCATCTCACCCAAAGTCCACTTTCCCCTCCTTTTAAGTATTTTCAAAGTTGTCATTCTCTTCTCATTGAATCATACTTATTCTTCACACTTTTGATTGGACATTTTCGATTAATTATTTCCTCTAGCTTTTTATGAACTAATACTCAGTTAACTCCTCTTGTCCGTCTATTATGGTCAAAGGACTCAAGCAAAACTTGACAAAAGGTTATCGTGTCATCATTTGTCCATTTGAAAATCACTTCTTTTTCTTCACTTGTTGATGCCATCTACCAAAAAATTATTTACTTAATAATCAAATCAAAGGTTTATGGGACAAACAAATCTCAGTTTACACAAAGTAAAAATGCATTTAAACAAACAAGGACATAAAACTTTAAGTTCATCCATCCTCACATGATAATTCCATTTCATAGAAAAAACAAAAGAGAGCCATTCATCCATCCATATGAAAAATTTTGACTTTGAAAAAAAAACAAGGTTGGTTTAAATAGTGTAAAGGCAGCTTATTAACACCTTTTTTTGTATACATATATATAAAGAGTCAGGTTCTGCTAAAAATCCATTGTTTACTGAAAATTGAAAACTATCATTCGTGCCTTAAAAGAAAGGGGGTACATATAAGATTTACAAGGGTACATATTACGATTAAAGGATACGCGTACTTCTAACATAGATGTTATGTTGTTAACATCAAAGTTGTCTGTATTTACAAAAATGTCATTAATGAATGAACCCGTACCCCCTTTATGCTCCTATGTACCCCCATTACTTGATTTTCGCGGTGAAAATAATTTTCACATATATATATACTACCTCCATTTTTTATTAGATGCAACACTTTCCTAAAATGGATGATCTTATTTAGTTGCAACACTTTTTTTTTCTTTCCTAAAGTAGTAAGTTTTAGTACATTAAATGACTTATATACCCTTACTTATTTTTATTAACAATACTTAATAAAATTAGTAAAGTATCATTGACTACTAATCTAAAACTTATTAAACTAAATTATTTCACCTCAATTACCCCACACCACCACTTAACCCAGACACTTTCATCTCCTCCATTCCCTTCCGTCATCTTCATCTCCACCACACACCCCATTATCTCCACGTTCTCCTCAACCTATTAGCACCACCTATCGCCCCCGCCGCCACTACCCACCTCCACCATCACAACTCACGCGATTCACCTCCAAGGTTCAGAAAACCAAAAGAATGGGGTGGGTTCGAATGGGGTGGGCGCGATTCACCATCACAACTCACCGCCGTCGAGAGATATGCTCGAATTCACCAAAAGAATTCGATGGTTCAAACTCGAAACATTAAATCAACGGCTCTACTGGGTTCGAATGGGTGGTTGTGGGTTCGTTGGGTTTGAAGGGGTGGTTGTGGTGGGTTTGTAGGGTTTGGTTGTGGTGGGTTTGCTGGATTTGATTGTGGTGGTGCTGGGTTCGAATAGGTGGTTGTGGGTTCGTTGGGTTTAAAGGGGTGGTTGTGTTGGGTTTGCTGGGTTTGGTTGTGGTGGATCTGTTGGGTTTGATTGTGGTGGTGCTGGGTTCGAATGGGTTGTTGCAGTGGGTTCGTTGGGTATAGTGGCGGTGGTTTTAGGGTTATTGGTGGTGGTTTTATGGTGGCTGTGGTAGTTGTTTGGTGGTGACGGTGGGGTTGGCTTGGTGGATTTGGGTGGGGTTAGAAGAGGTGGCGCGGAGGTGGAGGTTGTAGGGTTGACAGGTTGGTGGTGGTAGTGAAGGTGTGTTGTGGTGGTTGTTCACATATGATTACATAACAATACGGTCCCCACTCCCCCTTAATTATACACTTACTATCTCCTAATACTACCTCCAAAATTTTGACTTGGGAACCGTGAAAAAAAGTGTTGCATCTAATAAAAAACGGAAGTAGTATATATATATATATATATATATATATATATATATATATATATATATATATATATATATATATATATATATATAAATAGAGAGAGAGAGAGAGAGAGAGAGAGAGAGAGAGAGAGAGAGTCGGGTTCTGCTAAAAACTTATACTTTGCTGAAAACTAAAAACTTACAGTCCTGATTGGAAAAAAGGGGTACATATAAGATTTACAAGGGTACATATTACGATTCAAAGTACACGTGCTTCTAACATCAAAGTTTTGCTGCTAACATCAAAGTTGTCAGTATTTACAAGAATGTCATAAATGAATGCATATGTACCCCCTTTACTTGGTTTTCACGGTGAAAACAGTTTTCACTTGATCCTATTTCTATATATATATATATATATATATATATATATATATATTAGGATCAAATAAAAAGATTCTTTAAATGAGAAGGGTGAGAAAGATTTTATGTGCATATTTTTTGAACTGAATGTGCATATAATTTGAACTACATGTGCAACTTTTTTATCATGTGCATCTTTTTTTAACTGAATGTGCATTTTATCTTTTAGAGCATAAACTAACGGCTCGAAAAGTGAAATATGCACATCCAGTTCAAAAAATATGCACATTTATTTCAAAAAATATACACATCGATCCTTCTCATTTTAAGATCCTTCTCACCGGATTCCAACCCTATATATATATATATATATCTTTAAATAGCTACAAGGAAAAGCATTAGGCGACCCTTTCTCTCAAGGGTGACACTTTTTTGTTTATATAAGAAGACAAGAAAGCTAATTGCTAAGATTGAAGATGAGAATTGTATTTCTGTATTTCATGACATTCGCAGAAAGATATATATATATATATACACCAATATTAGGTTAAAGATATATATAAAACGCCAACTCGCAGAAAGACCCTGATAACAAGGCATTTTAATATGCTACCCAAACAGTAGTTGGGCGCTATCTAGGACGACATTTCTCCTCCCACAAAAGTAGTAAGGCAGACTTTAACACCCTTATTATCAGAAGTGACAAGCTGCTAAAATTCATGGACAACTTCGCTCCTTTGCAAAGCTCGATGTACAGTCCTAATCCAAAGCACACTTGAAGCAATTCCAATATATACCATGGACAACGCAAAAATCCTAGCTAGTACTACTAATAAATTAGATGCTATTAACCACAATTTCTTTTGGAAACAAAATAACCAGGATAACAAAGGTCTTCCCCTCGGTCGTATCTTAGGACAAAATTTGTAGACCAAAAATCATAGGAGGTATTGGCCTCCGTAAAACTAAACACATGAACCAAGGTATGCTGGCCAAGCTAGCTTGGAAATTTCAACGAATCCCACTAACAAATGGACTTCCCCGATGCGCTAAAAATATCTAAAAACTTCCTCTTTTGAATACAAAACTAAACCGACAGACTCCCAATTTGGAAAGCTATTCTCCAAACTCGACAACTTATCCGAAAAGGTATTCGCTGAATAATTGGAACGGGAAATGACAGCCTTTTCTGGTTGGACAATTGGTTTGCCAACAAAAGCTTAATCGAAATCTTAAATCTTGATCCTTCTTGTAGGAATATAGATGTACTTAGGCGGAATTTCAATTATCATATACTTAACATCTAACCCCCAAGAAAAACATGCATATAAAACAATATGAATCAAATGTAATATAGAACCATTCCTTTTGATGCATGATTCCACAAAAGAGTTATATTAACTTTCGGTGGAGATCTTTTAAGAACGTCAAGTATCGTTCCTCTATTGTTAGTCCACGAGCAACAACCGGATCACCACGTATGTTAGTACGAAAGAAGGGATAAAATTACTCCTTACTTTTGTGGCTTGGGAGAACCGAAAATGGGAGGAAGAGGAAGTGAATAAAGATTCTCAAAATCGATTTTAGAGAATGAAAAGAAGATCATAATAATGTGTCCATCTCCCTATGCAACTACTATCTTATATAGAGTTACATAGTAGGAGGTTTCATTAAGCTCATAATGTCATACATTATGAGACTTAATTACCCTTCATCTTTTATTCCATAACCTTTCATCTTTCATCCATAACTCCCTTTTAATCCATATGTTACTACTTGTGTGACCTCATAGGATACAATGCAATTAGTAGTAGGTCCAATCTTATTGTCTAATTAGACCGCAATATGCTTCTAGCAAAATGTTACAGCCACTTAATATTGTTGAATATATTATCTCCATAATATGTCCACTTTATGCTTAGATTATTACACTTGATCGAGGACAAAATCCTTCAATCTCCACTTGTCTAAGAACAAGTGTGTAATCTTTAAACTCCTTAAGTCACTTAATATCCAACTTGATGATATGGTAACATCCAATGTGAACCTCATCAAAGTTCAAGTGGATGATTGAAATCAGAGTTCGAACTGTCGAAACAAATGATTAACTCTTTAATTCTTTTGAGCACGGGCATGCATTTTCCAGTTCTCACTCTTTAAGAGGCCAAGACACCAATTCTATCTGTTTAGGAGGACTTATCCATTCTTGCATAACTGATGAGTGATATTTACCAATCTAAACCCCCTATTTTCCCCTTGTGTAGAGTCTTTTATCCTCCTCTTTTTGTATTTTCTAGCTTATTTTGCTTATTTTAGAATAAGTGCGTAAATTATAACTCATTTGTAAATTTTAGTTATTTTAATTATCTTTATAGGGTCTATATTGATTTCTTTTTTGTTTGATGTTTTAGGATCAACCTTGAAGGTTGGCATCCCCACACACCGAGTATAGAAGACTTAATCAAAGCAAAATAAGTCATTTTGGAGGTGTTTGTGCACAAGGGTCAACTTCAAACGGACATATCTCCCACCTCACTCAACATTTTCAAGTGATTCTAATTTGAGTTGAAAGCTTGTCTCGAGAGCTTTCCAACGACTGGTCATAAGACTAATTCCGATAAAAGATGAGAGAGATATGATCGTTCGAACTTAGGGCAGAACCTCTAAGATTAGTGTTTTCTCCAAATCCGCTGGGAGTTCCTGTTTCACTGTTTTCAAACCTTTTAATGAGCCCTTTTTTTAACCCCTTTAAAAAGGGCAGAACCTCTAACTTTTTTTGGGGGGGACCTTTCGAGGGTTAGCCTCCATTAGTGAGTTCAAGCTTTACTTAGGGTTTTTAGTGAGAGAAACTCATTTTTTAGAGAGAGAAGTGAGTAAAACTTGTTAGAAGCTTGGTTTTTGAAGAATCTGAGAAGGAAATTGAAGATTTGGACATTCCTTGCAATATCAATGAGAATTTCTTACTCCCTCTCATATTTTTATTGCTAAATTTTCTTAGTTTCATATTACTTTCACTTTATTTACTAGTTTCTCATAGATTAGTGTTTAATTTCATGATTTTAGTTGTTAATTTTTATATTTTATTTCTTTATATGATTTGTGAGTAGCTCTTCCTTGGGAAAAGGTTGAAGCCATTGATGAGTTCATGAACATTGGGTTTTTTACTTGGGTTAATTTTGGTTAATTGGTTTGAGACTTTCATGTATGTTTGTATGATTGACCATCATAAAAGCACAATTTGGGCACTCTTAATGAAGGAATGAAATATGAAATCAAGG
The DNA here is from genome assembly GCA_947645195.1 of Patellifolia procumbens. Lineage (NCBI taxonomy): Eukaryota > Viridiplantae > Streptophyta > Magnoliopsida > Caryophyllales > Amaranthaceae > Patellifolia > Patellifolia procumbens. The sequence goes on along the minus strand of CANSGD010001540.1, from coordinate 82,914 downwards.
GGTTGCCTCAAATCAATTTTTAGGCTTGGAGGACCATGAAAATAGGGACTACCTTGCCAAGGGGATTTATTTGCTTGTTTTTGTTCATCATGTTTATGGATATGCTTGGTTGAATGCCTTAGCCATGAAAATAGGTCTTTGGTAGGAGATTAAGCCAATCTAACTAGCTCGAAAGAGTGGCTAGAGTATCGTTGGATGAACTATTCCCCTCAATTGATCCTCATTGTTGATCCCTCGTTTTGATTGCTTGAAAAATGAATGAGTCATTTGGTGGATACCCTTTCCCAAGACCCTTTTAATATCGTTTGTTTTTCTTGTTTTCACCCATAAATCTTACTCCTATAGAAGAGACTCGACCTAGTATATCATAAGTCATTACTTTTCGGTACTCTCCTTGGTCCTTGTGGGATAGACTCTTAGTTTCCCTTTCTACATAGTTAGAGACACCGAGTTAGGTTTTTAATTTTGGTAGACCGATTCATTTGGTGGCCTACCAAATTTCTTTCTCTTTTGTTATCTTTATTATAAAAAATTAAAAAAATGACAATCTTTTCCCTACCCCAATATGAACATGAAGTATTTTGGAGGTATTATTGGAGGCTTGGTGATTCTCTTGGTTATGAGCATAGCTTTGAAAAATGGAAAATATGTGATGTCATGTTTGAGGGTCTAAATGAAGAAACTAGAATGGTGGTAGAGTTTATGTCTATTTGTGAGTTCCATGCTCAATCTTTGGATGAGGCTTGGAGTCTATTTGAGTGGTTGGCTAGAGAAACTTATGAATGGGAATTGTCAACGCATATGAATCAAAAACTTGAAAATCTCTTTAGTTACGAACCCGAGACTTCTATTTCTCCCCCCCCCTCTTGCTCTCACTTGGATGAAGTATATTCTAATGCTAATGTTGTACATGCATCTCATGAATTGTCTTCAAACCCTTGCATGAATTCCTATGATCAATCTTATGCTCCCAATGATGAATCTCATATGCTTGATTGTGAATTCCTTCCCCAATTTTATTCTCAAATTGATCCCCCACCTATTGATGATCCTCTTTGCAATTGGAAATTGGTTTTGATATTGCTTAGAGAAAGATTGGGTTGCAATAATGACATTCTTGAATTTAACTATGTTGATTCAATGGATGTTAAAGATGATAATCAATTGGGAAAGAGTATCATAGAGCTTGAGGATGATTTTGAAGTTTTGATGAATAATGGAGAAGTTCTTGAGGAGAAGTCATTGATGGAAGAAGTCTTCCCTCTTAAGTCTTGCGATGTGAGTGAAGTGGTTAGTGAAAGCCTTGTTTCTATACCTTTTCCTCATGTTCCATTTTCAAGAAGGATTGACCTTATTCCCTCTATTCCCATTTTATTTCCATTCTCATCTCTCAAAATTCCAACTCTGGAGAGTCATTGAGATAGGTGACTTTGAAGTCACTGAAATGAATGAAGAAGGCGAGCTAGTTACAAAACCGCTCTCAAAGTATGACAAGGAAGATTTTGAGAAAATGGAGATGAACAACATGGCCAAGAAGATTCTGCATTGTGGTCTTGGTCCTCATGAACACAATAGAGTCATGGGATGCAAGAGTGCAAAGCAGATGTGGGAACTCCTTCAAGTTACACATGAAGGAATAAGCGAGGTTAAGAGATCAAAGATAGACATGCTCATGCATAGATATGAGTTATTTCAAATGAAACCTAAAGAGCCAGTTCATGATATGCTTAGAACTTGACTCTCTAGGAAAATCTATTTCTCCAGAGGAACAAGTACGCAAAGTATTAAGAAGTCTTCCACAAGACGAGAAGTGGATGGCTAAGGTGACAGCTCTACAAGAAACCAAGGATTTCACCAAGTTTAACATAGAACAACTTGCTGGATCCTTGATGACACATGAGTTGCACTTAGGAACTCATGAACCTGACTCCAGCAGATAAAAGTCCTTGGCTCTCAAGACTGAAGAGCAAGATGATTCAGAAACTGATGAAGAGAAAGCTGCCTCGATAGTAAAGAAATTCAAAAGGTTCTTCAACAAGAACTATAAAGGGAAGAGCACAAGGAAAACCTCAAAGCTAAGCTGTCATAAATGCGGAAGTCCAAATCACTTCATAAAGGAATGTCCTTTGTGGGAAAACGAGAAAGGAAAAAGCAGATTCAAGAGCAAAGAACAACAAAAACCTTTCTCTAAAACTGAAATGAGAAAGGCTATGGTAGCAGCCTGGGGTGAATCAGATTTTGATGAGGAAAGGAACAGCCTGAGGATGAAACTGCTCAGCTGTGTCTAATGGCAAAATCAGATAGTGAAGAGGACGTATCACACCAACAGGTAAACTTTAATGTTGTTGAAGAAGAATTATCGAAATTAAATAAGAACCAACTCACTGAATTACTTTTAGAAACCTTTGATAACTACAAGGCAATCTGCATAAGAGAGGAGAATATGGAGAGGGCCTTGAAAGTTACCAAGGAACACACAAATTGGTTTAAGAAATTAAATTCAGATATTGAGGAACAGTTCTTTGAAATTTTTGATAAATACCGAGGATTTCAAGAAGCCTATGAAAAACTGAAAAATGACAACTACTTCTTGAATATTGCATTGGCAGAATTGAAACTAGTTGTTCCTTAAGGAACCAGTTCCTCTGACAGTACCAGTAAAGAAATTGAAATTTTGAAAATTGAGCACGAATTAGTGCTGAATGAAAATATGGTACTGAAGAGGAAATTGGAATCTTCAAGAATCAAGCTTCCTGATCCAGTTAGTTGGATACAAAAATATAAAAATGAAGGAAGAAATGGACTAGGTTTCAATTATAAGAAGAGGAACAAACATAAAAATTATGTTGACCTGCCAAGCAACAGAATCTGTTCCTACTGTGGGAATAGTGGACACTTAGTGTCTGACTGTTCCACCAAAGAGGAATAGATCAAAATAAACACTCGCTTAGTGAAGCAAGAGTGGAGAATTAAGAGGAACGCACACTCAACAGAGGAACCCAAGTCTAACTGGGTTCCTGCCACTGACTAATTACTGTAGGTGCAGACTAAAGTGAGGGGGAACAACCTGTGGTACCTCGATAGCGGTTGTTCTAAGCACATGACAGGAGATAAAACCAAATTTCTCTCACTTTCAGTCTACGAAGGAGGAACTGTGACCTTTGGAGACAACCTAACATGTAACATAGTAGGTATAGGTAAAGTTGGGAAATCTCAGTCACATTCCATAAATAATGTATTTTTAGTCGAGGGTTTGAAACATAACTTACTTAGTATCTCTCAATTTTGTGACAAAGGAAACAATGTGAAATTTACCAATGAATGTTGTGTGGTTAGTGACACCATTACAGGAACCAAGATACTAGAAGGAACAAGAAGGGGAAACACTTATGTTGTTGACCTAAACCTTGTTCCTAGGAACAATCTAACTTGTCTTAGTGTACTAGAAGATGACCAAGACCTTTGGCATAAGAGGTGTGGTCATGCAAGCTTTACACTGCTTCATAAACTAAGTGGTAAAGACTTAGTAGTTGGTTTACCAACTATAAAAGGAACAAGCCATGGAGTTTGTGGAGCTTGTGTAAGAGGGAAACAAGTTAGATCCTCGTTCAAATCCAAGAAAATGGTAAGCACTCAAAGTCAACTTGAGCAGATCCACATGGATCTTTGTGGCCCAGTGAGAATCCAAAGCAGATCAGGTAAAAGATATGTATTAGTTATTGTTGATGACTTTTCTAGATTTACTTGAGTAATCTTCCTTCATAGCAAGGATGAAACATTTAAAGAATTTATTTTATTTGCTAAGAAAGTTCAAAGGATATATGGTTTCAAATTGAAACACCTAAGATCTGACCATGGTAAGGAGTTTGAAAACTCCAAGTTTGATGATTTTTGCAGTAATGAAGGATTAGATCACAACTTCTCTGCTCCAAGAACACCACAACAAAATGGTGTAGTTGAAAGAAAGAACCGGACTCTGGAGGATATGGCTAGAACAATGCTTATATCAAGCAATCTTCCAAAGAATTTTTGGGCAGAAGCGGTGAACACTGCATGTTACATCATCAACAGGGTCATGCTAAGACCCATCACTAAGAAAACTCCTTATGAATTGTTCAAAGGAAGAAAACCAAATATCTCTTACTTTAGAGTCTTTGGATGTAGATGTTTTGTACACAACAATGGTAAAAACAATTTAGGCAAATTTGATGCTAGAAGTGATGAAGCTGTCTTTATAGGATATGCTTCATATAGTAAAGCATACAAAGTTTATAATAAGAGAACAATGTGCGTAGAGGAAAGTGTCCATATTATCTTTGATGAAACTGACTCATTGCAGGAACCATGTTATGAAAATGATTTTGAAATTGGGCTAACTCATCCTCAAGAGACTGACAATCTTGAGGAGGAACTGACTCTTGCAGGAACAGTTAAGAAACATATTCCTGAAAATGAACTAACTGTTCATGAGCCTGTTCCTCACAGAGGAACAGGTAAATGAAGGAACAATAAATGCAGGATTACAGGCTGAAGAAACTCACACAGAGAATGAACTGGACCAAACTGAAGAACATCAAGTTGAAGGAACAGGAACAAGAAGATTTGAACCAAAATCTTGGAGGCACCAAAATTCACATCCCCTAGAGCTGATAATTAGTGACATTGAGAAGGGAACTCAAACAAGATCTCAACCTAGAAACTTTTGTGCCTTTCAAGCGTTCCTATCCATGATAGAACCTCGAGACCCCAAAGAAGCAATGCTAGAGTCTGACTGGATAAACGCCATGCAAGAGGAACTGAATGAATTTCAGAGGAACAAGGTATGGCACTTGGAGCCCAAACCCAAGAATCAGAAGGTAATTGGATTAAAATGGGTCTTCAGGAACAAGCTAGATGAACATGGCACAGTGATCAGAAACAAGGCCAGACTCGTAGCAAACGGCTACAACCAACAAGAAGGTATTGACTTTGATGAAACCTTTGCTCCAGTAGCTAGAATAGAAGCAATAAGAATTTTAGTATCATTTGCAGCTTTTATGGTATTTAGGTTGTACCAAATGGACGTTAAATGTGCATTTCTAAATGGATATCTATTGGAAGACGTCTATGTGGAACAACCTCCAGGATTTGAAAATCCTGATCTACCAAACCAGGTCTACAAGCTAGATAAAGCCTTATATGGGCTGAAACAAGCTCCTAGATCTTGGTATGAAAGACTTTCTAAATTCTTACTTGCTCATAATTTTGTTAGAGGCAAAGTTGATAGAACCTTGTTCCTTCAATCAAAAGGAACATACATTTTAGTAGTACAAATTTATGTTGATGATATTATTTTTGGTGCTACTAATGATTCTTTGTGCAAGGGTTTTGCTGACTTAATGAGCAGTGAAATTGAAATGAGCATGATGGGAGAATTGAACTTCCTTCTTTGATTGCAAATCAAGCAAACTGAAAGAGGAACAATGATCCATCAGCAAAAATATGTTAAGGAACTCCTAAAGAAATATGGAATGGAACAAGCTAAAACCAACTATACTCCTATAGGAACAGGAACAAGGTTGGATGAAGATCAAAACGGTAAATCAGTAGATCAGAAATTATACAGAGGTATGATTGGATCTCTTCTTTATTTAACTGCAAGTAGGCCTGATATTTCCTTCAGTGTTGGTCTATGCGCTAGGTTCCAATCAAATCTAAAGGAATCCCACTTGATAGCTGTCAAGAGGATTCTTAGGTATTTGAAAGGAAGTGACGATCTCTGTTTGCTCTATCCTCGTAGTGATACATTTGACCTAGTTAGCTACTCTGATGCTGACTTTGCTGGAGATTTGGTGAATCGAAAAAGTACCTCAGGAACTGCCCAGTTCCTAGGAACAAGCTTAGTTTCTTGGGGATCCAAGAAACAACATACAGTTGCCTTGTCAACTTCTGAAGCTGAATATGTGGCTGCTGCAGCATGTTGTTCCCAAGTCTTATGGATCAAACAACAGGTACGTGATTTTGGTATTAAGTTTAAATGTGTTCCAATCTTATGTGATAATACCAGTGCCATATGCATATCCAAGGACCCAGTTCACCACTCAAGGGTCAAGCACATTCACATCAGACACCACTTTTTGGAAGACTATGTTGAAAAGGGCTTAGTCAAAGTTGAATTTTGCCCTACTGAAAATCAAATTGCTGACATTTTTACCAAACCATTATCTAGGGACAGATTTGAAAAGATTCTCTTGGAACTAGGAATGATCAGAATTGTATAAAATGGCCTATAAAATTTGAACCCTATGTACTAGTCATTTCTAAGAGTGTCCTGCAATCTTCATGAATTAAATTCCATACACCTAAGGTCATGTCTAAGGACTCACATTTGTCTTTAAATATTATCTTTATTGTCCATGCACATATATAGAGTACGTAAATTAAAATTGCTTGTATAGTTTAAAAAGGGTCCGTGTGCACAAGAGCTATTTTTTTCTTTTTCCACATTTTTATTCTCTCTCCTCCTTTCATTATGACTTCTCTGATTCACTGTATCAACCAAATTATTTACTCAAAATCAAATTCAGTTTATCTAATTTAAAGAGGGGAAACAATAAATGAAACACGTTTACCCAAACCGTACCCAGTCAAATCACATCTCTTCACCTTCAACTCAATACGCCTCATCATTAAAATAAAAACCCAACACTTCACTTCACTGACAATTTTTACTGATCCACTTCACCTCTCACTGTTCATCTTCTCTCTCCTTCATCTCTCTTCATTCTTCATTCTCTCTCTCTCCCATGGCACCCAAAAAGGCAACCTCTGAACCTCAAGAAAATTACCCAGCCGAAAAAACACCCTCCATGGACGAGCAAAGTGACCACGAATCTTCTTATCCGAAAGAGGATTCCACACATTCTCAAGAACCCATTTCTGACAATGAAGCGGCTTCTCCCAAGCATGAGGACGATGACGAGGATCAAGAAAGCAGTCAGGGGAAAGATCTCCAGATTCCCACAAAAGGGGTAAGAAATCAAAATCCTCTCAATTTATTGTCCGATTATGTGTTGATCTTGCATGGTGAAGAAAGTAAAATGGAATGAGTTTCTAAATTTGTTAAAGTTTCAAAAATAGATGAAGTTAGTTTGTGTAGATGAGGGACTATATGAGGAAGAGATGAGTTCCTTCTGTGAGAACTTCAATAAAACAGAGGGAGTGTGTGTAAGCTTAGTGAATGGATGTGTGGTCACCTTTACAGAAAAGAAATTGAGTGAATGGTTTGAAGTACCTTCAGATGGGTACCAGGAGTATGTTAAAGGGAAGAAAAAATTAAACATCAATGGCGTCTCAAATGAAAAAATTCTTCAGTTTTTTCAAGGAAACCCTAACTCTATGTCCATTGACCAAAAAGATATCTCTCCCTTCCACAAACTTTTGTTTCAGTTTGTTTGGCGTTTTGTTTTACCCCGATCTTCCAAGAGAACCCAAGCTAATCTAATGGACCTCTCAATAATGTACTGTTTAGCAAAGAATATCAAGATAAACTTTCCCGCTCTTATGCTCTCTCACCTTTCCTATTGCATATCCCATAATACCAAGGTGGGATATGGCAATCTAATCACCACAATTTTAAAGAAAAATAAAGTAAAATTGTCTGACAGCCCTTCTTTCACCCTTGAACCTGAAAATAACTTGACCAAGGAGACGCTGACTAGACTTAGCTTGAGGGTGGTTGGTGGAAAGTTGGAATTTGAGGGAGAGGCTATTGTGACTAAGCCTGAGGCAGGGACAAAAAGAAAATTATTTGAGGAAGCTGGTGGGGGATCTGTTAGGAAGAGCCAGAGACTGGCTGGGGGTAAGTCTCTTAAGGACCAGGATCCGGGTCATGCTGAAACGATCAATCTGGATGAGGATCAGGTTCCTTCAACTGCTGTGGATTTTCCTCTCATATCTACCACTGGACTTCATGGGATACTGAGGGAAATTAGGGAGTCTCTGACACTTATGCACACAAGGATCAATGTCCTGGAGAAGTCAGTTTCTACTCTTGATACACAGCAGCAGGAGACTCTAGCTGCCATCAAGCAGGCAGACACGGGGATCAGGAACAAGGTGGATGCAGTGATTTCAAAGATTGACTCCGTTGTCTCCAACATCTTCAAACGCCCCAAATCATAATTTCCCCCTCTCTTTAAACAATGATTTACTGGATAATTTTTTTTTGGGTTTGTAATATCTGGTTGAACATTTTGTTTTCTCCTTTTTGCGTGTCTTCTTTTGACACAGATCATTCTGAACTCTTCTTTCCTTGCTCTTGTGATATGTTTAATCTGATCCTTTTTGCTTGCACATGCCTTTTCTTTTCATACTTGCTTGTGTTTCAATGGCTAATATTATGAGATGACTGTTTGAGCTACTTTAATTGATGCCTAGACTGTTGACTCTTTAGTGCTGCAGGGACATAACTTAGTTTTGATGATAATAAAAGGGGAAAAAGACTAGTTGGCTATCTAAAAACATTTTCTGGTCTGACTTAGTTCCTAGAGAAGGAAAAGACTAGTTGGCTATCTAAAAACATTTTCTGGTCTGACTTAGTTCCTAGAGCCTTTCTGATTGTCTCTGTTTCTAGTGGATTTAGTTCCTAGTCCAAATTGAGTTTAGACTTAGCCGTAGAATTTTTAGTTTTAGACTTTACTTTAGACTTAGACTTAGGATAGAAAATTTTTTTTGCCAACTTATTTGCCATCATCAAAAAGGGGGAATATTGTTGTACTCGTTATTTTTATGATGACAAATGAATAGTTTTTAACTTAGTTTTTATATAGTTTTATTTAATTATTTATTTTATTTTGCCTAAAATAAACTTATGGAGAATTGCTTTTATAATATCCAAAATTAAGTTGTTCAGGAAAATAGAATATTTAGTTCTTTTGTGTAGAATTAATATTCTAATATTATGGAATATTGGATTCCATAATATTAGTTGAGTTTGTTAATGGTTTACAGGAAAATAGACGTTGAAGAGATTGCGTGGTTGTGTGGCTGAATTGATGGATTGAGGTCCTAGATTCTAGGAGCCATGATCTCAGCTAACCGCACATCAAACGTATATCCTAAACTGCCAAAGACCAAGTCAAGAGCTGATGAGAAGATCGTGGAAGACTCGAAGACTCATTCAAACCGTGCAAACACACGATCATGGAACGTGGCCTTAACACGGTCCACAACGGCTATGGAGGTGGAAGGTAATGCCTAAAAACCTGCGTCCACTACAAAGAAGCTGAAGAAGACCGTTGAAGATTTATCACAGCTATATAAATTAAGAAGAACTCAATTTTAGTTCTTAAGACTTTCTACGATAATTGTGTAAATCTTTTAGAAAGTTATTTCGGTTTTATTCTCTTCAACAATTCATTGTATTTCATTAATCTGAGTTGGGGTGAGTGAAATTTTGTGAGAAAATTTCTACATTCAAGAGAGAAAGAGAAGACTTCGAGTGAAGTCAAGAGAGGAAGTTACGTGTTCAGGGGGAACAAGGTGACTGGGAACTAGTTCCTAGAGGAACAGAGTGAGTTGCTGTTTATAATAGGGTGTAAGTTACTATTATAAATAAAAGGGCAAGATTTATTCCAAGAGAAAATAGGAATAAGATCTTGTTTAAAAGCACTTCTAGTGTTCGTTGTTTTAACTTTTCTTTATTTCATTTTAACTTGTTAATTCTGCAAAAATAGTCCCCAATAGTCTTTAATACAATTCACCCCCCTCTTGTAGTAAACTTAGAAGTTCTATAGGACCAACAATATTGGATGTTTTATTTATTACTAAACCAAGATCAAATAAGATCATAACCTTTTTTGATAAACATAATGAAATCATTGTAAAGAGCAAATACAAAGGTGAACTAATTTAGAAGTAAATAGCGCACAATCAAACCCACTCTCCTATATGCTTAGCCCCTATAGGCCTAGTGTGACTCTCATACTTGGGCTGGGGCAACGGTTTAGTCAACGGATCAACAACATTTTGATCCGTATGAACTTTACTAACAATGACATCCTTTCTCACAACGATTTCTCGAATGAGATGAAACTTCCTAAGTACATGTTTATACCTTTAATGTGTTCTTTATTCCTTAGACTGGGGAATGACATCATTATTATTATCACAGTGCATAGCAATGCTATCTGAAATGCTAGGTACTACTCCTAGCTCAGATATGAATTTCTTCCTCCAAACAACATCCTTTGTTGCATTATCTGCCGCAGCAATGTACTCAGCTTTGGTTGTAGAGTTTGCGAAAATGCTTTGCTTTGAAATTTTCTAGCTCACTGCCCCTCCATTTAGACAAAAGATGAAACAGATTAGGATCGGAAATGATCTTTGTAAGTTATTAAGAACTCGCATCTGTGTAACCCTCAACAATTAACTTATTTTCACCTCCATACACTAAGAAATCATCCTTAGTCCTTTGTAAGTACTTTAGTTTATTCTTAGCTGCACTCCAGTGTGCATCTTTGTTACACATGCAAAAGGCATATGAAACATCTGGGCGAGTACAAATCGTGGAATAAATAATAGACCCAATAGCTGACGCATAAAGAACGTTGCTCATTCGCTTAATCTCATCTGGCCCAGAAGGACACTAAGTCTTGCTAAGTGACATGCTATGTTGCATGGGAAGAAAACATCTCTTAGAATTTTCCATGTTGAACTTAGTGACGATCTTATCGATATAAGTTCATGGGCTAAGTCTAATCATCCTCTTAGACCTAACCCTATAGACCTTGATCCCCAAAATGTACTCAGAGTTTCCATGGTCTTTCATAGAGAAACAACTTTTCAACTATTGCTTGACTAACTCAAGCATAGGAATGTCGTTTTCTATGAGAAGTATATCATCTACATACACCAAGAAGACTATGTTACTGTCACTTTCCTTCTTATAAACACAAGACTCTTTTCCGTTTTTTAGAAAACCAAACTGATTGATTGCCTCATCAAATCGAAGATTCCAACTCTAGGATGCTTGCTTCAATACTTTTAAAGCGTACATACCCTCCTAAGATATTGTGGATCCACAAAACCTTCCGGTTGTATCATATACACATCCTCTTTCAAGCACGCATTCAAGGAAGTAGTTTTGACATGCATCTGCCAAATTTCGTAATAATAAAAGGCAGCGATCGCTGGGAGTATTCGAATAGACATAACCATTGCTTCTGGTGAAAAGGTTTCGTCATAGTCTATACCATGAACTTGCTTGAACCCTTTTGCAACTAACCTTTCTTTGTAAACCTAAATGTCATCATCCTTGTATGTTTTGACCTTGAAAACTCATTTGCAACCAATAGGTGTAACCCCATCGGGCAAATTCATCAAGTCCTATACTTGATTTGCAGACATGGATGTCATTTGGACCTCATGGCTATAAGCCATTTTTCGGAGTCTTCACTAATCAAATCTTGCTTGTAAGTAGTGGGTTCCTCAAATTCTAAAATCATTATCTCAGAACTTTTGGTGAACCAGAAATCAACAAACCTTTTTTTTGGTATTCTTGGTCTACTAGACCTAAGAGGGGCTGCAACATGAGAAATTTTCTTCTCAACAATTTGAGAATTTGCACGAATTAGATTCGGGTGGGACACTAGAAGGTTCGTGTATGAAATGCACGTCAACCAACACTTGGTGGGTTATGGGAGAAGATTCTTCCCAAGAAGGTTCGTGTATGCTAGTGTTTGTGTTTCTGACTTTGACATAGGTTGAACTATGTCCATTTGTTTCTCTTCTCGAACTTCTTCGAGAAATACATTACTCCCACTTGCCCTTTTGGAAATAAATTCTTTTTCCATAAAGATACCACGACGAGAAACAAACACTTTGCCCTCGGTTCTATTGTAGAAGTAATAGCCCCTTGTTTCTTTGGGATAACCTACAAAGAAACACTTATCTGATTTAGGGGCGAGTTTGTCTGAAAAACGTTTTACATAGATCTAACAACCCCAAATACGTAGAAAGGACAAGTTTGGAACTCTTTCACTTCATATCTCATATGGTGTCTTTTCTACTGCCTGTGATGAAGCTCTATGAAGTGTGAAAGAGCAGTTTCGAGTGCATATTCCTAGAAGGATACTGGAAGGTCAGCAAAACGCATCACGGACCAAACAAAATCAAGTAGAGTTCGGTTCCTCCTTTCAGATACACAGGTCAACTGAGGTGTTCTAGGCGGAGTTAGTTATGAATGAATTCCACAACTCTTCAAGTGATTACTGAACTCTTGGCTCAAATATTCACCACCACGATCGGATCGTAGTGCTTTGATTGCCTTACCAAGTTGTTTATAGACTTTATTATGTAATTCTTTGAACTTTTCAAATGATTCCGACTTATGCTTCATTAAACAAACATATCCATATCTACTTAAATTGTTAGTAAAAGTAAGAAGTACCCAAACCATCCCCTAATTTTTGTGCTCATTGGTCCACACAAATCAGTATGTATTAGGCCCAAAAGATCACTGGCTCTTTCACCTTTTCCAGTAAAAGGCGACTTGGTCATTTTGCCCATTAAACATGATTCACACACATCAAATGACTCAAAGTCAAAGGATGTCAGAAGTCCATCTTTATGTACCTTCTGGTTGCATTTCGTGTTTATATGTCCTAAGTAGGATTAGTATCGCTGAGTTGATCTATGTTTTTTGCTGTCTATGTTAAGAACATCTTTGTCTAAAGCTAGGAAATATAGACCATTAGAGCTTTTACCAGTGGAATAAAACATTGAATTCAAATAAACAGAGAAACAACCTTGCTCAATTGTAAATGAAAACCCTTCATTATCCAAAACATGAATAGAAATAATGTTTTTTAGTAATAGCAGGAGCATAGCTCTAATATAAATCCGGAAGGCAACGATAGACTATAAGTCCCAACCGCAGCGGTTGCAACTATTGCACCATTTCCAACCGCAGCTCTACCTCTCCTTTGGCCAATGTTATACTCTTTCTTAGTCCCTGCACATTTGAAACAAGGTAAAAAAACACATCCGATATCAAATACCCAAGAAGTAGATGTTGCTAAATTAATGTCAATGACATAGATACCCTACAAACAAAGTTTTTGCCATGGTTTTTTGTGGCTGACAGAAAACCATAGCAAATTTTGCAACATAATTATATTATATTTCAAAATTTGCGACGGAACACAATTTCGTTGCAAAATTTCTCACAGTTTTCAATTCCATTGCAAAATTTGTTACGGAAAATTATATCTATTGCGAAATTTGCTACGGATTAGCTACGGTTTGTAAAGTCCATAGTAAAATTTGAAACGTAATAATATCCCGTAGCAAAATTTGCAACAGTATATAGACCGTTGCAAATTTTGCTACGGAAAATTATTTCATTTCAAAATTTACTATGGACTTTATATATCGTTGTAAATTTTGCTAAGGAATATAATTGACGGCGCAATATTGAGAAGAAATTTAAAGAACATAAGCCAACTACGAGTATGTGCACCATGTATAGATCAGTTGGGAACTACTCCATTTTCCATAGCCTTATCTCCGTTTCGATTCCTATTAAGAGCATTTACATGGGATTTATGGGGGGGAGTGGGTCAAGTCTCATGGATGGGGGTAGAAACTCAAATTAGCTACAGATAGAAAATCCGTAACAAGAATTTGCAACGAAATATGATTTGCTATGGATAGAAAAAGCCGTAGCAAAATTTTTCTACGGAATATGATTTATTACGGATAAGAAAATCCATAGCAAAATTTTACAATGGAATATATATTCCGTAACAAAAATGTTTGCTACGGAAACAAAACTATAGCAAATTTTTCTACGGATCTACTTCCTCCGTTGCTCAGTTTTCTACGCCCACTTTTGCTACGGGATATTTCTGTAGCTAAAACACACTTTGTAACAGATTTAAATATAGTTTTTTTTTGTAGTGATACCTGAAGAAAATGTCCCTGACTTCTTATCCTTCAGATACTCTGGGCAGTTCCGCTTTCAATGACCTATTTGCTTACAATAGAAGCACTTGGCATTTGCGGCCACCTTTGTAAGGGTCTTCGTCACTCCATTCATATTGAAGTTCAACCTAAACTGATTGAACTCATCATGAAGTGAGTGAAGTATGATGTCAGTAGCCAACTCTTGGCTATAAGAAAAGCCCAACTTCTCCATTTCCTCGAAAGAAACAATAATTTCGAAGACATGAGTATCAATCAGCGCCTTCAACTAACACACAGTCAAGAATAGCCTTGTGAGTCTCATACCTCTCAATCCGAGCTTGTTGCTGAAACATAGTTTTCAGCTGTCGGATAATATTGTAGCTGTAACACCCCGAAATTTCGGGCGTTAATTTAATTAGATTAATACGTCATATTTAATTTTTTTTTCTTATATATTTCTATTATTTAAATATTTCTGTTGATGAATATGTAAATATGTGTATATATGTATATAGTTTCGAAAACTAAATTTATATATATAACTTAATTTTTATTTTTATCGAAAGTATTGAAAGTATATATTGACTATTTGTGTGAATATGATAGTTGTTGTGTATTTATTTTTCAGTTTATAATTATGAAAAGTTAGTATTATTATTTATTTCATTTTTGGTAAACCTAATAGCTTATATTTATTTTTGGGCCAAACTTGTAGGAATCGATCTTTACGCTTAAGTGGGCCGACTCACTTGTATTTGGGTACTAGGGTGGCCGGTTTTAGAGAAGAAAAAAAGGGGGGGGGGGGTTTCTTTTTAATCTAAATGAGCATCTTGGTATTTTTGGTAACCAAAATCCCTTCCCCTTTACAAGCCAATCAAACCTTATTTCCCTACTCTATTTTAGCACCTAATATCCTAACCTAATTAATACTAGTCTTATATGCACGCGATGCGTGCGAAAACATATGAATTATTCTTCACTTGTTTGCTCTTCTTGGTTCTGAAATATATTATACAATTACTAAAAAACCACTAATAGGAACTTAATTGTCTTTTCTTACTCATTTGAATCTGACAATAGAAATGAAAAGAAAAACCTCTGAAATTAACAAAGAATTCATATTCACTAATAACCGAGAATTCACAATCCACTAAATCCCAAGTAATCAACAATTTGATACTTATTTCATAATTCAACCAAGAACAATAATCTCCATTCAATTCACAATTTAACCAATCAATGAATTTAATCAATTGACAATTCATACATTAAAAATACTAAACACCCAAATATTTGATCTTTAGATGTGCCATCTTTAGTAGCGCCGTTTCGGAGAAAAAAAACCTGTAAAGATATTCAAACTGTCATAAGAGAAAAAATGGAAGTAGCATAACTACATGATTCCATAACAAAAAAAATGGATAAACAATTTGAGCAAGTTAGTGAAGTGGAAGTCTTTATTATTTTCTAGTGAATATTGTATAAGAGAAAATGATATGTGTAGCATTAAAGGCTGTGTATAAGAATCTAAAAAAGAAAATAGTCGGCATTCAAAAAACATTAATGACACTAATTTAACGTATGATTGTTGCATATAATTTCCAATTTAATGTTATTTCGGGAAATATAATTAATATACATAAGCCTTAGGAATATGGAGTATATAATATAATTACATTACCATAATTTAAATTATTATCCTCTAAATTTTCAAGACTCTTGAAAATAGTTTCAAACCCAAAATATTCTTAAGACATTTCCTGAAAATGAAATTGAATAAATGAACTTAGATGATGAAGTGGAAGTCTTTGAGTGTCTTCCACGTTCACACAACACTTATTTTCATTCATCCCACAAAAAACGAATAAACTATCAAATGAAATGAAAACAGTGAATACAAAATAAGAACTACCTAAATAAAAATAATCTCAATCAACCGTCTAATATAGATGAACTAATGAACACAAATTCTACAAATGATAAAAATAAAGTTAACTTTAAACTATTTAGTATAATGCATGGCATAGGAAAAGAGGAAAGAAAAGTGTAGAGATTAAAAACATTACCTTATTCCTCAGAAGTCACATCTGGCCTCTACCCATTATTCCTCAAGATAAGCAAAAAAATTTTGACGGTTACCATAAGTAATTTCAAGAGTCTACATGCAATTCACCATTTACACAAAATAACAGAATATATTAGCACTCCACTCAAGAGAAAGATTTTTTTTTTCTAAATTAGTAATATAGGAAAATTTAAATTCCCTAGCAATACCACACATTTTGCATTTTATATGTAAAAAGATAGAACTATATATGTTTTATCAACTAAATTTTAGAAAATAAAAATTGAAACTTTAAAGGAACAAAATGTCACACCTGCTCATCAAAATTAGATTAGAGATAATGCTGAATATATTGGCTGATAACATGCTTGATAATGTTTTGATGAATGATGGTCTGCCGTGATATTAGCAATGGGCTTGAAGTTAATTGCATTTGCATTACCAATTTAGTTGATGATCCTCATGTTTGTCCGCCAAGTAAGTATGTTTGTGATAGATTTTTTACAATATTGTTGGGTAAGTAAAGCAAGTAACCTCGCCAATTCTGTCTCTAATTGTAAAAATAGCAAGGATTGACGATTGTTGAACCGACGCTATGTCGATTTCCAAGCCTGGACAGATCAACCATGCTTGGCGTATATACGGGCAATTTGGTTGGAATCGCTCCAGACTCAGTCCCTTTCTCCCTCTTCATAGATCAAAACTTCGGCTGATGTATGGTAATCTGTGAGTTGATTATAATTCATGGAGCACGAATCAACTGACATGTAAAGCAATTTAGTTGAGATGAAATTGACATGCAAAATAAGTGATATACAGATCAAATTCGATCCGTGGCCATTTTTTTCAATATTCAAATATAATTCCATTGAAGAAAAGAATATATAGAAAAATAAATAATCAACATCATCATCTTCAACCACACAGAAATTTTGATTGCAATTAGAGAGAAAATGAAAATTCATACTAACAGTTAGAAAAATGGAAATACCAAAAAAGTGAGATTGAGTCATAGACGAAACCTAGATTGAATTCACTTACACAGATAAAGAGAACCATGAAGTATATATGATCGTCATTAAAGAAATCGGAGAGCTTGTGAAGTGTCATTGCCATTGTCGTTGCCATGTTCTCTCTACGTTAACTCTCTCCTTTGAAAATTTGACTATATTTTCTAAAGAAAACATTAAACAGTTACCATATACTATTTCAAAGGGGGAGTGAATTGCATAATTTTAGGAATGCAGTTAATAAAACGTAATTTCTGAGAATAGAATTACCACAATTTTTTTTGAAATTAAATTATTAATTATTTTGGGAGAAAAAGTCAGTTTTCAACAGAGAGAGAAATTTGGAGAAGATTGTGGGTATTGTATAAATTTTTTTTGGTTGAACGTGTATTGTGTGTAGCATTGTATTTAATTTCTTTTTTGATTTTGCTTTTGTAACAGATAATTTTTAAATTATTAATTATTTTGGAAGAAGTCAGTTTTCAACATAGAGAGAAAAAAGGGGAGTTTATAAGAAATTGTATTTATGGATTTTCTTTCTTTTTGTTTCCTGTCAAGGTGATTTTTTTTCTTTTTGAATTTTCTTAAAAATTATCTTCTTTTTTTAAATTTTTTCCACCCAACGTGATATTTTCAGTAGCAGCTACATTTTTTTTGTTTATTTTCTTTTTTATTTTTGGTGTCCCATCTCTAGCAGTTACAATATTTTTTTCTTTTTTTCTTTTTCTAATTTTGGTGTCCCCCTACTCTTCCCTTATATAATAGAGATATATTGTTGTTCAAAGAAGAGAAATACAGCCAACCCACACGCCTCTTCCCTCTTCTTTTCCCATTTTCGTCCATTTTTATACCCCTAACTTGTTTTCCCTATATCTCATTCGTTTCTTATCGGAATTAGACGTGTGAATAGTCAAAATTCATCTACTCGGAACGCTCTTACTCGTGATATAATTTATTTTTGGATAAGATGATGGACGTGACTGCAGTTGGCATTTCAAACATACGTGTCAATTCGGTTTCATAAATTTTTGGGAGCAATGCTCTTCTCCACTTTGCTATTCTAGCATTATTTTCCACCTAAAATCAAGGTAACTAACAACCTTTCTAGTACTTAGTGTTTAATTAATAATTTAATTATGCTAGAATCATGTTAGGAGTGTTTTTTTTATTGTTAGATCCATACTGGAAATGTTATAATAATTAGAATTCATGTTAGAGTTAGTGTTCCCGTTTTTATTATATATATTTGAGTACTTAAATTTTTTAAGTTTTGATTTAATTATTGTTTGTATTGATTTGAAGCATGTTAGAATTGTTATTTATTATTTATTGTGTTGATTCATATGTTAAAGTCATGTTTTTATTAATATTAATTTAAATATTACTTGAATCTATAGTTATTAGCGAAAAGAGTTTGTTTGGTATTTTTATGAACTATGTTTCATGGCTTGATTATTTTATTATTTGGAGTATGTTGTTAGTAGTCTTTTAATAGTTTATTGGCTATTTTTATTCATTTAATGTTTCTCCATATTAATAAGTTCATGTTTTTACTATAGTATGATGACCATGTTTTTAGGATTGTTCTTTAGTGTTTTTGGGCTATTATTATGAATTAATTAGTGCTGGAATTTTATTTGATTTAGTTGGAATTCTTAATTCATCTTTTAGTATGTTTTAAAGTTATTAGTTTTACATGATTCGAAGGTCTTGTGAATTATTTATTATTTCCTTGAAGTATTAAATTCGAGCATGCTTAATTAAGTTTGGTAAATTTTATATTTAATTTTGTGGAATTATTTTAGCATTGTTTTGAATTGGAATTAATTTGAGTACGTAATGTACGTAACGGAGAAAAGGGAGCAGTAGGCTGCTCGATGAGAACTTTGATGCGATTAAGACCTCTTCCTTATTGTTATATCTTTGCAGATGTGGAAGTTTAGGAAAATTACTTTTTGGACAGGAGTTGTGAGACAGGCCTTGTGAAAAAGGATATGGTCTTAGTGATTGTCGATGAGCACTTTGATGCGATTAAGACCTCTTCCTTAGTGGGTTATAAGTAGCTTTTATTCGATCTTATGGATTATTTCTCTACGGAATTTTAGTTTATTTTAAATAAGGGTCTGGATGTTTTGAGTTTGTAGTACTATTTTTGGGTTGAGGGTATGAGACCTCGTCTCCTTATTTATTGTGAGGATTTTTAACCTTTGGGATTGTTTATTTATGATATAGTTTATTTACTCCTTAGAGTAGCATTGCCGTCTTAGTGGTATTTTCCGCTGCCACTGGTTTCATTAATTATTAGTTTTACTTATTTTATTCTATTTTAGCTTTATTTTATGGTTGTTAAAAGACGGGGTGTTACAGTAGGCATCCAAGCTAGCAAACCTCTTTTAAAGGCTTGGTTCCATAGCCACGAGCATAAGTCAAGTAACAATTATCGACCTTTCCTCAATGGCCTTAAGGGCCTACTTTTCGGCTTGAGTAGAGGTGGAAGTTAAAACTGGGATATTGGGGTTTTAAGAACATCCTCTCGACCTTCAGACATACGAACAATTCTTAGATTCCTTTCCTAATCGAGGAAGTTGTTCCCATTCAATTTATCCTTCTCGAGGATTGAAAGTAAGTTAAACGGTGAATTATGGTTGTCACCAGACATGATATCTACATAGAAGATGAAAAAGTAATAAGTATGTTTATTATTATAGCTTTTAACAAATTTTAAACATTTTAAATTAAAAGCCATGCACTTGATCAACTTCAAAGTGTCCTTATTGAATCAAGTGATTCTAAGATCCTATCAAACATGAATTCTATGTGGACTTTGGCCTCAATTTAAAATTAAGTTTAAAAGGTAAGTAAACTCTTTTAATAATTACAACAATTGTAATTCTTAATTGGTGAGTGATTCTAGCTCCCAGGTAAGGAAGTTACCCATGACGTTGGGGTAAGCCTTCCTAATCCTAGACAGAGCTCATCACCCAAACACAAAACCCATCACTATTGCTTCAAAATCCAAAACCGTTTTGATGATTTTGTTGGGCCAAACCAAACTAAACATGCAAATCTCGAAAATTTACTCTACTTAGCCCAGGATTAGAAGTAACATTCTGCTCTAGCAGAACCTATTGCTAACGATCAATTTCTAGTAGGCGCCCGTTTGGAAAAGCAATAATCCAATGTTTTATTTTTAGGGATCTAAGTGCATTATTATGTTAATTTAATTACTAGTGAACATATAATATAATTGAATCATAAGCATAATAAACTCAAAAAGCATTTAAACAATATTTAAATGCATACATAATATCCAATATATATATATATATATATATATATATATATATATATATATAAAACATGCATTTTAATCAACTATTAAAAATAAATTATCATGTTTTTAGTCGACTATTAAAATAAAATACAACTATCATGATTTAATCAACTATTAAATCATATGAATGGTACCATAAATGCCATCTCATAAAATTTAATCATACATAGAATTATACTCCCTCCTTTCCTAACAATTGTTACACTCTCAAAAACTCAATGACCAAGGAAATGATATAAAAAGCATGACAATGACATGAAAAGTATGTTTAGGATAGAGAATAAAGAATAAAATAATAAAAAAGCATGACAAAATGATAAAAGTGTAGGACTCACTAATATTTTAGTTGAATAAAAAACTAGTGGACCATATATCCCAAAATAAAAAAAAGTAGAAGTGTAACAGTTTTAATGAAACATACTAAAAAGGAAAGTGTAACAATTTTTGAGAAAGAGATGGAGTATGATGTTAAAAACAATAATTTAAGTACCAATTAATTTCCAATAAAATCATAAATTAAACATGCAATTTAAGCAAGTATTTAATAGTAATATGTTATAATCAAGTATTAAACATAAAAATTAAACAACACATTAAACAACATAAAACCTTAATCATAAAATTCTAATTATGAATTTACAATGGAATCTTTTAACAAAAGACCATAAGCGTGCAATATGACATAGAAAAGCATAAAATATTTTTAATGCTTTTGGTAAGTCAGAAAAAACAATAGTTACTAACTAATTAGTAACCCGTTCATATTAACTAGTCAATTATCACATATAATTAACTAATTAATTCAAAGGTCATTATTTTAATTCAGTTATGACTTAAATATAAAATTAATCATCATTAATAAATTATTTGCAATAATACTATAATATACTCAAAATATTAAAAGAAAAATATAACAAATGGCTATACAAATTCCATAACAAGAAGAGTAAGTCAACACTTACAATTTCCAATGTTACTTTTGTATTAAAGACCATTTATATTTGGGATTTTTTTTATGATATACCCATGTGGATTTACATTTTCTAAGTTGTACCCCATGATTTTGCAAAAACTCGATTGTACCCTTGGTCTAACATTATTTATTTAGTTGTACCCCAATCCAGCTTGATAAGAATTTAATTTTCGGCGTTTCAGTTCTCAATTTGATGAGATTTTATTTTCAGAATGTGATTTAAGGGGTTTTAAGGGTTTTTGACATGTTTAATTACTGAAAAAGTGTGTCTTTACTTCATTTTTGCATGTTGGGGATTTTAGTTTTGGGTACAACTGACTAAAAAATGTATATCCATGGATATAATAGAGAGATTTCAAAATCATGGGGTGCAACGTAAAACCACAAGGGTATATCATAGAAAAATTTTATATTATCATCTAATGATCCAAAAATAATAATAAATTAAAACTGGTAGCAGTGGTGCTTAGCCACCAGCCACCAGACGCACCATGTGTAGGCCGCAGCCAGCAAAACCTGCAGTCGCCGGTCACGTTGGCTGCAACTGGGCCACCAGTAGTGGCTGCCCAGCAAGCAAGCAACATAGGCATTACAACCCAGTCGTTGATACGCAGTGCAGCCCAACCACTACACCACTGCATTCGTCTTCAGTCCGACGAGCATGCCGCTTGACCAAGACGGGCGAATTTTTATTCTCTTCCACTCAATTACTCACAACCCTTGTGCATATTTTGAGTGAAATTAACAACAATTGTTTTGGGGGGGGATAGGGTTCATATTAATTTTCTTGTACAACAATATTAGAATATAATATGAATTCTTTAATGTAACACACAAACTCTAATTTGTGATTTTATGTTTTTACATAAAAATCTATTATGCATAAACACGAAAATAATTAAATTCAAGAACTAGGAAAATATATGATTCAAATTTAAATAAGAAAAACAACAAACTTATTTTTCCTAACAAGATTCAAATCACATATAAAAGAAAATCAGAATTTTCCAGACACTTTTGGTGGAATTTGAGTATAATATATACATAAAAATCCAATTTTTATGTTTCCAATCAATTAATATTATAACATTAATCATACAAATAATCTCACATATAAATCGCTCCCTCAATGGAATTAAAATAATAAGAAAGACATCAAACAAATGATCATATTAATCTATACAAGAGGCTAATTGATACCACTATAGGAATATAGAAGTACTGAGCAGAATTTCAAGTATTATATACTCCCTCCATTTGTTTTTAATTGTTACGATTTGTTTTTGGGATAACCAAGGAAATTTATGAAATCTATGCAATGATTGTTTGGGGAATATATAAAGTTATTTGGGGAATAGATAAAGTATGAGTGATAAGGTTTTTAAAACAAAAAATGTGGGTAATTGAGTATTTAATGGGAAAAGAAAAGGACAAGTGGGACCCAAAAAGTATGGAAAATTGGAATATAAAGATGTGAAGTTTTCCATAAATAGTACAAGTGAAAGTGTAAGAATTAAATAAAAAGCGCACAAAAAAGGAAAGTATAACAAATAAAAACAAACGGATGTAGTACTTAACATCTAACCTCAGGACCAACATGCATATAAATCTATGAATCAAATATAATATAGAACCACAGCTTTTGATGCGTGATTCCGCAAAAGAATTATACTAACTTCCGATGGAGATCTTTTAAGAACGTCAAGTGTCGTTCCTCTAATATTGGTCCACGAGCAACAACCGGATCACCATGTATGCTAGTACAGAAGAAAGAATAAAATCACTCCTTACTTTTATTTTCACGTAATTATCTACTCCTTCCGTTTCACAAAAAATGTTACATTTTATTTTCACGCATGCCAATGTAAAATATTGATCGTTAATATCTCTACTTGTGTATTTGTAAAACTAATAAAAAGTAGAACATCAAGCTATGCATTGAAAAATTGTCAATTAATACAAAACTTTGGCCTCTTGACTATCCATATTATTCAAATCAGGACAATAGCTAGCGTAAATAGCATCCTGACCATTATCATCTTTTCATTAGCTTCCTTTATTATTGTTCGCATCTCTCCTTTCATCCTCCACATTTTTACCACAGTCACATTGTACTCCATGATCAACACTCTTGTTGACACAACATTTGCACCTATACCATATCTATTTGATATAATCTATTCCTTAAATGTTCTAACTCACGTAACACTCCTTTATTTCGAAACTTTTTTGCTTTAGTTCTCTCCTAAAAAATGTGAAGGTAGTATTAAAAATCTAGCTTGTATAAATCATATATATATATATTAAAAATGTGTAATAATATAATATATGTACTCAATAAAATACCAACCATAATTTTTCTTTTGCACTATTCTTCTGAAGCTTTGATCTAACCTGTAGTAGCATCCCACCCAAAGTCCAGTTTCCCCTCTTTTTAAGTATTTTCAAAGTTGTCATTCTCTTCTCATTGAATCATATTTATTCTTCATACTTTTGATTGGACATTTTCGATTAATTATTTCCTCTAACTTTTTATGAACTAATACTCACTTAACTCCTCCTGTCCGTCTATTATGGTCAAAGGACTCAAGAAAAACTTGACAAAAGGTTATCGTGTCATCATCTATCCATATAAAAATTTCCTCTTTTTCGGAGTCTTCACTCATCAAATCTTGCTTGTAAGTAGTGGGTTCCTCAAATTCCAAAATCATTATCTCAGAACTTTCGGTCAACCAGAAATCAACAAACCTTTTATTTGGCATTCTTGGTCTACTAGACCTACGAGGGGCTGCAACATGAGAAATTTTCTTCTCAATAAGTTGAGAATTTGAACGAATTAGATTCGGGTGGGACACTAGAAGGTTCATGTATGAAATGCATGTCCTCCAACACTTGGTCGGTTATGGGAGAAGATTCTTCCCAAGGAGGAACTACTTCAAGTTCCGCTGCTGGCGTTTGTGTTTCTGACTTTGACATAGGTTGAACTATATCCATTTATTTCTCTTCTCGAACTTCTTCGAGAAATACATTACTCCCACTTGCCTTTTTGGATATAAAGTCTTTTTCCAAAAAGATACCACGACGAGAAACAAACACTTTGCCCTCGGTTCTATTGTAGAAGTAATAGCCCATTGTTTCTTTCGGATAACCTACAAAGAAACACTTATCTGATTTAGGGGCGAGTTTGTCTGAAAAACGTTTTACATAGACCTAACAACCCCAAATACGTAGAAAGGACAAGTTTGAAACTTTTTCACTCCATATCTCATATGGTGTCTTTTCTACTGCCTGTGATGGAGTTCTAAAAATGTGAAAGAGCAGTTTCAAGAGCGTATCCCTAGAAGGATACTGAAAGGTCAGCAAAACTCATCACAGACCGAACCATATCAAGTAGACTTCGGTTCCTCCTTTCAGATTCTCCATTCAACTGAGGTGTTCCAGGGGGAGTTAGTTGTGAATGAATTCAACAACTATTCAAGTGATCACTAAACTCTTGGCTCAAATATTCACCACCACGATCGGATCGTAGTGCTTTAATTTTCTTACCAAGTTGGTTTTAGACTTCATTCTGGAATTCTTTGAACTTTTCAAATGATTCCGACTTATACTTTATTAAATGGAAAATTTGTTTTTAATAAGTTAACCTTTGCCCTTATCTTCTTAAAATAAGTCAAGTTTCAGATTATTCCTGATCGAGTTAAGCTTGTAGGTATATTTTCTTATATGGAGTTTAACCTGTTGGTAACCTATTTAGTAGGTTAGATGTGCTACGTGTTACAATATGATTGGTTGTTTTTCTTATTTGATTTTATTTAAACATTAAAAAAAAGGATAATTAACTGCCAAAAAAAGATATGTTCTTCTCACCCCTTCATCCTTTCATCACGTCATGGTCACATCCACCGCGGTTATCTCCTCCGTCGAATTAGAAATTCCACTTATCGGCTTTATACTCATCTTGGACCAGTCAGGTATGTTCACCCGCCCCAGATATCTGATTCTTCGAACTCAAACTCGGTTGAGGTAGTGTTCATCGGGGTTTGAATCAAATCGCTTGAATTTTGTTATGCTATGAAAGTGGACTGTTCCACTAGATGAGAGATGACTAGATGAGAGATGAATAGATGATAAAGAAAGACCGACTAAAAGTCACAAAATTCCCATTTGCTTTGAGTTCCAAGCTAGAAAGCAAAATCAAAGAAAGAAACTTTACTCAAAAAATTCATCTGGGCGTTGATATTTACTCTATTAAAATCTGTCTTTCTTGCTCATTTCATTCACCATGATTGCTTAGTCCATAATATTCCCCACTCACCTTCTCTCTGTGTGACTGATTTGAACTTTCTCTCTATCTCCTCATGCAAATTTGACATGGGTTTTTTTTTTCTCTTGAGAGCTTCATTGACGCCAGCTATGGAAATTTGACATGAGTATCCATGCCGTAATCACGGGAAGAATACCCAAAAATTCTGGTAAGTGAATAATGAAAGTTGTGTAGTTGGCAGATAGAGACAGAGATGTGGATGGATGGAGGGATGTTAGATTGTGATGTGGCGAGATGGTGGGGGTTGGGGCCTTAGGGGTGGTCCGGTGATTTTGGTCGGTGTGGGGGTGAGGACGGTGGTTTTCTATTTTATCTTTATTTTTTATTTTTTTAGTAGGTTACCAACAAGTTACCTGTAATTTAACTCATTTAAAGTTAAAGCAAGTGTAAAGTTAACTTAATCAGGAATAATCCAAAACTTGACTAATTTTTTTTTTTTTGAGAGAAGTCCCAAGCAAAGGGGACTAAATTACCATATCATCATGAGCAAGAGATAAAATAAGTTCCGGAAATTCGCTAACCCAAAAACGTGGACCCATTTCCAGAGGTTGGAGATGAGCCATCGCGTGAGCTACCTTATTCCCTTCTCTTTTTACAAACAACCACTTAACAAAAGAAAACTTTGGAACTAAAGAAAGAATGTCATCTATAATTAAATGAAAACAGCTAAACCCATGAGATTCCGAGCGCAACGCGTTGATAACACCCAAGCAATCACTTTCAACCTCCAAGCATACAAAGCCTAATTCCAAGGCCCTTAGCATCCCCCATTGAAGGGCAAGGGCTTCAGCCACCCTTACCTCTTGGCTTACATGATCCTGACGCACACCACAACCTAGCACTTCGCCGGCAGCATCTCTAAAAACAACTCCCCACCCATTACCTTCTTCACCAACTTGACCCGCATCAATATTCATCCGAACACAGCCTGGAGAGGGCGGTTTCCAAACATGGGGAAGCGCCAACCCACCTTTGAACTTCATGGCTCTCTCTTCTTCACGCTCATCAGCACCTTTAGCCTCCGCACATAGCTTCATGACAGCAGCACACACGTCCTCGGGCACCACAGTTTCGCCACCCACTACGAAGCTGTTACGAGCTCCCCACACAGCCCAACAAAAAGCCACGACACCCTCCCACTCTTCCACTCCCACCTTTGCGATGCAGCTCTCCCACCAATCCATTAATGAAGGAGCTTGCATTTGAGCAAGCTGACTTATTTTAAAAAGATGGGGCAAAGATTAACTTATTAAAAACAATTTTTCCTTATTAAATAGACATATCCATATCTATTTAAATCTCTAGTAAAAGTAATGAAGTACCCAAACCATCTCCTAGTTTTTGTGCTCATTGGTCCACACAAATCGGTATTTATTAGACCAAAAGATCACTGGCCCTTTCACCTTTTCCAGTAAAAGGCGAATTTGTCATTTTGACCATTAAACATGATTCCCACACATCAAATGACTCAAAGTCAAAGTATGTCAGAAGTCCATCTTTACGTAACTTCTGGATGCATTTCGTGTTTATATGTTCGAAGTAGGAATAGTATCGCTGGCTTGATCTGTGTTTTTTCCTGTCTATGTTAAGAATATCTTTGTCTAAATCTAGGAAATATAGACCATTAAACCTTTTAGCAGTGGAATAAAACTTTGAATTCAAATAAACAAAGAAACAATCTTTCTCAATTGTAAAGAAAACCTTCATTATCCAAAACATGAATAGAAATAACGTTTTTTAGTAATAGTAGGAGCATAATAACAAATATTAAGCTCTAATATTAATCCGGAAGGCAAAGATAGACTATAAGTCCCAACTGCAACGTTTGCAACTCTTGCACCATTTCCAACCGCAGTTCTACCTCTCCTTTAGCCAAGGTTCTACTCTTGCTTAGTCCCTACACATTTGAAACAAGGTAAAAAAACACATCCGGTATCAAATACCCAAGAAGTAGATGTTGCTATATTAATGTCAATGAAATAGATACATTTTTAAAAAAAAGTTTTTGCTATGGGTTTTTGTGGCTGACAGAAAACCGCAGCAAATTTTGCAACAGAATTGTATTCCATTTCAAAATTTGCGACGGAACACAATTCCGTGCAAAATTTGTTACGTTTTTCAATTCCATTGCAAAATTTGGTACGGAAAATTATATTTGTTGTAAAATTTGCTACGGATAACTAAACCGTATCAAATATTTTACTTCGGAATACGATTCCATCGAAAAATTTGCTACGGATTTGCTACGTATTTTTAAGTCCATAGTAAAATTTGAAACGTAATATATTCCGTAACAAAATTTGCAACAGACTATAGGAACCATTGTAAATTTTGCTAGAGAAAATTCTTCCGTTTCAAAATTTACTATGGACTTTATATACCGTTGCAAATTTTGCTACGGAATATAATAGACGGCGCAATATTAAGAAGAAATATAAAGAACATAATCCAACTACAAGTATGTGCATCATGTATAGCTCAGTTGGGAACTACTCCATTTTCCACAACCTTATCTCCGTTTCGATTCCTACTAAGAGCATTTACATGGGTTTTATGGGGGAGTGGGTCAGGTCTGATGGATGGGAGTAGAAGCTCAAATTAGCTACAGATAGAAAATCTATAACAAAAATTTGCAACGAAATATGATTTTCTATGGATAGAAAAAAACCGTAGCAAAACTTTGCTACGGAAATGATTTACTACAGATAAGAAAAACCATAGCAAAAACGTTTGCTACGGAAAGAAAACCGTAGCAAAAATGTTTGCTACCGAAACAAAACCGTAGAAAATTTTGCTACGGATTTACTTCCTCTGTTGTAAAATTCAGTTTGCTACGCCCACTTTTGATACGGGTTATTTCTGTAGATAAAACACACTTTGTAACAGATTTCTGATGTTTAAATACAATTTTATTTGTAGTGATACCTGAAGAAGGAGTCCTTGACTTCTTATCCTTCAGATACTTTAGGCAGTTACGATTTGATCACAATAGAAGCACTTGGCATTTGTGGCAACCTTTGTCTTTTCTTGTGCCTTTGGCTTATTAGTAGTCTTAGTGGCAACTTGCTTGCCCTTGTCTTACTTTTTCTTGCCAGCCCAAACTTTCTTAAAACCCTTTCTCTTTTGAAACATAAGAACTTCCTTCTTAGGTAAAGCGGGGATGCCAGTAGCCATCTCTTTTAAAACCCTTGCACTCGGCATTCATAAGCATTCCCATCTAAATCAGCAAGGGTCTTCGTCACTCCATTCATATTGAAGTTCAACCTAAACTGATTGAACCCATCATGAATTGAGTGAAGTATGATGCCAGTAGCCAACTCTTGGCTATAAGGAAAGCCCAACCTCTCCATTGCCTCGAAATAAGCAATAATTTCGAAGACATAAGTAGCAATCGGCTTGCCTTCAACTAACACACAGTCAAGAATAGCCTTGTGAGTCTCATACCTCTCAATCCGAGCTTGTTGCTAAAACATAGTTTTCAGCTGTCGGATAATATTTGTAGGCATCCGAGCTAGCAAACCTCTTTTGAAGGCTTGGTTCTATAGCCCCGAGCATAAGGCAAGTAACAATTACCGACCTTTCCTCAATGGCCTTATGGGCCTTCTTTTAGGCTTGAGTAGAGGTGGTAGTTAAAACTGGGATATCGGGGTTTCAAGAACATCCTCTCGACCTTCGGAACTAAGAACAATTCTTAGATCCCTTTCCCAATCAAGGAAGTTGTTCCCATTCAATTTATCCTTCTCAAGGATTGAAAGTAAGTTAAACGATGAATTATGGTTGTCACCAGACATGATATCTACATAGAAGATGAAAAAGTAATAAGTTTGTTTATTATTATATCTTTTAACAAATTTAAAACATTTTAAATTAAAAGCCATGCACTTGATCAACTTCAAAGTGTCCCTATTGAATCAAGTGATTCTAAGATCCTATCAAACATGAATTCTAAGTGAACTCTAGCCTCAACTTAAAATCAAGTTTAAAAGGTAAGTAAACTCTTTTACTAATTACAACAATTGTAATTCTTAATTGATGAGTGATTCTAGCTCCCAGGTAAGGAAGTTACCCACATAGTTGGGGTAAGCCTTCCTAATCCTAGACAGAGCTCATCACCAAAACACAAAAACCATCACTATTGCTTCAAAATTCAAGCCATTTTTGATGATTATGTTGGGCCAAACCAAACTAAACATGCAAATTTCGAAAATCTACTCTACTTACCCAGGATTGGAAGTAACAATCTGCTTTGGCAGAACCTATTGCTAACGATCAAGTTTTAGTTGGCGTCTGTTTGGAAAAGCAATAATCCAATATTTATTTATAGGGATCTAAGTGCATTATTATGTTAATTTAATTACTAGTGAACACATAACATAATTAAATCACAAGCATAATAAACTCAGATTGCATTTAAACAATATTTAAATGCAAAATTAAATGCATACATAATATCAAATATATATATAAACATGCATTTTAATCAACTTTTAAAAATAAATTATCATGTTTTTAATCAACTATTAAAACACAATACAACTATCATGATTGAATCAACTATTAAATCATATGAGTGGTACTAGAAATGCCATCTCATAAAATTTAATCATACATTAAATTGTATGATGTAAAAAATAATAATTTAAGTACCAATTAATTTCCAATAAAATCAGAAATTGAACATGCAATTTAAGCATGTCTTTAATAGTAATATGTTATAATCAAGTATTAAACATAAAAATAAACAACACATTAAACAACATACATAAAACCTTAATCATAATATTCTAATTCAATTATGAATTTACAATGGAATCTTTTAACAAAAAACCATTAGCGTGCAATATTACATAAAAAAGTATAAAACGTTTTTAATGCTTTTGGTAAGTCAGGAAATAAATAGTTACTAACTAATTAGTAACCCGTTCAAATTAACTAGTCAATTATCACATATAATTAACTAATTAACTCAAAGGTCATTATTTTAATTCAATTATGACTTAAATATAAAATTAATCATCAGTAATAAATTATTTGCAATAATAGAATAACATACTCAAAATATTAAAAGAAAAATTTAACAAATGGTTATACAAATTCCATAACAACAAGAGTAAGTCAACACTTACAATTTCCAATGTTACTTTTGTATTAAAGACCATTTATATTAGGGATTTTATATGATATACCCCTGTGGTTTTACGTTTTCTAAGTTTTACTCCATGATTTTGAAAACTCTCGATTGTATCCTTGGTCTAACATTATTTAATCAGTTGTACCCAGATCCAGCTTGATGAGAATTTAATTTTCGGCATTCTAGTTCTCAGTTTGATGAGAATTTGTTTTTAGAATGTGTTTTGAGGGTTTCTAAGGGTTTTTAACATGTTTAACTACTGAAAAAGTGTGTCTTTACTTTATTTTTGCATGTTGGGGATTTTTGCTTTGGGTACAACTGACAAAAAATGTATACCCAAGGATATAATAGAGAGTTTTCAAAATCATGGGGTACAACTTAGAAAAGTCAAACCACAAGGGTATATCATAGAAAAACCCTTTATATTGTCATCTAATGATCAAAAAAATTTAAAAATTAAAACTGGCTGCAAGCACCACTGCCAACAGCCACCAGAAGCACCCATTGTTGGCCGCAACCAACAACACCTGGTGTCGCCGGCCACGCTGGCCGAAATCGGGCCACCAGTAGTGGCTGCCCAGCAAGCAAGCAACATAGGCAGTTGAACCCAGCTGTTGATACGTAGTGCAGCCCAGCCACTACACCCCCGCGATCGTCGTTAGTCCGACGGTCATGCCGCCTGACCAAGACGGTCGAATTTTTCTTCCCTCCCACTCAATTACTCACAAACCTTGTGCATCTTTTGAGTGAAAGTAACAACAATTAATTTTGGGGGAATAGAGTTCATATTAATTATTCTGTACAACAAAAATAAAAATATAATATGAATGCTCATATGTAACACACAAACTCTGACATTTTGTGATTTTAGCTTTTACAAAAAAAATCTATTATGCATAAACACGAAAATAATTAAATTCAAGAACTAGGCAAATATATGATTCAATTTAAATGAGAAAAACAACAAACTTATATTTCCTAACAAGATTCAAATCATATATAACAGAAAATCAGAATTTTCCGGACCCTTTTGGTGGAATTTGAGTATAATACATACATAAAAATCCAATTTTTATGTTTCCAATCAATTAATATCATAACATTAATCATGCAAATAAACTCATATATAAATCGCTCCCTCAATTGAATTAAAATAATAAAAAATACATCAAACAAATGATCATATTATTCTATGGCAAGAGGCTAATTGATACCTCTATAAGAATATAGATGTACTTAGCGAAATTTCAAGTATCATATACTCCCTCCGTTTGTTTTTTATTGAAACTGTTTGTTTTGGGGGATAACCAAGCAAATTTATGAACTCTATGCGACGATTGTTTGGGGAATATATAAAGTTATTTGGGGAATAGATAAAGTATGAGTGATAAGATTTTTAAAGCAAAAAAAATGGGTGATTGGGTATTTAATGGGAAAAGAAAAGGACAAGTGAGACCCAAAAGTATGGGAAATTAGAATATAAAGGTGTGAAGTTTACTAGAAATAGTACAGTGAAAGTGTAACAATTAAAAAGAAACGCAAAAAAAAGAAAGTGTAACAAATAAAAACAAACGGATGTAGTACTTAACGTCTAACCTCAGGACTAACATGCATATAAATCAATATGAATCAAATATGATATAAGACCATACCTTTTGTTGCGTGATTCCACAAAAGAGTTATATAACTTCCGATGGAGATCTTTTAAGAATGTCAAGTGTCGTTCCTCTCATATTGGTCCACGAGCAACAACCAGAGCACTACGTATGCTAGTACGTAAGGAAGAAGGGATACAATCAAACCTTTCTTTTCTGGCTTGGGAGAGCCGAAAATGGGAGAAAGAGGCTGTGAATAAAGATTCTCAAAAACCGATTTTAGAAAATGAAAAGATGATCATAAAAGTGTGTCCATCTCCCTATGCAACTACTATCTTATATAGAGTTACATAGTAGGGGGTTTCATTAAGCTCATAATGACATACATTATGAGACTTAATCACGATCCATCTTTTATTCCATAACCTTCCATAATTTCTATCCATAAATATCTTTTAATCCATATGTTACTACTTGTGTAATCTCACAGGATCCAATGTTATTAGTAGTAGGTCTAATCTTATTGTCCAATTAAACCATAATTAGCTTCTAATAAAATGTTACAGTCACCTAATATTATTGAACAAATTATCTCCATAACATGTCCATTTTATACCTAGATTATTACACTTGATCGAGGACAAAATCCTTCACTTCTACCATAACAAATATTAATTTAAAAGATAGTGAGTTCATTCTGCCGAATATAACCTGGACTCTAATTCACTAAATGACCTCCTCCCACCTCACATTGTCTCTTTAATTGAAGGTAATCCCCTACCTTCCACACCCAAGATGACGACCTATGTTGGGGTCTAACCTCTTTCGAAAAAAGTTACAGTAAAATATGTCACCAAGCTAGGACACAATCCACATCTTTTCAACAAGACAAAATGTCGCCTTTTTACTGGATCTGGATGGCTGATGTACCCTCCAAAATCAATATCTTTATATGGAAACTACTACCTAATGGTCTCTCGACAAGACACAACTTGGTTAAAAGAAATATTCCGATCCCGAACAACTGCCCTATCAGTTTAGCTCCAAAAAAAGATATCAATCATCTTTTTCTAAATTGCCCACACATTGCGGCCTTTTGGACAGACTAGACAACAAAAAGCTTCTGCCCTGCTGCACTAATGCTTACGACACCCCTCTCTAATTACCAAAGCACAAATCCTGCCAAAAGTAGTCGTTGCAAAACTTCTCCTGCATTGGAGTATACGGAAAGAACGAAATGCCATCATTTTAAAAATGAGACTTGTCCACCAAACCGCGTTCTACATTGAGCAAAACACATGTTTATGGAATGGCACTTTTTCCACGACATCGCCTCTCACTAAAAAACCTTCCACCCCTATCCAACCCATCATCCAACCACCATCCATGTGTGATGGACCCCACCACCTCAAAATCTCGTCAAATTAAAATTTGACAGCTCCGCGACTCAAGACTCAGTAGCGGCGAGAATTGTGCTCAGAGAATCTCAGGCCAAATCCTACACGCACTATCCTAAAACTTGGCAATAACATCCCCTTTAATAGATGAAGCTACCGCCCGCCGCAATGGCGTATCCAATCAAAAAATATGAAGATCCCTGACCTATTCATTGAAGGAGACAACTTACTAGTGAACAATAGCTTGAAAGGAGATTACAACACTCCTTGGTGTATCCAGACTCTAATTGACGACATGAAGTATATTATTTCCTCTTTCACATCAATGACGATTACGCATATTTTTTGTGAAGCTAATATAGTGGCCGACTATATTTCCAAGAAAGGGCATCATAAAACTCAAAAAACTTAGGAGCTTGATGACTGGACTGATGAAACTTTGTATAAATGTTTTCTTTTAGATAGCTTAGGTTTTACCCTTGAGAGAAGGGTAAATTCTTGGTATTTCTGTACCCTGAAAAAAAAAATTGGGTTTAAGATATCCTAAGATATTAGGGAATAATATGTACAACTAGTGGTCGTTTAGTGTACGTGGGAAGTCAAAATTCCCGGGAAATTGCAATTCATAGAAAATAAATTCCTACATCAAATACATGGGATTTGGTTGAATTGCTTAGTTGACAATGTGGGAATTAAATTCCCATTGGAATTTCTACTTACCTAGGGGGACCTAGCAGGTAAATAACTTCCTCCATTTTGTAGGAACTCACAATTCTTAGGAGTTTTTAATTCGTCCATTTTGCTATTTTATTGTCAACCAAACAAATCACTCAATTTCCAATTCCTAGAAATTTCAATTTCCCATGATATCTCATGTCAACCAAACAACCCCCTAGATTCCAAGATATACCTCCAAGCTAAGTATCCTATAATATCTCCTTATACATCCATGATACCAGAATGCCTAATATATCCTCCAATACTAATCACTATGCTCTTTGAAATCTCTTAGTGCTCTCTTCCCTTCCTCTCCCCGTGGTTGGATTAGTTATGGAGGAGTCTGCTGGGCAGCGGGAAGTTCGCTCAGATTTTACCCACGAAGTCCAGCTTTCTTGTGAAAGTCTTAGCTTGCTCTTTTTCCATGTTTCTTGATCCGACGGGAAACAGCTGCCTAAATGAAAAACCGCCTGGAAGTCCGACTCTAGCTCGAGCATTGAAATGAGAAAGACTTGTAGACTCGGTTACTCGACAACTCAAAGATAACCAATACAAAAGCATGTGAACTATTCAAACACCTCAAAAAAGAAGTAAAATCTTTAAACCTTCTACTTGTAATTGTGAGTTCATCCACTTCATTAAGACTTGGCATGACGAAGTCAGCTTATTAATAATAACATCCATATAAATATATGAGAAATTTCCTAAGGTACCCTTTGGGGTTAGAGTTAATTCCTCGGGTACCCCTTTGATTTTGAACATAACTCGAATGCCATTGATGTCACTATTTGTGACTAAAATGCCCTTACTAATAACTGAAGTTAAGTTTCAGTTTAGTTTTTTTAATTATACTTTAATTTTAATTACAAATAAAAGTACAACTAAAACCCCCCCACCCACCCCACCGTGAAACCCCCTCTCTCTCTACCCACAACCCCACCCACACTATCAACCACCATAGACCCTCAACCCCATCCACATTCTCTGCCACTCCCACCACCACTCTCTGCCACCACAAGCCCACGAATATGGTCGAAAACACCACAACAATGGGGTTCGACTTTCGCCGCTGTAAGCCTAATAATCATGTCAGAACTACCCACACTCTCTGCGTTGTCGTGTGCTTAGATCTAGGTTTCTTATGGTGGTTGTGGTGGTGCATGTATTCCGCTGGTGTTGGTGTATCGGGTGAAGGGGTATTTAGGGTGGTTGATTTCATTGTCCAGTGGGGTTCGATTTAGGATGGTTGGGCTGGGGTTCGATTTCGATTCTGGGTGTTAGAGGTTATTGGTGGCTGTCTGGGTGGGGTTGAAGTTGTGTTGTGGGTTTCGAGGGATTAGGGCGCTGAGGGGGGTTGTTCAAAAAATTGCGATAGTGGTCGCGGCGACGCGGGAAGGAGAGGCGGTGGTGGTGCTGTGGGTTTCGAGGGACGGGGGCGCTGAGGGGTGAGGGTGGGGTTCGAAGGCGGTGGTGGTGTTGTGGGTGGTGGCAGAGTAGGGGAGGGTGAGGGGAGGAGAGAGAGTGGATGGGTTTGAGAGAAGAGAGAGATACGGGTGGGGTGGGGATGGTTTCAAATTGTTTTTTGGAAAAATTGGATCAAACAGCGCAAATTATATGTTTGTTGCACAAACAGCATCAATAAAAAAAGATTGCGCAAAACAACATGAACTTTTTCTAATCGGTGCAGAAAACAACATAAGTATTTATTTGCATGAGATTCCTTATTTCGGTGAGTCTTTAGTAATTTCATTTTTTGATTTCTATTACCCATACAATGTAGACATTCCTTTTGATTTATTTCTTGAACATTTGCCATTTATCCTCTAATTCTAGGGATTGATAGACAAAAATAATTTGGGAGAAATTTTAGAGTTTCAAAGAAGGAATCTGATTTTTAGATCTAGTATTTTATTTAAAGTGGAGGAAAAAAGATGGTAAAATAAAAAAAATACTAAAATACTAAAAATTCACCAGAATTAGGAAATCTCAGACAAAAAAACACTTATGTCGTTTTCTGCACCGATTAGAAAAAGTCGTGTTGTCTTATGCACCTTTTTTGTTGGTGCTAATTTGTGCAAAAAACGTATAGTTTGTGTTGTTTGATCCAATTTTCCTTTTTTAAATTTTTTTCCCGTTTTTTACTTAAAACTACAATATAAAAAGCACTACTTAACTGAAAACTTAACGACAGTTAGTAGTAATGGTATTTTAGCCACAAATAGTGACCCTAGTGGCATCTGAGCTAGGTTGAAAACCATAGGGGTACATGAGGAATTATCTCTAACCCCAGGGGCACTGCAGGAAATTTGTTTCAAAATCAGTCACCTTAAATTCTTAACTATATGTTTTTTTTTACCTAACTCTGAGAAACCCCTAAAACACCATTAGTTTACATCTATTATTCACCAATTTTCAACATTATTTTCAACAAATCTGCTAGGGAATAGAAGAAAGAGAAGTAAATAAACTTGCGGCAAATCAGCAATCGTTCAAATTCAGTACAAAAGAGAAGAAGGTGGTGTCGCCGCTCTTCGTGGCGCTAGCGTTGTTCACCCTTTTCAACCCATGCTTTCTTACTTCTCTATAAGTTATTATAACTTCAATATATTTATATGGATGTTATTACTAATAAGCAGACTTCGTAATGCTAAGTCTTAATGAACGCAAATTAGATCCTACACCCAAAGCAGGATGCGCATCCTGCTCCCGGTATACATTAAGTTTTCTTCAATGTACACAGAAACAAATTTCAGACATCTTAATAAATAAAATACGAAATGAACATTATGAGACCAATTTCTTATCTCTCCTGCATTATTTGACATTTTGATTTGATATGACAAAAAAAATTCGCTCCAAATGTTCCAATTAACTTTGGCATATGTTCTTTTATATAACTTTATTGTTCACTTTGATTAAGAAATATGCCCATTTATTTATTTCAAATGTTCATTGTATAATCATACTCAATTTTTTTTAAAATTGTACCAAGTAATTTTGACATATGTTCTTTTATATACCTATAGTGTTCACTATGGCTATTAAATATGCTCATTTGTTGATTTTAAATGTTCATTGTAAAATCACACTCAATTTCAAAGAAGTTTTTGTTCCAATGAATTTTGACATATGTTCTCTTATATAACCTTATTGTTCATTATGGTTATTTAAGATAGTCATTTATTAATATCAAATGTCATTGTAAAATCACACTCAATTTCAAAAAAGTTTTAGTTCCAAATAACTTTGACATATATTTTTACATAATACTAATGTTCATTTTGGTTATTCAATATGTTCATATATTGATATCAAATATACATTGTAAATGTATATTAGATTTATGTAAAAAAAAACATGTCAAAGTAAAATGGGAAATTGAGTTGATTTTACAATGAACATTTAAAAACAATAAATGAACATATTTAATAACCATATTGAACAAAAAAAGTTATATAAGAGAACAAATGTCAAAGTTAATTGGAACAAAAACTTATTTTGAAATCGAATGTGATTTTACAATGAACATTTGATATAAATAAATGAACATCTTGAATAACTATAATGAACAATAAAGTTATATAAATGAACATATGTCAAGTTATTGTGAACAATTTTTGTAAAAAAAATGAGTTTATTTTATGATGTACATGTGATATTTCTAATTGAACATGTTTAATATCGAAAATGAACATTAGCATAAGGTTAGTGAACATAATTTAAGTTTACTGGCACCAATTAATTTTTTTAATTTCAAAAATCTTACTTGTGTACATTAAAATGATTATGTAACATCCTGCCAAATACTGATTAACAAAAGACTTAAATATAAGACAATAAACGATTCAGTGGTAGCGAAAATACCACCGAGACGGGAATGCCACTCTAAGGAGCAAAATTAAACTAAAAATGAATAACAAGCCTCAAAATAGTAGTCAAACCCAAGCATATATATATAAAGAGAAATGAGGTCTCATACCCTCATCTCAAGCAAAACATTACCAAAATCTGTAATTATCCATAAACCTCAAAACTTAACATATACTCGGAAGATAAAACCAACATCCAAAAGATCATCTCTAAAATGACATTCAAGCTAACAAAAGTAAACGATTTGAGACCAACTAAAAACATAGTCTTAATCTCGGACTCATAGGGCTCGTGCACAATGACTAGCACGACCTCCTTGCTCACACGAGTAAAACGCACAACCTTGATCTATGCCGTAATAACTCTAACTACATCGTCATCTGCAAAGTATATTGGCAAAATTCCACAATCAGTGGGGAGCAACTAGCAGTTCTCCCAGCCCAATTTAGGAAACAAATAGTAAGCTTAAAGAATCTAGAATAAACGCTAAAGACATGGCGTCACAATAGCATCAAAGAGGCATAGTACACATTACAACATACGTCAAGTTTCCACAAGGAAAAACTTTAATAATAAAAAATAATGGCAATGGTCATATGATTGATAAAATCCCAAAGCATAGTTTTCCAAAAATGATACAAAGTTCAAAAAGTTTCATATAAATCAATAAGACATAAATGAGGCAAATACGAGCGCCTGCAAAGAGAATGCAATTGAATGGAATAAAGTCAGGAATACATCCTTAGGACCATGCCGCCCTAGTCTAAGTATGGCCACAGTCTGAAACCCAGCTCATGGATCATACAACCCGTGGTTAATGCTAGAATTTGAAGAACGACTCTAACCAAACACACTCAACAGACCATGCCGCCTGTGAGTAGATACAATGGAGCATGTCGCCCAAGGGCCAACATACTCATATGTGGGGACCATGCCGCACTTCCGGATTGCAAAAACTCAACGGATCATGCTACCTGTGAGTAGAACCATTGGACCATGCCGCCCAAGGTTGGCTTACTCATCTCCTAGGACCATGTCGTCCTTAGGATTAATTTGCACAACTAACATACAAAATTCCTAGGACCATGTCGTCCGTAGGGTTCACAAACAAAATTCCTAGCAACATGACGTGCACAGGATTAATAAGCAAAATTCCTAGGACTATGCCGTCCGTAGGATTAACAAGTCACAAGAGAAGGTATACAAGGAATTCCATAACATCAAAACATGAGTATACACGACAAGGTATACAAGGAAATCGAACATAACGAGCATGAGTATACACAACAAGGTATACACGAAATCCAAACAACCAACATGGGTATATGCATCAAGGTACAAACGCAATCCAAATTCATAAGACAACATTAAGTACATGTTAAGGTATATAACACAAAAGCGTCGTCTGAGTTTGGGTACAAAGTCAATTATGACTAAGTCACAATATTCCTCGTACATAACTCTTGGAGAAGAGATGCTAAGGGCAGTATTATCCTCCCCCGAGCATTTCGACATCGATAACTCAAAGTATAAACCTCAACCCTCATCAAACCAAACGACATCAAAAGATACCCAACAATGTAGGGCACATACCCTTAATATATAACTTCAAATCAATCAAAACATGCTCCAATATGCTTAATATACATAAATAAATTGATTAAAAAACATTTAAACATGCTGTAAATATATTTGGAATTAAACCAAACTTCGAACAAACAAGGGGGAAGAACCTCGTCGCGAGGTGCGACCATGGTTGCGAGTCGTGACCTAGCACTTCGCAGGACGCGAGCCTGCTTGCGGGCCACGAGCAGCGTCTACTGGCAGAGCTCGTGTTCCTTCCAACGCACAAGCATACATATATGTAAATCAATCTGAATGTTCAAGCCAATAAAAAAAACATAAACAATCAAACCAAACCACTTAGGATGAGATTTAAACATAACAACTTCAATATTCTCAATATGCCATAAGATTCATAATTCACCAAATTCCAATTCACTCACTAATAACCAAATCGACAAACAACGTGCAAGGAACATAATAAGATCATATAAACATGTTCAATACATGAAAATGAAACTTAATAACAACCCTAAACATGATACTACAAAGATCTACATACATACAATAACCTAAGTTTCACCTAGCATGATTCTTAGTTCTCTAACGTAATTCTAAACATCCTAAGTTCACAATCTATTCCCTAACATGCTAGAATAATGCTAGTTACTTTGATCTTTGAAAGGAGTGCCAAAAAACATTATATAATAGCCTAGAAAACATGCGGATCATCAAAACCTTCTTCCCCCTTGAAGACTTCTCCTCCATTGAACAAAGTATTTCCCTCTTAAACAATTTTAGGATCCCCTAAAACAGCCAGTGGTGTTTCGACCAAGGTTCCCGGTGATCTAATGCTCGGACTTAAAATTCCCTGGTCAAAGTGAAGGTCTAGATGTTGAAAATAAGTTGTCCAAAGTTGAAAAAGATCCAACGGTTATATCTCCGGCGATCTCCATTTTCGTGAGGGTGTGCAAGGGAAAACGAGAATACTACTTCTCTCTTCCTTTTCTTTTCCTTTTTCCTTGGTGGATGGCGTGTGAATAGGATGGGGATGGGTTGATTTTTGAGTTTCAAACTCATCATAAGGGAAAGTAAAAGGGTGATTAAGGGTGGATTTAATTGGGCACATAATGGCCATGATGATAGTGGTTTATGAGGATAAAGGGGTATGACTTTTGATTATCATAAATGTTTCAAAGGAATACAAAATTGGCCAAGACTTTACATTATCCCCCTAATGCTCCGAATGTTCGGACCCCCATGTGTTAAGCATGGCGTGCGCGCAACTCGCTAGTACGTAATACAATCAAAAAATTAAAAACACTCATAAATAAAACATAAGCTAATATTTTTATAATTAAAAATTATAATTATTAACGGAGTATAAATATACAGCTACTAAATTTACACACTTTATATACTATGCATACACGAGCACTATATTGCCCTTTCAAACAACCGACACGAGCATGAATATTGAAAATATGCCAAATAATAATACTACATTCTATTATAGGATATAAATACATATATAACTATTCCCAAAATAAAAATGTAGGAGTGAATATAAGTTTTATGGAAATATAATAGTAAATCTAATTTAGCATCGAATATATATAATTTAACGCTCAAAATTAAATCACACAACACTTAAATTTAGAAAATAAAATAACTAACTATATTACAAAATTAATACGCATAATAGATTATTCACTGAAATATTTTCCGGTTCAAATACGATCATTTATTTAATAGAATATAGTTTTTACCTACGAAATTATATTTAGATTTATAAATAACAATGTAAACCATATAAATTAATGCGCGAAATTTCTAGTGAAATTACGGGGTGTTACAATCACTCTCCCTTGAAAGAGTTTCGTCCTCGAAACTCAAAAAGAAATAGTAGAACAAAAGAAAATACTCTTGATAAAGAATGTTGTATTCGTTATCTTGATGATGACAAATAAATAGTTTTGAACTTAGTTCTTAATTAGTTTTTATTTATGTAGTTATTTACAAAGTATTATAAATTATTTATTTTATTAGACCTAAAATTAACTTATGGAGAATTGGTTTAATAATAACCAAAATTAAGTTGTTTAGGAAAATAGAATATTTAGTTATATTACTTTGTGAAGAATTAATATTCTAATATTATGGAATATTGGATTCCATACTATTAGTTGAGTTTGTTAATGGTTTACAGGAAATTAAGACTTGAAGAGGTGGCGATTTTGCGAGGCTAAATTGATGGGTTGAGGTCCTAGATTCTAGGGGCCATGATCTCAGCTAACAAACTGCGCATCCAATATAAATCCTAAACTGCCAAAGACCAAGTTAAGAGTTGTTGAGAAGATCATGGAAGACTCGAAGACTCGTTCAAACTGTGTAAACACACGGTTATGGATCATGGGCTAAGCATGATCCATAACGGCTATGATGGTGGAAGATAATGCCTAAAAACTTGCGTCCACTACAAGGAAGTTGAAGAAGACCGTTGAAGATATATCACAGCTATATAAACTGAGAAGCTCTCGATTTTAGCTCTCAAGACTTTCTACATTAACTGTGTAATTCTTTTAGAAATTTATTTCGGTTTTATTCTCTTCAACAATTCATTATTGTATTCCATTAATTTGAGTTGGGATGAGTGAAATTTTGTGAGAAAATTTCTACATTCAAGAGAGAAAGAGAAGACTTCATGTGAAGTCAAGAGAGAAAGTCACGTGTTCAGGGGGAACAGGGAGATAGGGAACCAGTTCCTAGAGGAATAGAGTGAGTTGCTGTTCATAATAGGGTGTAATTAACTATTATAAATAAAAGGACAAGATTTATTCCTAGAGAATATAGAAATAAGATCTTGTTTAAAAGCATTTCTAGTGTTCTTAGTTTTAACTTCTCTTTAATTCTTTTAAACTAATTAATTCCGCAAAAATAGCCCCTAATAGTCTTTACTACAATTCACCCCCCACTCTTTTAGTAAACTTGTAAGTTCTTTAGGACCAACAATTGGTATCAGAGCTAGTTCCTCCTGAAACAGCTAACACTGAGGAGGCTGATCCTAGAAGAACATTAAAACAACTTGAGAAAAGCTAGATGAGGGATACTCTACTCAACGTCCTCCAATGTTCAATGGTAAACACTATCCCTATTGGAAGAATAGGATGTAAATATTCATTAAGGTAGAAAACTATCAAGTCTGGAGAGTTATTGAGATAGGTGACTTTGAAGTCACTGAAAAGAATGAAGAAGGCGAGCTAGTTACAAAACCGTTCTCAAAGTATGACAAAGAAGACTTCGAGAAAATGGAGATGAACAACAAGACCAAGAAGATTATGCATTATGGTCTTGATCCTCATGAACACAATAGAGTCAAGGGATGCAAGAGTGCAAAGCAGATGTGGGAACTCCTTCAAGTTACACATGAAGGAACAAGCGAGGTCAAGAGATCAAAGATAAACATGCTCATGCATGGATATGAGTTATTTCAAATGAAACCTAAAGAGCCAGTTCATGATATGCTTACAAGATTCTCAAATATCATAAATGAACTTGACTCTCTAGGAAAATCTACTTCTCTAGAGGAACAAGTACGCAAAGTATTGAGAAGTCTTCCACAAGACGTGAAGTGGATGGCTAAGGTGACAACTCTACAAGAAACCAAGGATTTCACCAAGTTTAACATCGAACAACTAGTTGGATCCTTGATGACACATGAGTTTAGGAACTCATGAACCTGACTCCAGCAGATCAAAGTCCCCGGCTCTCAAGACTGAAGAACAAGATGATTCAGAAACTGATGAAGAGGAAGCTGCCTTGATAGTTAAGAAATCCAAAAAGTTGTTCAACAAGAACTATAAAGGGAAGAGCACAAGCAAAACCTCATAAGCTGCCATAAATGCGGAAGTCCAGATCACTTCATAAAGAAATGCCCTTTGTGGGAAAATGAGAAAGGAAAAAGTAGATTCAAGAGCAAAGAACAGCAAAAACCTTTCTCTAAAACTGAAATGAGAAAAGCTATGGTAGCAGCCTGGGGTGAATCAGATTCTGATGAGGAAAAGGAACAGCCTGAGGATGAAACTGCTCAGCTGTGTCTAATGGCAAAATCAGATAGTGATGAGGACGTATCCATCAAACAAGTAAACTTTAATGTCGTTGAAGAAGAATTATCAATACTAAATAAGAACCAACTCACTGAATTACTTTTAGAAACCCTTGATAACTACGAGGCAATCTGCATAAGAGAGGAGAATGTGGAGAAGGCCTTGAAAGTTATCAAGGAACACACAAATTGGTTTAAAAAATTAAATTCAGATATTGAGGATCGATTCTTTGATATTTTTGATAAATACCGTGGATTTCAAGAAGCTTATGAAAAACTGAAAAATGATAACTACTTCTTGAATATTGCTTTGGCAAAATTGAGACTAGTTGTTCCTGAAGGAACCAGTTCCTCTGACAGTACCAGTAAATAATTTGAAATTTTAAAAATTGAGCATGAATTAGTGCTAAATGAAAATATGGTACTGAAGAGGAAACTGGAATCTTCAAGAGTCAAGCTTCCTGATCCAGTATGTTGGATACAAAAATATAAAAATGAAGGAAGGAATGGACTAGGTTTCAATTATAAGAAGAGGAACAAACATACAAAATATGTTGACCTGCCAAGCAACAGAATCTGTTCCTACTGTGGGAATAGTGGACACTTCGTGTCTGACTGTTCCACCAAAGAGGAACAGATCGAAATGAACACTCGCTTAGTGAAGCAAGAGTGGA
Source organism: Patellifolia procumbens (assembly GCA_947645195.1). Lineage (NCBI taxonomy): Eukaryota > Viridiplantae > Streptophyta > Magnoliopsida > Caryophyllales > Amaranthaceae > Patellifolia > Patellifolia procumbens. Next base: position 38,209 of record CANSGD010001540.1, on the reverse strand, counting down.
TAATTAAGAGGAACGCACACTCAACAGAGGAACCCAAGTCTAACTGGGTTCCTACCACTGAATAATTACTGTAGGTGCAGACTAAAGTGAGGGGGAACAACCTGTGGTACCTCGATAGCGGTTGTTCCAAGCACATGATAGGAGATTAAACCAAATTTCTCTCACTGTCAGTCTACGAAGGAGGAACTATGACCTTTGGAGACAACCTGACAGGTAACATAGTAGGTATAGGTAAAGTTGGGAAATCTCAGTCACATTCCATTAATAATGTATTTTTAGTAGAGGGTTTGAAACATAATTTGCTTAGCATCTCTCAATTCTGTGACAAAGGAAACAATGTGAAATTTACTAATGAATGTTGTGTGGTTAGTGACACCATTACAAGAACCAAGATACTAGAAGGAACAAGAAAGGGAAACACTTATGTTGTTGACCTAAACCTTGTTCCTAGGAACAATCTAACTTGTCTTAGTGTACTAGAAGATGACCAAAACCTTTGGCATAAAAGGTGTGGTCACGTAAGCTTTACACTGCTTCATAAACTAAGTGGTAAAGACTTGGTAGTTGGTTTGCCAACTATAAAAGGATCAAGCCATCGAGTTTGTGGAGCTTCTGTAAGAGGGAAGCAAGTCAAAGCCTCGTTCAAATCCAAGAAAATGGTAAGCACTCAAAGTCCACTTGAGCTGATCCACATGGATCTTTGTGGCCCGGTGAGAATCCAAAGCAGATCAGGTAAGAGATATGTATTAGTTATTGTTGATGATTTTTCTAGATTTACATGGCTAATCTTCCTTCATAGCAAGGATGAAACGTTTGATGAATTTATAACGTTTGCTAAGAAAGTCAAAGGATAAGTGGTTTTAAATTGAAACACTTAAGATCTGACCATGGTACGGAGTTTGAAAACTCCAAGTTTGATGATTTTTGCAGTAATGAAGGATTAGATCACAACTTCTCTGCTCTAAGGACACCACAACAGAATGGTGCAGTTGAAAGAAAGAACCGGACTCTGGAGGATATGGCTAGAACAATGCTTATATCAAGCAATCTTCCAAAGATTTTTTGGGCTGAAGCCATTGTTGTTAAAATCGCGATTTAAATCGCAAAATCGCACGATTTTAAGATTCTAGTTGAGGCCACATTTTAAATCGCCCTTAAAATCGGACTGTGTTAAAATCGCAACTAAAATCGCACAAAATCGTTAAAATCGCGATTTAAATACGATTTTTAAAAAACCTTTAAAATAACCATTAAAAGCGTGGCCCAGGCCCATTTTTATACGCCTATTCTTCTAAACACTCACTGACACTCATCTCTAAGCTCACAACACTCGCAGACACTCATTCTAACCCTAACGTTCTTTCCCAAACACTCACAAAATCTCCCCTGGTTCGAAAATCTCCATAGTTGCAGCCTTCTAGTTCGAAAATCTCCATAATTGCAGCCTTCTAGTTCGAAAATCTCCATAGTTGCTGCCTTCTGGTTCGAAATCTCCATCAAGATTGATTTCCATAGTTGCTGCTTATCTCCATTCTCCAAACTCCAAAGTCCAAAGGTTAGTGAAAGTGCTCTTCATTTCTTCTCATTTAATATGCTAATATGCTAATTGTTGTTGACTTTATGTGACTTGCTGTTCACTTGGTAATTTGGTAGGCTAATAGTAGTTCAATTTATTTCAAAACAATCATCATCACTTGTTTATTTCACTGCTTTTCATTCGCTAATTACAATTGTTTTTACACATTGATTTAGTTTGTTTCGCTGCTTTTCATTTTTGCTGCTAAATCATTTTTACTTATAGAATCATGTCAAGTTCTGCTTCAAGCTCAAAAAAAGGGGAGAACAGCAGCGGGAAACAGATCAGACCTTAGATGGGAGCACGGTTCTGAGAGTAATGGTGATATAACGAAGGTAAGATGTAAATATTGTAATGTTGTACGTGGTGGTGGGATTTACAGGCTAAAGTATCATCTTGCTGGGACTCGGTCCAATGTTGAGCCTTGTTTGCAAGTTTCTGATAATGTTAAAATTAAGTTTAGGAATCTATTAGAGGGTAATGCAGAGAAGTCCATAATGAAAAAGAGGAAAATTAATGACATTGGAGAGGAGGAGGAAGAGATAGAGTATCATGAGTATAAAAGGGGCAGGGGTAGAATGGATGCTTTTGTGAGTAGAGGTAAGCCTAAGCTAGGAGTGCAAACAACTTTAAATAAGAAATTTAAAAAGGAAGAAAGAGATGAAGTTTGCCAACAAATTGCTCATTTTTTTTACACAAGTGCTATTCCCTTTAATGCCGTCAATAGTCCTGAATTTTCGATCATGATTGAAAAAATTGCTGCCTATGGTAATGGTCTTAAACCTCTTAGTTATCATGAAATAAGGGTTAAATTTCTGAATAAGGAAGTTAATAATGTCATGGTGATGCTTGAAGAGTTCAAAGAAGAACGGAAAAAAATCGGTTGTACTATAATGTCTGATGGTTGGAGTGATAGAAAAAGACGTTCTATTTGTAATTTCTTGGTCAATAGTCCTAAGGGGACAGTCTTTCTATCATCCATAGATACATCTGAAATTTCAAAAACAACGGATAAGGTACTTGAGATGCTTGATGCAGTTGTACAAGAAGTTGGTGAGGAGAATGTAGTTCAAGTTGTGACAGATAATGCCGCTAATTATAAGGCTGCTGGAGAAAAGAACACAATTGTTTTGGACTCCTTGTGCGGCCCATTGTATTGATCTAATGTTAGAAGACTTGGACAAAAAAATTAAGATTCATAATCTAACAATTGCGAAGGCTAGGAGAGTTACATCGTTTATATACTCCCGAACAATGTTGCTCACTTGGATGAGAGAATTCACTAAAGGTAAAGAGCTTATTAGACCCGACGTCACACGATTTGCAACTTCTTATTTGACGTTGAGGTGTTTAAATGAACATAAAGGCTCATTATTAAGCCTTTTTTCATCTAATAAGTGGAAATCAAGCAAGTTTTCTTCGAGTGTTGAAGGTAAAAAAATCCAAAGAATTATTTTGGATACTCGAGGATTTTGGCCATCTATTGTTTCATGTTTAAAGGGGGCCTTGCCACTTGTGAAACTCCTCCTCATGGTGGATTCCGATGAGAATCCTGCAATGGGATTCATATATGAAGCAATGGCACAAGCGAAAGAACAAATAAAAATAAAATTCAACAATGTTGAGAAAAAGTAAGTAACATGCTCCTGCTCCTGATTTTCATTGTGTTAAATTGCTGCTTCATATTGTTATTGTTTGCTGCTTCGTTATGCTACTGGTTGTTGCATGCTTATTTAGGTTGCTGCTACTTTTTATCTTTGTTATGCTACTGGTTGCTGCCTCTTTATTTACTAGTTGCTGGTTGCTGCATGCTGTTTTAGGTTGTTGCTTCTTTAAATCTTCTTTATAGCTGATTTTATTTTTCTATATATAGTTACAAGCCGATTTTGGACATTGATGATGAGCGTTGGGTGGATGAACTACATAGACCTCTACATGCCGTTGCTTACTACTTGAATCCACAATTTCAATATGGCCCTAATTTTCAAGCTAATGCAGACTATGTTACTCCGACACCTTCATTTACCTCAAAAATCGGGTGTCGTGTCGTGTCGTGTCCGACACGACACTTCACTTGGATACTTCATTTTTAACTAAAAACTTGACTTTTTTCTACAAAATAGCCGAGTCGGACACTTGGACACTCGTATCCGAGTAGACACTCAAAACGTGTCTGAGTAACATAGAATGCACACATTAAAATAGGTTTGTATAATTGTTTGCAAAGAATGGTCCCTAATCCAGAGGAAAGATTGTTAATTGATTTACAAATGGATGCTTTTAAAAATGCAAGAGGCCTATTTGGGTTGTCTACTGCTGCGATGACCAGAACCAAGAAAAGTCCAAGTGCGTATCTTTGAATTTGTATTTTAGTTTTACATATGGGCTTATAGTAACTACCTAAGCATGAGTTTATTTGTGTAGCCAATTGGTGGGATTCATATGGGGATGAATGCCCTAAGCTGAAAAGGTTCGCTATTAGGATTTTGAGCTTGACTTGCAGCTCTTCTGGTTGCGAGCGAAACTAGAGTGCTTTTGAGATGGTATATAATATACATAACGTCTATCTTCCGTCGTGTAATTTATTGTTTGAGTTAAATCAAATATTTATTATATTTTATAATATGATTTAGGTCCACACGAAGAAAAGAAACCGATTACATCAAAAAAAGATGAATGATTTATTGTTCGTGATGTACAACCTAAAACTAAAGAGGAGAAAAGAGAGACGAGCAAGCAAGTCCGTAATATATCAACCATTAGTTTTAGATGACATGCCTTCGGATGATGAATGGATAAATGAGGTTGAAGAACCTGTTCTTCCAGATACAACCATATGGTTGAATGCTCTTGATAGAGCATCGAGGAGATTTGCTAGAGCAGTAGACAATGGAGATGGGATTGATCTAGAGTTTCATGACCCTCAATGTAAGTTTGTAGTTTTGTACAACTTTGTTTCTAATTAGCTAAGATGATAAACTTAATCTTTCTCATTTTTTTCCTTCTTTTTTCCTTTTCTAGTTGAAAACTCTGAAGTTCATATGTTAAGTGATGATGAAGATGCTGCACTGAGTGCACCCAATGTTGATTCGAATGAGATTGATTTGGATGCAATGTGTGATGATGGTGATGATATGTTGGGAACTACTACAGGAACTACTGGAATTGATGATGTTCAAGATGGAAGCTTTGTTTATGATGATTAAATGTATATTTAGAGTTTCGATCATTGTAGAATGTGGTGTATTAGTGTAATATGTGATGTTTGTTTTTAGTATATGATGAATGTTGTACTTAACTTGTTTTTTAATATTTATTTAAATATATGAAAGGTCTTTCCTTTAGCAAAATACTAAAACGGTTAGTTTACATCGGCATTTAATAATTTTATCGAACATTTGTAGGTTAACTAAGCAAAAAATTGAAGTTATAGTGTTGTATAATGGCAAAATAGTTGAAATATTAACAGTTTATCATACAACAATTTTTTGGCCAAAAAACTAGAATCTTACGATTTTACGATTCGATTTTAACAGCCCCGTCCGATTTAAGTTAAAATCACGATTTTAACAACCTTGGCTGAAGCTGTGAACACTGCATGTTACATCATCGACAGGGTCATGCTAAGACCCATCACCAAGAAAACTCCTTATGAACTGTTCAAATGAAGAAAACCAAATATCTCTTACTTTAGAGTCTTTGGATGTAGATACTTTGTACACCACAATGGTAAAAACAATTTAGGTAAATTTGATGCTAGAAGTGATGAAGCTGTTTTATAGGATATGCTTTAAATAGTAAAGCATACAGAGTTTATAATAAGAGAACAATGTGCGTAGAGGAAAGTGTCCATATTATCTTTGATGAAACTGACTGATATCACGTATTTATATAGAGTTTTCTCCCTTATTTACAAGCTAATTTGTGCGTCATTGGTGCTCTTGGGAGCTATTTTGTGCTAACTATCGTATATAGTTGTGGTTTTGTGTTTTAGTGTTGAATTACAGATTTTAGGGAGTTTTCTCCTTATTCCCCAGCCATTTGGAAGCAACCACGGCTTTACGAGATGTTACGATGCACGTAGGACGGCTCACGAGCTTTATGGGTAGTTTAGGAGGTCCCAAGACCTCTAAACGTAAAGAATTGAGAGCCAAAGAGTCAAAAAGGAGGTTTCCGTACTCTGATCGGGCAAAAATGGCCCGATCGGACGAAGTATTTATGTTCGGGTACAAAAGTCGCGGACCCGATCGGGCAAGCTGTGCCCGATCAGATCGGGCGAAAAGACATGCACCAGACCCGATCAGGCACCCTCTGCCCGACCCTATCGGGCTGGATGCTCGTAGCCCTCATTTTGTTGCTGCTTACGAGAAGAACATGCTGGCCCAATAATGCACCAGGCCCGATCGGGTGATGTTGCTTGGCCCGATCGGGTGGGCCGTAATTCCTGATTTAGGCCTGCTGTGCTGCTGCGCTGGAAACAAAGAGCAAAGGGGGCTGTTTTGTGTGTGGGCCCGATCGGGTGGTATTTGGCCCGATCGGGTCCTGTGCCATATTTCGCGAATTTCGTCTTTTTAATTCCGTTTTTAGCTAGACTTGAGGGGTATTATAAATACCTTTTCCTCATTATTTTAGAGACATCTTTTATCATCTTTCATTAGCTATTACTGTAGTTTATTTCTCATAGTCATTAGCTTAGTTTAAACACTTTCGATTAGATTAAAGGTGATTGAACCTATTCGATTTCAATAAAAGTTCCTGCTTTCTGTCAATTGGTATTCTTCTTTACTCTAATCTCTTTCATTATTCTTAATTGCTTAGTTTATTTATTCAATTATTTATGATGCAATTATTAGGGTTTCATATTAGTTTTGTTGTTGTTAATTTAATTATGAGTGAGTAGTTCTCTTTCTAGGGTGTTAGATAGGAAAGCCATGTTTATACCATGATTGTGATGTAGATTTCTATCGATTTCTAGGGCTTGATTAGGGTGATTGTGATGTGGTTTGTTCTTATTGAGTAATTAATGTCAGTGTACAAATTCATTGATTGCTTGTGGTTAATAGTTGTTTGCACAGATCCGTCTTACGACTAGAGGCCTAGGACACGTCAGTAGTTCTGATTACGTTAGTGAACATGCGGCGTATGTTGAAGTATGAGCGTTGAGTCTTAACCATAGCTCAACACATGCTCTAATCCCACGACTCTTGACTTAGGATTTGATAGTAGTTGACCCTATTTGATTGGTATAAGCATGGTGGACCGACCTAATACCCTAGGTTTTTAGTCCATAATTAAATCCTCGATTTAATCCGTCTTCTTTAGTTTAATTAATAGTTCAGTTAATTCTTCCCTGATTTCATCTGGAGTAGCTGATTGATTGAATATTAATTTAGAAACTCTGTCTCCCTGTGGATTCGACCCTGCTTCCATTGACTAACATAGTTAGAGGACTGTAGGTTTATTTTTGATTAGGTGATACGACTAAACCCTATCAAATTTTGGCGCCGTTGCGGGGAGACGGCTAGTTCTCTAAGTTTTTATTTGATTATTTGGTCTACTTCTTTGTACCTCATTGGAACTTCATTGTTCCAATTGAGGTATGTTTTGCTGCTTCTTTTTGTTTCTTTTGTATGCCCAGGTCTCAAAGAAATGGTTCCCCTATTCCAGCGGATCCCGATCTTACTAGGACAATCAGGCGGATCCGAAAGAAAAATCAGAAAGAAAAGCAGTCTGTTTAGCTGAACACCTCTGGAACAGACACCTTGAGTTCAGTCATGTCAAAGTCACTGAAGTCATATGGGGTGCCCAACCCAGATGGTTTCTCCACTGGACCTACTATGCCCACCATTGCCGCGGAAAATTTCGAAATTAAGCCTGGACTCATCAGCATGGTCCAGCAAAATCAGTTTGGTGGGCATCGTACCGAAGACCCGGTAAATAATCTGCAGCAGTTTCAACAGCTTTGTCGAACCGTCAAACATGCCGGGGTCACTCCAGATCAGCTAAAAGTCATGTTGTTCCAGTTATCATTGAGAGATAGAGCCCAGAAATGGTTGAACGACGTGAAAGAAACAGAATGGAGTGAGATTTCTGCTGCGTTTCTGAGAGAGTATTATCCGCCTACTAAAACAGCCGAAATCATAAACAAACTAGCCACGTTTTCCCAAGAGCCTGATGAAACATTACGGGAAGCGTGGGCTAGGTTTAGTGATTTACAGAGAGAGTGTCCACACCACAACATGGACAAATGGTTCTTGACGCAGACATTTTACAATGGTCTGCAACCTCAGACGAAGAGTATTGTTGATTCGTCTGCAGGAGGAGTTTTTCTGGATAAGGAAGTGGATGTAGGCTACGAGTTTCTATCAAACCTCGCAGGCAATGATCATTCCACTTCCCGAAGCCTCACGAGGAAGGTACTGGAGGTAGATGCCATTGCATTATTGACTTCGCAGATGGCGAAGCTGAGTCAGCAGATTAACACCTTCAATTCCTCTTCCTCAACAGCACCCCCTTTGAGTATTAATGCTATGTCTGCCGTAGCACCCATTACCTCATCTTACTGCGAGGTATGTGGTGTTCAGGGTCACTTTGGGCGTGACTGTCAGTTCAGTCAACTTCAGATGGAGCAGGCAAACGCCTTTCAACAAAGGCCACAAACCTTTCCCCCTCCACATAACTACCAAAACCAACAAAACTATCAACCTCCACCTCCACAAAACTATCCTAAACCCTCATACCATAAAACCCCACAAAATTTCCAAAGACCACCACCACAAAACTTCCATCACCACAATAATTTCCAAACTCCACAAAATTTTCCCACCCCACCTCCACAAAACAATAACCCACAAGAGCCTAGCAATTCGAAACTGATAAAACTGATGTTGTCTATGCAAAAGGCAAATGAGGAAGCACGGAGGGCCCAAGAGGAAGCACGGAGGGCCCAAGAGAAGCACATCAAACTTCTCGAGGCTCAAGTTGCTCAATTGGCAGAAACTAATGCACAGAGGCAGCAGGGACAATTGCCAGGGCAACCCGTTCAGAGAGAACATGTGAATGACATCACTCTTCGTAGTGGCATAGCTTATGATGCTCCTCCATTGCCCGTTGATGAGGTTACCCCAACTGCAGGGAGGAAGAGGGTGGTAGAGGAAGGAAAAAGGAAGAATTCGACGTCTGAAGTCGATTTATCTGCAGAAGCTGAACAGACAGGGAAGAAAATGGAGAAGTTTTCTGAAACGCCTTTTAAACCAAGGCTACCTTTTCCTCACAGGATGCAACAGTCCAAGGTCGATCAGTAGTTTGGTAAGTTCTTGGCTATGGTCAAGAACCTTGAGGTAACGATTCCATTCACAGATTTAATTACCCAAGTGCCTGTTTATGCAAAATTTCTGAAAGACATGATAACAAAGAAAAGAGACTTTGGTGGGGTAGAACGTTCGCTCTTACTGAAGAGTGTAGTGCTTTTATTCAAAATAAAACCCCACCAAAATTAAAAGATCCTGGTAGTTTTTCTATACCCTGCCATCTTGGACCTATTTTTATTGATAAGGCTTTGTGTGATTTAGGTGCTTCTGTTTCTGTTATGCTATTGTCTGTTTATAAGAAATTGAACATGGGAGCACTTAAATGCACACAAATCACTTTACAGATGGCAGATCGTTCTATAAAATACCCTCTAGGTGTTTTAGAGGATGTTCCTGTTAAGGTCGGGAAATTCTATATTCCTGTTGATTTTGTGGTGTTAGATATGGATGAGGATTCCCAGATTCCTATTATTTTGGGTAGGCTATTTTTGTGTACTGCTGGTGCTGTCATTGATGTCAAGTCTGGGTCTTTAACTCTGAGCTTTGGTGATGATAAAGTGATTTTTAAACTAACTAATGCTGTTAAGGCACCTATGCTTGAACAATCTTGTTGCAGCGATGAGGTTTTGGATGAAGTAGGTGTGAAGAAGGTTCCAACTACACCTAAGGTTGCCCCATCGTCTGGAGGCATTATCAAGAACATTTGGAGAAGAAAGATATTTAATGAAGGTGGCACTCATTGCCAAGCCCCACTTATTTGAGAGAGGGAGGATTAGGGTCGTGCGGGACCTTTATTAACCAGCGCTGTGCGAGAGGCAACTCGTATTCTTTCCCTTTTACCTTTTCTTGTCAATTTTTTTTATTTTTAATTTTATTTTTTTCTTTTTGTGAGCGAGAGTGAGGGTACTAACATTGTTTTTCCTCTTAGCGTAGTCCTTATCACCTTTTGGCATTGAGGACACTGCCAAGTTCAGCTTGGGGGAGGAGTTCTGTTTCTATTCCCTATCTCTTTTACTGCTTTCTAGGATAGTTTTACTGCTTTAGAAAAATTCTGAAAAAAATCAAAAAATTTGGTTCCATGACTGGTTTAGTTGCCTCCCTGTGCCCCTTGTTGTGCTCTATTTGAAAATGTTTTAACTCTGTTTTCTGGATAGCTGGGCATTTGTGATCTTGAGGCTATGATTTGATGTTTGATTGCTATTATTTCGAGCATTTTTGGATTATATTAGACCACTTTGTGCTGCATATCTGAATTGGTTAGACTGTGAGGCCTCTTTGTAGCCTATTGGATTCATACTATTATCCAGTCTATTCTTGTGTGTTAGTTCCTCTTTGGCGGATTGATCTTGACTTTGAATTCGTACTTGTCTGATTTTCGATGACTTGTAGCATCTGCTGTGATAGAGGCGTTCTTTTGTCTTATTCTTGAGCTTCAGAGTGAATTTTTGATATACTTTTATCCTCCTTAGCCCCGCTGAGCCTAATGACTTGTTTCATGTTACTAAAACCCCTATTATGAGCCCAAGGCCTTCACTTGATATTATTCCAAACCTAGCTTGGGGGAGCTTTTGTATGGGTTGAGTTTGAGATTGGTTTCTTGGTTTAGTTTGGTTGTTGAGGAAGTTAAAAGTGTATTTGTTGCGGTTTGAGAGTGAGTTGAAGAAAAGAAAAAGCAAAATTAGAGTTGCGCGAATGAAGTTCAGAAAAATGAAAGAAAAATGAATTTAAATGAAAAAGAATTCGAAGTTCTTTCATTCACGTACGTTCTTAAAGAAATATTCGCTTCATTGCTTGATAATTGGGTTTGTTATGAGTTTGTCATTGATTTATGAGAGTTGAGTTACTTTACGTGGTTTTATGGTGTTGTTGGGAGTTGTGCAGGCCATCTTAGGCCTTGTTTGAATGATTCATGCTCCCCCTTTCTTGGTTTTTCCACCACATTACCCAAAAGTATTCCCTACATCTTACCTAAGCCCCATTACAACCCTCTAAAGTCCTCTTGAGCTCATGTCTGCAGTGTCCGTTTGATTGATTTCGAGTCAGTTTGTCAAAGTTAAAGAGTATTCCCTCTAATTGAGTCGACTTGACTAGGATGAGCGTCATTGAACCTTCTTAAACACATGAGAGTGTGAGTGGAAAGGGTATTTATGGTCGGGTTGGTGAGTGTTCGGGCATATTCTTTGCCTGCCACAAAATAGAGAGGAAGTGACACCCTTGTGAGATCCTTTTCAGGACTTGTACGCCTTGTGGATGCTTGAGTTTGATAAATTGCTTGAATGATTGGTGGTTGGATGGATTTGATTAGCCAAACTTGAATTATGCCTGCTTGAACGTTTTTTAGTCTTGAAAATGTTTTGAGCTTTGATTGATTTTTATCTATGGGGTGAGGCAATCTATTCCATGTTCATGTTCTGTTTGCTTGAGGACAAGCAAAGGTTTAGCTTGGGGGAGTTTGATATCACGTATTTATATAGAGTTTTCTCCCTTATTTACAAGCTAATTTGTGCGTCATTGGAGCTCTTGGGAGGTACTTTGTGCTAACTATCATATACAGTTGTGGTTTTGTGTTTTAGTGTTTAATTGCAGGTTTTAGGGAGTTTTCTGCTTATTCCCGAGCCATTTGGAAGAAACCACTGCTTTACGAGATGCTACGAGGCACGTAGGACGGCTCACGAGCTTTATGGGTAGTTTAGGAGGTCCTAAGACCTCTAAACGTAAAGAATTGAGAGCCAAAGAGTCAAAAAGGAGGTTTCCGTACTCTGATCGGGCAAAAATGGCCCGATCGGACGAAGTATTTATGATCGGGTACAAAAGTCGCGGACCCGATCGGGCAAGCTGTGCCCGATCAGATCGGGCGAAAAGACATGCACCAGACCCGATCAGGCACCCTCTGCCCGACCCGATCGGGCTGGATGCTCGTAGCCCTCATTTTGTTGCTGCTTACGAGAAGAACATGCTGGCCCAATAATGCACCAGGCCCGATCGGGTGATGTTGCTTGGCCCGATCGGGTGGGCCGTAATTCCTGATTTAGGCCTGCTGTGCTGCTGCGCTGGAAACAAAGAGCAAAGGGGGCTGTTTTGTGTGTGGGCCCGATCGGGTGGTATTTGGCCCGATCGGGTCCTGTGCCATATTTCGCGAATTTCGTCTTTTTAATTCCGTTTTTAGCTAGACTTGAGGGGTATTATAAATACCTTTTCCTCATTATTTTAGAGACATCTTTTATCATCTTTCATTAGCTATTACTGTAGTTTATTTCTCATAGTCATTAGCTTAGTTTAAACACTTTAGATTAGATTAAAGGTGATTGAACCTATTCGATTTCAATAAAAGTTCCTGCTTTCTGTCAATTGGTATTCTTCTTTACTCTAATCTCTTTCATTATTCTTAATTGCTTAGTTTATTTATTCAATTATTTATGATGCAATTATTAGGGTTTCATATTAGTTTTGTTGTTGTTAATTTAATTATGAGTGAGTAGTTCTCTTTCTAGGGTGTTAGATAGGAAAGCCATGTTTATACCATGATTGTGATGTAGATTTCTATCGATTTCTAGGGCTTGATTAGGGTGATTGTGATGTGGTTTGTTCTTATTGAGTAATTAATGTCAGTGTACAATTTCATTGATTGCTTGTGGTTAATAGTTGTTTGCACAGATCCGTCTTACGACTAGAGGCCTAGGACACGTCAGTAGTTCTGATTACGTTAGTGAACATGCGGCGTATGTTGAAGTATGAGCGTTGAGTCTTAACCATAGCTCAACACATGCTCTAATCCCCGACTCTTGACTTAGGATTTGATAGTAGCTGACCCTATTTGATTGGTATAAGCATGGTGGACCGACCTAATACCCTAGGTTTTTAGTCCATAGTTAAATCCTCGATTTAATCCGTCTTCTTTAGTTTAATTAATAGTTCAGTTAATTCTTCCCTGATTTCATCTGGAGTAGCTGATTGATTGAATATTAATTTAGAAACTCTGTCTCCTTGTGGATTCGACCCTGCTTCCATTGACTACCATAGTTAGAGGACTATAGGTTTATTTTTGATTAGGTGATACGACTAAACCCTATCACTGACTCACTGCAGGAACCATGTTATGAAAATGATTTTGAAATTGGGTTAACTCATCCTCAAGAGACTGACAATCTTGAGGAGGAACTGACTCCTGCAGGAAAAGTTAAGAGACATATTCCTGAAAATGAAGTAACGGTTCCTGAGCCTGGTCTTCACGAGGAACAGGTAAATGAAGGAACAATAGATGCAGGAATACAGGCAGAAGAAACTCACACAGAGAATGAACAGGAACAAACTGAAGAACCTCAAGTTGAAGGGAATTCAAACAAGATCTCAACTTAGAAACTTTTGTGCCTTTCAAGCGTTCCTATTAATGATAGAGCCTCGAGACCACAATGCAGCAATGCTAGAGTCTGACTGGTTAAATGTCATGCAAGAGGAACTGAATGAATTTCAGAGGAACAAGGTATGGCATTTGAAGCCCAAACCCAAGAGTCAGAAGGTAATTGGGTTAAAGTGGGTCTTCAGGAACAAGCTAGATGAACATGGCACTGTGATCAGAAACAAGGCCAGACTTGAAGCAAAAGTCTACAACCAACAAGAAGGTATTGACTTTGATGAAACCTTTGCTCCAGTAGCTAGAATAGAAGCAATAACAATTTTAATATCATTTGCAGCTTTTATGGGATTTAGGTTGTACCAGATGGACATTAAATGTGCATTTTTAAATGGATATCTATTGGAAGACGTCTATGTGGAACAACCTCCAGGATTTGAAAATCCTAATCTCCCAAACCAGGTCTATAAGCTAGATAAAGCCTTATATAGGCTGAAACAAGCTCCTAGATCTTGGTATGAAAGACTTTCTAAATTCTTACTTCCTCATAAATTTCTTAGAGGCAAAGTTGATAGAACCTTGTTCCTTCAATCAAAGGAACAGACATTTTAGTAGTACAAATTTACGTTGATGATATTATTTTTGGTGATACTAATGATTCTCTGTGCAAGGGTTTTGCTGACTTAATGAGCAGTGAATTTGAAATTAGCATGATGGGAGAGTTGAACTTCTTTCTTGGTTTGCAAATCAAGCAACTGAAAGAGGAACAATGATCCATCAGCAAAAATACGTTAAGGAACTGCTAAAGAAATATGGACTGGAACAAGCTAAAACCTACCACACTCCTATAGGAACAGGAACAAGGTTGGATGAAGATCAAAATGGTAAATCAATAGCTTAGAAATTATACAGAGGTATGATTGGATCTCTTCTTTATTTAACTGCAAGTAGGCCTGATATTTCCTTCAGTGTTGGTCTATGTGCTAGGTTCCAATCCAATCCAAAAGAATCCCACTTGATAGCTGTTAAGAGGATCCTTAGGTATTTGAAAGGAAGTGACGATCTCTGTTTGTTCTACTCTCGTAGCGATACATTTGACCTAGTTAACTACTCTGATGCTGACTATGCTGGAGATTTGGTCAATCGTAAAAGTACCTCAGGAATTGCCCAGTTCCTAGGAACAAGCTTAGTTTCTTGGGGATCCAAGAAACAACATACAATTGCCTTGTCAACTGCTGAAGCTGAATATGTGGCTGCTGCTGCATGGTGTTCCCAAGTCTTATGGATCAAGCAACAGGTACGTGATTTTGGTATTAAGTTTAAATGTGTTCCAATCTTTTGTGATAATACCAGTGCCATATGCATATCCAAAGATCCAGTACACCACTCAAGAGTCAAGCACATTCACATTAGACACCACTTCTTGAAAGACTACGTTGAAAAGGGCTTAGTCAAAGTTGAATTTTTCCCTACAGAAAATTAAATTGCTGACATTTTTACCAAACCATTATCTAGGGACAGATTTGAAAAGATTCTATTGGAACTAGGAATGATCAGAATTGTATAAATTGGCCTATAAAATTTGAACCCTATGTACTAGTCATTTCCAAGAGTGTCCTGCAATCTTCATGAATTAAATTTCATACACCTAGGGTCATGTCTAAGGACTCACATTTGTCTTTAAATATTATCCTTATTGTCCATGCACATATATAGAGTACGTAAATTAAATTCCTTGTATAGTTTAAAAAGGGTCCGTGTACACAAGAGTAATTTTTCTTCTTCCACATTTTTATTCTCTCTCTCCTCCTATCATTATGATTTCTCTGATTCACTGTATCAACCATTTTATTTACTAAAATCAAAATGAGTTTATCTAATTTAAAGAGGAGAAACATAAAATGAAACACATTTACCCAAGCCATACCCAGTCAAATCACACCTCTTCACATTCAATTAAACACGCCTCATCATTACAATATATACCCAACACTTCACTTCACTGACCACTTTTACTGACCCACTCCATATTTTACTATTCATCTTCTCTCTCCTTCATCTCTCTTCATCCTTCATACTCTCTCTCTCTCCCATGGCACCCAAAAAGGCAACCTCTGGACTTCAAGAAAACTACCCAGCCGAAAAACACCCTCCATGGACGAGCAAAGTGACCAAGAATCTTCTAATCCAAAAGACGATTCCACATATACTCAAGAACCCATTTCTGAAACTGAAGCGGCATCTCCCAAGCTTGAGGAAGATGACGAGGATCAAGAAAGCAGTCAGGGGAGAGACCTTCATATTCCCACAAAAGGGGTAAGAAATCAAAATCCACTCAATTTATTGTCGGATTCTGTGTTGATCTTGCATGGTGCAAGAAAGTAAATTGGAATGAGTTTCTGAGTCTGTTAAAGTTTCAAAAATGGATGAAGTTAGTCTGTGTAGATGAGGGATTATATGAGGAAGAGATGAGTTCCTTCTGTGAGAACCTCAATAAAACAGAGGGAGAGTGTGTAAGCTTAGTGAATGGGTGTGTGGTCACATTTACAGAAAAGAAATTGAGTGAATGGTTTGAAGTACCTTCAGATGGGTACCAGGAGTATGTTAAAGGGAAAGGAAAATTAAACATCAATGGCGTCTAATGAAAAAATTCTTCAGTTTTTTCAAGGAAACCCTAACTCTATGTCCATTGACCAAAAAGATCTCTCTCCCTTTCACAAGCTTTACCCCGATCTTCCAAGAGAACCCAAGCTAATCTCATGGACCTCTCTATAATGTACTGTTTAGCAAAGAATATCAAGATAAACTTTCCCGCTCTTATGCTCTCTCACCTTTCCTACTGCATATCCCATAATACCAAGGTGCGATATGGCAATCTGATCACCACAATTCTAAAGAAAAATAAAATCAAACTATCCGACAGCCCTTCTTTCACCCTTGAGCCTGAAAATTATTTGACCAAGGAGACGCTGACTAGACTTAGTTTGAGGGTGGTTGGTGGGAAATTGGAATTTGAGGGAGAGGCTACAGTGACTAAGCCTGAGGCAGGGACAAAGAGAAAATTATTTGAGGAAGCTGTTGGGGGATCTGTCAGGAAGAGCCAGAGACTGGCTGGGGGTAAGTCTCTGAAGGACCAGGATCCGGGTAATGCTGAAATGATCAATCTGGATGAGGATCAGGTTCCTTCAACTGCTGTGGATTTTCCTCTCATATCTACCAATGGACTTCATGGAATTCTGAGGGAAATTAGGGAGTCTCTGACACTCATGCACACAAGGATCAATGTCCTGGAGAAGTCAGTTTCCACCCTTGATACACAGCAGCAGGAGACTTTAGCCGCCATGAAGCAGGCAGACACGGGGATCAGGAACAAGGTGGATGATGTGATCTCCAAGATTGACTCCGTTGTCTCCAACATCTTCAAACGCCCTAAACCATAATTTCCCCCTCTCCTTTAAACAATTGATTTACTGGATAATTGTTTTTTGGATTTGTAATATTTGGTTGAACAAATTTTTTTCCTTTTTCTTTTGCGTGTCTTCTTTTGACACAGATCTTCCTGAACTTTTCTTTCCTTGCTCTTGTGATATGCTCAATCTGATCCTTTTTGCTTGCACATGCTTTTTCTTTTCGTACTTGCTTGTGTTTGGATGGCTAATATTATGAGATGCTTGTTTGAGCTGCTTTAATTGATGCCTAGTCTGTTGACTCTTCAGTACTGCAGGGACATAGCTTAGTTTTGATGATAACAAAAGGGGGAAAAGACTTGTTGGCTGTCTAAAAATATTTTCTGGTCTGACTTAGTTCCTAGAGCCTTTCTGATTGCCTCTGTTCCTAGAGGATCCAGTTCCTAGTCCAAATTGAGTTTCGACTTAAACTTAGACTTTTTAAATTTAGATATAGCTTTAAACTTTACTTTAGCCTTATAGCTTTAAACTTTACTTTAGCCTTAGACTAAGGTTAGAAAAAAAAATTGCCAACTTATTTGCCATCATCAAAAAGGGGGAATATTGTTGTATTCGTTATCTTGATGATGACAAATAAATATTTTTTAACTTAGTTTTAATTAGTTCTTAATTAGTTTTTATTTATGTAGTTATTTACAAAGTATTATTAGTTATTTATTTTATTAGACCTAAAATAAACTTATGGAGAATTGGTTTAATAATAACCAAAATTAAGTTGTTTAGGAAAATAGAATATTTAGTTATATTACTTTGTGAAGAATTAATATTCTAATATTATGGAATATTGGATTCCATACTATTAGTTGAGTTTGTTAATGGTTTACAGGAAATTAAGACTTGAAGAGGTGGCGATTTTGCGAGGCTAAATTGATGGGTTGAGGTCCTAGATTCTAGGGGCCATGATCTCAGCTAACAAACTGCGCATCCAATATAAATCCTAAACTGCCAAAGACCAAGTCAAGAGTTGTTGAGAAGATCATGGAAGACTCGAAGACTCGTTCAAACTGTGTAAACACACGGTTATGGATCATGGGCTAAGCATGATCCATAACGGCTATGAAGGTGGAAGATAATGCCTAAAAACTTGCATCCACTACAAGGAAGTTGAAGAAGACCGTTGAAGATATATCACAGCTATATAAACTGAGAAGCTCTCGATTTTAGCTCTCAAGACTTTCTACATTAACTGTGTAATTCTTTTAGAAAGTTATTTCGGTTTTATTCTCTTCAACATTTCATTATTGTATTCCATTAATTTGAGTTGGGGTGAGTGAAATTTTGTGAGAAAATTTCTACATTCAAGAGAGAAAGAGAAGAAAGAGAAAGAGAAGATTTCGTGTGAATTCAAGAGAGAAAGTCACGTGTTCAGGGGGAACAGGGTGACAGGGAACCAGTTCCTAGAGGAACAGAGTGAGTTTCTTATTATAATAGGGTGTAATTAACTATTATAAATAAAAGGGCAAGATTTATTCCTAGAGAATATAGGAATAAGATCTTGTTTAAAAGCATTTCTAGTGTTCTTAGTTTTAACTTCTCTTTAATTCTTTTAAACTTATTAATTCCGCAAAAATAGCCCCTAATAGTCTTTACTACAATTCAACCCCTCCCCCTTGTAGTAAACTTGTAAGTTCTTTAGGACCAACAAAGAACATTAAGAAAACATAAATCAAATAGATTTTAGTTAAGGGTTAATAAACAACTCTGCGAAATAAGTTTGCTAATCAATGAATATAAATTTTATTTTGAAAGACCAAAGAATTAGAAAGTAAAGTAGTATAGTACCCACCAACATTTATAAAATACGAAAGACGAAAGACACTAATTGCAAAATATTAGAGGTAAAAACTATCGATAATTTGGAAATAAAGTGGGAACACAACAATTAATAAAATTATAAGAGAATTGATGCAACAATCAATCATAAATATTTTAAGAAAGAGGAAAAATGGAGAAACCATCATTCGAAATTCGACAGCCAAATCAATTCAAATAGAGATAACCACACAGGCATAAACTCCACTTAAAGAGATAGAAATACTTTAGTGAGAAGTATTTGAAGGTTTTATAGAAATAACACTTACAAACTTAACCATCGATATATGATATAAGAGCGTCCTCCTAAACATATATGTAATTTAAAGTTCGCAAAAAGGAATTGACAATGTAAAATGAATTTTACTACAAAACTCTACTAGCAAAAATAGGCGATCAAATAATAGTTTATAAACACAACTAAATAATAGTTGACACAAATTTGCATGGCACCACCCATCACAACTTGATATCAACATAAACAGGTTTAAGATTTAAGCTGAGCATATAAATTTCATTTTTAAAGAATCTAAATCAAATGGACATAATCAGATAATTAAATAAGAAGTAACAGAAATACAACAAAACCTTCATGTAAAATTAGAAAGCATTAAGGTTTAGACAAAAAAACAACAACAAAATTTAATCGGAATCCTATTACACAATGAGTTGGAAAATAAAATTTAAAATAAAAGTAAATCAGCATGTAGAATAAAAGTTGTAAACAACTCATTAGGGTGCTTTTATTATTTTTGAAAACCATGAAATCTTATTACCATAATAAGGCTAAATAAGGATTAACATGAAAATAAAATATGAAAGACATAAATATATATATGAACAGAGATGGTCAAAGATGGTAAAAGTAGTTTGTAGAATCTCTTAAAAGAGAATTCCACAACCTTTTCCTTTTCCCTAACCATAGTAAAACGAAATATTTTTCAAAAGAGTGTTTTAAAATATCAACAATAGCAAAATTTGAAAACTCTAATATAAGTATGAAATTTATTAAAACCAAAGGTCTAAAATATAAAATTTCGAACCTAGACTAAAACCAGAAAGTTTTGTAAATAACAAATAATAAGTAGTACTCATATAGAAATAATTTGTAATTGGAAAAGAAATGAAAAAATATATACACAACAACATACTTCCTCCGTTTTTTAATGCTGACACCATTTTTATCTTTCACACTATTCATAAATGTCCACTTAAATTAAAATTGTGACTTATATGTAAGAAAAAATATAGTCATGTGGGATCTTGTTAGATTCGTCTCAATGTATAGATTATTAAAATCTAATTTGCATAATTTTTTATTGTGTATAATTGAAGATATTTAACATCTAAATTGTGCATTGGATTGTCTAAACTGGTTCAATGGTGCGAGTATTAAAAAACGGAGGAAGTATACTAACAAGCAATAAACAAATAAAATTAACACAATGCAACACACTCGATTAAAGAATATAAATTTATTTTTTAATTGTAAAATACGAAACAAGTTAAGCGCGTAATACGACTTAGAATTAGAGGCTCTAAATCACCTCGCTTTCACTGTGCACTATGATAACTTCGTGTACGAAACCCGGCAAATAAGATTAACAAACTTGGTAGACTAGCTTCCACCAGTAATACACGTAACTACACATTCTTATTTGCTTCATAAGCATGAGAGCACACCATAAAATAATTCCCATGACTTTCTTCCTACCCAAGTAACTCTCACTAAGCACTTTACATGAAGCCTAAGGGCCTGTTCTCTTCGGCATAATTCAACTGAACTGAAATGAACTGAACTGAACTGATTGAAGCTGAACTAAACTGAACTGAAATGATTGGAGCTGAACTGAACTGATTGAAGCTGAACTGAACTAATTGGAGCTGAACTGAGCTGAATTGAATTGAATTGAATTGAATTTAATTTAATTTAATTGAATTAAGTAAATATTTAAATAAATATTTAAAAAATAATAATATGAATATTAAAAATTAAAAATTATAATGATAAGTAATAATAATGAATAATAATAATAATAATATCTTGGATATTTTTAAATGATAGTTGTAAATAAATAATATTAATATCATAAATTAATAATAATAATAATAATAATAATAATTAATGATTATAATGATAATTAATAACGATTATTTTATAGTCTTTATATTAATATATTAATACTTGATGATGATTATATAATAACAATAATATCTAAGAAGTAATTAATATTACTATTTTAATAATTAGATTTAATAATATAATAATATTTAGTAATAAAATAATGATTGGGTCGGACTGTGCAAAATTGCATCAAAAACCTGTCAAACCATGTTCCTCCCTAATGATAATGGTAATAATAATGAGTAAAGCTATAATAAACAAAATAATATATAGATATAATAATGATAATACTTAATAATAAGGAAAAATTGTGAATAACCACCTGCACGATACACCTATTTCAAAATAACCACCCCATTTTTGTTTGTGTTTAAATAACCACCTCTCATTTCCTTAACTTTTTCAAATACCCACCTGTTAACGGAATTTTCTAACGCCGTTAAGTGTGATGCCCAAATTCTTACTAAATTATCCTAACTCCCTCCAAAATTTCACTAATTACCTTACTAATCTATAATTTGACTGGTCAAATCATGATTAATATTTTAAAAATCTTTTTTTATTCAATTTTACAATTTTTTAAACTATATATTTTTGATATATGACACGGTAATGGACACAAATTTCGAGATAATATTTAATCGCGTTTTTAATACTCAAGACGACGTTTTTTCGAAAAACGAACACCACCGTATGCCCTTTATGGGCACGAATTTTGAGATTCCCTACGAAACGAGTACCTACAAGCCGGCTTTTCGGGCACGTACTTTGAGACGCCTTTTTCGGACGGAATATCAAGTTTTTTCGAAAAACGGACACCGGCTTGTAGGTACGGCGTTTTTCGAAAAAAACGTGTTCCATCCAAAAAAACTGTCTCGAGTACGTGCCCGAAAACCCGGCTTGTAGGTACTCGTTTCTTAGGGAATCTCAAAATTCGTGCCCATAAAGGGCATACGGTGGTGTCCGTTTTTCGAAAAAAACATCGTCATGAGTATTAAAAACTCGATTAATTATTATCTCGAAATTTATGTCCATTACCGTGTCATATATCAAAAATATATAGTTTTAAAAATTGTATAATTGAATAAACAAATATTTTTAAAATGTGAATCATGATTCGGTGTCCGTTTTTTGAAAAAACTTTGTATTCCGTCCGGAAAAGCATCTCGAAGTACGTGCCCGAAAAGCCGGCTTGTAGGTATTCGTTTCGTAGGGAATCTCAAAATTTGTGCCCATAAAGGGCGTACGGTGGTGTCTGTTTTTTCGAAAAAACGTCGTCTTGAGTATTAAAAACGCGATTAAATATTGTCTCGAAATTTGTGTCCATTACCGTGTCATATATCAAAAATATATAGTTTTGAAAAATTGTAAAATTGAATAAAAAAAGATTTTTAAAATGTTAATCATGATTTGACCAGTCAAATTATAGATTAGAAAGGTAATTAGTGAAATTTTGGAGGGAGTTAAAAAAGTTGAGCCCTAAAACTAACGGTTTTAAGATTTTCCGTTAAGAGGTGGGTATTTCAAAACGTGAACATAAGTAGAGGTGGTTATTTAAATGCAAAACAATTTGGGGTGGTTATTTTGAAATTGGTGTATCTGACAGGTGGTTATTCATAATTTATCCTAATAATAATTAATAAAATAAATAATAAAAGAATGGAGCTGAATTGAACTGAACTAAACTGAACTGAACTGAATTGAACTGAACTGATTGGAGCTGAACTGAACTGAAAATAAGCTGGGGAGAACAAGCCCTAAGACACTAGTAATCCTAGTTACAAGACTACACATTTCTCATGGAATATGTAGCAACTCAATGAGAGTTTTTAGAACGTTTCGCTCTGATACCAACTGTAACATCCCGTCACATACTGATTAACAAAAGACTTAAATATAAGACAAGGAACGATTCAATGGTAGCGGAAATACCACCGAGACGGGAATGCTACTCTAAGGAGCAAAATTAAACTAAAAATGAATAACAAGCCCCAAAATAGTTTTCAAACCCAAGCATATATATATATAAAGAGAAATGAGGTCTCATACCCTCTTGTCAAGCTAAACATTACCAAAATCCGTAATCATCCATAAGCCTCAAAACTTAACATATTCGGAAGATAAAACCATCATCCAAAAGATCATCTCTAAAATGACATTCAAGCTAACAAAAGTAAACGATTTGAGACCAACTAGAAACTTAGTCCTAATCTCAGACTCATAGTGCTCGTCCACAATGACTAGCACGACCTCCTTGCTCACACGGGTAAAACACACAACCCCGATCCATACCGTAATAACTCTAACTGCATCGTCATCTGCAAAGTATATCAACAAAATTCCACAATCAGTGGGGAGCAAATAGCAGTTCTCCAAGCCCAATTTAGGAAACAAATAGTAAGGTTAAATAAGTTAGAATAAACGCTAAAGACATGGCGTAACAATAGCATCAAAGAGGCATTGTACACATTACAACATATGTCAAGTTTCCACAAGGAAAAACTTTAATAATAACGAATAATGGCAATGGTCATATGATTGAGAAAATCCCAAAACATAGTTTTCCGAAAATTATACAAAGTTCAAAAAGTTTCATATAAATCAATAACACCTAAATGAGGAAAATACGAGCGCCTGCAAAGAGAATGCAATCGAATGGAATAAAGTCAAGAATACATCCTTAGGACCATGCTGATGTAGTCTAAGTATGGCCAAACTCTCAAACCCAGCTCACGGATCATGCCACACGTGATTGATGCTAGAATTTGAACGACAACTCTAACCAAACACACTCAACAGACCATGCCGCCTGTGAGTAGACCCAATGGACCATGCCGCCCAAGGGACAACATACTCATATCCGGGGACCATGCCGCCCTTCTGGATTGCAAAAACTCAACGGATCATGCCACCCGTGAGTAGAACCATTGGACCATGCCGCCCAAGGTTGGTTTGCTCATCTCCTAGGACCATGCCGTCCTTAGGATTAATTTGCACAACTAACATACAAAATTCCTAGGACCATGCCGTCCGTAGGTTTCATAAACAAAATTCCTAGGACCATGCCGTCCGTAGGATTAATAAACAAAATTCCTAGGACCATGTCGTCCGTAGGATCAACAAGTCACAAGAGAAGGTATACACGTCAAGGTATACAAGGAATTCCATAACATCAAAACATGAGTATGCTCGACAAGGTATACAAGGAAATCCAACACAACGAGCATGAGTATACACGACAACGTATACAAGAAATCCAAACAACCAACATGGGTATATGCATCAAGGTACACACGCAATCCAATTCATAAGACAACATTAAGTACATGTTAAGGTATATAACACAAAAACGTCGTATGAGTTTGGATACAAAGTCAATTATGACTAAGTCACAATATTCCCCGTACATAACTCTTGGCGAAGAGATGCTAAGGGCAGTAGTATCCTACCCCGAGCATTTAGACGTCGACAACTCAAAGTATAAACCTCAACACTCATCAAACCAAACGACATCAAAAGCTACCTAACAATGTAGGGCACATACCCTTAATATATAACTTCAAATCAATCAAAACATGCTCCAACATGCTTATTATACATAAATAAATCGATTAAACAACATTTAAACATGCTGTAAATATATTTGGAATTAAACCAAACTTCGAACAAACAAGGGGCAGAACCTCGCCGCGAGGTGCGATCATGCTTGCAGTCGCGACCTAGCACTTTGCAGGACGCGAGCAGTGTTTGTTGGGCAGAGCTCGTGTTCCTTCCAATGCACAAGCATACATATACTTCGTGTCATCTGCCATTTTGATAAGAGGTTCTTCGTGTGTCGTCAAGGCACCAACAACCGCTTAACGAACAATATTTATAATCCTAACGAGCAACTACTATGAACGTAGCAATGGCAAGTCAAGGGTCGAACCGCAAGGAAAAAGGGATTGACTAAGGTCTATTAAGTCTAAAACTACCTAGGTGAAGTGTATTAGGGGGTGTGAAGGATTGATTCAACTGTCAACTAATAACTAACTAAAGAATAACAACTAACAACCATGTAAGAGATGTAAATATAATAAGGCAAACACTAGAACTCGGGCTACTCGTATGAATCCGGGCTAGGCAACAAATACCAATGCAATTAAAGTTCACAGGTGAATGTCATGCAAAGTGAAGTTCTCCTCTAAAATACTCGAGTCTTCTCTCGAATGGCCCTCAAGAGTAATCAATTAATAAATCAACTAGATCCTCTCTCGAATAGTCTCTAGTCAATTGATTATTGGATTCAATAAGTGTGGAAACCCCTAATACAAGGATCCTCTTAATTTCTACCCAATCTCTTGGTCTAGATATTAAGTTGATTCAAGGGAATGACAAAGAATTCAATAATCAATTAAGAGGAATTGAAATCTACCCTAGGGTGTCAAAACACCAAGATCAATGCATAATAATCAATAGAAAACTCAATTACATGAACATCATAATTAATCCCTTAATTCATACTTTCTGTAATAGCTCTGTTTTAAGAGCACCTTTATTAATTATTAATTATAATATTAGCTTAATTTCTGAAACCCTTGTGTTTTAAATAAGAACTTATATTTGATTTTATTATTATTATTAAGAAGCTGTCCTATATTTATTGACGTAATTATTTTAAATTATATTTATGGAATTACGTTTAATAATTTAGAGCTTTATATTAATATAATAAATGGGCTTGAATTATTAGTTTTAGTGAGATTTATATTTCAAATAGACAAATTAATTATATTTATATATATGTGCAAAAATAAATATATTAGAGGGTGGTGATTTATTTGATAGGTTAGATTTAAAAAAAAGGGAAATGAAGGTGACGGATGGCGTGGCATATAAGGAGAAGGGAAGGGGGTATGTGTGAGAGAGGGGAGGTGGGGAGAGATGTGACTCATCAATTAAAAGAAAAAAAAGGGGAAGGGGTGTTTCCTGTGGAAAAAAAAGAGAAAGAAGGGAGAGCAGGGGTCGGGGATGAGAGAAACAGAGGAAGAGAAAGAGAGAGAGAGAGAGAGAGAGAGAGAGCAAGAACGGAGGGAGAAGAAAGGCGGCGGTGGCGCCTGTGGCGATTGCTCCACTCCGCGAGCAGCAGCAACCACTAACGGCGGCCAACGAGGAAAGAAAGAGGGAGAAGCGTGCGAGTAGCGGTTCCGGCGCGAAACCCAGGCCATCTCCGGCCACTTTTCCGGCGATTAGAGGAGGAGTAAGATGGGGTAAGATCAAAAATACCTAAACCCTCTATCTATTTAGAGATGATACTCAAAATTGGGATTTTCTTAAGATGGGTGAAGGAATGCGCCTGAGGAGGGTCGTGTGAGTGACTGACGACCACCACCACTGTCCAACCACCACACCACCGCCATCTATGTTTACCTAGAAACCTTAACTGAGGTACTAAACACTTTTATATGTGATTCCTAATTCCCGATTTACTTAGTTGAGTTTATATAATTTTCTCTTGTTTAATTGCTCGGACTATCTGTGAACTATGTGTTATCTGATTGTGAAATTCATATTGTATTCAGAATTCGAAATTGATTGTTAATTCTAGGTCTATGGGAATCGATGGTGAATAAGTTATAGTGTGAGATTGTTGATGCTTAGATACGACATTACTGTTAATCGGAATTTTGGGAATTTTGTAGCATACTGCACCCTTGAAGTTGTCTTGAAGTTAGGAATGGGATAGTATGGTTTAGATTATGTGTGTTGAATGTCAGAAGGGAGTTTAAACAATCACAATAAGAGGAAAGTTATGAGTATGAAGGGACTTTGGGTTGTTAGGTTGTCCTCTTGGTAGAATGAGTTCACCTTCGAAGTCATTAATAAGGACATTAAAAGTTCAAACAAGTTTATAAGGTTTTAGGAAGTAAGTACACAACCAGTGAATAAGATTGTTAAGAACCGTTGATTGCATAAGCAAGTCTAATTAAGATATAAAGGCGGGTAATATGACAACATATCAAAATTTAGAAAGACTAATAATCAATGGGTTGATTAAGAATGATAAATAATTAGAATTACAAAATGTACTAGATTAATTTAGTCATTGATGGTTGGTGATATAATTTGAGTTGTTTATAGGATTGAGTTAATTGGTTCTAATACGAAGAAATGAATTAGTTAGTTTAAGTGGATCACTGAGGAATGTAAAATATGTGTAAGGGTATTAATAAACTAGTGAAGGAACTATATTTAAGAATGGGAAATTAAGTATATGAGATTTCAGTCACTTAAGTATATGTGATATTTATTCAACTTATAATACAATGGTCGCTAAAGTTTGGTTTTAACTTAAGAAGAAAGATGAATAAAGTGTTAGTTAAACTAGTAACCCGAAAGGCGAATTAGTTTCTTTAATACAATGAGAGACCCCTAAATGATATTACTATAATCCAGATTAACTAGAGACTTATAATCAATATTAAAATCTTCTTCACGAGTCTATCAACTGGTTAGGGTTGATTTTGAAAGTAGACTAAGAGTCGAAGAGGTTCTAAATCAGAATTCTAAATAAGAACATATGTATAACGAGGTGGTGTATGTATTGATTAGCAAGTCTAAAATATGAAAGTGAAGTTAACAACGTAACTAGTATATAGCTAAAACTAATTGCTGTTGTTAATAACGAGGAAACGATAAAGCCATAACTATTGTTTATAAAGGTTGTACAAACTCGGATGTAAGATACTAGACTGAATCGCCCTAGATCTTATCAAGCCCATGCTTTAAGATTAGCAAAACCTTCTTAGCGATTAGTCAAGCTACGTAAATGTCCTAGTTGTGATGGGGGAATTAGTTGTTATGTTCAGTTGTTGTTGATTTGGGAGATTCACAAAAGAACCTAATGAAAGGAAGATATGTAGGGCTAGCTTGTATGAGTAACTTTAATATAGAATGAGTTTCGATCTATTCTATTCTATTACTGAGGTATACACTAGTAAGGATGTTATAATGAAAGGAGTTGAGGTTATTAAGGTAAATTGTGGAGGTTGAGTTTACGACTGATTAGTAAATGACTATATTGAGGTCGGTGAAGTAATTTGATTGGAGATGTTATTGAAAAGGAATTAGCCATAGAGGTCTTGTGAGATATCGGTTATGCTGATAATATCTTTATAATTACATGAAATGATTTTCAAATCGATTACTTTATATATCACTTGATTTACGAATATTAAAGTGTGATATTTATGAGAATGTGTTACAAGGTGAAATGTGATATGTGAAATGTGAAATAAGGTGAATGAGTCGCCACATACTATGTTGAATATATATAATATAAATAAGAATGGTGAAATGAGGTTGTGAACATGCACCCGGGTTAGGGCGGGTAGTCCCTAGCTGTTACCCAATCAGGAGGGGCTAAATCCTGACGTTGAAGGACATGTCCAGTTAAGTCTTGCAAGCAGAACATAAAAGGTGGGGTGACGACCCTCAACAGTTTGGAGACAGCCGGTACGTAGTACCTCTCTCCACTCGCGTTCACACCGAGATAAGAAATGGAAATGAATGTTTCTTGTAAGAAACTTAAGTGTTTTGGAAATAAGCCGAGTTTTCAAATAAATATTATATTGCTATTACCTTTTCTTATGAACTACGATTTCAATAAGAGTTGTATATTGTTGTAAGGATTGTTGAGTAAGTGATTTGAAGTACATATGGAGTTTATATGAATGGCATTGAATATATGTGAAGAGTATTTTAAACAAAAGCCACCAAAGCATGTTTTATTTGTTTTACGGGTTTAGTACTCAGCGCGTTGCTGATGTGAGTCAAATGTTTTGTTTTGTCAATTATGTGGCCTGTCACTTGGGTGGGTGGCAGCCCCTAATTAGTTTTCAGGTGGATGCAATGAAGTTGTGGAAGCTTGGAGCATGAATTCTTATTGCAATTATCTTTATATGTATTGAGGCGAGGACGATCAGTTGTGTAACAACGTAGTTATTTGTTTTGTTGTAAATAGTTCTAAAATAGGAATTTGTAAAATAGAAGCTGGAAATAGTTGCTGGAAATATATTAAAATGTTATACAGGTTCATAGTTTGAAAGCAAGTCCTAAGTTAAATTTTAGGCGGTCCGTATTTCAAATGGAACTCTGCCGAATTTTCTGTAGACTTTTATTATTTAATTTATACTATTTAGATCACTTAGATAACTTCATTTAATATTAATGTTTTTATAGTTAAAGTTTTAAAAAGTTCAGGTTTTTAGAGTTCCATACTCGTCGTTTTAGGACGATGAGTGTGATGGTAATAGTCCGGATTAAGGTTTCCGCTGTGTTTAGCTCTAATTAAGTTGGTCGGTGAATCCGGGCTGTTACACTTTCACCCAAACTCTAGATAATGAACTACTCACTAATCATGGATTTAAAGCTTAATAAAATTAAACATGATTAACAAAGAAATGAAAATAGAGAAAAGAGATTGAAAGAAAATTACTTGGATTGAACGAACAATTGAATCTTGAATAAGAGTGCTAATATGAAAAACTAGGAGTTTGAGAGCGTTTAGAGACAAAAACTAAGTAATTAGAAAGGTAATGTCGAGGTAATACAAAGAAAAACGCAAAAACGTATTTATAATAATCCATAGAAGAAGATGGAAAATCGGGAAAAACCCCGAATACATGTCGACACGGGCGTGTGCAAAACGACATGGCCGTGTAGACCTGCTCTTCATTTTTCTCAAGTCTTCACAAAAGTTACTGCCTCCGTAGAAATTAGCCAACACGGGCGTGTCAAACGGACACAAGCGTTTCAAAATGGACACGGGCGTGTTAAAATGGACACAGGCGTGTTAAGCTGACTTTCTCAAATCAGTGGGCAAGCAGAACATGATTGTCTTCGTGCAAAAATCTCAACACGGGCGTGTTGAATTTAATACGGCCGTGTTTTTTTTGGTCAGCAGACAGCTCAACTTCAAACGATCATATCTCTCTCGTCTTTTATCGGAATTGGGCTTATGCCACTCGTTGGAAAGCTATCGAAACGAGCCAACACCTCCCACAACTAGTCTTCCAAGGATCAAATGACTTTAAAAACCTGCTAGTTTAGTCTGGAAATCATTCAAAAACAACTAAACACATAATGAAGCGACAATATAGCTCAAAGGTGACAAAAACCATGCAATGCTAGATTTAAATGCTCTAAACTACATGCAAGGACACTAAAAATAACCTACAATTGTAACGCCCCGAAAACGGGTGCCTTAATTAATCACCATTAACTATAAGTAATCACAAGATTTGCGGAAGCGTTTCCTTAAACCTGTGGGTCATGGCCCACCAATAATATAATATTCTTACAAATCTCATGATCTCATAATTACAACCAAGACCTTAAATACTTCTTTCATCTCATTTCTTGAAATTCATCCCAAGCACTTGCTTTTCCCAGATCCATCTCCATCCTTCTTTCATAACCTAAGCTTTGTTCAGAATAAAAATAAAGAAACAAGAAAAGACAGAAAACATTCCAAAATGAGTGGAAAACTCGTAACTTTACTCCAGCCCGTAAAAAACAATTTTGGTTCGAAAACATTTGCATTTGAAGGCACATATATCCAGGAGATAAAGCAGACATGTACTTCATATGTAAATCATATTTCCTTGAAATAAGACAATAATCATATAAATCATACTTGACCTATAATACTCACGTTCATACGATACATGCAATCATGTTAACGGACACTTTCATACTTTCATAAGAACATATGTAGACTAGTAGAACATGGACGCTAAATCATGTTAAAATTTGACGTCATGCATCTCACAATCACGTTAATTACTTTAAGTACAAGCACGTGTCATGAACAGGATGTACTGAGCATTAAGTAAATCAATTACGTTAAAACGTAACCTCTAACTTTAAACAGAAGGAAAGAGTAATTCAGTCATTTATGATTACATTATGATTCATAAAAACCCATAATTCCTTTTTAATCAGTTTTATACTGGTTGTTGGACTGTATTTCAGGGGGGGGACGTCTCCCACAATGGGCCAGTGCCCCGAGAAAAGAGCCAGTGCTCATCAGGAATAACATTAGCGGGCCAGTGCCCCAGGATAAGAGCCAGTGCTCATCAGGAAACAGGATACAGCTCGGTACGTGCACGACCATCAGTCAGGATATATACAGCTAACAAACCAGTCTTTCACTTGAACTTATCATGTTTCATAACTTTTAATATCCATCAGTGATATTCAATATACTTCAATCATTCTGCTCAGTTCCACCTTAGTATAGGTAGTTAAATCATATCGTAAACAGTATTCATCATTCATGGTAACATTGGATTAAGAAGCGTTCATAGTTCCGTCATTCATAAAGTATAACGCCATCCCATGATTCATAAAGCAACATACTTACACTACAACAATTATAGGCTTTAGTAGCAATTTTTTTTGCATCAATTAACAATTTGTTACAATAAGTTAAAAAAAGCTTAAATAACTACAGTCTACGGTAGCTATTTAAAATTAATACGAAAAGCCTATAAGAAAATCGACATAATAAACCTCAAAATACCGAATCTTGTATGCTATGTTCTCGATAATTCTGTGGCTCAAAAAAATTCAACCTTCCGTCATTTCCAAAATTCACTTTAAAACCACCGTCACTCTAGTTTTCAGTTTCAAATTTTCACCCAATTTCATTATACCCCACTTTCAATTCATAGAATTGAATTGACCTAATAAACCAAATATCTTCAACTTTGTCCAGTACCTCACGAGTGAATTTGTCATTGCCTATCATCGGAGATTGAGTCGACTCAGAGAGCACGACACTAGTGAGAATGACCACCATTTTGACTCGGTGCCAAAACGGGTACTCGACAGTCTACAGGTAGGTACCTCCGTCATCAATGACGTCCCCTTAAGTCGATCTATCAAGGTCCTCTCTCTCGTTGCACTTTTGTGGTTGATTTTGTAGTGGCTCTTTGTCTCATTGATTCGTTTGTGTGTAGTCAGTGGTGGAGTATTCTGCGTGTGGTGCTGTCAAATTGTGAAGCCGAGACATTGAGTTTAATTGAGGCAGTGCGGTGAAGAAGAGGTAAGTTCTTTACTTCTAATTATTGATTGCAAATTAGTGATTGTTGATTGAATTATGAGATTGTTAATTGTTGATTTAATTTTGAATTAGTGATTTTCATGGTTTATGTGCTGGATTCGGTGCTTAACAGTGATTGTTGTTATGATCTTAGATAAAACTTTTGCTAAAGTTACAAAATCCATTACTACTGGTGTTTGATTGTACACAACAAGATCTCGACTTGGGGAAAGTGGTTGTTTTATTGTTTTTAGTTTACCAGAATTTGGTTGACTTTGTTGTATCGAGTACCGATATGCTCTTTAGTGTGACAATGCTAATTGATCTTATGAAGAAATCATATCCAGTATAAATCTTATGTTTGGACACATTTGAGTTTGGGGTAGTGAAACACAACTGATTGAACTGAAGTGGGTGTGCCTCTAGCAACGAATAATCCATGTTTTCCAAGAGAAAGAAATATCCGTAACCCACATTGAAATTGCTGAGTTTGAGTCTTGTTGGTTGTCGCTTTTGGATAGGTATATTCTAAGGGATAATAAGTGGCTTCAGTCCATTTATTCTGCTCGGAGGCACAAGGTTCCTGCGTATTTGCGCGATGCCTTTTTTGTTGAGATGCCAGCTACACAACATAGTGATAGTACGAACTCCTACTTTGATGGATATGTGATTGCATCTACCAATCTTAATCCAAGTTTTGCAAAGCTCCATGAAAAGGCTGTAATTCACATTTATGATGTCAGTAGAAAACTGACTGCCCCAACAAACTATGTGACAGTAGAGGCAAACTAAAACAAGAAGCCTAGATAAATCTATGGGAAACAATAAGAGCCTCAAAGGTTCATCACTAGCTGATAGTTACATTTTATCTGTCACCCTCGCTGCACTAGGAGGAAAGTATGGTGGTGAAATTTTTATCTTAGAAAAATAAGGCCATCGGTGGGGACCTAGTTGTGTAGATATTATCACCCACTACAAAGCTCCATGTTTTTTAATCAGAATTCATTACTGTTGGGTTCTTTAGCAGTAAAGTCTATATGGATAAGTAGTCAACTACTGGATTTAGAGACATACTATAATGTATAACTAGGGATTGAAAATTGGCCAATTTCCATTTGCAATAGGCTTAGAAGTATTTTTTAGCTATTATCTGTACCTTCTATGTATCTTGTTTAAATTTACAGTTAATAGCTTTTGTATAGTTGCTTCTTTTTCAGCATGTTGCTTAGTTGGAGATTGGGTTAATAGAGTTGAGTTGACATCTATTTTTAGATACGACGTGGGCGATTACAGATCACGAATATCTTTTCGCATGCGAGTCTGTGGTGTAATGTGATGGGTAGTAGGGTTGATATAAGAAGAAGAACGGGGATGGATAATCAAGGTTAATAGTTTTATAGTTGACGCGTTTATGTTTACCTGAACTCCGAAGGCTTTTTGCTGAGTTTATATATTTGTTTTTAACTTGGTGTCTGCATGAGAACTCATGAATGGCCTTAACAGTGTACTAATTGCTCATAAAGAAAACCATGAAATTGTTGATTGCAAATTAGGTAATTACTTGAAATTTAGAAGTAATATTATCACCCACTATAGTTAAGTGCAGGCAGATCGCTATCTAGGATTATACATATCCTTTAACCTCCCACTTAGTGGCGCCTTGCTATGCATCATAGAGTATAACATGCGAGTTAGGGTGTATGTTTATGTTCTTTTGATTATTCTTGGTGGATGATTTTATTTCGTTGCTCATCCATAGAAGCAAGTCTTCTCGACCAGTTTTAATTCCTTCAACCAGTGAGTTCGATGTACCTCCTCTCAAATCAATTAATGCACCATCAAGGCTCATAATCAAAGGTTATTCTCTTTGCTTTCTTTGATCCATTTTTCCCCTAGTGCAAGCTTCTTGATTGCTGGCTGTATTGTTTGGCTCTTCAAAAAGCGAGGGCTTTCCTTTGCTCTTCTAGGAAGTGATGATGAAGGGCGATGCATGGTTTTTGAAGCATTTTCCTCAGGTAAATGACAAGTAACCAGCATGCTTCATAACTTTCAGCTCACTTGCAAAAGCTTCGTCTCCTGAGTGATTTCTCACTTGATGAAATACAATCTTTTTCAGTCTCTCTGAACTCCACTGTGCTACTGATCTTGATTACTCATTTGAACCATAAGTGCCGAACCACCTTACATCAATGTGGGCCCGATAAGTAAAGATATATAATTAGTACACGAGTTATCATTGTATTTTTCGCTGATCACATTCATACACTAAAAAAATAATCACTTCCTACAGTGGACAAACAAAATGAAAAGAGTGAATGATTTTGAGGTGAACCCAAAGTGAATATTACGAGCCCTACAAGTATAACCGGAATTATATAGTGAATAACAGGCCAGCCGTGCCTAATGATCAATGGTTGGATCTTCTTACATATTGGGATAACGAAAAGACCAAGGTATGTTATTTATACTACTGATTATGATATACTATTAGGTCTGCTGTTATGCGGTACATTTTGACATCGATTATGTAAATGGCATGTTTTTTTAAAGACGTGCCAAGAGAAGTTGTCTCATGTTCTTCTTGAGCATCCGAGTTTTAGGCGGATTTTCATAAGTGTGTTAACTTGCCTGAGTCGGTTGATGAGTTTGAGTCTTGTTGGTTGTCACTTTTGGATAGGTATGTTCTCAGGGATAACGAGTGGCTACACTCTCTTTACTCTGTTAGGAACACTGTACTCCATGAAGCACGTGATTTTATATATAGAAAAGAACACAAAAATATATTTTAAAAATTGTATGATGAGTGTATATAAAATTGTCTCATGTTCTTCTTTTGGTTGTCGCTTTTGTAGTGTTTTTGGCAGTTACTTTGCGGAATTAGAGTAGTACCCATAATCATTAGATAAAATAGTGCACCAGATAAGACCTACTAGTCTGGCCCCATCGTTTTTCATTAGCCTTAAAGTAAAACTAGCAGATCATGAAGCTCTCAGCAGGACACCATAAACACTAGCAGATCATGAAGCTCACCACAGGACAGCACATTTGATATGGTTGATTTATGATGAGTATCACAACATTATGTTCACATTTCTCACATCTCACAGTAGTTGGTTGTTATTGTTGCACTTTTCCTCACAATACATAAAAATGCATATGGAGGCTACGAGTTGTCCTCACCTAGCCCTCAACCCCAAACTTCTGATTCCATCATTAAACGTCCCCCCACGGACTCACCACATCAGTTTGTCATTAGTGAAGGAACACAAACCTACCCTGATTTACTACAAACCTCATCCCCTTTTAAGTATAATGCCAAATTTCTACTTACTTAAACATCGCTCTGGCCTCCCCCCACTGCCATATCCCCGCTTGATCCTTTCGCCTCAACCTTCTCTTTTCTTGTGCTCTCATTGTAAATAGGTGTCCGGCGGTTTAACACAGAAAATCACCACTGAGCTGCACCAATGATACATAGTCATAATTGTATCCATTTCTTTTTATCAATCTTAATTTTTGCTTTCGATGTCTTAACAACGTATTTCATTGCAGACTGTTAATGATGTAGAGCCATCTCATGAAAAAGTTTTAATCGACACTCGTAAGCATTGAAAGACAAAGGCTAAGAAGAAAATCGTTGAAGAATCAGCTCAAGCTGTTGTAAGTTAGGATATCTTATTTAATATGTAATGTGATTTTTTTCTTTGTCTTTTTTAACAACAAACTTCACTTTTTTGTATGTAGGAGGCAAGAAGAAAAAAATGCGTCACAACTAATTGCACTTCTAACGGAAGAGCAGAAAATGAAAATGAATCGGTAAGTTCTAATACCATACCCCCAATTTTTAAATATGTGTCGATTGCTACAGTGATGTTGAATTTATGTCTTCCTCTATTTTTCGTGGGGTAAAGGATTAGTTTTTTCCATCAACCTTTTCATCTTATTTTGAATTATTTCTCCAATGGGGAGTGTTCCATATAGAAGGAGGTGCTACCAAATTTTAGACCCACCTTGGCATAATAGTATTAGTTATCTATGAAACTACTAGGCTATGAAGTTCTTTAAACCATATAGTTGTTCTATAAAAGCATAAAATACAAGGGATAGAAAGGCTAGTAATGAACTAAGATCATTGTTATCAGAATGTTGTAAAATGATTAAGCTTTTTAACGCTTGATATATTTTTCATTCTTCCATAAGATATGATTGTATGATTGTGTTTCTTGTTAGATTTTTTGCATGCATTTCCTTCTTTACGTATTTGGTTGATTATGTGAATGTTATTGTTTCCTTGAATAATTTATAACTTATATTAATCTTATATATTTATTGCCTATTATTAATAATATGGATGTAATTTATAGGATGATTATCCTTTGACTCAAGGATGGGAAGGTTATAGTTGGAGTCTTATCATAGACTTTTCTGGCGTCTAGGTAAAGTATGGTTTTTTTGTAAAGCGAATTAAATGCTCTTTAGTAATATTATTTAGCTTTTTATTTTTTCTTTTGGCAGGTATTACTATAGAGTTGGAAGTAGCGGAGTAGTGGCTTTTTGGTGAACATATGCAGCAATCAAGAAGATTTTTTTCTTCATTTATAAGAACATTTGGTTTGTACGTAACTGCTTATAAGATTATGGAGATATTAGACTCCCCTTTGATAAGAGGATACAATGTAAATTTTGCTACACTTTTGCAGTTATTATATTATATATAGTGTGATAGATATTAAAATATCACTTTAATGTCTTTGAAATTATTAGCAGGTAACGCTGACACTTGTGCACATTTTTTATATTTGCAATATGATTGCGATTATTTAGCTATAATTCATATCACTTAAAGTGGCAATTATAATCGATACAAGAATAGTAGTCTTTTGTTAGTAGTCTCTTTGAGAGGCAATTGTAATTGATACAATAGAATCAAATGAAATGACAATTATCTTTTTGTTGGCAATTTCAATTGACACAATAGTAATTAGTAAAGATATATTATTGTCTTCGGTGGCAATTACAATCGCTGTAAATTGAAAATAGTGGTGATTACAATTGATCCTAAAACTAAATGGAGGTAAACCAAAATAGTAAATTAGTGATGATTGTAATTGCCAATAATCACTGGTATAGCTTCAACCACTTTCGCGCTAATTATTTTGGCCTACCCCAACGATTGTTGAAAATCGCTTCGATATGCTATAGAGACATTGGATCTCGTGACGAATAGTCATTTGATCCTAAAGGTTTTCGCGGCAAATATATTCGCCACGAAAGACCAAAAATAATCGCCAGCTCCTTTTTTTATTGTAGTGTTAATCCATTCACATAATCATATGACACTTATTAACATTATTTTGTAATTTACATTATTTCGCTTATAATATTTTTATAACTTTATTAACATCCCTAGACATTAATTGGTTTGCAGAAGCTGACATATTCTTAATCATTTCATAGGAACTGTTATTGCACAACAATATTTTATGCATCACCTTAGACATAGACTCAGACTTGGAGATTACTTTTAATAAGTCACAGAGGTAGAAATCATAGGTCATAAGTTTATCATGGAAATACTAAACATACGTATTCAAAAATCATATAAGCATGTAACTCATGGATAACAGCATGAAATAACATACTTCATTTAATACACATGAGTCATGAGTCATGAGTCTTGAGTCTTGTAATAAAAGTATTAATTATATATATTTACGAAATCAAATAAACAGGTATCACGTAACTCAGAACCGACATTCTTTACTTAAACATTAAATAATCATGTGAACAATAATTAGATTAATAACTCACATTAACATCGAGTTTCATATAAACATGGATAAAGCCGTAAAATCATACTTTCACTTAAACACATACTTTCAGACATATTATGAAATATACTTTTACTCACATAAGCATGAATCATGGATCATAACAATAACTTATTGTAATTACATAAACATGGTTTTACTTGGATAAGCGTATAACATAAAAGTATTTCATATATTACCATACATTACTTAAACATATAATAATCATTTAAATTGCATAATTCATATAATCATATGATTTCATATCGTTCATCAATAATAACTATACTCTTAACATATGAATTATAATCTATAAATATATATTCAAATAACTTAACGTAATATGATGAATATGATTTTTAATTAGAAATTCCATAATAAGAAGTCCCTACAATTACATTTTACATTGGGTGAAATCACATACGGGTAGGTATATATAATGCTGGACATAAAGGTTACCGTCACTTCATACTTTTGTAATAATCCTTCCAATTCATAATCATCGTTCATATAAATAATCATACTTTCACAAACATACTCATACGGGCATATAGTAGTGCTGGGCCTTAAAGGTTACCTTCGCAACTAAATCCATAATACCGTCATAACTCCAAGAACGTCATCCATACACCTTTCGAATTCCCACATTCCATTTATCGCTCCATAAACATC